>JAZHFQ010000493.1:0-1207869 GCA_038387885.1 Spodoptera picta | reverse complement strand
TATATGGTTGGTATAATATGCCAGCCACAGTGCACAAAATTCTTGTACATGGAGCAAGCATAATAAAAAATTGTATAATACCAATAGGACAAATGTCTGAAGAGGCTTCTGAAGCCAAGAATAAAGAAATTAGGAAGGCCAGATTAGGCCACACAATGAAAACCTCAAGATACAGAACCAATTACGATTTAATGAAGCATTTACTGATATCTTCAGATCCCTACATCACGCTATTAAGAAAACTTCCAAGAAAAAGTACATTGAGACACGACAAAGATGTACTTACTTTGTTAAAAGATTGAAATAAATATTGTATACATTCCATTTGGCCTTTTATTATCATATTATTATTTTAAATGTAACAAAAAAATCATTCTTTTAGTTCCTCAGTTTTGTCCACCTAGATTTGTCAAATCGTATACTGTGACGTGATGAGTGATATATCGTCAGCAAACAGGACGCATGGTTCTTTTATGGTCTTAGGGAGGTCATTGATGTAGATGAGGAACAAAAGGCACCCTATTACACTTCCTTGAGGAATTGATGCATTTACAGGTTTGCATTCAGATCTTATCTTAGATATTTGTTTGGTTTGATTATCAAAAAATTCTATCTCCACAAGTTGTTCTCGGTCTCTAAGATATGAAACAAACCAATCATGAGCTTTTCCCCTTATTCCTATTCCTTTTAATTTATCCAGCAGTATGTGAAATTGTACCCTATCGCCTTTGTCATGTTGAGCAGTATACCTATCGCGTAGTTCTTGTTGTCGATAATGTTTAAAGCGTCTTGGATATATTTGTAGACCGCAAGGGTTGTAGTTCTGTTTTTACGAAAACCATTCTGGCAGTCGTCTAGTATATTATATTTTTCACAGAAATCATAGGTTGGATAACCGAAAACTGTTTTTTAAAAGCTTTAAAACATTTTGTTTACTTCGTCAAGTGCTGAATCACCGGCTTTAATAGTCCTCGACAACCATAAGACACATATAACTATTAATGTAGTGCTGTATGCCCGAGCTAATAACATAATCATACTAACCTTTCCACCGCACTGCAGTCACCGCCTGCAACCTCTTGATGTGACCGTATTTGGACCATTCAAAGCTCGGTATAGAGCTAGCATGAATGACTGGATGACTTCGAACCCTGGCAAAACTATAACAATTTATAATGTGGCTCAATTTGCTAAAGATGCTTTCTATGCTGCTTTTAATATGAATAATGTAACTTCTGGTTTCAAGAACACCGGAATATGGCCAATAAATAAAAATATTTTCTCAGATAAAGATTTTTTACCTGCTTTCGTGACAGACAGACCACAGCCTCTTAAGGACTCCACTGGTTCAGCTGAAAACTCTGACGAATGTTCCTCAAATGAAGAAGATCTGTCGCATAGATCTCCTAACCTTATTAATCCTGAACGTGATTCAAATGCAAAAACCGTTTCACCTTCCATTTTAAGTATGCCACAAACTGGGTCCTTTCATTTGAACGAGCCACAACCTGGAACATCTACCTCAAATGAGTTTCAATTTGGTCCATCTAGGGGAGGGGTGGCATGAAAGGGACATTTTTGATTTTTAGGTCCTAGTAAGTGATTGAGAAAGTATTTGGAATAGGTTTCAGTCGAAAAGGAAGCGTGTATTATTGAACTATTAAAATGAAATGCAATAATTGTCATTAATCAATTCTTAGGCTGGAAACAGTGCTCGACAGACGGTCAGCGCCGACCGTCGGACGACGTAGCTATATCTGTGTAAGTCTATGAACACGCACACAGCTACGCTGACGGTACGCGCGTGATTTGGTACGCGCGAGCGGTCGGTCGAGCCGTCGGTCCGGCTCGTCGGTCGCGCGTACGTCGGTCGAACGACGAGCTGTGAGATTGTATCGTTGCGTTCAGTGCTTCGCTGACGGAACGCGCGTACGTACATTCAAACCAAAAATGAATATTGATACAGAGCGTCTTATTACAGAAGTGCGGCTTCGTCCGGTAATATGGGATTTATCGCATGTATTTTATAAAGATCGTGATGCTAAAATAAGTGCTTGGCAAGAAGTTTTTTTTTATAATATAATAATTTTTTTTTTATAATTATATATTTGTAAACATAGGTTATATAAAGTTGTTGAATGATTGATATATAAGTTTGTAAAGAATTAATTCCGGATTTCGACGATAAATCCGAGAGTGAGAAAAAGGATATAGGTAAGTAAATAAAACGTTATTATTGTTGTAAAATACTATTTAATTAAAAAATACACGTATCTTGCCACGGTACACTACCAGCGGGAGAAACGAAATAGTTGGGAAATTTATCCCTTATTGTGTCACCTGATCTGCTGTTATTACTGTTTGTATTAAGAGATTGGTCAAACCCTAAAACAGTTAGTGTATCCTGTATTCTGTACCCGTCTCTTTCTCGAATGTAGTTATGTAAAAGGCAACAAGCCTTTATTATTGCTATTGTATTCGGTAGGGAAGTATTCATTGGTCTGTGAAATATCTTAAATTTATTACTCA
This sequence comes from Spodoptera picta, assembly GCA_038387885.1. NCBI lineage: Eukaryota > Metazoa > Arthropoda > Insecta > Lepidoptera > Noctuidae > Spodoptera > Spodoptera picta. Next base: position 1,205,340 of record JAZHFQ010000493.1, on the reverse strand, counting down.
TTATTCCAAATGTAGACTCAATGTACCTTCTAGCACGGCTTAAGCGATAATTAAATATTTTTTTCTTATGTGTCAGATTACTTCGTGCATAAGGTCTTAAAATTTTGTTCGATATACCAAACGCGGCATCGCCGATAATCATATATGGGAGAGGTTCTGTAGTGTGAGGTAATGGTTTTGGTGGAGGCAATATTATTTCTCCGTTGTGTAATTTCGTAAATAATGAACTTCTTCGAAAAATATTTGAATCAGAATCTGTTCCATATGCCCCTACATTTATATAGGTGTAGCGATAGTCACAGTCACACATAGCTAAAAGAACTATAGAATAAAACTTTTTATAATTTGAATACAGAGTCCCACTATATTTAGGACAAATTATTCTGACATGCTTCCCGTCTATACAACCGATGCAGTTAGGGAAATTTGCTGTATTTTCAAAACCGGCAGCGATTCGTAGCCACCCTTCCTGTGAATTAGGTATCGAAAGACACTCTTCATGGAGTAGAGTCCAAATTTTCTTACATACTTCTTTAATGATTTCACCAATAGTTGAAGCCCCCAAACGATAGCTAAAATGAAGATCTTTAAATGTCTCTCCCGTCACGAAGTATCTGAAACAAAAAATAAATATTAATCTTCTTTTACTGACAAACAAGTGCAGCAGAGGTGGAAGCGCGAGACGCTTATGTGAGGTGTAAGGCTACATTAAAGAATATACCGTCTGGATCTGGAGGTAAAAAAAGGAAGACATATGTTTATTTTGAGTTTATGAAATTTCTGGATAATAAAAGAGAATTGAATACCGAGGATTCAATTTTGCCAAATGAGAAGCCAAACCAAAATGAAACTGCTGAATACCAAAACGAAGGTGCCTTCGTATCTCAACCTACTGGAAACGAAGGAACTCTTGAACCTACGAAACAATTTCGCAAACGACTACCCTCGGCAGTGCCGAAGCACAAACTGACTGAATGCGTGTGCGTCAGCATTCAACTTCCGATGATTCCAACATTAATCAAAACAGCAAAACTGCCTCTAACGGTGGACGAAAATTCACGCGAACACGTCAAAAAACTCGCAATGAAGATGAGTTTGACAGAGAAATGCTGACTTTCTTTAAAGAGAATGCAAAAGTTATGCAAAACGATGATATGGCGTTTTTCAGTTCACTGTTGCCGATTACTAATACTTTTTCTATCGAGCAAAAATTAATATTTCGTCAAGAGGTGCTACAAAAAGCCTTGGAAATTTCAAGGCTCGGCTTACACCGTCCAGGAACATCGCATTCTTTTACTTCATCAGATTCGCAACATAGTAATTCTATGACGTTGTACCCAGTGGTACGATCTCCTATTCAAACACTGCCCGGTCAGTCAAATATCCAACAGTCCTATTTGATAGAGGAACCCTCTTCTCAGCTGATTCATATACAGACAAATGATTCATCCAATCAAAACTGTATTATAAACGATTTTCTCACGTTCAACAAAAAAATGTAATTTTTTAAATAAATGTTGATTAAAAATTTTGAGTATTTTATTATTGTAATAAGTACTTACCTTAAAGTCACAGCCAATCTTTCAATAGGTTGGACCAGAGCTCGAAACATATTGGAATGTTTCAAAATATCATGTAACCTTGCTTGTAGTTCATCAAAACTTCTGATTGACATCTTAAAATAATCAAAAAACTTTTCCTCGTCTTCTTGCAATCTCGAAAATAGTTTGCAGAACTCGCCTTCTAACAACCGTTCTACAAGTATTGGGTGTACATGATATCTTCGCCGCCTTCTATTCCGTCGTTTGCGCAAAAAATAGCGTGCACATATTAGAGCATTTACAGCAAAAGGATTCATTTTACATGTGAACTGTACACACGCGTTACAGTTCGCCGTCAGCGTAGCACTAAATGCATTTTTGGAACCGACGGTCAGCGCTGACGGTCTGGACGTACGGTCAGCACTGACCGTCGGTCGAGCACTGTTTCCAGCCTTAGTTTTTTATTTTCACAGCTAAAAAAAAATTTATTTTGTCCCTTTCATAAATGGACTGTATTGAAAGGGACGTAGGTAATCATTTATGAAAGGGACAGTAACTTATTTTGAGGAAATATGTGCCTATACATGAACTAGGTAAATTAAAAATCAAATTAGGAAGTGAGTAGAACTATAACCATTATTAAATCTTACCGTTTTTACCTTAAAAATAATATAATTAAACACTTTTGTCTCAAATATAATGAACTTAAAAATTTTTAATAGCTTTTCTTATAACACTTATCAGTCTCTTTATAATTAACAAGCAATGTAAAACATATATAAAATTAAAGACAAAACAAAATTTTTATCAATCTTTTTTAGAATGCACTACAAAAATAATTATTAGCCGGATCCACACCGGACGATCCAAAGCGCTCCGATCGCGCGCGGCATGGAGCGCGCTCCACGGAGCGTGATGTGTAGACGTGCCGCGCGCGATCCATGTGCGCGGCGGGGAGCGCGCGCTCCTCGATGAGAGGTGTAAGAGAAGATGCCTAACGGCAAATTAGTCGGCAAATGAACAATATTCCAACGACAGAATTAAAGAAAAAAATGAAGTCTTTGTCGGGTGGCTACAGAAGAGAACGATTCAGAGAAAATCAGAGTCGTATTACCGGTTCAGGTAAGAAATTATAGTTTGTTTTGTTCGAGACTTTGTTCATTTAATACCCTTACGACGTGAGCTCAGTACGTTTTAGTGAAGCTTTAATTTTAATTTATTAGTAATAATAACAAAATGTATTGTTTAAAACTCCACAACGTAGTAACGTAACTTAGTTTGTGATAAAAATATAGACTTAAATGTTTAAAAGTTTTGAGTATCATTTATTGTTTATTTCAGGTGCTGAAGATACTTATAAATCAAAATGGTTTGCTTACAATGAGTTTGGTTTCATGGCGGATAAGAATGACCCCGGGAGTACAAGGGATACCCTCCCACAGGTGAGTTATTTTACATAGTTAATTGGTTAAAGTACGATGAACTGAACTAAATTATGTTCCTCCTAACTTATAAAACATAACAATTTCTATAAGATCAACAGTACAAGTTACGCACAGTGTCTCTGTTTTTACCGTTTTTCCTGTCGAAGGACTGCAGGAAGAGATTCCTTCGGGAATATGTAGTACCTATGTACCTCCAAAATATTTATATATGTGTTCTCCTGTGTACTGTCTGTGTGTTGTGCATAAATAGATAAATAAATAAATAAATACAATTTCTATAAGATTATTGGTAGTCATTTTGCCAAACAATGGCCCTGTTTGTTATAAAGTGTCTTGCTAAGTGGGACCGAATATCTTTGGCATTTTGTGATGATCTTCGTGGTATGGCATCTAGGGGGTAGTAGTGATGTTGGTGCCTGTTCCGTTCGCCAGCTTCCAGGAACTATTTCTCCATTCCCCTGTATTGTATCAAAAGATACCGGTGATCTTATATTAGAATTACTTCGTAAATAGTTATACAGGTAAACTGCCGCTAGCACGACTTTAGTTGCTTTTTCTGGTTCCAACAGCATTGGTTTACGCAAAACTCTGTAACTTGAACTTAGTACTCCAAACGCGTTTTCTACAACTCTACGTGCTCTTGATAATCTGTAATTGAATATTCGTTCACTCGAATTCCTTTCTGGATCACCTTCATACGGTTTCAATGTATACTCATTTAGTTGGAAAGCTTTATCACCTAGTATAAAATAGGGCACTTCAATTTTATAGGGAACTTGCAAAATTTTTGCCGATGGGATGTTTAGCTCCTTTTTTTCAAGTTTCTCGTATAGCTTTGTGCTTTTAAACACGCCTCCATCTGATATTCGGCCCTTACTCCCAACGTTCATGTAAAGGAACCTATAATTTGCATCTACTAATGCAAAAAGAACTATACTTGGAAACAATTTATAGTTATCGTAATCGTTGCCACTATTAAAAGGCGCTTGCAAAACGACATGTTTACCATCCATTGCTCCTAATACATGTGGAAAATCCCATTTTTCTTCGAATTCCTGAGACACTGCGAGCCACTCTTCGTCATTTGATGGCATCTCAAAAAAGTGTAACTATGATTAATATATTTTGTTATTGTTGTTGTTACAGGAAGAAAGTAATAGCACCACTGGAGAACATGCTATCAATGAAATTGCTCTAGAAAACATAGACAATCACTCAACTGACAATGATAGTAATCAAATGCAAGATATGAATGATCAGAGTATAGCAACTCAACCTTCTGTATCATCTGAACAACCTGCTGCCCAATCCAATGTGCAAAACACCCAACACAATGTTCAAACCCAAAAAAGGAATCAAAATAAAAAAAGAAAAAAAACATCTTCACATGGTACCGAAGATATTATAATTACAGATGAATCCATTTCCGAAGCATTTCAACTACTTCATCAATGTGCTCAACCACACCAACCAGAGACAGATTCATACACCGCTTTTGGACAATACATAGCTACCGAGCTACGAAAATATGATCATATAACGTTAACTTATGTAAAACATGCTATATCTTTTGAAGCTGACACAGGCAGATACAGACCAGAAAATTATGGATATTACTCTTCAACTTCATCACATACAGAACGCCCTTCAGAATCAACAACAACTCAGCTTCCATCAACTTCTACTACTTCGACAACTTGGCAGCTTTCCCCGTCACCAAAATCACCACCAATTTAAATAACATATATGAAACTTTTACCTAGGTAAGGTGAAAAGTTCTCGGCCTGACACAGAAATGGCGTTCCAATCAGTAAAAATTTAGGTTTCCTGCCTTGAAAAATAAAATAATTTTTGAACTGAAAATCGCAGTTTTTCATTGTCAGGCCGAGAACTTTTCACCTTGCCCTCGTATATATTCTTAAGCATAAGCTAAGTTTGAAATAAAGAGTTTAATATTTTTAATATACATATATAATTTCACTTACTTTTACATAATCCTTCAAAACCTCGATGATTGCTTCACAAACCTCAGGAACAATTTTTGATATTGACTGTTTGGACACTCTGAAAAGATACTGTAGACTGACGTAAGAATCGCCACCTGCTAAAAATCTTAGTGTTTTTAGTAGTCTTTCCTTAATAGTTATGGCATCGCGATAATTTGTATCATTCTTTCTAATTTTGTTCTCCAATAGTGAACACAATAAGTCAAATTGATTTGAAGTCATTCGTGCAAAATTAGCTTCAGCTCCATCATCAATTAATTCTTTGTAAAGTCGATTTCCATATTCCAACCGGTTTTTAAAAATTGTTTTAACCCAATACTGTCTTTTTCGTTTTCGTAATTTTTGTCGTAAATATACAAGTAAAATGTAGCTTGTTGCTGCTGCGGCTATTCTTCCGCCGTTGCACGTGTGACTCCATAGCCAGACAAAATTCAACTGAATTTAGCCGGATCAGTATGGATCGCCTGGAGCGCGTCGGAGCAGCCAAATCAGCCAAGTCAGGATCGCTGTTGGATCGACCTAGAACGATCCACGCTCCACGCATCACGATCTTGGATCGCGGATCGCAGGATCGCCGATCCATTTTGGATCGTCTGGTGTGGATCCGGCTATTGCTTTTTTAAAGTAAAATTATAATAAACAGCCTCCATAAACTTTGATTTAAATTCTCATAAAGTAAGTTTAAATACTAATCAATGTGCTTTTTAGTGACATAGTGAACAAAAAAAATTAAAAACACCTTTAACGCCACAGGTTTCGTGCGCCCATTTCGTGCAAATTTTGCATTGAAACCAATCTTCAGTGCTCTCTGAATATTTTTTCTTACAAACATTACATTGATCATCATGTCCTGTTTTACATTTTGTTATGCTGCGATTTCTTAATCGTGGAGTGGTTTCTTCATTTTCGGAAATATCATCTATCGAATCAGAATCTTTGTCTACGTTTGACAACGTATCGCTGTTGCTGCTACTACTGCTTGCAAGTTTTTGTGTTACCTTCTTTTTCTTCAGACTACTTTTAACATTTTTCTTAGTATCAGTTTTCTTCTTTTTAGCTTTCTCAGTTTTTTTTAGTTAGTTTGATTCCTGTTCTGTTATATTACTTTTGAAAATTTGTTTAACATGTTTTAAATTTCGTTTCTCAGTCTTGGGTGTTTTCTTTTTTAAGTTATCCATCATATTTTCTAAAAGTAATCTATCTTTTTCAGGGGTTTCAGTTATAATAGTGGTTTTACCTTTACGTTGTTTCCCAGTATTTTTTCGAGTTAAAGCTTTAGGATATGGTCGAATATCTTCCGGAGTTATAAGAGGGGAATTTGAAGCTTTAACACGTAAACACTCATTTAAAATAAGGGGTCCAGGTTGTGGCAGATTCAAAGTTGAAGATCCAGGTCGTGTCTCTTTTGCAGTAGATGTTCCAGGTTGTGGCTCATATTGGAACTCATTTGAGGTAGGTGTTGGAAGTTGTGGCTCATCCGATGTACCTATATAGATTGTATTATTGTTTTAGAATTATTAGATACATTAGATTACTGGGAGGTTTATCTTAAGTCGGTACCTTGTTAATTGCGCGCTGTGCAACATCACGGACTAGGTGACGAAGTAGGTATGTAGGTAAGTTCTCGCACTCGCCGCGAATATTGTAGGTATTCACATTATTGTTGTGCGATTTTTCAGATGTACAAGAAAATGTATCGGATAATCTTAGCAGTACGTCGATGAATATGTCTGGAGTTAGCAGTGAGGTGACTGAAGAGCAATTGCAGGCTGCCCAAATGTTAGATGACTTACTCACTCTTTCTGACCAGGATTCCAGTCCCATGATTTTCTAACTGGTTGGTATTTATTATTTAAAATATATGTCTGTATATTTGTTTAGATATGTGTTGTAACATCCAAATTCTCAGTCGTTATCATTTTTGTATATTGAAAATAAAAAGTTAAAGATTTCTTTCTTATAATTAGATAATACAACAAATTATATCATTAATGCATTATTTCCCAGGACACGAAACGTTGACGGATGAGGAGGATTTACGGATTACCCCAGAGCCCACCGAAGCAACCGATTTCAGCTCAGATGATAGTGTAGTTGATAGGACATACGCACCTGAAATAGACAGTAGTTCCTCATCTGAGTCTCAAAGAAATGATGACCATAATGTTGAAGTTACTAGTATACCTGAAGAACATAATCAACGGCGGAAATCAAAAGGAACAAACATACGAAAAATAATTAAAGATAAAAGAAACAAAGGATTGACATATAAAACACTATCAGGTAAAATAATTCAGTCAAGACAAGTTACCTCTCTACCTATTTGCCGTAAAAAATGTTCTGAAAAAATTAGTGCTGACACCCAGAAAAAACTTTTTGATGAATTATGGGCATTGGGTAATTACAACAAACGTTCAGCTTATTTGTCATCATTAATTTTAGAAATACCTAAATTACGGAGTATTAATCATATTTACAACTTAAAAGTAAATGGCACTATGATAGAAATTTGTAAAGGATGTTTCTTAAAAACATTTGGAATATCTAATAAATGTGTCGAAGTGGCAATAAAAAAGAAATCTGTAAGGGTAACAGGAATTTCAAGCCCTGATAAACGTGGGTCACATGTGCCTTTTAAGAAGATAGGGGATGATTCAGTACAGGCAATTAAAGATCACATTAATTCTTATCTAATAAATGAATCGCATTACAGCCGAAGTCATACAAACAAACGGTACTTACACACCTATCTTGGAAATGTTTTTCGTGCTATGGGTATATTTTTTGAGAAACTTTCTTTGGACACCTGCAATACATGTGACGCATACAAAATGAAAATTAAATTACCTTTGCCACCAGATACAGAAAGTTTGAAAAATGACCTTGAGACTCATCAGGCAGAGGCTGATACAGCTTATTCCATGAAAAAAAAGGACAAAGAAGAGTCGAGCGATGTTAAAAGAGTTTATTTAACAATATCTTCCAACCCCTTTTTTAAAAACCAATATTGTTTTCTACAAACGGCTGTTGTGGACTTATAAATTGACTATTTAGGATTGTTATAGCAAAAAAATCTTTTGCTACATGTGGAGTGAAGCTGACGGAGGACGTGGAGCTAATCAAATGGGATGCCATTTGTGTAAAAGGCACGATGGTGCCTTTACAATTTTTAATGACATTGCCATCACACGTAAAAGAAATTACATTTTATTCCGATACGTGTGGTGGACAAAACAAATAAAAATAGTCACGTTGCTGCTATGTTTTTATGCATAAGCAAAATGAAACCGGGTTTGCTCATAAACTATAAGTTTTCAGTTCCCGGGCATACGCACATGGAGTGCAATTCTGTACATGCACAAATCGAACGATAGAAAAAAGAACTGATATGACAATACATTTGCCAAGAGACTGGTACAACTTAGTCAGAATGACGAGTCCAAACATTTCTGTCGTAGTAATGAATAACAGTATGTTTCTGAACTTCGCTAAATTGTATAAAGGCCCTTTGCAGCTACGAAAAGTAGATGCATCTGGCGAGAAATTCATACGGCATGATGTAAAATGGTTTAGATTTAGTAGTGAATATGAACCAAGTGTAATACGGTTTAAAACAAAATTAGACAATTCAACCGAGTTTAAGGAGATTTCTTTCTGTCGAAGGGGCAAATCTAATGAATCTGTAGTGGGACCTACTCTAATTGTTGACGCATCAATATTGTTCACACTGTACTTGCATTGTGTTCGCCTCTCCAGTTGTCCCGTATATCGCACTACAGACGCACGCTACTAAATATTGTGACCGTGCTAAATTGTATGTAACCTTAATTGGAGTCAGAAATTAAAGGTGTATTAATTAGTACTCGATTTATTTACTTCTCTCTGGACACGACCCCTCACCATCTAAAAATCTTTGAATCCCGAGAAATGTTATGATGGTCAAGTGTCTATAAGTCAAAAAAAAAACCGAGATCTTTTTAGTATTCTTCATTTAATTGATAGTAGTTGCCATGACTTCTATAATAAATTAGAAACTAGTGCAAACACACGAGATCCCGATATTGAGGAGTTCAGTGAAACTTAAGAAGTTGGGTATTTTGCATTTATATTTTTTAATTCCATTTATTTTTAAAAGCATTTATGACTAACGAATGATGATACAAAAGAGCTGGATATAAGCAATAGACGTGCCATAGTTTCTATCTACCTAAATACGACTGAGGTGTGAAGATTTATGAATATTTAATTAAAAATTCTCAATTTCATATACGTACATTATAAGCATATAAAGGGACGAATCGTTTTAGGTTTTTTTTATTTTGTTGCGCGTTATGGAACAAGGAGTCTAAGAGTCATCGTCTTAGACTAAATTAATAAATAAATTTAAACAGAGTTGTGTTAATTACCTATTTCTATATACTTTTGATTAAACTGCAATTATATTACAAAACAAACACGCGATTTTTTATTAGTCCCTAGTGAAAAGTTGTGGCTTTAGACTCATCCCCCTGTACCTTGACAGCACAGAATTAATTGTTACGTTTTCGACTTACTCACTAGTTTCAAGCCATGCTCTCTAGCATCCGATCCTCTGATCATATCAATGTGTAGCATTCTGCGACCGGCGACCAAAACTAGTCGAGTTCCTCGTCAAAGTTAAGTTTACAGAGTAAGCCGAAAACATAATAATTAGTTTAGTCTGTCTTACGAAAGTATTAATATAAACAATGTAAGAGTAAACATACTTCTTGCCAGATGCCGCCCGCTCCGCCATTTAAAGTTTGAACACTTAAAAGTATTAAGTATTTACAAGTATTTATTATATTTTCATTAAAACATAAAGGAGATTGCCCATGAACAGTACTCTTGATAAATTACTGGTCGCCACGATCACGCCCACGAAAAACTTCATTGACCGTAATGATTACTTTTAACTCTTACCCCGCCCATGGTAATTTTTTCAAATAAAAGATTACCTGGAGGAATTACTTTCAAAATTCCACGAGACTGGGGCGTGGGTCTGAGTAAAAATGAGTGGATGAACACAGAAATTTTCTTTGAATATATTAAGAACGTCTGGTTAAAATAGGCACTAAATTTCCAGTCATACTTTTTGGAGACTGTCACAAGTCTCAGTTAACTTACGCCGTGAGTGAACTGTATTCGACTTTACAGATAGTTCTAATAGCACTGTACCCAAATTGTAAAAGGCTTTTACAACCGGCCGATGTAGCCGCATTTAAAACTCTAAAAATAGAATGGCAAAAAACTGTCTTAGAATGACTAAGACAAGCACTAACTAAGATTCAATTTGCGCCATTGCTTAAAACCACAATAGAAAAAGTATAAAGCCGCAAACAATTATCAACGGGTGTAGAGCAACATGGATATGTGCATGGAATGAAGACATAGTACAGTAAATGTCTAGGAAGTAAAGACACAAAAACAACGTAAGTGTGGGATAGCCATGCTTCGGCACGAATGGGCCGGCTCGACCGGACTGAGACCACGGCCTCACAGAAAACCGACGTGAAGCAACGCTTGCGTTGTGTTTCATTGTGTGAATGAGGCTACCGAAGGCCCAGCTACCCTCCCCCCTTCCCCAATCTCCCCAATCCCCGAATCCCCCACAATCCTCAAACTCCTAATCCCCAAAAGGCCGGTAACTCGTAACGCTTCTGGTGTTCCAGGTGTCAATGGGGGACGCCGATTGCATCAGGTGATCCGTCTGCTCGTTTACCGGCTTATGCCATAAAAAAAAACAATTTTACTGACATCATCGAGATAAACAAAAATTACTCTCAATGGAAAACTTTATTAATTTAGTACGCAAGAATAAAATTAATTGCATAGTAAAAGGAGAATTCACATTAGAAGAGTCTATTGAATTAATAAAATAAAAACTGGCACTTCTTCACATCATCCAATATTATTTCAATCAACAACAAAATCTAAACGTCATCATTATACCTGAAGTTACAAAAATGTTGAAGACTTTAATAATTTAGATATTGAAAATATGCAAATATTTATTAACGATTGCCCAAATAATATTGTTGAAACAGAAGACCCTGAGTTACAATATATCTCAGAAGAAATTGTTTTTGAGTAGATCATAGAGTGCCTGAAACGTAGAGTGCTCAGGCACTGCCTGAGCACTCTACGTTTGTTTTGTAATGTATATACTACAAATAGTATATTGTAAGTGTATGTACATAGTAAATACTTAGTACAATGCCTCATTCGTGGAATAGGCATACGACACTTATAATTTATGGGTCGGGAAAAGTATGATTGGGTTTTCAGATAGATAGTGATTAGTTTTTTTTAGATAAAATTGTTGATGATAATAATAGTACGACAACCGTAGCCTTTCCTTGCTGGTGCTGAAGAAATAAGTAAGTCATTTTCAAACATGATATGGGAGGTCGTATCAGATGATAATGACGGCGCCCAAGGAATACCCCGGGGCAGTCCAATACCAAATGTTATATCCAATCCGCCTGCCGAGGATATTTATATTAATTAACCTAGTACATTTCCTATAGAAGCACCATCCAGTTTTAAAAACTCACCTTTAATACAACTAAAATAACTGTTAGAAGTACCTCACCCGCACGTATCAACTTCATCTACTCTGACAATACCAACTCCTATACCATCGCCTATTAAAACTTATGCCATGTGTGTGTTTAAAATAAAATAATGATGAAATGCTTTCTAACATGATGCAATAAAACGCATTTTTGACATTTGCCAGCAAATGACGCGACGCTATCGCGCTGTCAAACTCCCGCGCTCGCTCGCAACTGTTTACTGTTTTGTGTTTCGAATATCGACTTGTGATTTGTTTGATAATCTAATTTGTATTATAAATTACCTAGTGTGTAATTTTCTTATGAAATGGCTGAGCAACAAAATGCAAGTATTGACTGCGTACCCATTGATTATATATTTTGTTTAAAACCCTATAAATCAGAGTGTAGCAAAGGGTGTGCAAGGGATTTACTCTCTACTTCCGTTACCAAATTTTTCTCCTTTCGACTTCAGTCAATTTGCCGCATGTGACGTTAGGAGGAGCATTCTGTCGACGACATCGAATGCCGTTGGTGGTGACTGTGTTAGCCGCAAAATGATTGTTCCTATCCTCGATCAAATTACCCCTGTCATCCTTTTTGTCCTAAATTCCTCGGTCTCCAACAGAGCCTTCCCTCAAATTTGGAAAGAAGCTCATGTAATACCTCTTCCCAAGAAACCAAATCCTGCTTCTTTTTCCGATTTTCGTCCTATTTCCATTCTTCCATTCCTGTCTAAAATCCTAGAAAAACTTGTGCATCATCAATTTAGTTCTTTTCTTACCAGGCACAGCCTCCTTAGTCCCTACCAATCTGGTTTTCGCCCGGGGCACAGCACTACCACGGCGCTCGTAAATATTACTGATGACATTAGGTCGGGCATGGAGTCGGGGAAGTTGACGGTACTTATCCTACTCGATTTCAGTAACGCTTTTAATACAGTTGACTTCGACGTTTTACTTGGCGTGCTCAGCTCTCTTAACGTATCAGCATCGGCTATTGACTGGTTTCGTAGTTACCTATTTGGTCGCCGGCAGCGTATTCACTTTGACGATCGTTATTCTTCTTGGTGTTGTACTGCTGCTGGTGTGCCACAGGGTGGTGTTCTATCCCCTTTACTCTTCGCCCTATTTATCAACTCTATCTCTAAAGAACTCTCTTCTTCCTTCCACCTCTATGCCGATGATCTGCAGATCTACACGCAAGCTTCACTTCATGAATTACCAGATGCTGTTGCTCTAGTTAACCGCGACATGGCACGAATTAGCGATTGGAGCATGAAATATGGCCTGCGTATTAACCCATCCAAAACACAGGTGACGGTTGTCGGCAGTTCAAGGGCTGTCTCCAGAATTGACTGGTCTACTCTTCCCCAAGTATCTCTGCTTAACACAAAAATTCCTTTTTCCTACGAAGTCAAGAACTTGGGGATTTACATTGACAGTACTCTCTCCTGGTCTAAACAGATGCAGGAGGTCAGTCGCAGAATGTTTGCCTCGGCGGGATCCTTGAGGTGTCTTCGAAATTTCTTGCCCACTACTACTAAAATTGCATTAGCACATTCCCTACTTCTACCAATCCTCGACTATGCTGATGCCAGCTATCTTGATCTCACCCAAGAACAATTAGACAAGCTTGAGCGCCTTCAAAATCTTTCTATCAGGTTTATATTTGGATTGCGCAAATATGACCATGTCTCCGAGTTCCGCAATAAGCTCAAATGGCTGCCTATTCGCCTTCGCCGGAATACTCACATTCTTTCACTTCTATACAATGTACTCTTTAATCCCACTACCCCTTTTTATCTAAAAGAGCGTTTTACGTACCTTGGCAACTCACATACGAAGTTTTTAAGATCATCGGAGAGCTTGAAATTAAACGTCTGTTTGCATTCCACTACATTTTTCGACAAGTCCTATACAGTACAAGCAGCACGGTTGTGGAATGCTCTACCGATTGCAGTGAGGCGAGCTCAAACCATATCACAATTTAAAAAACTAGTTAAAGAATTTTATCTAACTTTATAGTTTTTTCTTGTCTCCTACTTAACATGGTAACACACGTACACATACATGCATAAACGCACACACGCACACTTACACACCATTATGTATTATGTTCTATTTTATTCTTATTTTTATAACTTTTATGTAGGCATATACATACATATATTTATATATATATATATATTTTATTTATACATATTATGGTTTACACGGTATTATTATTATTATATTATTATTATTTTCTTTTTAAAGTCTTTAACTTGTACACTTGACGACCCATATCTGACTCCTATTACAGCTCCATCCAAAGGTTGTCTGTAAGAGATCGCCTTGTGCGATAAGACCGCCCATTGTGCACTATATTAATGGTTGTTTGTCCTATGTGTTTATGTGGTGTACAATAAAGAATATTATTATTATTATTATTATTATAAAGCCAAAGAATTACCCGGCCGTACTGCGGCAATGGAGGATCTAGCCCTCCATCACTTTATGATGGGACTACACCCACGAATTTCAAATATGGTGAGATGCAGGTCTCCAAATACCTTAAACGAAGCCGTCAATTATGCGATCAACGAAGAGCGCATCCAACAATCCATGTATAAAAGAAACCAACCCGTGGAGAACAGGTTTTCTAAAACGAATAAGTCATCTGTTCCCCCTAAACCTCCGCAACAACGTCCTAACGGCACTAATCAATCTAACAAACCCGACATTTTCTGTCGATACTGTAAAGCCCCAGGTCATATTATAGAAAACTGTCGCAAACGCGAATACAATAATAACCGTTTCCGAAATAATGAGCCTTCCACTTCCGGTTCTAAGCCTCCTCAGCGAGTCAATTTCGTTGACGAATCCGAAGACCAAGAATGCCTAGAAAATTACGACGAAATAGACAATCAAAAAAACTTTTAAGTGGCTCGTATAGGTGTCGTGCGAGACACCACTTACCATATCCACTGGACACCGAATCTGCCAACTCCACTGAAACTACTAATTCCACTGTATCAAACAAACCTTCTAAATCCACTGAATCCACTGAATCCACTGAATCCACTGAATCTCTTGAAAATATAGAGTCAAATGAACTCTCTAAACTCTATGCACTCGAATCCAATAAACAAAAGCATAACTCAAAACTTATACAAATATTCGAGATTACTACAAATCCCACAAGAACCCTACTTCCTCATTTATTTATAAGTACGTCCGTCTCCGACACTCCATTATGCCTCTTAATAGATTCCGGATCAGCAGTAAGCCTCATAAAGAAAAATTGCATTAAGAAAATGCCGAAACTCGTAACCGAACTTATCAATTTAAAAGGGATAGAACCCAATAAGAAAACCACAGCAACTCTAGGCCATTTCACACTTAAATTACAACTATCCGACACTCCTCCCAAATTTGTAAACCATAAATTTCATGTAATAGACAAAATACATCTTCCCCATGACGGTATCATTGGGAGCGATGCATTAAATGCACTTGGCGGTAACATCAATTATGTTACCAAGGAAATCAGGTTTAATAAAATACCATATCCCCTAAAATTCGATGAACCTGTGTACTCTATCCCAGCTAGATCTGAAATGGTCATAGAATGCTCAGTGTCTAATCCTGAATTAAAAGAAGGATTAATCCTAGACCAAACCCAATTTCAAAATGTACTCATAGCTAATTGTCTGGTCCGTACAAAAGAAAACAACAGGATTAACATCACTGTTGCTAATATATCAAACTCCCCTGTTACACTGCAATCGAATCTAAATTTAACTCTTACCCCTAT
This sequence comes from Spodoptera picta, assembly GCA_038387885.1. Taxonomy (NCBI): domain Eukaryota; kingdom Metazoa; phylum Arthropoda; class Insecta; order Lepidoptera; family Noctuidae; genus Spodoptera; species Spodoptera picta. The sequence continues at coordinate 1,189,975 of JAZHFQ010000493.1, read as the reverse complement.
CGATACACACTCTGAAACCTCTCAACTAGACTCTTACCCTATCAATACAATATCATCCCAAGACACATATACTCGCAGCCAAGACGTACTTAAACAACTAAGGACATCCCACTTAAACCCTGAAGAAATTGAATCCCTCCATCAAACCTGCTCCAAGTATTCTGATATATTTCATTTACCCGGAGATCCATTAACGACCACAACTGCATTACAACACGAAATAAAAACATCGAGTAATACACCAATCAATGTCAAGTCGTATAGATTCCCTGAATGTCACAAACAAGAAGTTCAAAAACAAATCGACAAAATGCTAAAGGATGGCATTATGAAACCATCTATGTCCCCGTGGTCTGCCCCTATCTGGATCGTCCCAAAGAAAATTGACGCCTCCGGGCAACGCAAATGGAGAGTAGTTATCGATTATAGAAAACTAAACGATATAACCATTGGAGACTCATACCCTATACCCAACATTACCGAAATACTGGACCAATTAGGGAAATCTAAATATTTTTCCACTCTAGATCTAGTTTCCGGTTTCCACCAAATTAAGATGTCACCCGAAGACGCAGCGAAAACTGCCTTCAGCGTACCACAAGGGCACTTTGAATTCAAACGCATGCCATTTGGCCTAAAAAATGCTCCTTCAAGCTTTCAGAGACTCATGAACTCTGTTTTATCAGGCCTACAAGGCACCCGGTGTTTCGTATACCTCGACGACATTGTAATATACTCCTATGACTTAAAGTCCCATATCAAAAACCTAGAGTCAGTATTCCAACGTCTTAGAGATTTTAACCTCAAACTTCAACCCGACAAATGCGAATTTCTTCGAAAGGAAGGCTCGTATCTTGGTCACTTAATCACTGACGGCGGCGTGAAAACCGATCCTGAAAAAATTAAAGCTGTAGCTAATTTCCCAACACCCAAGTCTGCAAAAGATATCAAATCTTTCTTAGGACTCATGTCTTATTATCGTAAATTCATCCCTGATTTCTCTAAACTCGCTAAACCATTAACAGTTCTCCTGAAAAAGGATACATCGTTCGACTGGCAAAACGAACATCAACTGGCTTTCGAAATCCTGAAAAATAAACTAATATCTCCACCTCTACTAGCTTTCCCAGACTTTTCCAAACAGTTTATCCTCACATGTGATGCATCAAACTACGCAATAAGTGCTATACTTTCCCAAAAAGATAACGGCAAAGAAAGACCGATAGCGTATGCGTCTCGTACTCTCAACACAAACGAAACCAATTATAATACCACTGAAAAGGAACTTCTAGCAATCTTTTTCGGCTGCAAAACATTCAGACCATACCTGTATGGCCGAAAGTTTGAAATAGTTACTGATCATCGCCCATTAAAATGGCTTTTCAATCATAAAGATCCCTCTAGTAAACTACAACGATGGAGATTAAAATTAGAGGAATACGAATACGAAATCATCTATAAAAAGGGAAAATTAAACTCCGCCGCTGACGCACTTTCTAGATATCCCAATCCAGAATCAAACCCTGTAAACGTAATAAGATCCGAACACTCAGATCTTACCCCTGTGTTTCCTATATCAAACCCCACGGATATCGATAACCCTATTTCTCCAAGACCTGGTCCTTCGCGAACCAACCCTCTAGACGCAGAACTCCCGTTCAGCCCCTTCAACCCCGATGGTTACAACTTACCTTCCTTAGACCCTCTTCAACAAACCGATCTCGAACCACCTGATATACTCACTGCTCCCGAAAATGACCCGAATAATGGCGATACTCACTCCAACACCCCAAACCTTACGAATACTGAAAATTCACCAAGACTTGAAGTACCTGAAAGCTCACCCATAAATTTACCAAGTCCGGAAGTGCACGAAAACTCGTATTCAGATTTTCTGAAAGCTACATCCAATAAAAATCACACTTACAATACAATAATCCGTGAATATACCAATCCTCTACTATCATCAAGTTCTAGAACCATAATCATTCCCACTTCCATCGATCTTGATGAATCAAATCCCTACGTTGAAGAAGTCCTCGCTAATTACGGTGATACTTCTAACATTATAAATGAAGAAAGAGTCTTACATTCCTTCCAAAACCTAAAATATAATAGTAAATCGTATTATTTCCTTTATACCAAAGTGCATCACTTCGATGAACTTCCATGCCCGGACCTATTTAAATCACTTAAAAACCTAAGGAATGAACTATTAATAGGATGCGAAGAAACATCTGAAATTGCTATCTCAGATTTCAATGACTCTTTAAACTTTCCTACACAAAAATTTACAACATTTTAGCATACGTATTTCATAACACAAATATAGTAATCAACGTCTATAAAAATACAATCATCTTCCCAGTTCCAAGCGAAATTCCTAAAATCCTAAAACAAAACCACGACCTACCTTTGGCAGGACACGCAGGTCAAACTCGCATGTACAACCGTATCAAAGAACGATACTATTGGAAAAACATGAAATCTGATGTAGAAAATTATGTTAGGAAATGTTCCCAATGCCAAGTTAATAAAGCGCTCCGCCAAACTAACCGGGCGCCCATGCAAATAACTTCTACTTCAACCGCACCCTTTGAACGCCTTAGTCTCGATATAGTAGGCCCACTTCCTGAAGCTGGCGAATTTAAACTTAAATATATACTCACCCTGCAAGATGACCTAACGAAATATTCTTTCGCCTACCCAATCTCTAATATCTCAGCTGAAGAATGTTGTGATTGTCTCATTCATCTCTCTGTTTGGAATTCCTAAAACCATACTAACCGACCAGGGTACAAACTTTACAGCCGACTTATTTAAAAAGACTTGTGAATTTTTAAGAATAAAGCAATTATGGTCGACACCATACCACCCCCAAACACAAGGGGCCCTGGAAAGGAGTCACTCTACCCTAAAAGAATACCTTAAGTCGTATGTTAATAACGAGCAAACGGATTGGCATAAGTATGTATATACAGGGATCCTCGCTTACAATACAAACGTCCACACTACTACTCAGTTCACACCATATGAACTATTATTTGGTCACAAACCCTATTTACCAGACTCGATATATAAACTTGACCCCACTAGCACATATCACGAATACATCAAAATGCTTAGTCACCGGTTATAACTATCCCATAACAAGGCCCTAGAAAACATAGCTAGATCAAAAGAAATATCAAAGGGATACTACGACCAGCGATCACGACCAATCACTTACAAAGTTGGTGACTTAGTTTATCTGAAAAGTCACTTGAGAATGCGTAAACCATTATCACCACTGTGGAAAGGACCATATAAAATAGTTCAAGTCCACGGAAACCACACAGTTTCCCTTTTAATCAATAGGAAGCACGTTAAACATCATTACGACGAATTAAAATTAGCTAACCCTTAGGTAACTATAAGTTAACATTTTATTTTAGTTTAATTAGATAATAAGGCCTTATTTACTCTTTTACAGCCTGGCAGCATTATGTAATATGTCCCACACTCAAGACTCTACTACCATCGAACAAATCTCTAAAAGTCCTGGCATCTATTTTAACCCCTCGGGATCAATAAAACTAGTAAATGACAATCTACATGTCTTAATACCTATAGAAATAAATTACATCAAGTCACACATAGATAACATAATGAGTGCCCTATACTCATCTCTACATCTATGCACCAAAATCGACATAGCTCATAATATTAATTGTCAAAACATCTTTCAACCACTCATCTCTATGAATGATGACATAACTAGAGACTTTTACTCTATTTCACACTTGTTATCTACCAAATCAAAAAGATCCGCCTGGATACCCGGCATCGGGACTATCCTTAAACACATATTCGGAACAATGGACGAAGATGATGCAATAAATTACAGCAACGCCATCCACTCTTTAAAAGAGAATAACAACAAACTCTTAGGAGTAGTGATGGAGAATACATTAATTTCCAAATCCGCAATCTATAATTTTAATAAGTCGTTCATAGAAATTAATAAAAACGAAAACTCTTTAAACTTCGCTTTAGAAAACCTTTCTTACCACGTCGATAATATTACAGCAATAACGAATACCCTATTACTCAAAGGCACTCTTCAGAACACATTAAATGTCCTCCAATCAAGTATGTTAAGTTTATCCTATAAATTAGAAGATGTCATTAACGCAATTTTGTTTGCACAATCAAACACACTACATCCCTCGGTGTTATCACCTAAGGACCTGTTTAATGACCTTGTAGAAAATAGTAAAAACCTACCTAAATATACAGAATTTCCTGTAAACCTAGAAATAAGTAACATACATATTTTACTAAATCTGTCAGAGATTGTAACTTACATCTTAGATAATAAGCTTGTATTTACTTTAAAAATTCCTTTAGTATTAATTGATCGGTACAATTTATATAACAATATTCCTGTTCCTGTGCCTCATGACATTAATGTATCTAAATCATACGCTTTAATACTACCAACAACCCCATACATAGCATTAAGTCAAGACAGATCTAAATACATAACACTAACTAGACTAACTGATTGTAAAATCATTACTGATAATAACTTTGTTTGTAAACAAGCCATTGAACTACTAAGTACACAAGATAATCCTATTTGCGAAACAGAGATAATGACAAAAATCCTTACATCGCTTCCTAAACAGTGTACAACTAAATTTTTGTATGGTTTGATAGATATCTGGCAATCCCTTGATAACAATAGATGGTTGTATACACATTCAGACCCTACCAAACTGAATATCGAATGTGGAAACAAAATATCTGAATATACTATCCTTGGCACAGGTATATTAACTCTTAAGTCTAATTGTAATGGATACTGTAAGAATGTAAAATTAATAAGTAATAAATATCCCAAATTGTCCCTTAATTATATACACTCTGATTTTAACTTAATTAACGATACGTGCTGTAACATGTCCAACTTTAACAAACTTAACTATAACAAGAGCTTACCTAAGATTTCTAATTTAAACAAGATCACTTAGATAAGATCAACGATAGAATTGATAACATCCTAGAAATAGCAAAAACTTTTAATAAGTTAGAATCATCTGATGTAATGTCGTCACAGTCTATTATATTGTATGTTTTCATTCTATTATTTACCATTTTTATGTTGTACTATTGTTGTAATAGAAAATGTATGGACCTTTGTAATAGACTTAAACCCGTTCCAAATATAGACGAATCCGGGAGCGACAACCCAACCGCCGATATCGAATTAACACAATCACCGCGCTTAAGAGCAAATTAAAATCCTCTTTTTTTTTTTCTTTCTGAAAACTTCGCTTTAAAGGCGTAAGTTTTCACTTAATCGGGGGGCTGTTAAAGCCTTGCGATGTCCGTTAAACATAAATAAAACGTTAGAAGTGCGCATCCGCACTTCCCGGTACTGTCCATGATATCAAATACAGAGATAAGCAGCATTTCCAGATACTAACTCATTAAGATAACCAACCGTCGCCAGGTCCCGGACTTAGGCTTCTATTCAGTTCTATTTCGGCAGCCCTAAGAGCCATACGTTTTCTAATTCTCGTCCCTAACTCTGTAAAATCATTAAAGTCTTTCCAGATCAATTCAAATCTCTTTTTTTAAAAAGTCTCCTCTGAGGTCCAGCCTAACAGTTCGCACAGGGTCGTACATTATGTCCGACATGCACCGCGCCTACAATAATATACATTTACGGTTGGGCATGAGGGGTCACTCAGCTGTCAACCACAGCCTGAACTTTGTCGGGGGCACGGTTGACATTCCCGTAGATACCTCCCTGGGGGTACCGGCTCCAGATGGGAACGTAAAGGTAAAAATCCACACCAACACCCTGGAGCGGCAGTGGCTAGAACTAAAAAGGCATTGTCGGACATGTCGAAGCCAGCGTCGCCTTAAGTGGTACATGGGAGAATATATGTACCGCCACAACATTTTAAGACAGCTCCCATCAGACGCGGCTCGATTTCGCCGGCTACTAAGGGATATGCATAGGGTCTATCCCGGTTTAGGGAAAAGGGGCATCAAGAGTAGAAACCAGGGACTGAAAACGGTAAAGGTATAAGGGTATGGTACCGGTATAGAATTACGATACAGTTTTGATTTAGGGGTAGACCCAAAAAGGTAGAGAATAACGGTTGTGGTACCGTTAAAAAAAATATTATACCTGTATTATTTTACGGTATCGTTTATACCCTTATATTTCTAGTACCTTAACCGAAATAATTTTGGTACCGAAAAAAATCTATGATAGCACCGAGCTGACAACGTCGTTCGTAATTCCTTAACTCGCGCCACCGGGCACCGTGTTCGCTCTCACTCTCACCTCTGCAGTGCAGCGCAAGCGGCGAGTAGCGACGCGATGTTACCAGCTCAAACGAAAATCGTGTCGAGTTGTTCGCGGTCTCAGTCAGTCAGTTCTATTTGAAATAGGTATCTGAGCGAACGCATTCAAGTTATCATTATCACCATTCACTTTATAATTATTTATTATAGATTAAGACACTATTGCTAAAGCTGAAACACTACGGCATTCGGGGGACGTCGCTAAATCTGTTGAAATCATACCTTCAGGATAGGCAACTTAAAGTTAGGCAAGTAAATAAAGTAAATTCACAGGGTGCTTGCATATCTATGGGTGTACCGCGGGCTCGATACTAGGTCCATTCTTATTTTTAGTGTACATAAATGACTTGCCCTAATTATTTAAAAATGAACCGCAGATGGTATTATTTGCTGATAACACTTCATTAGTTTTTAAAATAAATAGACGCACAAATAATTATGACGACGTAAATAATGCCCTAATGAAAGTTCCAAATTGGTTTATATTAAATAACTTAGTACTAAACAATAAAAAGACAAAATGTATTAAATTTGGTTTGCCAAATGTTAAAAGCAACCAATGTGACATTTTATTGAATGGTGAGAAATTAGAGTTTGTAAAAGAGACAACTTTCCTGGGAATTACTGTAGACGACAAATTGCAATGGGGTCTCCCTCACTTTACATCATTAGCGGGACTATTGAGCTCTGCAGCTTATGCTGTCTGGAAGATACGACAGTTAACTGACATAGACACGGCAAGACTAGTGTATTTCAGTTACTTTCATAGCATTATGTCGTATGGCATTTTGCTGTGGGGACACGCTGCTGACATTGAGTCTATCTTTATCTTACAAAAGCGCGCCGTCAGAGCTATCTATAATCTAGGTCGTCGCGAATCTCTCAGAGAAATGTTTAGGGAGATCAACATTATGACCGTTCCATGTCAATTTATTTATGAAAACATCATGTATGTTAGGAAAAACCTACAGTTATTTGGTAAAGTGTCGGACAGACATCACTATCAAACTAGACATAAAAAAATAGATTAAGTCAGCCAATTTCGAGATTAGCGAAAGTAAGTAAGTCGTTCATGGGATTCTGTATTAAATGTTATAATAGAGGTAAGATGCCAGGCGACATACAACACCTAAATGAATCAAAATTTAAATTATGTATAAAGAAAACTTTATGTAGACAAGCATATTACAAACTTAATGATTATATAGAGGATAAAAATGCTTGGATACAGGCTAGTCCGGCTCCACAGGATAACAAAAACACTGATGTTTTAATGAAATCGTAAATAATACAGCCATATTGCTAAATTGTATATTGTTTAACTTAGATAACTCATTGTGAATGTGAGAGCCCTGTAATTAACTTCATATTAAATTAGACTATTAGAATGCATTTGCGTCAGCTTGGAGTTGTCATGCTCACTCAAAGGTCTCATTCGCGGTGGTGCGTGCAGTGGATCGCTCGATTCCCTACAATATGGTTGAGTTGGGCGGTGCTGGTGTACATGTCATGTTCGTGAACGGGTGCCGTCAACTGGGACTGGTCAGCTCCAGACTATATTATTTATTGTCTTCAAGGTTATTTCCTTTTTAGATCACTTTGACTGGATTTTAGTGTTACATTGTTCTCGCACAATCCAAACAGCAAAACTAAACTAGACAGCAAATAAACCGAGCCACCCGCTACCTAGGCACTCTAATTAGATTTTCTCAAAAACTAAAAAACCTACAATTATCAAAGTTGTACGTACAGAAAGTGCATTTCATGGTGATTGAAATGAAAGAAAACTCATTGGGTTTAATCAATATTTCAGTGTTTATTAAGGATTTTACAAAGAAGAGTCGTTTTCCCGTAGTGACAATCGTTAGTAATGATAAAGTGAATAAAAAAAATTAAAGCCAAAAACAAAGATAAAATAAAAAAAGTTTTTGATCAATATTCCGTATTCCCTCCCCTTGCTCGGATAACTGCCAGCATCCTTGTATTCATCAACCTTACGTGCCTGACAATAAGATCTTGAGGAATTGTATTCCACTCCTCTTCAATTGCGATTCGCAGTTCTGGAAGCCTTGTTAGAGCAGGTACCCGGCCCCGAACCCGACGTTTCAGCTCATCCCATAAGTGTTCTATCGGATTCAAGTCCGGGCTTCGAGCTGACCAGTCCATCGTGCGAATGCTGACGTCGCGTAGATACCACATGAGCAACATGAGGCCGTGCATTATCATGCATCAATTGCATAGCCTGTCCGATATATCCTGCGTAAGGTACATGGTCCATGGTCTGCGAGGATTTCAGTAATGTAGCGATGAGAACTCAATCCACGTGTACGGCCCCTCGGTTCGATGAAAACTAACGCTGTATGTGCTGTTAACGAGATGCCGCCCCAGACCATTACAGATCCTCCGCCATAAGCAACAGTTTTCTCGATGCAACACTAAGAATAACGTTCTCCAGGGCGACGATATACTCTCTGACGTCGATCACTTCCATGTAGACTCACCCTGGTCTCATCAGTGAAGAGTACATTACTCCACTGCTCTAATGTCCAATCCCTATGCTCTCGAGCAAATTCTAGTCGTGTTCGACGGTGTGCTACCGTTAATGCTGGGCCTGTTGCAGCTCATTTTGGGGTCAGGTTCCGTTCAGCAAGTCTCCTTCTGACGGTATCTGAACTTATGACCACTTGGCGTTCGTCACGCAGACTTTGTTGGACTTGAACTGCGTTGAGGTGGCGATTTCGCAGAACAGTAAGGTGGATATAACGATCATCTGCTGCTGATGTAGCCCTAGGTCTGCCCGTACCGGACGGCGATCGAATGCTCCAGTCTCTAGGTATCGTCTGTAAACTCATTGCACCGAAGATCTGCTGATTCGAAGCCTTCGAGCGACTTCACGTTGCGTAATGCCTGCTTGAAGTAATGGTACAGCTTGAGCTGCTTCCTGAGGTGTTGTATCCATTATTAATCGGAAAAAGTAGCAAAAACACACGCGTCTGAGCAAACGATGGAGAAAAACTTTACATATCTTTAAATGATAGGAAATATCCGACTACCCTCATTGTAGACAAAAAGAACGCTAATTTCAATCTCTGGTGAAAACAGAGCAAATCATTAGTATTGTGTTTGTTTTTAGAAAATCAAATCAGAGTTCCTAGGTAGCAGGTGACTCGATTTATTTGCTGACCAGTGTATGTAACTAGAGAATTGTATTGTGAACTTGATTGAAAAAGAGTAACCTATGGAGTTTGTTGCTCGTTCTTCTCCATAGGAATCTGCACCTTGGAATGAGCAAATAGCTTCACTTTTAATTTTATTGTTGACGTTTAATAATGCCTTTCTGGTCTAATTGAAATAAATGGTTATGACTTTGATTTTCACTTTACCCTACTCTAATCTACTCTACCTTACTCCACCCTACTCTATCCTACTCTACCCTACTCTACTTCCTTAAAAAACTTCTTACTTAAAAAAAAACCCGTTTAAACCGTCTCTTGAGTAACCAAAACCAAAATCAAAATAAGTCATACGTTCAGCCGTTCTCAAGTTTTAGTGAGACTAACGATAAGCAATTTCTTTCTATATATATAAGAAGACTGAAAGTTTACGATAAATTAGGTTTATTCCTAACGTGACCCTAAAACCCAACCCGGTTGCGGGTTATGTTAGGAAATGGAAAAAATTTGATAAAATTCATACACAACGTAACCCCCTTCATAACCCGATCCGATTTGGCCCGATACACTATTCCGTATTGTAATGTATGTCATCATCATCATCATCAACAGCTTATAAATGCCCACTGCTGAGCAAAGCCTCTTCTCACACTGAGAAGGTTTGAGCATTAATCAACACGCTTGCTCAATGCAGGTTGGCGATTACAGACTTATAATTAGAAATTATAAGTTTAGGTTTCCTCACGATGTTTTTCCTTCACCGTTTGTCAGTGGTGTCTAGATAATCTAAGAAAGTACATATAACTCGGAAAAGTCACATTGGTACTTGCCGTTGGTAGGTTTCGAACCCGCACCCTCATGCAGGAGAAGCGGGCGTCTTAAACCTCCGGGTCACCACGACGTCGTAATGTTTGTAGGTAAGGTAGATTTACCGTCGCTTTCTACAATATAATTTTGTTAAAGGTCATGAAGAAGATACCACGTAATATACGTACAATACTGCGTTTTAATACCTACTTCATTACTATATTGTCTTGGTAGGACTTTAGTCATATTACATATTGACAAGTTTTTTTTTGTTTATTATGTAACCAAGGTGGGTCTTTGTCGCCAAGCCTCCGCCATGTATTATGCCCACGCGGCGCTCATATCTACCTACTGCTTAGGGGTTTGTTTTGACATACATCTACATAAGTACCTACTTACTTTTATCAATCTTGGCGACAATCTAGTAGTATTTTGTTTGAACAAAAACTGCTCACAACATACGCGTATACACAGACGACACGAGCAAAACAATCCACGTGGCACGAATGTCAGTAAAATAATATTTTAGAACAAGTACTTACCATTGCATGCCTCAACTAGCGGAGGCGGCAGGGATACAAAGAAAACCTCAATTTTATTATTTAAATATCTAAAAAAAATAATGATACCGCAATATTACGATACCAATATAAACCGGTACCGTTTTTTTAAGGTATCGAAATTTAAAGGTATGACGTCATACCGCTTACCGTTTTAACCAGTATTTTTTCGGTTATTCAGTCCCTGGTAGAAACTGCCGGTGTAGCAGCCCCAATTGTCGCCGTCGCAATTAAAATCTTTTTTCGTGCACCCGGTACGAGTAATCTGCCGCCTGCGACCGACGACGCCATTAATGTAGCCGTCATTTTTACAGCACCTCCACCCCCACGGTATTCGGCCTCCACAAATTTCCCTCTCGAGTCTCTGACCCCTCATGCTACCCCCCTATGCTACAAGTCCGGCGCCCCTCGCACACCTCGTAGGTTACCACACCACCTATCCATTATATTATCCCGCTTTTATCGGAGAACGGCTGACGATAGACGAAAACTGATCATAGCGAAAAGTGTTTGTTTTTCATCCCTCTACACGATAGAAATCAAAACGAAGGAATATTGTGTAAAAAAAATTTTGGTCGAAAATTTTTTAAGTGTTTTTACCAAGCGACTTTCAGAGCTCATTTTCAGGCGAACGTGAAGTCCTAGACAAAAAGTGCTCAGATGACTGTCGCTTTATTTTTAGGTGTACTAAGCGATGGAAAAAGAAAACTAGGCATTTTTAAGAATTTTAATTTTTTTGAAAAATTTTTTAAGTCCCAAATCCCTTGCACATCCTAAAGTAAATGGCCCGCGTCAAATCATGAAAAAATTACAAGTCCCTGGACGCTTCTACTGCTAATATCTGTCGATTGCTAACTCGTACCGGGAAATGGTCAGAGCAAAAAATAATTGTACTCGCGTGTTCTAGACATTGGTATAAAGAAAATGAGATTTCTGAAACTTTTCAGTTTTCAGGTCAACCTTTCACTCGCTATAACTGGAGAACGGCTGACGCTAGACGAAAAATGATCAGAATGAAAAGTGTTTGTTTTTCATCCCTCTACACGATAGAAATCAAAACGAAGGAATATTGTGTAAAAAAAATTTTGGTCAAAAATTTTGTTTTCACCAAGCGACTTTCAGAGCTCATTTGCAGGCGAACGTGAAGTCCTAGACAAAAAGTGCTCAGAAGAGTTTCGCTTTATTTTTAGGTGTACTAAGCGATGGAAAAAGAAAACTAGGCATTTTTAAGAATTTTAATTTTTTTTTAAAATAAACGGAGAAAGCTCTCTGAAGAAGTACAGAGAGCTCAGCGAGACAAAGATCTGGGGTTGGCAGCTTATTTTCAAGCCAAGGCACAAAAAGTAATATTAGAAAATAAAAAAATAGAATTAGAGAATATTAAACTAGAATTAGAAATAAAATTAATGAAACAGAAAATTAACTGTAATGATTAGTTTAAGTTCCCAATATTTATAAGTTAGTCTTTACATGTTTTGATTAGTTATTAAGTTTTGTCATATTTTGTATAGTTAAGAGATTGTGTTTGTTTAATTAAAAATATTGTGTCAGTATATTCTCTTTTTCTTTATTAATAGAAATAGAAATAGAAATAGAAATTTATTCGCAGGAACATGTGATACAATGGATCTTAGTCTAATTTTCAACAGTACAGTGTATTCCACCTTTTCCAGGCATGCAAATGTTTGTTTATAGTAGGCACTTTATATAATATAGAATATAAATCCAATTTCATTGATTAATTATTACGTAATGTCAAAATAATGATTCCAAAATGTCAAATTAATTTTTTAAATACATGTCAAGGCAAAATACATTATGTCAAATACATTACCTATGTCTGTAAAATTACATGTCCTAATATTAAAATCTATTTCGTTCTACAATTCCATAGTCAATGAAGTCTTTAATACTGTAAAAACATTTTTCAATTAGCCATGCTTTCAACTTAATTCTAAATTGACGCAAAGGTAGTTCTCTAATAGATCGAGGAATTTTATTATATACTCTAATTGCCATTATTGCACAATTCTTGCCATAAAGAGTACTGCGACAATTATCCATTTTTAGTTTGGATGCATCTCGTTGTAAATGCTTACTATCTTCATTCACTCTATTAAACAAGTTATAATTTCTTACGAACATACCAATCTCAAAAATATACAGAGATGCCAAAGTCATAACGCTCAGCTTTATGAAAAGCGGTTTGCATGTCTCTAATGGTCCTACTCCACATATAGCCCTAATGCATTTTTTCTGAACTATGAATGCTCTGTCTATATCACATGAATTGCCCCACAACAACAGGCCATACCTCAACACAGAGTTCACATAACCGTGATACGCCAATAGCGCTGAGCTTTCATTTGTCGTTTTGCGTAGTTGCCTAAGTGCATAAACAAATTTATTTAATTTCTTGCAGACATTTTCTACGTGTAGTTTCCAATTACAGTTTTCGTCTAGCATAATACCCAAGAATTTAATATTGTTATCTTTAGAGACCGATTGACCTGAATAACTGATATTTAGCCTGGGTGGTTTACGCTTATAATTAGCAAACTGAACATATTTAGTTTTGGAGACATTAATTTCCAAATCATTGTCCTGAAGCCAGTGTATAATGGCCTCCAAAGTCTCATTTATTTCCTGCTCGTAAGGTTTTACTTTTACTTTTCCTGTGTCGGACACCACAACAGATATATCATCAGCAAAGAGGACACATTTTTTATCGGTAATATTAGGCAAGTCATTAATATACAAAAGGAATAAAAGCGGTCCGAGGACGCTTCCCTGTGGTACGCCTGTTCCATTCATTTTAATCGAGGATTTGTGAGATACTGAGACTAATTTTTCGTTAACTCGAGAAATCTCTACGTACTGCGTTCTATTGGTTAAGTAACTACGCAACCAATCTTGAGCCGGTCCGCGGATACCATACCGATCACATTTATCCAGCAGTTTACTGTGATTGACTAGATCAAATGCTTTGCTCATGTCTAGAAAGAGTACGGTTACAGGTAATTTCTTGTCTATAGTTTGAGTGATAGAGCTTATCAGTGAGTATGCAGCGAGTGTGGTAGATTTACCAGCTTGAAATCCATTTTGTTCTTTTTTTATAACATCAAATTTATTAAGAAATTCCGTGAGTCGTCGATGCATTATTTTTTCATAGATTTTTGAAAAAATCGGTATCAAAGTTATTGGTCTATAATTAGTTAAATGCGAATGTGATTCTTTTTTATAAAGGGGTTTTACTATTGATATTTTTAAATTATCGGGAAAGACACCTTCTGACAGTGAGATATTAATAAGGTAAGACAAAACAGAGGATATTTCATTAATACACGACTTCAGCACCACTGTAGAAACCTCATCGTAGCCAACTGACTTTTTATTTTTAAGGAATTGTATAATTGTTGCTACTTCGCGAGAAGAACACGGTCTGAGAAATATACTTGAGTTAATTCTATCCAAAGTTGTGTTAAGATGATCTTTAGTGCTTCTACTGGCATTCATATCCTTATTTTTTGACAAATCAATAAAAAAATCGTTAAATGCATTTGCTATTTGAGATGGTCTGTCCTCAATCTGTCCATTCTGTATTATTCTATTTATCTGCGTCCATTCTGTATTATATTTTATCAAAAAGATAATAATGGTAAGGACATAAAAATTAAACATTTGAATATTATTTAAACATAATCAGAGTTCTTGATATTTTTTACAATATTCTTTTGTCGAATTTAGCCCCAAATATTCTGTGTTGATCTGAAAAAAAATAATATACCCTTGATCATTTTCATATTAATTTTCTAAAAACATAAGACACATCAAATTGTATGATTAGGTACACACCAACTAAAATAATTATCTATTAGATGTTGTCTAACATGATGTTGGTGGCCTACTCCCTCAACTAGGATATTATCAGCTTGCTCAAGCGGTATCTCAACTTCAGATTCCACCTCACTTATATTATTCAACCTGCAAATGTTGTGTAACACAGATGTGGCAATAATAACAGCTTGTGTTGTTTGTAATGCGAGACGCATTTTTAACGAAAGCACTGGAAAGCGTCTTTTCCATACTCCAAAGCACCTGAAAAGTGAAAAAAATATAAAATGACTAACAATATTTTAGTTACACAACTATATCTATAATTTATAAATATTCATATGAAAACAAATAGGCAAGTGATCAATGATAATAGGTATCAACCTTTCTATGGTGTTCCTGGTCTTGATATGTGATTCATTGTACCGAATTTCTGCAAGAGATACCGGGTTGAGCAATGGCGTTAATAGGTATGAACTACAGGGATATGCACTGTCACCAATGAGCCATCTATTTTCAATTATCCCATCTTCACATTGCACTGAAAATAATTATAAGAATGTTATTTTATGTAGGTGATGGTATGCATGAAAAGTTTAATAAATACTTAATAGAAAATATTATGCTTATACTCACTTTTAATAATGGAATTGTTAAATATAGTAGCATCATGAGCAGACCCTGGCTACCGAGCAACTACATTCATAAATAGCAAGTCTGCATTACAGACTCCTTGAACATTCATTGAGAATATTCCTTTCCTATTCCTGCACTCTTCTCCTATATTAGAACCTAAAAATAAAAATATCTTATTTATTCATTTAGATCTGAGTAAGTGCAAGCTTTGTAAAAGGAATAAAAGCATGACTCAAGCATTTTAACAGTAAAAATGTCAACTCACTGGGTGATTGTATGGGTATATGTGTACAGTCAATTGCTCCAAGTACTTTGGGGAATCCTGCAATGGCATGGAAGGCATGCTGTGTGTTTTCCAAAACTTTAACATATTCAGGATACAGTCCAGCTATTGCACGAGATACATCAGACACAATTCTGCTAGCTGTTGCTTTAGAAACTCCAACGAAGTCGGCAACAGATACAAGCATTGTGCCCAATGCATAAAATCTAAGAGTGAGCAACAACTGGTGTAGTGGAGATACACCATAGTTCCTGAAATAAAATGTTTAATTAGTTATAAGTAGGTCATAAATTAAAAAAAATATCAAATGTTTAGTTACCAGCTAAATTCATTGGTCCATTACTTTTGTTAATTTTACTTGATAACTTTAGATGAAGTACTAGAAATAATTTACTCACCGGGAGGATTTCACTCTCAAATTTGGTAAAATTTTTACTAATAACTCATTAACACTACTTTTATTTAATCTAAATCTGAATGTAAATTCCGAGTCAGACAATTCACTTTCATAGTTAATGCGACTGTACACTCTGCATTCACCAGATACTGTAGCTGTCGCAGAATCAAATACACCGGCTTCAAACATCTCATTATCACTTTCATCACTAAACAAATCCATTTTATTATGAAATAAGTTGTAATTACTATGAAAACCAGCAGTAAATCGCCCGATTTCGGGAGATAGCTAATTTTCAACTGACAGTTACGAAAGCAAACTAAAGTTAACTGTCAAAATGTTATTGAGACGCTCTACATTTTTTTTCTATGGATTTACATATCTATGGTAAGCGGTAAGCCCTCCCAATGGTAGATCACATTATTGAAACGCAAAAATGCGTTTGTAGCTACTAAAGATCGGTAATGTAACAGATAGTCAAAGGTAAGTATGTTATTGAGTTCGGCCGTTAGAGAACATTACGTTCATATATGATCAAATTGTCAAATCCAATTTTAGCTCAATATACATACAAGAAGATTAATTCACTACCAGATCAAAATAAAGTTTAACGTACTCGTAAAAGTTAAACAGTCGCAGAATAAAGATTTAAATTTGAGAGAATTTAATACCAATACTGATCATGAATCAGAGTTTAAAATAAAAAACAAATTCTTTTACCTAAGACAAAAAGCAAGTCTTTCTTTAGTACTAATGGCTTGTCAAAATGTTGTACTTTTACAAAACTTATTACAGATAGAGTCCCATACTACAAATACAAGCCAAATAGAGTGCTGGAAAATGAGAATTTCAAATCATATTGGGACAGAACTATAATAACAGATAAGACAATGTTTAACAATAGGCCAGACATTACATTGTTAGATAAACAGAATAGTGTAGTGTATGTAATAGATATAGCTATATGCAATACACACAATCTTGTCATCACACACATAGAAAAATTCGCAAAATACACCGATTTATCTATTGAAATTAAAACACAGTGGAACTTTACCCAATCTAAAACCCATAGTATTATCCAGCACAGGAGTCATTCCAAAAACTCTTCACAATAGCCTGAATTCTTTAAATATTAGTCCATCTACTTATCTCCTCTTATAAAAAACCCGTTATTCTGAATAGATGCCGTCTTACCCGCAAGTTTTTAAATAGGGACAGTTGGGGAACAGTGGAACACGGGGCACTATGGCACAATGTCGATAAAAATTTGAATCTTAAACTAATTCGCGCGCTACCGCTTCGACCAATCACAGCGCGTCCTGCGTCATGCGAGGACGCAGTGAAATATGGCGGTGTGACAACAACAGAGCTGTGAACAAAAAAATATTGTTTTTTCCGTTCAAAAGCTGAGATTTCTTTTCAAAGTGTTTTTAAGGCAAAGGTGTACAAAATTAAAATCATAACCTAACTTTTTTTTAAACTTGTTTGAAAATTTGTACTCCCTATGGGGTACTATGGAACGGGGCACAGTGGAACAAGTGCTCCACTGTACCCCACTTACTTTGCCTCTTTTTTTGGCAGATTTTAAAGAAGTTAATAATGGTGAGACACCGCGTCTGAAAAACGGACAGGGGACTTCATAGCGAAGCTAATATGCGAGAAGCTGTAGAACTTGTCAAAGGCGGTATGAGCTTACGTGCTGCTGAGTGTCAAATGTACTACGTTGCATCGATATGTTCAAAAGAAAAGAACTTCAGCTGATGAGGCGGCTGTTCGCTTGACACCAAATTATGCAGTAAGTAAGGTATTTTTAACTGACCTTAAAAAGTCATTGGAAGAATATTTGGTGACTTGTTCCAAAATGTGCTACGGTCTCGACACTTTGGAAACAAGACGTTTAGCTTATGAAATGGCAAAGCATCACAATCTTAAAATGCCTCCAGCTTGGGAAGAACGGAAAATGGCTGGTATTGACTGGCTATACGGCTTTAGACAACGCCACCCCGAAATAAGACTTGGTAAACCTGAAGCTTGCTGCTTGTCCAGGGCTACTTCCTTTAATAAGGATAACGTGCAAAAATGTTTTGACTATCTCTTCAATATTTTACAGAAGAATCCAAGTTTTGGAGATGGTACTCGTGTGTTCAACCTAGACGAAACTGGAACAACAACAGTCCAGAAACCAAAAAGAGTTTTTCCTTCAAAATCATCTAGGCAGCTAAATAAAGTTACGAGTGCAGAGCGCGGAACATTAGTGACCACTTGTTGCATAGTTTCCACCACTGGAGCCGCTTTGCCGCCAGCAATGGTATTCCCACGAATGAATTTTAAAGATCATATTAAGGCGGGAGCACCCTCAGGTACAGAAGGTCTTGCTCAACCTACTGGATGGATAACCAGCGAATCCTACTCTTGTAATTTTGGACAATCATGGGAGCCATTTATCTCCAGTGGCTTTGAATATTGCAAAAGACAATGGCGTGGTACTACTAACTATACCTCCACACACCAGTCATAAACTTCAACCTCTCGACGTCTCTGTATTTGGGCCGTTCCAAAACTATTACAATGCGGCGGCAGATTCTTGGATGGTTCGGCACCCTGGGTAGACAATAACTATTTATAATGTTGGTGAACTTGTAGGTCAAGCATTTGAGAAGGCTATGACACCATCTAATATAAAATCTGGATTTAAAAAGACCGGAATTTTTCCGTTTGATCGAATTTCTTACAAGCGAAGTGACAATTAGACTTTTAACTGAAGGGGTGCAACAACCACAACAACCAAGAGATACTACACCTCCTATCGATGACCAGCAACCTTCCACTTCAGGAGCGGCTATTCAAGAATCTGAAAATTACATAAAAAGCCCCTTAGAATGTCGAGACTTCCCCAGAGCAAGGCCTAGGCAAAACAAAAATAAGAGAAAGAAAGGAAAAAGTTTGATACTAACTGACACTCCGGTTAAAGATGAAATAGAAAAACGTGCACGAGAAAGAGAAGAAAAAAACCTAGGGAAGACTGAAAAAAAAACGAAGACTACAAAGACTGTTAAAAAGCTGAAAACTGAGAAAGTAACAAAGACACTATTTTCTTGTCCTGAGAAAAAGATCACTGCAGATGATAATGTAACTACGTGCGAGTCTAGTGATGACGGTGCTGATGTGATACTTCCACTGTCGTGTTTTAAACCACCGAAACCTGAAGATTTTATCGTGGTGAAATTTACTCAGAAGCAAACCAAATTTTTTATTGGTTTAGTACTGTCTGATATAGACGAGAACAACGAATATGAGATTAGTTATTTACGACGAAGCGCAAAAGTTGACAAGTTTCTATTTTCCGCTAGAACCGGATATGGCAATGGTTTTAGCTGATGATGTTCAAATAGTATTGCCAAAACCGTCCTTGTCTGGCAAAACCAAACGCAAAAAAAAGCATAAATACATTTCCTGACAAGGTATTAAAAATGTTTGATCCAATTAGTTAATTAATTAATTTTATGTAAAAAAAACTGGTCTCGTTCAAATGTGCCCCATACCCTGTTTCATTGTACCCCAGACCTGGGGCACAAGGAAGAGGTTCACGAAATCAAAGATAAATAAGTTTAGGTTTGATTATTGATCTCTGTTTTGTTGTGCAATTATTAGGTTAAGGTATGTAGTTCATTTTTGTAAGGAGAAAGTATAAAAATAATAAACACAGTTTAAAAAAAAAATGAAAATAACTTTTTCGTTCCATTGTACCCAAACTGTTCCTACCTAAGTATAGCACTTCTATTTCGCACTTGGCTTCGGCCCGTGCCTATTTTAACCCCGCTCGATGGGAGAAATACAGAGCATAAACGGAAATAATTATAACTTTTATTTCAGACCATAGTGTTAGTAACAAATAACAATTTACTTGAAACTAGTGTTAGTAGAAATAAACACACAATTAACGTATGGCGTGGAGTTACATCCACCTTTGCATCATCGGAGAATCCGACCGATCTACGAATACACTAAGAATACTGTTGGTACCGCCACGTATGTGTCATCAGAGAAGCACATCTCTTTCTAATAATAGCGGCGAAACCATCAATACCGGCCATCCGCAAACATATATGATGCCCTGCAGCGCCACGGCAGCCCCAACAGCAGCATCAATGCATTATTGTATTGGATACGCCGATCGCCATATGTTCGCCGAGTGAAACCGACCCACAGGCTGCAAGTGTAGAAGGACTGGCAGTATGCATGCTATTTTAACAGTCCTCATACATCGCGCAATCCTGCGGGCCAGCATATTACAACGAACAGCTAGCGACCTACGTTCCCTCTCAATTTCACAATTATCTTTGAGATCCTCGGTGACCCAGTGACCTAGGTATTTAAATTTGTCAACTCTTCGCATGGTTTCTCCACACAGCCTGACATTGAAAATATTACAATACGTCACACTGCTCTACTAATCTACCACTACTACTAATCTATCAAGTTTCTAAAATTTGGACTGGCAACACTGTACGTGCATCACATTATATTTGTCACCCGTGTTGGCAGAGATTTGACCGTGCAGCAAGGCGTTATTCAGTACCATCTACGACAAGGAATACTCCTACTACAAGCAATCAATCGAGATGTGCAAATTGTGGTATTAATTTCAATAGATAGAGACGACATAATTCTTCATGATGATGCCATTCTTGTGCAAGTGCAGCAGCGAGTTGCACCTATAATAGTAAGTTTTACTTCAATTTGGGAATATTGACATTTTAATAACTCTGCATAGAAGAGACAGTATAAAATAACCAATTAAAACATGTTTTTTTGTATTATAGGTGATTACATGTCTAGTCACTATGATGCTTGTCACATATTATTTGCATGCAGCATGACAGTGAAAGACAAGACCAGAAAAGTAAAAAGTTGAAGAATTTAGGAAAACTTTACACAAGATGGAGATCTTTACATAAGTTTGTAAATGCACAAAGAAATGTGGAGATAAGTTCACTCAAGAAGAAAGAGGCCTCTCTTTGCATAATGCAGCAATACTCTGAACTTGCAGACCATGAGCGACAGGCGCAATACATCGTTAAACACAATAGCCGAAGACGTAAAAAGAGTAACTGCAGTTCGAAAAAACAATCGTACTCAGTCTATTAAATATTATTTGAATTTAGACAACGAGAAAGAAAGAAAACATTTTTCATCAATACTTTAAGTGTATCACATCAAACAGTACAGCGTTGGAGAAATTCAAATCAGATGAAAGCTTTATTGATAACAGAGGCCACCATGGTAATAGACCACGTAAAATGTCAATTCAAACAACAAAATATCATGCAGCATATTAAATTGTTTCCTACAATGGAGTCCCATTACATACGGAAAGATTCGAGCAGACTACCTCTATATCTCTCAGAACTTCTTAATATTTCTAAAATGTGTCGACTGTACCAAACTTGGTTTCAAATGGCCTGGGAAACTACAACTGCTCAATGGCTTCTAAACGCCAATATGAGACTATCTTCAACGCTAAATTCAATTTTACATTTTTCAAACCAAAAAAAGACCTATGTGCTACTTGCACCCTTTACCGACAAGCTGATCCCGTTCGACAAGAAACGTTGCTAGAGAATTATGACCAACATCAAAAGAAGAAAGATCGAGTACGTCAAATAAAAAAAGAAGAAAAAGAATCTGTTGATCCACATACAACTATAGCATCTTTGATTTAGAAAAGGTATTGAACATTCCACAATCGCAGGCGAATATACGACATAACATAATATCACGTCTTTTTATCCCCGAAGGGGTAGGCAGAGATGCACATTACGGCACTTAATGCCAATGTAAGTACAATGTAACACCCACTTTCGCTATTTATGTTAGGTATTAGTCCCATATAATAGGGGGTGAGCCTATTGCCATATACCGGGCATATTTCCAGACTTCGTGCTATTATTGAGATTTTTAAAAACCCAGTAATACTTTGCTCGACCCAGGAATCAAACCAGAGTCCCTTTGCCCGGCAGTCGCACTTGCGACCACTTAGACAAAGCAGTCTATAGGGCCAACAAGGCAGGTAGGAATATATTACGAGATTAGATATTTTTACGAGTAAAAGTAAACATCCATGAGCAAAGCATATAAATATATAAACGCACTTATTAAAATTGCAAAGAAACAAAGTACTCAAAGAAACCGATACCGATACACAGGGCACTAGCTAATGTTTAACTTTTGCAGTCTACCCCACAATACGCTACAATCTCTTTATGTCTTGTATAGAGGTAAGTTCTCAGTACGTAACTGGTTCTCGTCAACATAAAAAAACTGTAATATACAGGCTGTTTGTGTAATCTGTTGCGAACGGTTAGTGGTCGGACGACTAGTGCTCGCGAGTGAAAAATCGCTATAAATGTAAGTTTTGGAAGTTTTCTGTTGCTGTTTCATAATAATTTTAGCACCTAAATATCCCTGAAGGATATAGTGACCAATTTGTGACCGGTGGATAACTATTTTTTTAAATATCGGTAAGTTTTTAGTAATCATGTCTAGCGGTTTTGAGAATTGATCAAACTGTCACCGTTATTTATTGTATTATTTTGCAAATTCTGTGTAAAACGCAATATTTAACGTGAATAATATTTATCCAACAATTATTTTCAACCAAATATTGTATTAAATCTATCGAATATAAATCATGATTCCACTTATTGTTCAATGGGGCCCAAAATGGCGGCCACTTTTTTGAATGTAAACAAAAAATATGGCCGTTGTTACTCGAATTACGTAGGCTGTAGCCGGAGGATGCAAAGGAAACCAAATTGTTTCTTAAAATATAACTTTAATTAATTAAAATTACAATAACTAGGTGATAATTGGTCGATGTTGTACCAAGAATGACGCTCTTTACACGGGTTGAAATTAGATCGACAATTTATGCTGAGTTCGCGCCTCGTGTACGGAAAGTTGTCGCGATGCACAAAAGTTCCTCATTTACACCGTTGGGCCGTCTATTGCACCGTAGCGTAACACCTCCCCCCGAAGATCAGCAACTATTTCGAAATCTCGCGTGGAAGGGATGATGAAATATTGCTGTGGTCAATTACAATCTCGCTCGGATTAGTCTTCCTTGATTGTTGGGTTTCAGCACTCTCTCTAGAAGCTGCTAAATTATGACCTTCTAAAGACTGGTTCTTCTGATACTGTCGTGATCGCTGCTGACGATACATCAGTGCAATAATGAGTGCACCTGCACCGAGTAGTATAAGGTAGACAGGAATCGTTGTATGGTACAGGCTCATATCGGTGACGTTGCTCAATTCTACTGGAGTTTCTAACATTATCTTCTTATTAATGGAGTGCAGATTTTCTAAGGCAATAGAGTTTAGTATGAATGGTGGCTCCCTTGACGCCAGTAGCTCATTAGATGTAGGCAGTTGTATGATTTCCAGAGCAAATCCCTTAATGTGGTTGTTGGAATTTGCTATAGTGAAATGTGGTGTCTTGATAAAGCAGTTATATGGGATGACAGCCAAATAGCTTCCTTCTAGAGTTTTGTGGATTTCCTGCTTACAGACTATCTTCACCTTTGTGGGTCGTGGGAAATTTATGGTGTAATGCTTTTCATCTAGTTGTTCAACGGCTTCTTTCCTCAATTTGACTGTAGTAAGTTTGCATGATGGGAGAAGTTCCTGGTGGAGGATCAGGTGCTGGATGCAGTCCGGTTCATCTGGTCTTTCGTATCTTGTCTTAGTTTCGCAGAGGTACAAGGAATTTACCTTCGGGCATTCAGCCTCCATGTACGTAGAATCGTTTCCAGAAATTGCTATATACGGTAAGGTAGGTAGGAGGATTTGATTATTCTTATTAGGAATAGTGTATAGTTTATAGAGGTTGTAAATTTGAGGGAAGGCAATCGGCATCTTAAAGACTATAACTATTTGATTATCCATATAAAAGTATCCTAGCCTAATGATATCGTAGTAGTCCCTTAATTCTAAGTCAAGAATTTCATCATTCGAATATAAAATCCTTAATTTAACTAACATATTCTTAATTTCAGCTAAACTAACTACTGTATGTGGTGTGCTCGATGCACGTATAAAACCTAAGGTATATTCTAACTTATGAAGAGCTTCGAATAAGCTATCTATATTATCACTTAAAATAAGTAGATGTTGGGCCATATGGGCGAAATAAGTAAAGTCCGAGTCTTTATTTTTTATCATAGAATTTAAAACATCGCCTATCCGTATTTCGAAATATTTATTTTAACACAATGTTTTGGTATAGGTACATCTAAATTATAAAACTTAAAAATTAAATCTTTGTTTTTATAGTGTTTTAAGTTTTGAGTTTATCGGTTTTGCTTATATCTACAGCTATTTTGCCTTTTCTTTAATATCTTTATTTATGCACGCTTGTTAGATAATGGAACAAGGCGGTGGTGGAAGTCGTGGACGTGGTCGTGGTCCTCATACTGGACGTGGAGGTGGTGGCCGGGGTGGTCGCGCAAGGGGTGGCAGTACCCGTAGTCGTGGCGGGCGCGGCGTCTGTGCTCGTACGATTGATTTTAACACTTTCATTTAAATATTCAGTTTTAACATAGTATTTATATTAAAAGCTGTTTTTATTTCAGTATTGCTAATGAAATAAAAAAGTATAGGCGTCAAAAAAACGCAGACAAAAGAAACATGGGCCGACTGACACAAGAGCAGCGAGCACGGCTGCAGCAACTACGGGACTTTAAACAAGTCTCGCACTTTTTGATGCCCGACGCTCCTCCCGCCAAAAAATCCAAGTGAGTAAATTGTACAGAAAAAAAATGTTTTCAATATTATTTTAAACATTTTAATATATTTTAGAAAATCGTTTCCGGTGAGGGTGCCGTGTCCCAATTTGGACCGTTGTGATGACGATGTGTTGCGGGAGATGGCCAACGAGGACATGTTGCATTTTAGTTGGTCGCAATGATCCCGAAGTTTTTACGGGGCAGCGTGAAATATTTACTGGGGAAGCTGGGCCTACATTTCCAGCTGATGGAATGTCACCGTTCCAAAGGGATTTTGAGGGAGCTGGATTTCAGCAAATCAGTAGAGTTGATATCTAAAAAACTCAAACTTTACAAAAAATGTAGGAGAAATTAGAGTGAAATTATGAGACAAAGAAAAAAAATTAAGAAACAACCACGTGAGTACCAAAAAAAAACCTGAGTTTGAGGATGGCATGCCACCCGGCTCTGTGGTAACAATGTCACAAAAATTAGCATAATATGAATTCAGAAATATTTTTTGATTGGCTGAAGGATCATTTTTTGCCAAGGAAACCACAAGGTAAGTGCTTGTTGATCTTTGATGAACATTCTTCACACTGCAGCATGTGGAAATGTTGGAGTTTGCTGAAGAAAACGAAATCGTTTTGATTTGCTTAGGTATCCAGTCACACAACCCATTTCCTTCAACCGCTTGATAGAACGTTTTTCAAGTCCCTGAAATGCTTTTATTATGACGAATGCAATAAATTCGTTACTGCTAACCCATCAAGAAAACTATCACGCTTGCAATTTGGAATAAATCAGGCTTCAGCTTGGAATGCGTGATTTCTCCAATACCTATCATAGAAAGAACAGCAAACGTCCGTTATAGGTAAGAAAAATAGCAGATATTTTGAATTCTACTGAAAATATACAGAATTTAAAAGAAAATCAAATACGGAAAATTCAAAGGGAACTAAAAGAGAAATTTCTACAAATAAAAAAATAAAAGACAGAAAAACTGTACTCGTGTGTAGGTGTTTATCTCTGAAATATGTAAGTGTATCTATTTTAATTGCTCAATAGGGTATTACGCACTATGAAAAATAAAATCTAAATTTATGTTTTTATAGTTCATTTATGAAAAAACAAACGAAAAATATTAATTTCTATTCATAAAACTGCAAAATAAATTAAATATTTCAATTTGAAAATACAAGTTTTTTTATCTGTTCTTCGAATGTCAAAAACGCTGTACGCCATGTTTGCATTCGCTGTGACGTCACTGGACTTGTAAATAAACAACCTCGGTTTTTGTTGTACATGTCTACTGTGTAATTTATTAGATTAACGAAGTTTCTCAGTTATTACTATCCCGTTTCTTGATATTCTGCACCTATACTATATATATTGACCATGGAAGACGGCTTTGTAAAAGCAGAAAGTACTAATCTTCCACGAATAAATACATTGATGGTGGCGAAATTCTTCGTTTGCAATCCCGACTTCTGTTCTGCGGAATTAAGAAATGTCAAAACATCTATGTAAGTATTAATATACCTACTACAAACTTTCCTTTAATAACAACAAAACTTTACGATTATGCTTTATTTTGCGATCATAGGTATTATAACCTAAAATTTCCTTTCAGCAGTGCTAGCCAAATGCCACCCGCTCCGTGTCTACTCTCTTTCTACAAACGCAAGCGCCTTAGCGACATCGCTAACAATTTGGTAGCCAAATGCACAAGCGCTGACGGGTCGCTAACTCTATTCGCTTCGCGTTAAAAATCAAGTTTTTACTCTATGGTTGCGATTTTCGTCGCGTCATTTACACATACCATTTGTGATTCGCGGTAAATTTAAGAACATTGGTAAGTATTTACCTACATATTATTTTCATACAATTTTATAAATATAATGATTGATTGCCTTTATTCTCGGGACCACGGGATGCTGGGCCTTTGGAAGGCGTTCGAGGCTGAAGCCAATAGTTTTATTACAAATATTTACGATTGAATTATCCATAGAATTCAGAGCTTGAACGAGTGAATTCTTAATTAATATTAAGGAGATGAGTTCATAACATTCTTTCAATTTCTATTTTAGTAATGCAGGCAAGGCAGAGGTCAAGCTTTGAACAGCTTTCTGTGCTGATTCAGTTTATGGAAAGGTAATATTACTTGTATAATTGGTATTACAGTGACTTAAATCCACTCATGTTGTCACAAACAATGACTGGGTACATGCAAATATTATAGTAATAATAATAAAGGTTTATAATTTAGCCATGGGGACCTGTCAAAGCCGCGTCCAGGGCCTCAAGGCCGAATAAATAGTGAGCAACTCTGGCTGGAGCTTACCAATATTTTAAATTCTATGGGTGGTGGTGTCCAGAAAACAGCAGATAAATGGAAGAAAGTAATTCACCTATTTACATATGTTTTACATTATCACTAGGTATTTGTATCATTATATTATTTATTTGAATACACCGTCACAACGGTTAGAAACTAATTACAGTTACTGAAAACACAAAATAATAACCTATAAAATATTAAACTAAAACAAAACATGTTATATACATTACACACAAAGGAAAAGAAAAGTAGAAACTTAGTTAAAACTGGTTTAGGTAATTCATAAGTTCCTCTTGCTGTATTTCAGGCATTCCGATATTGTAATAAACAAACAAGTAATTATGTATAACAATTAATGAGTAATTATTGCTAATTAATAAGTAATATATTAGTATGTAATACATCTAAATGTTTGCTTTTATTTAGGTCTGGACAGACTGGAAAACAAAAACAAAAAAGAAATATTTGCATATAAGGCAGCAAAGCAGTGGTACAGGTGGTGGTCCAAACACACACATTCAGTTAACTGCCATAGAAGAAAGGTTGATGGCAGTTATTGGAGTGTCTGCTGTAGTTGGTTTGGCTGGCATCCAGGAGCAAGGATTTAATGTTAGTTTAAATTTTTTGTAAATATTTATTACTTGTTTATCTAGTCACTAATTAAATATCTCTACTAATAGAGATATATAAGTAAATCTATCTATTAAACTTAAAAAACTCTCTTATGCAGAGAAGGCTAATATTATAGCCACGGACTGTCACAGGTTAATGGTGATGATGATAATGATATCATTATAAAGTATCTATATGTATAGATGCTTTCAGAAAGAAACACCTATGAAATTAGGTTAGATGTAGTTGTATGATAGTAAGAAATCCTTCTTTCCTGTGAGCAAAGAATACATCAAGTGAAATAACTTGAATTATTTAAACCATTTCTTGTTTTTAAGGTTCCAAATTTTAATGAACAGCCACCGGAACCGATGCATTTTGCTGAAATGTTGGAGAACCAAAGCAGCCAGAATAGTTAGTACCTACCATTAATAGTTCTCTAGAAACATACCTATTTATTTTTATGTTGAGAATTTTATTTTACATACCTACCTATAGTTACTACTTTTATTTGTCTAAGAGGTTAGCGCAGAAATCGTAAAATGTTCAATTTAGAATAAGATTTCTAGCCAATAGTAAAAAACCTGGCTATAGGAAATTGTTTAAGTTTGACATTATTTGCTTAGGCATTGTCTAACAGCAGGCCTTTAGAGAATAAATGTCATAAAAGCCTTAAACGTCTCTATTTACAGCAGATCCAATATTCGATGGACGTACGTCACCACTGCCACTGCCGTCGCTGTTATCACCCCAGCGACCGCCAGAACCGCTGCAACCACCACTACCACAGCAACCCCCGCAACAACGACTGTCGCAACCCCCTACTCCGCCAGCGCGTAACGGCAGACGGCAACCGTCGGCCTCTCCACGCTCTACAATGAGCGCTAATAGGTTTGCTCGCCGAACTAAGAGGAGAATGACTCCCTTTGAAAGGGCGGCAGAGCAGTTTAGTGCTGTAGAGCGTAGGCGTCTTACTTTTGAAGAAGAGCGAGACAGGCGCCTACACGAAAGAGAGATGGAGAGGCTGCGACTAGAAGCCGAAAAAATAAAAATTGCTGAACGGCAAACGGTGATACTGGAAGGCTTGAGAGTTCTTGGAGAACGGCTCATTGGCGTACTGTCTGAGCAGCGGCCGGCCAACTTATAATTTTTATTATGCAATTATATACGTATAGGTACCTATACAAAAGGTGTAGATTTAAAACCTAGTGGCATCGCTAGTCCCGTGAAAGATGTACTAATTATCCCGATCCCGAAGATTTTACTTTTATTTAATAGCTGATGTTACTTGTTGATTTATTTTGAGTGTTTTTTTTTTGAAGATGTTAATGATGAGTTTTGTTAGGACCATCTCTATACCGAACGCATTTTCAACTATGCGCCTCGCTCGAGATAAACGGTAATTGAAGATCTTTCTGTCTTGTGAATTCAAGTCGGCTTGTCTAAATGGCTTCATCATATCACATCTCAAAGGAAACGCATCAACAGTTACAAAAACGGCAATACTATTAAGCTGTTCTTAATTTTTTCTTCCACCGGAATCTTTAACAGATTTTTCTCAAATTTCTTGTAAAAAACTGTATTTTGCAGTACACCGCCATCTGATACTCTGCCGTTTGTGCCAAAATCACACATAATAAATCATCGATTTATTATACCTATGGTATGGCCAAATATCGTTTGGCATCCACAATTGCTAACAGAACCATACTATGCCGCCCTTTGTAATTGTAATAATAAGATCAGCTTTCACTCGGTGGAATAATATCTATGTTTCCCGTCGATAGAGCCGATACAGTGAGGAAAATTCCTTCCAATTCTTCCAATATTCTTCTGTTTTCGGAAACTGAAACAAATATGAAAATAACTCATAAAGGTGAAGTATGCGAGGTCCCTGTAGATTAACATTTTACCTATGTTTTTTTTATAAAAAAAAAATACTTATATTACCCCGATACGACCAGTCAAAATTAAACATGTACCAGCGCCGTGGTTGACAGATGAGATCAGGGCCGTAATTCGCAGGAAGGCGATTAATCGCGAAGAGTATATTGCAACCCGAAATCGGAGCAACAAGATGTGTAGGGATGCACAACGTCGCCATATTCATGAGTCTGTAGAAAATGGCGACCCGGCTAAGGTTTGGGCATTCTTGAGATCTATGGGAGTTGGAAAACAGCGTCAGGATGGTACCTCTAAAAACTTCGATTTCAAATCCCTCAACAAACACTTTTCTTTCTTCACCTTATATTAATGGGTCTGTCAAGGCTAAAACCTTAAACTATCTTTCTTCTCTTTCCTCTGCCGACTATCCACCATTTTTCTTCGATCACCTCACAGATTGTGGTGTTAGGAAGAGTATAATATCCATCAGTTCCAATGCGGTGGGGAGTGACTGTGTTAGCCGTAAGATGGTGCTCCCTATCCTGGATGAGATCCTTCCTGTCATTTGCCACATCCTTAACTATTCCTTATCCCGTTGCGTTTTCCCTTCTGCATGGAAGGAAGCGCAAATCACACCACTTCCCAAAAAACCAAATCCAGAATCCTTTACCGACTATCGTCCTATTTCTATTTTACCCTTTCTTTCTAAAGTCCTGGAGCGTCTCATCTATAACCAGCTTAGTGCCTTCCACACCAAACACAGTCTCCTTAATCATTACCAGTCCGGGTTTCGTCCGGAACATAGCACCACTACGGCACTAGTCCACATCACTGACGACATACGATCTGGTGTTGAAAACGGCAATTTAACCCTCCTCACCTTGCTAGATTTTAGCTACGCCTTCAACAACGTTGATTTTGATATTCTGCTTGGAATACTGGGTTCTCTTAACATATCTCCAACTGTGATTGATTTCTTCCGTAGTTACCTGTGTGGCCGCCGACAGCGTGTCGCCATTGAGGGTTTATACTCTTCCTGGTCTGATACGACTGCTGGTGTACCGCAGGGGGGCGTTCTGTCTCCTCTACTGTTCGCTGTTTTCATAAATTCCATCTCAAATAATCTTCTATCTTCCTACCACTTGTATGCTGACGATCTACAAATTTACTCTCAGGCACCACCTAGTGAATTCTCCGAGGCGGTCAAGATGGTAAACACCGACTTGGCACGGATCTCGGAATGGAGTACGGCTTATGGTTTAAAGGTCAACCCCGCGAAGACCCAAGTCATTGTAGTCGGTAGCCCTCGTCTGCGCTGCAAGATTATATGGTCCCAAATCCCGCCGATTGTCTTTAACTGTGCTACAATACCATATAGTGATGCGGTAAGGGACTTGGGTATTGTCATAGACCAGGACTTCTCATGGGGACCTCAACTGGGACAAGTCAGTCGAAAAATTTTTGCGTCGGCGAGGTCCTTGTTGAGACTCCGAAACTTTCTTCCAACTGCTACTAAAATTGTGCTTGCTCAATCACTTCTCCATCCCAACCTCGATTATGCTGACGTCAGCTATCCAGATCTTACCGAAGTGCAGTTAGATAAACTTGAGCGACTCCAAAATTTTAGTATAAGGTTTATATTTGGACTACGTAAATATGACCACATTTCCGAATATCGTGCTAAACTCAAGTGGCTGCCGATCCGCCTTCGCCGGAATACTCATATCTTATCTCTACTCTACAGTATACTGTTCAATCCTTGTATGTATGTATGTGTATGTATAGGTATGTGATGTAAGTACCTGAGTATGCCTAGAATCACCTTCACTATCATTCAGTGCTCCATTCACCCAAAGGTTGCCTGGTAGAGAACGCTTTTAGTGATAAGGCCGCCTTTGTGCCCTACTATTCTTGGTTGTAACTCTACATATATGTTTATATTACTTTAAGGTGTACAATAAAGATTATTATTATTTGTATGTCTTTACCATTCACGGGATCACAGGGTCCCGGTCATTTGGGAGGCGTACGAGGGGCCGAAGGAAATGCACCCAAGGACAGTCCCCGGTTAGTGTAGGACTATTGAGAATAATGGAAAAAAAAAGGTAGGGCTATGGATGGGTTGCTGTGGAGACAATTTGGTAACTTAACGATATCACACAAGCTCACAAGTTCAACTCTGCTAAATCAGGTACCACAACAAATCCATCAGCAACAGATGTTATCGGAACCTCATTACTCAAATAACAGAAATATAAATTACAATTTACAGTCTCAGCAGAGTCATATTTTCATCAAATACTTTCCCATGCACCAACTAGGCCAGACCCGCCGATCTCGGATGCCAGCCTTCAATTATCGGGTTCACTTTCCACCGAAAACATGTCCATGGTGACTTTATTTTCTCAGTTTAATGGTGAAAATTAAAGCCTATACCTAATTATGACTCTGCCTCTCTATTTTTCTTTTTTAATGTAAACTTTCGATTATAATCTTGTGGTTTTACTTACCTTCAAATAGTTTGTGCGAAGTACTTCATAGATAGCGTTACATGTTTTAGGAATAATGATGCCTAGAGCTTGAGGTGATATTATTGTAGAAAACTTAGGACCTTCGTAACTTCTACCAGTCGCCAGGAATCTCAAAGTTGCTGTTAAACTCTCATGCGGTGTTATCGCTGGGCGCATTATCGTGTCATTCTTTTGTATCAATGGCGTTACTAAGGACAAGAGTTCCAAATATGTGTTTTCATACATACGCAAATAATTGTGCCAATCTTTCGGAGCGAATTTCAATTCATTTAAAAGGTTGGTGGTGTGGGAATACTTATTTCTTTTTAGTAAATCCTTTACACCATACAGAACGTTTCTTCTTACACTTCTCATTTTTCTTAATAGCTAGCACCAAACCAATAATAGCCAAAACGTCATCATTTGTGGGTGCCGGTGGCATATTTCACAAAATACTTATTGCACAACACGACTTCTTCGGTTTGTCACAGGCGCGGATACTGCACAGGCATACTTGAATCGTGTGTGGTCACTATGGACGTTGGGTTTACTTGCACAAGCCTTCAGTTCCGGTATACCGCTACGTATGTGGCCGCCATTATGAATCATACATGTATGTGTATACTACTCAACAGTAGGTATCAAAATCTTATAATAAAAATAGTGCCAATAAGTAATAAAACTATGATTATAGAAATAGCTAATTATTGCACAAATGAAACTGTGATTTTAGTTATAAGATTATAATTATTAATCTTTGAATGCGTTTCAAAAACCAACTGTTATGTTACCAATTATACGAAACGTACCTACCTATTATCCATTCAAATAAATAATTATAGGTATTTCATTAAATTGATTGTAACTGGAAACTTAAGACTGATGTCAAATTATTTAATAAGAAAACAACACAATTTCTTTCTTTCACTATCAATCAATAAATATAATTACCACTTACCTACCATTTTGTTGTTTTGGATTAATTCAAGACTCTAAGTCGCCTTTGATAACTTCAAGTACCTCTATATAGTCAAACGTTTCTACACTCAGTCTGGTGTAGTCGTAGAATTTGTCGGGACATCGTCTCTGTTCTTCATAATTTCGATAAAACATAACATCACGCCGTTTATCGCCGAAGGGGTAGGCAGAGGTGCACACAGAAGTAACACCCACTTTTTACTATTTATGTTATGAGTTCCATGTAATAGGGATGGATGTATCCCATGTAATAAAATAAATAAAATTTCGATAAAACCCGCCTTTTATTTTCCTTGCTTTATAGTAGGTATACAACTACACACACTGTCAAACATCTGTCGGGTTGTTCCGTATTCATCCTATGACGTCTCATCCCATTTCTTTACTCATCCCAAACTAATATTCCTTACTGAACCCATTAAATTATTTTAATATATTTTCTTAATTCAACCCAAATGCATTCCGTACTCGTCTCGAAGCAAATAATACCAAAAAGGTATGGATTGCAAACGAATACTTATTTTCTTGCAGAAAATTAATATATATCTATGCCTTCAATAGAACGACTTTCTAGGATTAAAAAAATAAAAAATGGTAATGTACATTTTTGAATTTTTAGTAAACAAGTCGACGCACATACCTTTGTCTATGTGACGTCACTCATAAACAGTGCGAGTGCGAGAGAGAACATGATGTGCGCTGTTTCATTTGCACACTTTATTGCACAGTTCGGCCGTCCGTCTGTGCGTTTAGTTTAAATAGCTTTAATGGCTTTTACGTTAAAAAGTGAAAGAGATAGCAATAGCTACTGTCTTGACCCTTAACCGGTTTTAATCGTTTTAACGATGTTGTGGATCTGTTCTTATCAGTTTACCACTAACTGGCATACTGTGTGTCAACGCGTGTTAAAAATGCACCAGAACCGTGATAATGACTTACGTTATGTAGAATCGCAACGAGGCCGTAAATTGTTGTTATATAACGGTTTTCAATTTCATAAAAAATACGACAATAAGGATGGAAGCGTAATGTGGCGTTGCACAAAAGCACCAGCTTGCTTTGGTAGTGTGAGAGTGTTAAACGAAGCCGTTCAAAAAGAAAATCCTCATAGTTGTGATCGTAGTGAAATAACAAATGTTGTGAAAGAAGCTTTGCACAATCTCAAGGATAGAGTGAAGTCATTACAAGGTGAACCAATATCGACAGTGTATCAAGAAACTTTATTGTCACTACATGAACGGGGGCTCAATTTAGTAACAAACCTCCCAGAATTTAAAAACATCAAGACTGGTCTCTACAACGCTCGCAATAAGAGCCATGGAGTAAAAAAAACAACTTTTAAAAATGGCGCTGAAGTAGAAATTCCCGGTACATATCAGGATTTTTTACTTTTCGACTATCAAGAAAATGAAACACGCATTATAGGATTCGCATCACAGGAAGGGCGGCAAAGAATGGCAACGATTCGAGACTTCTATGCTGATGGTACGTTTAAATGCTGTATTAAACCATTTTACCAACTTTATGTTATACATGGAGATTTGAGCAATGACAGCGAAAATTCCTATATTATCCCGTTAGTATATGTCCTACTTATGTCAAAAAAGGAAAAAACTTACACTACAATGTTCCGTTTGATTAAAGCTCAAATACCAAATTGGAATCCGAAGAAAATTGTAATTGATTTTGAAAAGGCTGTGATGAATTCAATTCAAACGGTACTACCGAATACAGAGATCAAAGGTTGTTATTTCCACTTTTGTCAAGCTCTTGTTAAACGAGCAAAACAACTAAAAGTTACAAAAAACAGAAATCAGCTCAAACATCTTGCCCTATGTTTGGCTTTGCCATTGTTACCAGAACATTTAATGACTATTTGGTGAAGACATGGCTAGAGGGGGGCAAATTTCCAACACATATTTGGAATGTATGCGGGCAAAAAAATAGAACGACCAACGCTCTCGAAAGTTGGCATGCGACAATAAATAGATTTATTCCAAACAAAAAAATAAATATGCTGAAATTGCTACATGTTTTAAAAAGAGATGCCCTTCTACAAAACGCGAGCATGTTACAACGACAAAATGGTGCATCGACCTCTTCGTCAGCTAATGGAAAGGAAAATGAAGACCGAATCAACAGGGCTATTCAAGAATTAGTTGATCAAAAAATAGTGCTGGGTCACTGCCTAGAAAAACTAGCTCCATTTATTTATTTTAAAGTGTAAATGTATCGTTCGAATACATAAGTCTTGGTTTTAAAAATGATATTCCTATGATTAATCTAGAAATGGAAGTAATAATTTATATTTTTTTATGATTTGAAGACGTACCTAAAGTTGATACCTATCTCAAAACGATATTGTACTAGTCTTAAGTTAATGGTCCCTCTGTATCTGTGATTTCTATCTATTTTTTTATTGTACCTAGTTCATAGTGCCTAAAGTTGATACCTATTTTAAATCGATATTATACCTACTAGTCTTAAGTTAATGGTCCATCTGTAATCTGTGATTTCTATCTATTTTTTATTTTACCTAGTTCATAGTGCCTAAAGTTGATACCTATTTTAAATCGATATTGTACTAGTCTTAAGTTAATGGTCCTTCTTTAATCTGTGATTTTTATATACTTTTTTATGTAGTTGATATCAAAAGTTAAAAAGTATTAATTTGTTGATTTTATAAACACACAACATAGCTTTATTTATTTTAAGTTAATTCTAAACAAATTTATATCCAAATGTGTACAAAACGCTTTTGATCAGACAACCCAGTAATAACATAATAATGAAAGAAGATTTAACATTGTTGATTGTGAAATGTTTGCTTAAAATATTTTTGTTCATTATAGTTGATTTTATAAAAAAAAAACGTTTTTTAGTTATTTGAAAAGCTATAATTATGTATGTGAGAACAGAGAACAGAAGATAGGAGTGATGATATTTTTTTAAATATATGATTCTATCAAATTTCCTGCAGTTTTATTTAATAGAACAACATAAAAGCAAAAGCTTACCTTTTAAAATATTTACAAGAAATATATTTTTGTTCAGACCGTACACACAAATCTAACGTTTTATTAGGTAGTTTTACAATAGGTTGAGCAAGGAATACGGATGGGATAAATAAAGATTTTTTTAATAATATTATTGTTCTGGGTTGAGTAAGGAACATAAATAGGTTGAGTAAGGAAAAAATAATGAGTAGGATGAGACGTCATAGGATGAATACGGAACAACCCCATCTGTCGTCTCGTTCCTACACTCCACGCGGGGTGCGGGAGTGAAGACGTGTTCTAGTGAGGATAGCGAGCCGATTACGCTGTGCTCAATGTCAGTACAATTAATAGTCAGGTAATACATACAGCTAACAATCAAAACTCAAAACTACAACGCCGTCACTTTATATAGAATTTAGCCATGAAACTGATAGATAGAACCTCATCTGAGAGAAAGACGTACACAATTAAACTTACCGAGACTGAAGAGAGAAAAGATTTCAGAGATTTTGAAGATTGATGATGAACGCGGTTCTGTTGGTCCTTTACGTAAAGGTCGTTGCCATGAATGTCGGTGGCAAAAAATCAGAAAAACTAAACACTTTTGCCAAAAATGCGAGAAATACCTGTGCCTTGAGCATGTAGTACCTTATTGCAGAAGCTGTTTGATCTCCCAAGAAGAGTGATTTTTGAGAATGCTTTTCTTTTTTTTTTTTGTTAATAGGATATATTTTTTTGTTTAATTTCTAAGAGTATGCAATGTCATAAGACTGACAAAGGCTGATTTAAAAGTTAAATACTGTTACTAATTTCGATTTTTTTTAAAATATGTGCGTAAAACCATACCACCGTGTTTTTAGTGTTTTAAGTATAATTGTTTAATTCGTAATAAACAAGCTGTGATTTAATTATTTTTTGTGTTTTCTTGCCAAACTTATGTATAGAGGTATAATTGATTAATTAAACCTAAACTAACGAATGGGCCGGCTCGACCGGAGTGATACCACGGCCTCACAGAAAACCGACGTGAAGCAACGCTTGTGTTGTGTTTCGTCGTGTGAGTGAGGTTACCGGAGGCCCAATTACCTTCCCCTTCCCCAATCTCCCCAATCCCTGAATCCCCAACGATCCTCAAACTCCTAATCCCCAAAAAGCCGGTGACGCACTTGTAACGCCTCTGGTGTTCCAGGTGTCCATGGGCGACGCCGATTGCTTACCATCAGGTGATCCGTCTACTCGTTTACCGGCCTATGCCATAAAAAAAACTAAAAGTAGGATAACTAGTTAATGGTTGGCTTAATCATGGGTCTGTGAGACCGGCGTCACCAATGTTGTAAGTGAAACTAACGTCACCAATGGCGGGTTAATAAACAAACAGATTCTTTCAATGTAAGACTTTTTAGACCCGTAGCAATTTTGACTTATTTCAACCGCCAATGACGCAAAATCAAACAAATGCTCGGATTTTATTTTCGGATTCTATAGGAGTCAATATTTTATCAACCTACCTTTTATTATTATATCGTAGCTTAACCCATAAAGTCGCAATGTAGTTTCTAAACTACGCAATATTTTAATCGATATTACATACCTATTAAATTACCTCTTATCGATTAGACCATAAATACTAGTACCTTGAACGTCTAAATATTTATTACGACTGGCAACTTTGATAATTTTATATTTTTTTATTACTTTTTTTCGGCTGTTACAATTTTGGCGGGTAAAGAAAAAGTGTGAAGGTTTTTGTGCAAATTATATTGTGAATAAAGTTTTAATTTTCGAGGTAAGTTCAATATTATTTTTGATTATTGTAGTCTAAATGTGTTTGTTTTGCGGTTTTAGTTTAGAAATAATATAATCGAAAAATTAAATTAAATTTATTTAATTAATTTTTTTTAACGTGTAAATATATTAGTTTTAAATTATTTTTTTATTTTTGTTGTATATATTAATTATCATAAATTGTATGTTTTATAAGTTATAAAAATTGAACTAAATTAAAAAAAATTAAATTGTATTAAAAAGTTATTTATTTTTGTGTAGTGTAAAAACAACATTGCGCCTTCCGCGCATGATGTAAAGTATGACTGGAAGAGAAAAACGATTTTTTTATTTTTTACAGTATGGCTGGCTTATTGCAAAAAGAGTTAAGTGATTTTTTGCATAATTGGCACGATTCTGAAGACGGTTTAGATTTCTGCGCAGGAAATTCAACAAGACCTTGAAGACGCCACGTGACGTCCTTGAGGAAGAAAACAATGAAATTGTTAGAGAAAGCCTTGTTTTTCCTGTTACGTCTGAAGATCGAAATAATGAAGACCCCGCTTTACTTATTGCCAATAAGTAAAGCGTCGTCACCAATAAGTTATTGGGGACGACGAAATTTCCGATCCCTCCTCATTAGTGACGAAACTCAGGGTAACATTTCTAGTAGTGGACGTAGTCAATCAAGACCTCTTATATGGTGAAAAAGGAATCTTATTACCAGTGATGAGGATCTTGTATTCAAGGGAAATACTCAAATGCCCTCTGCCGTATAAGAATGTCAGTCCCCTTTAGAATTTTTTCGTTTCGTATTTCGACATTCACTCGTGACAAAGATTGTTGAGGAAAGTAATTTATATTCTACTCAGAAGCAAGGATCAAATCCTGAACACATAGATGATCACTTCCCTCCGCGCGCGCGCACGGTGCAGTGGTGTTCTTATCGCTGTTATATTATTATTGTTTTTTCTTTGATATTTACGTGATCTATTCCGGTTCGTGTGGCTCTTTTGTTGTGTGCCCTGTGTCTGAGTGTGGTATACGTGAGTAATTAACGGGATTAATCCACTTAGTAAAGTAATATTCATCATAGTTTCGGTAAGTCAATTTATTTATTTTTATTGCGGGTAGCAGACTGAGTTCGCGTTTTTTTTGTTGTTTTACTTATTTTCGTGTTGCTCGAAAGTGTTTAACGATAAGTACTAGTTAAATTCATTGAACAATGGCATCCACCACGAAGTGATCCACCGGATCGCGGTGGGTTCCGCAAAAGTCAGTTAACCCCGCGGTCACCACCCTCGACTAGCTCGAAGTGACTATTTAGTGAAATGTCGCCTGCGTACGCGACCCCTGACGAAGACAGGTCTAAACGTTTGCAATGTGGCTCGCCAATTGCATCCCCAACCGCATCTAGTGCCGAGTATGTAGATTTAATGACCGAGGCATCGACATTGCTGTCAAAAATAAATGAGGTCGTGCTTGAGTCCCGCCTAACCACGTCGGGTAAATCCGTTATTATGGAACTGACTCAGCGAGTCACCGGTGTTGTCGCGATACTAGCAGTAAAATCTTCTTGTACAGAAACACAATTGTCAAACACCGAACGCGAATTGGACAAAATAAAATCTACACCCTCCCTTGTCAGAACTAACCAACTAGTAAACAACCAGGACAATAAAGTGTCCTAACGCCGAAACTTTGAAACATCGATTACCCAAGGTCGTGCCCGCGATGGAATCCTTCCGCGCGCCGCTTCCGTGTGTTGTCGCCTACCCCACGTCCGAGCGTTCAGCTGATTTTACGTCATCGTCAGCGACTAAGAAAGCGCTCATGAAAGCTATCAAACCGTGCGACGACGGTTTCCAAATCGTAGGGGTCAAGAAAACAGCAAAGTCGGGTGTCGTACTGCGTGTAGCTAACGAACAACAAATTAAGAAGCTCGAGTCCGTGTCTGCGATTCGTTCCGCCGGTTTGCGCTTGGAAAAACCAAAGGGCCGTAGACCGCGTATCTTGGTCAAAGACGTCCCGGGTTCGATGGAGGACAGCGCGTTTTTGACCTCATTATATCGGCAAAATATTAACGGCGAACTCAAAATCGAAGAGGAGGATTTTATCAAGTCATGTAAAATTACCCGCCGACGTACTATGCAAAACGGTCGTAAATGGATCGGTATCGAAATCGATACTAGCGTGCGGAAGCATCTCGTGTCAACTAAGGAGAAATTGTTTATTGATTGGGCTACCTGCCGTTTTATCGATGACGTCGAGGTCAGGTGCCATCTGTGTCAGCAGTTCGGACACGTGAGAAAGCATTGTGTTGCAAAGACGCCTACTTGCGGTAATTGCGCCGAAGCGCACGAGAGCGACAACTGCCCTCATATAAAGGAAACAAATTTTATTCCTACTTGTGTGGCGTGTAAACGTTTTAAGAAACCTCATGATCACCGTTGTGGCTCGCCAGAGTGTGGAACCTATAAAACAAAACTTGAACAACTTATTCTCAATACAACCTATTAAATAAAAGTATGGATAAGTTAACCATAGGGCAGTTGAATCTCCATAACGATAGGGTTGCGACGTCTGAGTTAGATAAATTAATTGTCGATTATCAACTTGACATAGTTCTTATTCAAGAATAATATCAAAATACCCACTTACGGCACAGGGTAGTGCAGCTGGATGGCAGGTCGCGGGCTGGAATTTATGTCACGAGATCACCTAATTTCACAGTAACATCCATAGCTAATTTAATGACGTCACACTGTGCCGTCGCGGAGATTGCTTCGGGAAATTGTAAACTTTACGTTGTGAGCTGTTACTTTCAATATTCTGATTCAGTTACTCCTCATATTCACCACCTCCGTCACTTCTTGCAATCACTTGCGGGCTCCAAAATTATCATTGGTGCCGACGTTAACGCGTCTTCATCATAGTTTTTTCTTCTTCTCCTCTTATAATATCTTCTGATTCACTTCGTTGCGGGAACCAAGACAGTTACTCATGTCCCTGGGACGCGCCGGACTTCAGTGTTCCGGTGTTTTCATGGTTGTATCTACTGTAGATCCTGGCTTACAGGAGTTGCAGCGGTTTTGGGAGGTTGTGGCGGGCTTGTCCCATTAAAAAAAAACATAGATGAAAATGACCCTTACAAATTTATGGGTATTCTGATATATAACTCTGTAATCCATTATCCAAATAGAAAACTGTACTGGAATAACAAATTTGGCTATGATCTCATAAAAAATACAATGCCTTCAAAGAAATTTGAGAAAATGTGTTCCATAATTCATTTTAAAAACAAAGATAAATATTTACCTAATACACATTCTGATTAGAGAATACAATATGCACATGGGGGTAGTAGACTTGTTAGATTCTTTTATCGGACGTTACCATATTAGAATAAAGAGTCGAAAGTGGACTATGAGATTATTTTATCATCTTTTAGATGTTTCTGTCGTAAATGCTTGGCTGATTTATAAAAAAGTCGGAAGACAAAATGATGTGACTTCATCCAAACTCCTAAATCTATGTGATTTTAGGCTAGAATTAGCAGATTCACTTTGTCGGGTTGGTATTCCTATAAATAACGGTGGAAAACGTGGTCGACCAGCAAGTTCTACTTTACAGACTGAAATTGAGCAGAAAAGGCGTAAAGGCCAGCTTCAAGCGGCGCCATCTAAAGATATCCGAATAGATCAAATATCACATTGGGCTGTTTGGACTGAAAAGCAAGAAAGGTGCAAATACCCCGGTTGTTCTGGATTCACTTATAGAAAATGTATGAAATGTGGGGTTTCTTTAAGTGACACAAAATCAAAAAGCTGTTTTTTTAAATACCACAATGAATAAAAAATAAAAAATTTCAGCTCAGAACTGTGGTTATTTCATCAAGCTGTACTTAAAATCGAAGGGCAAAACGTGTCTGCAATAGAGTCTGCCAAGGAAATAAATCGTCTCCGTGATAACCTGGCACTTAAAGAGAATTCGGTTTTTTTTCCTCACACCGTCCGTAACCTACTTGTAAAATTACAAAATACTGACGCTGCTGTTGATGAGCAGAGTGTAAAAACTGCAGCGGCTGAGTTTTATAAAACAAGCAAAGAATATTTGGAGCAGTGTTGTCAATTCAACACAGAACTAGAAGTTTTTGAATGGGCAAATTTGGCAAAGTACCTACGTGGGAAGAGGTACAGAATGTGATGGATTTGCTGATCACGCAAGGATTTATTAGCAGTGGCCAAGACATGAAAGTCTTTGACGAGTTTTCACTCATTTCCAACTTTGCGACAGATGAAAAAGTCACTGGCTGGAATACTGAAAATCTTGCTGCTGAAAATCGTTGGGTGGAATTATTTCAGTACTTCCGTGCGAACAATCTCGACTTAAGGAACTTTTCCATAATTATTGAATACATTATGTGTCTGCCTGAAAGTAACGCACCTGTCGAAAGAGTTTTTTCTCAAATGAATAAAATATGGACAAGGGAAAAAACACAGTTAAGTGTCGCAGTATTGAAAGCCATTTTGGTTACAAAGATAAATATTAATAAATCATGTACTGAGCTATATTCGTACCTAAAAACAAGACCTGATATGTTAAAACTAATTTGTTCAGCAATAAATACAAAAATACTGCCACTGGGGCTTCGTAACTTACACTTAT
The DNA here is from genome assembly GCA_038387885.1 of Spodoptera picta. NCBI lineage: Eukaryota > Metazoa > Arthropoda > Insecta > Lepidoptera > Noctuidae > Spodoptera > Spodoptera picta. The sequence goes on along the minus strand of JAZHFQ010000493.1, from coordinate 1,147,399 downwards.
TATAAGTATTTTGATTATTTTTATTACTGTTATTATTTTCTGTAATAAAAAAACTTGTAAAACACAATAAAGTTTTTTTTACGTAATTTCGCAGGACACGTCCCGCTTTGACAAAAAAAATAAATGGTCACGTTAATCTAGTCATTTCTTTGGCACCTCCTACCTACATTCATAAAAAAATATAAAATCATCGTACCAATATTAATGAATCATTTCAATTAAAGTTGTCTTTTTCCTTATTTTTCTTTCCTTTCTTGTTCTTATTACAAGATCTTACAGATTAATATACCAACTTCCCTCATTTCAAGTGATCTTCCCTGTCTTTTTGCTGTTCCTTTTTTATTTATTTCAGAGTATCATCCCTATCAGTATGATGATCAGATCGAAGGAATGGAGTGCAAACTGAGAGCAGCGCTAAAGGAATAAAATTGGAGTCATCCAAGCACCTGTGTAACCAACTCCTACAGAAACGGGACGATAGTGAAGTGGAAGTGACAAATATCTGTATCTATCTATACATATAATAAAATTGTAGAAAAGTGCTGTCTGTACATTGAACATAAAAATAAAAAAAATAACAGGGGCTATTGTTATATCGATGTCGAACCCAAACATGTAACAAATATTTTTTGTCTGTTTGTCTGTTCACGCTAATCTCAGAAACGGCTGATCCGAGTTGGATGCGGTTTTCACGAATATATTGTGGTATGCTTCAGTTATGCTTTAGTGTTTGTTTCATGTCAGAATCAGAATCAGAATCATTTATTTGTTAAACATAGGTAGTTTACATAATAAGGTCTTACATATAAAGATAGTCCACTATGTTTTGCCGTGATAGACATACAAATATATTAGGTACATGCATTTGAAACATTATTAGAATATTACAATTTCAGTTAAATTTGTACAATAATAATAAAATAATAAAAATAAGGTATGTCAAAATTATGTCAATTAAAATTATCAAATTTATCAGGAAATACATTAAAATTGTCAAGAAAAAATTGAAATTGTCAAGAAATCAATTAAATTTGTCAAAAAATATTATCATTAAGGAATTCTTCAATTGAGTAATAGCATTTGTTTAATAATAGTTTATTGAGAATACTTTTAAATCTAATTACTGTTGTATTTTTTATTTCATTGGGAATCTTATTATAAATTCTAGGGGCATTACCAAACAAACTTTTGTACATAAGTGCTGTTTTACATTTTACTTGGCTTAATTTATTAACATATTGGGTGCGTAAGGAAACATTTCTGCCTGAGCTCAATTTTGGAAATAAGTGAGGATTTTGTTTTACAAATACAGCCGTTTCCAGTATATACCTCTACATGGAGGGCAATGTTAATATTTTTAGTGATTTGAAGTGTGCAATACAGCTGTCTGTGGTCTTCAGACCACACATTGACCTTAAACATCTTTTTTGCATTCTAAACACAAGCTCTCTATCTGTAGACTGCCCCCAAAATATAATGCCATAGCGTAATACCGAGGCAACGAATCCATGGTATGCTGCAAGAAGAGCCTGAAGGTTTACTTTTTTTGAAAGTTGAAAAAGCGCGTATGCGGATTTACTTAACCTTTTACATAACTCCTCAACATGAGGCTTCCAGCTGAGGACGTCGTCAATGACTATACCCAAGAACTTGGCTTTATTTGCTTGCTCGATACAACGGTTTTCATACGCGATTTTAATATTTTCTTGATGACGACGCTGATGAAAGTGCATAACCTTTGTTTTGTTTAAGTTAATTACTAAATTATTTTTGTTAAGCCAATTGATGATATCATATAAGCATTTATTGATCTCATTTTCATAGTCGAGTTCATTTTTACATTTTATGATGACTGTACTGTCGCCTGCAAATAGGACCATTTTGTGTGATGTAGTTTTCGGTAAATCATTAATATATATCAGAAAAAGTAACGGCCCAAGAACGCTGCCCTGAGGGACGCCATATTTAATATGTCTTCGTTTTGATAAATATGTCGTTTCTAGCTTACTCCTCGGACATAGCCTACTGATCTCCGTATACTGAATTCTGTCGCTGAGGTACGATTTCAAAAGTTGAAGGACGTTTCCTCGGACACCATTACTGTGTAATTTATTTAACAAGATATTGTGATCTACATTATCAAAGGTTTTAGTCATATCCGTGTATATTGCGCAAACTGGATTTCTTTTATCTAATGATGTTACAATATCGTCTAGGAAGTCAAATACCGCCATGTTTACTGTAGTGTTTTTCCGAAATCCCTTCTGCTCGTCACAAAATAAGTGGTATTTATCAAAATAGTCATACAGGGAGTTATATATAACTTTCTCTATAATCTTTGAGAGTATAGGTATCTTAGCAATTGGCCTATAATTTTTTAAACATGTTTTACTATCCCTTTTATGTAGTGGTTTAATAATTGTATTTTTTAGTTTTATTGGAAATATTCCATCTGTTATACACATGTTAATTATGTGTGCTAGATGTGGGGTTATTATTTCTTTTACGTGTTTAATAGCTTTTGTCGACGTTCCGTCATAGCCTACCGTATTAGTATTTTTAAGATTGCATATTATATTAATTATGTCTTTATCTGTTACTGATTGCATAAATAGTGAATTAGATGTCCAATTTATAGAATTATTATTGTAAGAATTAATATCATTATTAATATTATTTTCAATTTCATCAACAAAATAATTATTAAATTCATTAGCAATATCTTCTGGGTGCGTTACCACATCATCACCTTTTTCTAAGCATATTATTTACTCTCGTGGCATGCACAACTTTGACTTATTTATTATTTGCCAAGTAGCCTTCGATTTGTTTTGAGAGGTATGTATAAAGTGGTTATTTTGTGCTTTTTGGGTAAGTTTGATAATTTTTTTATATAGTTTTGTATATGTTTTTAAAGCTATTCTATTAATGTGGTTAGGATTTAATCTGTAAGTCCAAAGTAGTTTTCTTTGTTTCTTACTGCATAGTTTTATTCCATAAGATAACCATTTAGTTGCTTTGTTGGTCTTAATAGTTACAATTTTTTCTGGAAAACATAAATTATGAAGTAGTGAAAAATCGTCAAAAAAGAAGTCAAAGGCCTCATTGGCATTTTTGGCATTATATATTTCAGTAAAGGATAAACAGCTTAGATGGTATTTAAAATTTGTTAAATTTTCAATAGACTGAGCCCGTTTTTTAATTTTCCAAAACTTAAGTTTACATACCTTATTGACAGGGACTTTAAGTATAATGGATGCATGATCCGACAAAATGAGATCTAAAACTTCAGTTTTGCATCCTTTCATGATATTATGGGCGAAATTATCGATCGTTGACTTTGACTTACTGCTTGGCGTGCTCAGCTCCTATGGCATGTCCCCGTCGGTAATTGACTGGTTTCACAGTTACCTGTTCGGCCGCCGTCAGCGTATTCACCTTGAGGAATCTAGGTCTTCATGGTGTTCCACTGCTGCCGGCGTACCTCAGGGTGGCGTTTTATCTCCTCTTCTCTTCACATTATTCATTAATTCTATTTCTCAAGGTCTATCTTCTTCCTACCACCTTTACGCAGATGATCTTCAGATCTACTCTCAGGCCTCTCTTGAAGATTTACCAGGCGCCATTAGATTAATTAACGACGATATGGCACGAATAGGTGACTGGGGTTCCAAATTTGGGTTACTAGTAAATCCATCAAAAACGCAGGTGACTATCATCGGTAGTGCGCGTACCGTCTCCAAAATGAATTGGACAAGTCTTCCCCAAGTTTCTTTTCTAAATACAAAAATTCCTTTCTCCCGCGATGTTAAGAACTTGGGGATTTACATTGACAGTAACCTCTCCTGGAATAAGCAATTGCAGGTGGTCAGTCGGAAATTGTTTGCTTCAGCGGGCTCCTTAAGGCGTCTTCGTAATTTCTTACCCACAAAAACCAAAATTGCACTTGCACAGTCTCTTCTTCTACCAATACTCGACTATGCTGATGTCAGCTATCTAGATCTCAACCAAGAACAATTGGACAAGCTTGAGCGCCTTCAAAACCTTTCTATCAGATTTATATTTGGGTTGCGCAAGTATGATCATGTTTCTGAATTTCGTAGTAAGCTCAGATGGCTGCCTATCCGCCTTCGCCGGAACGCTCATATCCTTTCGTTACTACAGTACTACATTTTTGCTGCAGCCGTCGCAACGAAATTAAGAAAAATTAGAGATGAGCGAACCAAGATTTTAGTACCTTTGTACTAAAACCTTTGGATATAGATAATTTATTGTATGACGCTATTATTGGTACTGGAAAATATGTTACAACTCCAATGCCTTCATCGTATTCAAATTCGTCAAATTCTCAGAGTCAAGGACCGGCTTCAAGTTTTCAGGTCCACGATAATGATTATTCAGATCTTTTACGTCATAATGATGAAACAATATCTTGGCATGAAATGTAATGCAATAAAAGTGACTAAAATAAAATGGTATATTATTTTTATTTTCTTACCTTAATATTTTCTTTCAACACGCTTATCGCGTTAGTTAATAAAGCGCTAAAGCTTATTTATAGCGTTAGTACCTGTTATATCCAAAGTAATTGAGAAGGTGATTCACGAAAGATTATACAGTTACTTTGAAACTAATAACCTATTCACTAAGGAACAAGTAGGCTTTAGGAAAAACAAAAGTATCAATTTGGCAATTTACTCATTCTTGAAACACATTATGGTTAGCATCGATTCAAAAAGTCATGCATATGCGCTCTATATGGACTTAACAAAAGCATTTGATTATGTTGATCATGTTATCTTGCTTGAGAAATTATATGCTTATGGGGTTAGAGGTAATGTACATAACCTTATAAAGAGTTATCTATGCAATAGGAAACAGTCAACACACATAACTAGAATATGCTCTATTTCCAAAGAAATAAAAACTTACAAATCAGATTTTATTGAAAATAAATTTGGTGTGCCACAGGGTAGTGTGATGGGACCATTATTATTCATTATATATATAAATGACCTACCTAAAGCCATTAATCATAACTGTGTCTTATTCGCTGACGATAGCACAATTATATTTACGGGCAAGGACAAAACTCAGATTGAACTTGACATAAATCACACATTAACCACTATCATACAATGGTTGACTTTAAATAACCTTAAAGTTAACTTAGAAAAAACTAAATTAATGGCGTTTCAAAATAGGACTCCCAAGTTAGTAGATGACATAAATATTCACCACTCGCAGACCAAGATTGAGATAGTTGATACAACCAGATTTTTGGGATTGCAGATGGATTCGCAGCTGAGTTGGAAGCTGCATGCGGAAACGTTGTGCTCGAGACTTAGTCAGTACTCGTACGCAATATACATGTTGTCTAGAACGGTCAATACGTCAGCTGTTCTTACGGCATACCATGGGTATGTCACCCCCATATTGAAATTTGGTGCAATGTTCTGGGGCAATTGTACAGAAAGAGACGCGATTTTTAGAGCTCAGAAAAGATGCGTCAGAGCCATATTCAGAATGAAACAAACCGAAAGTTGTAGATCTACATTTGTTAATATTAAGATAATGACATTCCCGTGTATTTATATTTTTGACCTAATAATGTTTGCTAGGCAAAATACAAATCTCTTTCCAAAATTAAAAAGTAGGAGACAACAGTTAAAACTAAGCTGCATGCCAAACAGAACTGGACTCCTAAGTAAAAGTGTATTCTGCATGATACCTAGATTATACAACCATTTACCCACCACATTATTGGAAACAACAAACGACCATTCATTTAAAAGTAAATTAAAATGTCTACTTTTGGCAAAAGCCTATTACTCCATAAAGGAATTTTTAGAGGACAATATATCCGGAATCGAAATGTAAATATTGGAGCACACAGATACACTATTAATGTATGAGTAACTGTATGACATTAAATTTTAATTGTATTTTAGATAGTAACAATTTTATTAAATATTATGTATAGATGATATTCGATTTTGTGACATATTAGAATTTTTATCGACAAAGATTTAAAACTTTAATTTACCTATATGCTATTTTCTGACTTAATAATAATAATTATTCCTTATGACGTAAACCCACTATTTTTGACCTTAAAATTAATCTTTTTTATCTTGACTTAAATTGTTGTCACTTAACTTTGCATGGCGAAAGCCGGAATATGGCGATCTATATTATTATATGACTGTATAAACTATGAACAACATGATGTACCCATATTTGTGCAAATAAATAACTTGAACTTGAACTTATCAACGCCTTACAAGTCTCAGGTACAATCCGAGCAATAAGTTCTTTTGAAACTTTAAATAAGAACATTAAACTTGCAAAAGAATCTCCAGTAGCAAGATATCTTAAGGTGATTGCAAGCCTTATTGAAACAGGGACACATTTTCTGTAGTTGGTATCTTGCTTAGCAATAAAAGGACTAGTTGCATTAACCAGCAACTCAAAATCTTGGCAAGATATACGTGTGAAGTTTTTAAATCCACTCAATGGATCTATTTTTATTTCTTCTAGAAATTTATTCGTTTCTTCATTCCGTCGCTGTAGTAAAGGCCTCACCCAACATCGCGGTTTCTTCCTTCGTTTCTTTTTAAGTAGACTACATAGTAAAACACAAGCTGCAGCACAAAGCACTACGTTTTCCTGCCCGTTCATATTAACTACTGAACTGTCTTCGGCAGAAACTCTGCTCAGTGAACATGTTCGCGCACAAGTGTGCTGAACTGTGCGCTTACAAAAGTTACGCACAGCCTTACCAGTGGAGACGGAAGCCAAATGCAACACCAGCTTAGTACCTGCACTGCTGGAGTTTTGCACAAAATGTTTGCAAGCAAATGTGCTGCACACTATTTTGGTGGAATCGTACCTTAAGGATAACCAATTTGATTAGAGGTGGAAACAGATCATTGACACATAGAAAATTTAGAGACTTCTTATGTGAAATCGATGCAAACTATGGAGATTTACTATTGCATTCAGAAATCAGATGGCTAAGTGCTGGCCAGTGCTTGCAACGCTTTTTTGCCTTACGAAAAGAAATACCTTTATTTCTAAAAAATGAGATATTGTCTGACACTTCTGAACTACAAGATAAAATGCGAGATCCTCAGTTTCTGGCTGATCTTGCGTTCTTAACTGATATGACGCAACATTTGAATGAGTTAAATTTAAAATTGCAAGGTAAAAACCACAATATAGCCAACCTGTATGGAAATGTGAATGGATTCAGAAATAAACTTAAATTGTTCAAGACGTCTCTACAACGAGATGATTTTTCTTTTTTTCCAAGTTGTAAAGAACATTATTGAGAGATGAAAAATTTTGAAGAATGTAATTTCTTGGACCACCTCAAATACATGGACGAAATAATCGTCGAATTTGAGCGGCGTTTCGCAGATTTTGAAAAAATTGAGAGTGATGTGCTATATCACTCTCAATTTTTTCAAAGAACATTATTTTAGAGATGAAAAATTTTGAAGAATGCAATTTCTTGGACCACCTCAAATACATGGACGAAATAATCGTCGAATTTGAGCGGCGTTTCGCAGATTTTGAAAAAATTGAGAGTGATATAGCACTCTTCACTCAACCATTAACAATCGCAGTTGAGACTGTAAACATTGATTATCAACTGGAACTGTGTGATCTGCAATCAGACCCCTTTTACAAGGGCAGAATTGTCGGAAAACGTAATAGATGAATTGGAGACCGATAATGATGGTGACTTTGATTTCGAATTTGTCGAAGAAGATACTCAACAAAACTATGTTGCGCCTGATGAAGCATGGATGCCCGGAAACCCACAAAACTCCAGAGAATTCCCATTTGTGAAGTCCCCCGGACTGAAAGAAGATGTTGGTGATGAGCCCATTCAATATTTCGACACATTATGCACATCCCAGCTGTTGGAATTACTTAAAGACTGTTCCAATGAATATGGAGAAAATGAGAAAACGTCGGCAGCGGGTAGAAAAAGCAGAAAAATATCTTGGAAGCCTGTAACATGTCAAGAACTGAAACTTTTTTTTGGTCTCATATTTCATATGGGATTTGTAAAACTAAATCGCTTCAATGATTACTGGAAAAACGATGAGTATTTTAATCAAACGATATTTAGAAAGGCAATGTCAAGGAATCGATTCATGTTAATTTTACGAATGCTATGTGTGTATGTGGGACAAGTGACGTGTAGTTATGATAAAGTAAAAAATATTATCGACTACTTTAATGAAAAAATGATATCTCTATATTACCCAACACAAAAAATAACAATTGACGAATCAATGATGTTATGGAGGGGGCGATTAACATTTAGACAGTATATGAAGAGGAAGCGTCATAAATACGGCCTAAAGTTCTACGCACTGGCTGACCAGCTCGGGGTTATTATGAAATTACATTTATATGGCGGTGCATCTGATTATCTTGTAGGCGGCAAAAATCATGTGCAAAAAGTAGTTGACCATCTGCTTTCAAATTTTATAAATGTAGGACACCATTTATTCATAGATAACTTTTATACAAGCGTCAGTTTAGTCGAAAAATTGTATGCTAGTAAAACCTTTTGCACAGGTACGCTTCGACAGAAGAGGAAAAATAACCCTAGAGAAATCGAATTAAGTAAATTAAAAAAAGGCGAATTATGTATTGTTCACAAGAATAATATATGTGTGTTAAAATGGAAAGACCAAAGAGAAATTAGGGTCATATCAAGTAAATATAATGGAAATTTAGAACACACGCGAAATCGACGGGATACATTAAAATTAAAGCCTCAAATGGTTATCAAATATAATAAAAGTATGAAAGCAATCGATCGTCATGACCAAATGCTCTCGTATTATTCATGCGAGCACAAATCTATACGATGGTATAAAAAAGTAATTTTACATGTCATGCAAATTCTATTGGTCAACTCCTTTTTTTTATATAATAAATGCAGTTCAAAAAAATTAACATTGTACGATTTCCGCTTAAGTGTAATTAAATCAATTGTAGAACCTCATTTGCCTTCCGAATTACAAATGCCTTTAAAAAATAAAGTTCATTGTATTATGAAACTAACAAAAGATACCCACGGCAAAACAAAGCGAAGGCGCTGCAATCAATGTTGGCGCACATTAAAAAAAGGGTGCAAACCATATTTGCATGCGAAGATTGCCCTGGTCAGCCTGGATTGTGTATTGAGTGTTTTAGACCGTATCATAGTTATTAAGAATAAATACAAGAGTGTTGCCTAAAAAGTTGTTGATTATTTTGATTTGATTTGTTGAGTTGATTTAAATTGTTTAATTGTTTACTAAAAAACGTTTTGTGTAATAAAAAACGAGTTTCGATTAATTTAATGTTTTATTTACCTAACGAATTTCAACTTAACAAACATAATATTATAGATTTATTTTTCATTAACACAGCCCTTAGACTAACTCAGACTTGTAGATCAAATAATTTATGTAACTAATCAACATATTAATAAACTATTTACTAACAGTCTTTCATAATTGAGGTTCAGTCATTCTATAATTTTTAGTGCCAGTTATCAGACCTTAAATATTTTGTGAATTGTTTTCAATCAGTTTAATTATCTGATACATAATAAAACGCCTTTTAAAAATAGGCACATTTTGAATTTCACGTCCAATAAAAATGCCAAAACCTTCGTTGGCCCTCTCTATATAATTTGAATTATCAGTATTATTAGTTTGAGTGCTGCTTTCAGTAAGATTTAAGTTTGTCGTATTTGTTGAAATGTCACGTGTCTGATACTTAATATTGTTGTCATCCCAGTCTTGAGAATTATTTTCAAACAGCGCCATAGAGTCGTCTTCTTTATCAGAATGATCTGAAACGAATATGAACTATGAATGCAACCAGTTTTTAGTCGAAATTACATTAAATGTTTGAAACTGGTTAAAGTTAATTAAATGAAAATTCCATCAAAATAGGTTTAGCCAAATAAAAGATAATCATACATACTATAACTAGTATGTAAGTTTTTCGCGCACGCCAAATGTGGGGTCAGCCGTTGGGCTTTTCCGGCGGCGGCAACACCCGACGCTCACGCAGCGCGCTCGCGCTACTCGCACGCCCGAGGATCGCGCACGCCAAATGTGGGGTCAGCCTTAAACTGAGAACCTCCTTATTTTTTAAATTTGGTTAAATTAATAAGTTACCTTCTATGCATTGTCGCTTTCTTGGTATCTCCTCCTCCATCTGAGTTAAATCGTCGTCGTAAGACTCCGTTTCTGGCACAAATTGCACTAAAAACATACCAGACACTTCTTAATAAATTTCGAACGTAATCAAAATGTAATTTTACTTAAAACATTATAATTTAACAAATTGAATAATCATTACATATTTAAACGTTATTCGAAACTTCACAGTAAACATTTTAAAACTGTACTGTTTTTTAAACTATATTCTTAAAAAGCCCGTATCAAAATGTTTCCGGGTCAAATTGGTTTTTATTTAGTCGAATTGAAAACCTCCTGTTTATAAAAACAATATTAGATATTTAAAATATAACCTCAACAATAACCACTATTTATAAGATTGACAGTCACTGCATAAATTACGAAACAAACTTACCTTTTCTTTTATCTATAGTGTTTCTTGCCATTTTTATATGTTAAATTACACCGTATGTTAGTTAAACACGTAACGTACACTGTCACGGCCACAAAAATAACAAAACATTGTTTTCACCCTAACGCTATGCCACTGAACTCGCGTGGCGAGTCGATTCAATTCGTGTTACAGCGCCGGCGACTCGCCCAGCGAGTCCAACGTAAAATGTAGGCGGCATCCGGGACAACATCGCGAAAATCGTAGTGGTAATGAAAGTGTTAAGCATGCACTGCGCCTAGCTACTACTAATATTAATGTTGATATTGACAGAATTGTAAAAGACAAATTAACAAAACAGTAGGTTATCTACCTACTAAATAAAATAACAAATCATTATAAACTTTTTTATTTTTACAAATATTTTGCGGCCCACCAATGTATTTAGTATTTTTTATTGGCCCTGGGTCCCATCTAGTTTGGACACCCCTGCTCTAGATCAGCAACCGGCCCCTCTACTTCTACATCAGTGCCTGGCCCCTCTAGATCAGCAACCGGCCCCTCTGCCTCTACATCAGTGCCTAGCCCCTCTAGATCAGCAACCGGCCTCTCTGCCTCTACATCAGTGCCTGGCCCCTCTAAATCAGCAACCGGCCCCTCTATCTCTACATCAGTGCCTGGCCCCTCTAGATCAGCAACCGGCCCCTCTAAATCAATGGCTGATGACCAAAATTCTCAATTTGAAGACCTTTCATCATGTTCTGTAATGTCCGATGATGTAATGTCCAATATTTTTAATGAATAAAATTTTTAATAATTACTATATATTTTTCTTACCTCAATGTTACTGCTAGTCTTTCTTCAGGTTGGATACTTCTCCTCATAATTGTGTCTTCATGTTTAATTTGTGACTTTAGTATATTATACAACTCATCAAACGAAGACATTGACATTCTAAAATAGTTAAAAAATTTTTCTTCACACTTCTAAGTTCCATAAACAAATGATAGAATTGTCCATGTTGTTCTCTTAATTGCAAAATTGGATAAACCCAAAATATTCTCTTTTGACGTCGCCGTCGTCTCCGCCTGAGCAGAAGCAGCAAAAGCAGTGCTTCCTCGTCAGAATCCATGACTCGACTGTGGTAGAAAATCAACTGCTCGAGCAGTTAGGTAGCGTAGCTCGAGCAGTCAACAACCGACAGCTCAAGCAGTCGACGCCGACCGCTCGAGCGGTCCGTGTATTTCGTTCAGCCGCTAACTGTTCGAGCAGTCCGTGTACGGCCGCCCTAACAATTTAACCCTTTGAGTACCGTCATTATAGACACAATTAAAGAACAATAGGTTGCGGTCACCAGTCACCGGTGTCCTAGCGGTGTTTGACAGTTTAAAAACGATGACGAAGTTAGTTAAGACTAAAATGTATAGGATTGACATAGGCCGCGTTAAGTCACGTGTTCAATCGACATCGTTATCGCAATTTGGTAGACAATGCTATATTTCATAACAAAACTATAAAGTAATGAATCGTTATCGTGTTTATTCCATATAAATGCGTAGATAAGCAGACCTTCGCCAACGCCTCGATCGTGATCGCCAAAAAAGATAACGAAAGGAATGCTAAAACGTTGTAGTTATTGAAACAATATGGCCGAATTTCATTCGGCAGCAGATTTTTGACATTGATCCTGTTAGTATTTATTTTGTGTTAGAGGCAATACACTAATACAGATCAAATAGATTACAAAATGCATTATCTGCGTTTATTGTGGGCTGCACACAATGAGACCGCCTGGGAGAGGCGCCAAAAACGGTTGAGACAGCGACGGCAATTGGAAACAATTGAAGAAATGACTGAATTGTTGTTCATCAAACATTTCAGGCTTAATAAAAGAGCATTTTGGAATTTATGCAAGGATCTAAAAGCTCATGCACGATTAAAAGGATCCTCAGAAATTCCTTTGGAAATAAAGGTGAGACAAGCCCGCCACAACCTCCCAAAACCGCTGCAACTCCTGTAAGCCAGGATTTACAGTAGATACAACCATGAAAACACCAGAACACTGAAGTCCAGCGCGTCCCAGGGACATGAGTAACTGTCTTGGTTCCCGCAACGAAGTGAATCAGAAGATATTATAAGAGAAGAAAAAAAAACTATGGTTTTCACTTCCCTCGGTGAATTACTGCAGGAGACAGAATGAATTAAGCCAAGCACAAAGAAGAGACTGTACAACTGGGTGAAACCCAGTCGCCAAGCACCACGGAACTTTGACTAAAAACTAAGTGGGTCCTATGTGTGAGCTATTATGCTTGCTTCCAATAATAGGTATGGCAAAAAAGCCTAAACGCACGGAAATTCGTTCTAGATTCCACAAGGTCCGTATAATAAACTACACCTGACGAAACAATTAAATTATTTAACATAGTGTTACGTTCATATTGCCAGAGATCACACTTCCAGAGTATGTGATGGGCCGACTGCTCGTATCGCAACTCCTCTGTCGAACATTGGCACCATGGTGAATCAATAAGTTTAAATGAGAACAATTTGCTTTTAAAGTTGCCGTGGCCAGTAAGAAATTGGGCAACACAGTGATCCACCTCCAACCATATCCTCTCCAGCCGCTCATGCACGGATGGGAAGAATTGATATAGGTGGCGGCCCTTAAACTGTCAAACACCAAGCGGTCACCGGTGACCGCAACCTATTGTTCTTTAATTGTGTCTATAATAACGATGCTCGACGAGTTAATAGAAGATGCCCATCTACACTGCCATTCGGTTATAAGCTCGCCCCAAACGTCCGTCATTGGCTTAAACAATCCATCAATTTTATTTCTATCACGTTGTGCTAGAAAGCTTGCTGACAAATTAGGCCTCGCACTGTAGTACATAGCAGTACGTCGCTGCACCTCAAGATCTACCGGAAGGACGCCTGCGAGCACAGGTAGGGCCTCAGTGCTAACCGTCCTATAGGCCTTACACAGGAAAATCAAGCTAGACGCTGGCCTTGGAGAAGTTTTCGCCGTACCGCGCCTATTGTGGCCCTATCAGCCCAGACAGGTGCCCCGTAGCACACGCATCCCAGGTAGGTTGCTCCGTCACAGATGGGGCCTAACAGGGCTGATGCCGATACGGAGCCGCGGAAGACTTAACGGGTTGCCGGGGCTCCGGCTCGAAGTGCAGGAGTAGGAACGGGGTGGTTATTAGTCACTAAGAGTCTGACACTCCCTCCCGCCTCTCACCCAGGCGGGAGAAGTCATTGGATGATTTTCCCCACTCAAAAAAAAAAAAGTGGTTTGCTCCGTATATGATCCTAAGCGTAAGAAAAGAGAGACCCCAGGTGGCTTTGGAAATTCGCGTCAACGCATAGAAGTTATTTTTGGCTTTCTGACTAATAGCCTTAATATGTTCAATGAAAGAAAAGTTTTTTTCCAATACTAGACCGAGGTAACAAACAGACTCCTTTCGTTTTACGGAAACATTGTTAAATTTAATAGACGGCCATGACTTTAGATTTCCTTTAAGCAATAGCTGGTAAGTTTTATGGGGTGCAAAAGTCAAGTGATTTCGTTCGCCCCATCGCGAGATCCTACTGAGACAGTCTTTAGTTAAATACTCCAGTCCGGCGCGGGTATTTGATTGTACTAGCAAAAGGCCATCATCCGCATATCCAGTCAAAGTACAGCCACAAGGAAGGGGAATCGCGAGCAAATCATCAAATCCTAAATTCCACAAATACGGGCCAATAACGGAGCCCTGACGACATCCCATTGATAACGACTTCGACCGAGAACAATGACCAAGCTTCAGTTTAACGGAACCGTGAAGGAAATAAGTGTATATTAATTTATATATGTTACTAAAACAGCCACGACCTTTCAGTTTTAAGAGTAACATTGGCCACCATGCGTTATCAAAGGCACCGGAAATATTCAGAAAAATGCCTACTATATACTTGTGTTCAGACGAATTTACCATGGATCGGACAGAAAGAGCCGCGTCGACAGTAGACTTTCCTACAGTGAAACCAAATTGATTGTTGTGGAATTTTGGTCCACCTGGCAGTAAACGAGGAACGATAAGTCGCTCAAGTAGTTTCCCTAAAGATGGTAAAAGCGTGATAGGCGCCGGTATGACTTAGGGTCATCGGGGGGTTTATTTCCATTTTTAGGGATTATGCGAATGAATCCACGTCGCCATACACGAGGAAAGACACCTTCCGCGATACAACGGTTGAATACAGTTAGGATCGCATCAGCCGCGGATTTACATGCTTCTATTATCATTTTATTTGAGACTTTGTCTTCACCAGATGATTTATTTAAAGGCAAAGTTTTAACAATAGTTACGAGCTCATTGATGGACGGTAGATCAGACACAGGTGATTCCGGCGGTATAGCTACCCACGACCTAATCTGTTGATAGTAATCATTGTCTGTCTCGAGCACATCGGCAGGGACAAGTTCGTCGAGTAGAACTTCCGTTGTCTTCCCAATACCAGTGGTGTGAACATTGTTGACTTTTATGTTTTGTACGAATGCCAGATCGACGGATCTATTGGCTTTGAACTCATGGTATAGAGGCGACCACGGGCCCTCCTTATCTAATTTCTGTACAACCCTCCGTAGCAAATCACCCTTGGCTTTCTTCACCGAAGCCCTATAACGTGACCTGGCAACTCTAAACGCAATCAGTGCTTCATCAGAAACGGTACCGGTTACCTGACGTTTCTTTAGTCTATTTAACTGTTTGCGCGCTTTACGAAAGAATTTACGTTGTTCGACTAGACAGTTATTCCACCAGTCGCATGAGTCGCATCTACGCGTACTAGTCACGAACCCGCGACCAAAAGCCACGTCGGCACAGTAAGTAAAGGCATCTGACATGATTTCAGCGCCCTCCTCGGCCGAGAGATCTCTGCGAGTGAAGTCTCTGGCTTGGGATGCAAATAATGAACTAAAAAAGTTCCAATCCGCACCCTTAGTCTTGTACCTAAAGCTATCATTGCAATATGTTGGACCCTGGGGTAATGTTGAAACAAATTCGTACACGATCAGGCGATGATCACTACACGACGCATCTGGTAGGACACGCCACCTATCCAAGCTAACGTCCGCACTAGAAAGTGTGACGTCAATACAAGAAAATAAAGGTAAGAAAATTTACAAATATAACAATATCATTATAGGCAAGGCCGTAGCCAGGGGGGGGGGATCAAGGGGGATTAATCCCCCCTAAATAAAAAAAAATTATAATTTTGATAAGTGTTAATCAGATTGCAGTAATTTATTGAGAGGACCCCGCCCTACAATATAATATAAAAGTGATGGGAATCTGTGATTCCCAAGTTTGATACTCCCCTTGTAAGGTATTGGCAATTATGTATACTATACTGCACTGTGTACGGTACCAAATTAAAAGAGACTATTGCAACACTGCTACTGTTGACAGCTGTGATATGTCAAACGTCAATCGGACATGACACGTCATTGTTGGTCGCCAGCAGTAAAATGTGCCACGTACTTAACAAACAAATTAAGACAAGCGGGTGAGTAATCAGTTATTATTATTGAAATCTTTGTACATTTCCTTAATGTTTATGTTAATTTGATATAAAGAATGAACTATATGAATAGGACTAAACTCATTTTTCTGCTTTACATTTAAGAAGCGAGGTTACGAGCCGATGGCTAAATCCAGAACTAACGTTATTTATCGAAGTAAATATTTCTGTACAAATGGAATGAATACTTGGCTCAGCCAATTATTTATTGCATTTGTACACAAATATTTACTTCGGCTGTTTTTTTAATTGTCACAGGTCGGTTCAACATTTGAAATGGCAAAAAAGGACGCAAGAAAATACATTATTCAAATATTTATTTCAAAAAATCTATACCTGATACTGGTAGTGAACCTTTACTTCTGCAAATATACAACAGCAAGTTCTTGATGATGCAGAAGACAACGATTGTGATACTGATGCCGCAATCTCTGTTAATAATCATAATAGAGAAGATCAAAGACAAATTTTAAATACAAGCCCGGAAATGATACTCAAAAAACGACCTAAGATTTTAAATCATACCGTAACTAGCGAATCTGGATCTTCGTACATAAACTTTGGCCACACTTTTATATTTTTGCTACTAGGTAGAGTTAGTTGACAACATTACAACGATAAACATAAAATTAATAACATTAAATACAGTGAATTCCATTTATAACGACCTCGGTTGTAAAGACTTTTTGGTTATAGCGACGTCAAACTTACGGTTACGTCCCGTGAATTTAAAGCATACTTTCTTACAAAACTCTTTCGGTAATAGCGACTTCGGATGTAGCGTCTATTTCGGGAATAGCGACTTGTTTTTATGAACCATTTATGACAGATTCCTAGAAAACCCTTGCGGATATTGAGACGTCGTCGACAAAGGCACAAAAACTCATTCATAAAACTATTAAGCTTTCTTATCCTTTGTTTACAATCACATGGGGTCAAATAAATGCTTTGTTTGTAGGAATGTATTGACTGCTTAGCACGTGTAAAAAATTAAAGTTATGAGTCAGTTTTATAGCAACTTCCAGTGAGTGAACAGTATTTCTTAAACTTGTAAATATGGCTCCTAGACGAATATTTACTGTTAAAGAAAAAGTGGACATTATTTCGAGACTAGAAAAGGGACAAAACAATGTTGATCTATGTAAACAATTTGGAGTTTCACATTCTACAATATCAACAATGTGGAAGAACCGCGATAAAATTCTGCAGTGTTTTGAATCAAAATCCCTGAAAATAAAGAAAAATCGTAATCGAACTCATCAAGATATTGAAAATGCTCTCCTAATGTGGTTTAAAGCTCAGAGAAGCCAAAATGTACCCATAAGCGGTCCTCTTTTGCAAGAGAAAGCTAATCATTTTGCCAGACAGCTTGGGAAAACAAACTTTGAATGTTCAGGAAGCTGGATTTACAGATTCAGACAACGTCATGATATAGTGGTCGGTAAAATTTGTGGAGAAGCCGCCAGTGTGTCACAAAATGACTGTAACGATTGGTTGAAAACAGTTTTACCAAAACTAATTGAAGGCTATTCCGACAGTCAAATATGGAACGCTGATGAAACGGGGTTATTTTTCAAATTGACTCCAGATAGAACACTAAGATTCAAAGGAGAAAAATGTGCTGGCGGCAAACTATCAAAAGAACGAATAACCGTGCTTGTTGCTTCAAGTATGGCAGGCGAAAAACGTAAATTGCTGGTTATAGGGAAGGCGAAAAAACCAAGGTGTTTCAAGAATGTAAAAACTTTGCCAGTTGATTATGAAGCCAACAAAAAAGCGTGGATGACATCGGAGATTTTTGATAAAGTTATACGGAAATGGGACTCTCGGTTAAGAGGAAACAAAAAGAAGATCATTTTATTTATTAATAATTGTCCAGCTCACCCACAAGTTCAAAATTTGACTAACATCAAACTGATATTTTTACCACCAAATACCACATCTGTTATTCAGCCTATTGATCAAGGTATAATTAAGACTCTTAAAAGCCATTATCGAAAGCTTCTAGTGGAGAAAATGGTAAACGACATTGAAAAATGTACTACCCCATTTGTCGTCAATCTTTTGGATGCCATTGAAATGATAACAACAGCATGGGCACGAGTTACTCCAGATACGATTAAAAAATGTTTTTCACACGCTGGATTTGGTAAATTTTCAACTTCAAATATAAGTGCTGATGATTCTGATAATGAATTGGACAATTTGCCATTAGCGAGATTATCATCAGAGCGGGAGCAACAGTCGCAGATTAGGAAACTTATGTGAATATTGACGATCAAGTTATCACTACTGATAACTTGACTGATAATGAAATTATTGAGTCTGTGTTTCAAACACAAGAAAAGGAGGATGAAGAAGAGGAAGAAGATTGCAACATAAGTGAGATTCCAACAACTAGAGATGCAATAAATGCTTTAACAACGCTCAAACAGTACTGCTTATTTGGTGAAGGCCAAAATAATTTACATGTAGAAGGAATTATGAAAATGGAGTACACCTTACAGCGTGCACAAGAAACTAAACTTAAACAGGGCACCATAACAAGTTTTTTCAATAACACCCGTGTACAATATAATGAATTTTTTTTTTAAAAGAGACGTTACCCCACACTGGGATTTTCTCCTGTGTCGTGGGTGCGTTTACAAACATACAATATCACATATACATGACACCCAGACCCGGAACAACAATCTGTGGATCACACAAAGAGTTGTTCCGTAATCAAATAAATGACAAGTAAATACATATGTACATGAGTTTTTATTATTTCGGATATAGAGACCTCCGGATATAGCGACGACATTAAAGTGGTCCCTCCGCCGTCGTTATAACCGAAATTCACTGTAGTTATTATTTATTTTTTAACACTTTATTATGGATTAAGTTAGATAAAATATAGTAGCAAACAGGAACTAGGAACAGTTCACCACTTTCCACCAAATGTATACCCCCGCATACGGAAAAATTTGATCAGTGGAAAATGGTGTTAAGGCTGCCCTGGTCGGTAATTCTTCCATACTAACTTAACTTGCCGATTACTCCACTGTTTGATGGTATACGTTCAAAATAAAAATGATCTACATTTATCTCATTATTATCTAGCTCTGTATGGAAACAAAAAAGTCAAAAAAACTAATAATTCAAAGTTATAAGCGTCTAAACTTCCTCATTTCAACACTAATTTTAACGTATCTTTGGGGGGAAATAAATAACTTATGAAGAAAGAAAATTTCAAAATAGTTACCATACGACCCTAGATAATTTGTTCAATAATGTAAATAATTTTATTTTAAACAGATACATTCAATAGTTTTTTCATAATATCCAAATTACCAAAGGTCTGTTTGAAAAATTTCGCGCACTCGTTTCTGTTCTAATTCATCGTGCATCTCGCTACACTTTTACCTTGCCGGTCCGAGGGGCCGGGCCGGGGGGAGGCGCACACACACACTCGCGCATACGCACTAGCCCGGTAGGGTTGCCACCTTTTTTTTTGGTATATAAAGTACATTGACGATTATAGGTAAGAAAAAAAAAGTACACAGTACAAAAATAAAGTACAATTTATTCTTATTTAACTCGTCGAGTACCGGTTTTGCAGACACAATTATAGAACATAGTTGCGTCACCGGTGACCCTGTATTGAGTTTAAATTTAAAATATATTTTATTTAAAAATATATTGCTTTTTACAGTTTGTATTAAATTAGTATCTTTACTAAACAATTGCATCTTTACTAGAAATTGTCTAAGTGGCGCTGGCAAGTGGCGAAATCGATTCAATATAAATGGATAAATATCGAATCGATAAGTTTACCGAAAAATACTTACGACTTTAATACATAGAAATGAAGTTTGCAAAAATAAAGTATTTTCGTGTACTTTATTATTCTTATAAAGTATAGAGTACAATTACCTTAAATAACGTACAATACTTTATTATAAAGTACGGGTGGCAACCCTATAGCCCGGCCCGCACGCCGCAAGTCTTTCTAATTTCAAATTTCAAAGTTTTTCGAAAAAGCAGTGGGTTATAATGGTGTAGTCAGACCATACCACTTTTTGTGTAGGAACAGAATACTATGATAATATTATCAAAAATCTACAAATGTTGCGACTAAAAATTAACATTATTTTCATTATCGGATATTGGCCACATACATTTGAAAACGTTGTTCCACAAAATGAAAGTGCGATGTGCACCAATAGATAGATCACCAATATAGAGGTATAGTAAGTAAATCCCACATATTGATATATGCTGTAGGTAAATTAGCGATACCTACATTCCGCGAAGCCGTGGTCAGGCGTCGTCCGTCACTCGCTCAAGGCCACGTGTTTTATGCCTACCGCTTCGCGTACCGCTGATTACAACTGACAGAGTGGGCTGTCACACGTAATTAAAAGAAGCTTAATAATTTTGAACGTCATAATAATCGACCTGGTAGCACAGTCTTGGAAATTTTACAAGTAATTGATTTTGCTCCAGTTGGCTCCTGTTTAGGGTTGCCACCTTTTTCTTTGGTATTTAAAGTACATTGACGATTATAGGTAAGAAAAAAAAGTACACAGTACAAAAATAAAGTACAATTTATTCTTATTTAGTATTATTATATTTAAAAATATATTTTTATTGCTTTTTGCAGTTTGTATTAAATTAGTACCTACCTTTACTAAACAATTGCCTCTTTACTAGAAATTGTCTAAGTGGCGCTGGCGAGTTATCGATTCAACATAAATCGATAAATATCGATATCGAATCGATAAGTTTACCGAAAAATACTTACGACTTTAATAGAAATGAAGTTTGCAAAAATAAAGTATTTTCGTGTACTTCATTATTCTTATAAAGTATAGAGTACAATTACCTTAAATAACGTACAATACTTCATTCAGTACGGGTGACAACCCTACTCCTGTTTCCTTTTTGATTATTTATTTAAATTATTTACGCGGTTTCGCATATTTTATAGTCGGGAATTCAGGGGAGGAAAAAAGTGTATCAATCATTTCATCATCATCATCAACAGCCTATAAATGCCCACTGCTGAGCAAAGCCTCTTCTCACACGGAGAAGGTTAGAGCGTTAATCACCACGCTTGCTTAATGCGGGTTGGCGATTTCAAACTTATAATAATTAGAAATTATAAGTCTTCTTCTACACACCTTCTTCAACACCTTCTTCAATACCTTCTTCTACACACCTTCTTCTACACACCTTCTTCAACCACTTGACGTTGGAGTTTTTCGACCTGTTAAGGGTACATGGAAAAACGTAGTACACGACTTCAGAGTAAATAATAATTATGCCAAATTAAAACGTACAGATTTCGCCATGGAAGTATAAAAATGTTTCGATATAAGTATTAAAGTAGATACAATAAAAAATAGCTTTAGAAGCGCTGGAATCTTTCCATTTGACGCCAATAATATTGACTTCTCAAAGGTAATGCCACGGGACTCACGGGAAGCTACTGCTATTAATTCACAGGACCAGTTATATACAAAGGAAAAGAATAGTTTTTTTGAGAAGTTTGAGCAACGACTGGCCCCAGAAGTTCTTCAACTATTTGTCGAATCTGGAAATGAGTGGGAAGGTGAGGAAAAGTATAGATGTTTATTTGGGTTCTGGAAGAAAATACAACAAGAAGAACCTCCTCCTATCTTCAACGATACTACAATTGCGAACAACATATGTGATTGTGATATATCAGATGTTGTTTCGAATATAGAAATAGGTCCAAACGGTAGTATCATACTTCCTTTGAGCCTAAGTCCTAGATCAATCATGAGCCACGATATTCCCCAACTTGATATGGATCAGACATTGACACCAGGAAATAACCATTCAAGGCGATATTCTTCTGATTCTATTTTGCAAATAGAAACCTCACTTGGCCATAATATAACTGAAGATGAGCCTCAACCTTGTTGTTCAAGAACTCAAATACTTCCTTTGAGTCTAAGTCCTAGATCAATCATGAGCCATGATATTCCCCAACTTGATATGGATCAGACATTGACACCAGGAAATAATCATTCAAGACGATATTCATCTGATTCTATTTTGCAAATAGAATCACTTGGGCATATAACTGAAGATGTGCCGCAACCTTGCTGTTCAAGAACTCAACATTTTCAATCATCACCACCAATGTCACGGTAGTCAAGCAGTGATCCAACGCTGGATATTTTTCACCCTGCTGATAACACTAATAACGCCAACCAAAGTACAAATAATATAATAGCAGTTAAAAGTACACCTAACAAGAAACCAAATTTTCCTACTCCGTTCAAAACAGCGTTTTATTTTCCACAATCTCCAAAGAAAACAATGACTAGAAAAACTAAAAAACAAACACCAACGGTGGCAACTGCTGACGACTTTATAGAATATCAACGTAGAATAGCAAAAGAAAAGGAGGAAAAAGCGGAGGGCATTCTTAAGAGACGAGCAGATAGATTAAAAAAACAAGAAGAAAGGAAATCTAAAAAAAATAAAACCATACAGAAGAGGAAAACAGTACGAAAGACAAACAACCTGGACAAAATAAATGAAAGACAAGAAACTGAGGGAAATATAGAAGACGGACAATATACATATAGACTTACGACATCGAAGAAATAATCCATTTTCATTAAACTCTGAATCATCCAGCAACGATGAAGACTTTACGTTGACCATGAGAAATAAAACGGCTAATAGGGTTAAGAAAACTTACACAATGTTGTTCGGTGAATCAACATCAGATAGTTCAATGTGATGTGCCATGTATTCCTTTTTTAGATATTATTAATTATGTTATTTTACTACATTGTTGAACTTTAGTTCCTAAGAATTGTTTCTGATCTCGTAATACGATCTAATTTTGATAATGTTATACTTTTAAGTTTTACATTATTTTTGTAATGCAACAATTAGATTTTAATGTTGATATTGTTAATTCATTTTTATATTTTTATAAGATTAAGGAATAATATTAATAAAAAACAGGGTTTAGAATAAAACTAGAATAAACAAAAAAAAGAACTGATTTCATATAAAAAATAAACAAATTTGGATCTCGTAATAGGCTCTAATTTTGATATGATTATAGCAATTGTTATACTTTTAACTTGTAAGTACAAAAATAATAATAATGTAATTATTTTTGTAATGCAACAATTAGATTTTAATGTTGATATTGTTAATTCATTTTTATATTTTTATAAGATTGAGGAATAATATTAATAAAAAACAAGGTTTAGAATAAAACTAGAATAAACAAAAACAGAATTGATTTAAGTAATATAAAAAATAAACAGATTTGACTTTTAAACATCATGTATAATTGTCCCTACATAGTTCCCTTTCTATTTTTATACTCGGAATTAGGAACCAAATGCATCGGAATTACGATTTTTAAATCGGAATAAGGTACCTCGGACTTTTTTATATTTTTATTTATTTTATCAGCTTCAATAACCTTCTACTGACAAACTGCAAATATTTTTCAAAAATTTGATAGCTAACACTTCTGATAAAAATATAAAATTGTACACAAAGGTCCGATAAATACTTAATTTATAATGTTCTTTCGTGTTATGTTAAAAACAGCGCGGAATTAGGTGCCTTTACCTTACTTAGAGGAAAAACAAATTTGTGTCATAATAATGCGACAAAAATACAAGCGTTAAGTTATTATACTGCCCGTTGTAAAAGGAAATAAATTCTTTAAAAACCAAATATTACTTATCATTTTTGCCTACCATTTTATTCCGTTTCAGTTATAGATATATATTATATAGATAGATTTTGAAGAATGATTTCCGTATGTTGAAGAATGATTGTTACTTATTTTGTGAAGTTAATGTGTATGTTTCGAAATATAGATTTCCTTTGATAAGACTAGAATTTGATCTTGTCATCGAATTATGGTCATCGTGCTATTTTATATACACATAAGAATTCATGTATTTTGTTGAAATAAATTACAATCATTATTCAGTATAAGGAGATTAAAAATACCAGGAAGAAAAACCTAACAACGCCATCTAGCTAGAGCGTAGACGAAAAAGACATTGAGGACAGCGCCATCTCTCAACTTGGGTACTCAGTTTTTACAAAACGAAAACCTGAGTGGCCTATCTATACCTATTTTATAGTGTATCATCTATGATCTTCGATTCCTATTGCCAAGACTTCTGAAGTGACCCCAGACAAAAGAGAAGACAATGTCGCAATATTTGAGCCTCAGCCGCAGTCAATATAGGAGCAGATTTCTAGCACAGGTACAGAAATGATACTTAACACAGGAATCGAAACGATTCCTAGAGATAGGGTAGGTGCTCCAGTGAATGAACACACCCCAATGAATGATCAAAACGAAGTTTTTTAAAAAAAATAAGAAATTGAGATATTTCTACCAAACGCAGTTTTTTTTTGTAATTGCAACTCTATTTTCTAATAAAATGACAACATTTCTTTCTTATGTCACTGTTCCTTTCAAAAAGCGAAGCGTTTAAAGTTAGGAGTGTAACGGTGTATTTGTTCGAGCAAGAATTAAGAACTCGGGTAAGACGCAAAATTTTTGATATAACTTTGTAGCCGTAATTTAAGTATCCGCTGTAAGTTATTTGTTATTTCGAACAATGGATAGTTTAAATATTTATCTGAAGTCAATTAAAACTTCCATTCTAGCCAGTTTTGCGTAAATTTTTCGATGTCCCAGCATTGGAAGCAAAAAACGTTTGAAATCTAGTGAATGAACGACTGTTCATTGATGAACACAACATATTCAGTTAAAAAAAAAATACTTTTAAATCCTAAGATTTATTATTACATTAATTTTTTTTATTAACGTCTATTAACTTTTTTTATAATAAATGAACTAATAAGGTACCCATGCAAAGAAAAATGGGTCCTCCATCGGAACTCACTGTAGATGAAGAGGCTAAGATTGCTGAATGGATTATAAATAAAGCTAAATTAGGTTTTCCGATGCACCCAGAAGAAGTTTTTGATACGGTAGAAAATTTTTCAACTGCCAATAATGGAAAAAGCAAATTTACCGGAAACAGGCCAGAAAAAAAGTGGCTCAAGTTGTTTTTAAACAGACATCCCGAAATTACTAAAAGAAATGCGGAAGTAATTTCTAAAGGCAGAGCCGCAGTCACTGAATCAGCTATCAGGGCTTGGTTTAAGGAACTAGATCAGTTTTTGATCGAAGAACATGCTTTAGATATATAAGGTTGCCTCAGGTGCTGAAGTTGTTACGTCTGCTAGAATGCTTGAACAATTAAAGAAAAAAGAAAAGTTAATCGCAAACAATAAAGCTAAAATAAACAAGAAAAAAAGCCAAAATAAACAAGAAAATAGGAAATAGGAAAGAAAGAAAAAGAAAAATGCTAAAGATTCAGAAACTGACACTACAGATGTCGATTCAGACAATGAAGTCATCATCATCAACAGCCGGAAGACGTCCACTGCTGGACAAAGGCCTCCCCCTTAGCCCTCCACGTCGAACGACAACTCGCCACCCGCATCCACTGGCTCCCTGCATCTCTGGCGATGTCGTCGGTTCACCTAGCGGGAGGCCTGCCCACGCTTCGTCTTCCGGTCCGTGGTCTCCACTCAAGGACTTTCGTGGCCCATCTGCCGGCAGTCCTTCGAGTGACGTGGCCTGCCCATTGCCACTTTAGTCCGCAGAATTTGCGAGTTATGTCGGTAACTCTTGTTCTTTGGCGAATTTCCATATTTCGGATTTTGTCGCGGAAACAAACCCCGAGCATAGCTCTCTCCATCGCACGCTGAGCGACTTTGAGCTTCTTTAGAAGGCCAGAGGTCAGGGACCACGTCTCGGTACCATACGTCATCACCGTATATAACCGTAAACCGTAGACAATGAAGTGCACTATGCGAATTCTGACGAAAGTGAGTGGGCGGAAGAGAAAGCTGAAGTTCTTTCTGACACAGACAATGAAGCTGTAATGGCAGATATTAACAAAGAAAATGAGCCAGGAGAGGAGATTGGGCTAGATATCCATATTAACCAGTAGGTGATTGATAAATATACTTTGGTGAAAGGACATAAATATTACGTAGGTTTCGTGCAAAAACAGACACGACAGTCGTTGGGAGGTAAAGTTTGTTCGACGTAAGGGGACAGCTTTTGCATGGCCTATAATAGAAGATATTGATACTATTACCGCAGTTTCCATATTTAAAGTATTGCCGAATCCTACAATAACCAAGCGTGATATAATATACTGTGATTATAAATTCAGAAATGTGACTATTTCGTAAAGACTTTGATTGATTTATTTAGTCTGTAAGGAAAAGTTCATATCTTTGTAAGCTTGCATGTGATCTCTTTGAAATAAAAACCAAAGTTAATTCATATTTCGTATTTTATTGCTATTACCCAGGGGTAATAGCAAGGGGTAACGAATCAGGATTCGTAACTATCTAAAATACTGAGAAATTGACCAACATTATTACATTTGCTACTGAACACCGGGTAAATGTAATAAGTGAGGTACTTTTTTTAAAATTTGATTAACTGAATTATCAGAGTGATTTTAATTAAACAAATAACTTAAAACTAGTCTACTAAATACTTAATACACGTGGTAATTATAAATTTAATACTCTTTAAAAGTAAAATTTTGTCTATGGTTGAATATGTCATTCTAGTTATGGTCCTCACATTTACCCCACTTGACCCTATCACATTCTACCAAATAATGATCTGTACTGGTCTACAGACCCAAGTTTTCGTGTTAGCGAGGTTGGACATGTTATGCCTGTCAAACAAACGCTTCAAAAGTATCTTGCTTGAATGACAACAGTCAATAACCTGTCAGGAGCAGCAATAATTTCGACAAACTTTATAAGTTGAGTCCACTTTTATCTTTGGTCAATGAAAACTGTCAAAAAATGCCAAAAATAGTTCGTCTTAAAGCATTGATGAATGTATGATTTTATATAAAGAAATTTTCAGTTTATACTGAAAAAACTGGAACCGGTACAGAAGAGGGTTTGGGAGCAAAGGTGGTCAAAGAACTGACAAATAAATTGATTGAACAGGAATTCAAGATACATAATTATAACCAACGACAATTTTTATGGTGTTTTTTTTTTTCTTGAAATATTTGTATGAGAATGGATTATACGCTACTGGAACTGTAAGATGGAACAGAGCTGATTTACCAAAATACCTAAAAAAAATCGGCCGGTGACAGATCCAAGAAGTAACTTGAACAAAGACAATATAAATGGAGAACAAAAGATGATGTAGCCTTTGTATTATGGCAGGATAACAAAGAAGTTTTACTTCTAAGTAACATATTTCATCCTAAAAATCGTACAATTGTTTCGAGGACACAAAAAGATAGTAGTAGGCGAACCCCGGCCTGCCCGAAGTAGTAAAGGAGAACACTAAACGAACGGGAGGGGTGGACCGATTCGACCAAGTCCGCAACACATTCGGTTGACAGGAGAAGCAAACGATGGTGGTTACGAATTTTTTATTTTCTCTTTTTGAATGTTGGAAACCACATGCCAGTTGACTCAACGTGTAGTAGCGATGGGCGATTGTTGCAAAATACACAATCGACTGAATCGACAATCGTGCCTTTGCGTATTCGATTGTCGATTCAGTAGTTCCTCACAATCATTTTTCGAATAACTTTCTTTGAACTTCTAACTACTAAACGCGTTCCGGTTGCGGTTGTTTCTTTCTGTTCAAAACTTTTAGAATACGATACCCACGCACACATATTATAAAAGTTTTGAATTGACCGGAAATAGGTGTATTTTATTCTGATTGGTTGATAAATAGTTTACGGTGATTGGTTATCGCAAAAATAGCAATATCCGGTGAAATTTAAAATAATATGAGTCAAAACAATACAATTACAAACTAAACATGAAAACTCTTTTTTTATTTATTGCTATCCTCTTTGATTTATTAAGAATTATTAAATAGTTGATATTGTTAGCCTTTGAAATTGAAATGGCCGATTGATTACCGATCCACTCATCTTTTCCCGCGCATTTTGCGCCTATCGTTGCATTTTGAACGTAAAGTACCTATTATTTTTTCGTTAGTTTGTTGATTGTTTAAGAGCAAACTCCACGCGCGCGGGCTAAGACCACTAGACACAATGCCTAAAAAATCATTCATCTGGGATATTTTTTTGATAAAATTAAAGAAGGAAACAGTAAAAAAGGTAAGTGTAAGCTGTGTTCACATTCAGTAATATACCACAAAAATACTACAAACTTAAAGGACCATTTAAAAAGGAAACATGCTGTAGGTACAATTGGCCGAGTATTCGAAAAAGAAACAGCCTCAACCAGCAATCCCGCACCCTAGCAGCCATCAGGAACTTTGGACTCTGAGTCACTGAATGTGGCCACGCCTGTAGCGCCTCCAGCGGCAAAAAGAACAAAAAATACGCGGCGAGTAGCAAGGTAGATAAAGAAGTTTTTGATAAGAGTTTAATCCGAATGATAGTAACTGACTATCGACTATCAGCCTTTGTCTCGCGTAGAAAACAAAGGTTTTAAAGAGTTTGTGCACGTACTTCTGCCGAATTATGAACTACCCTGTAGAAAGACTGTTTCAGTAAAGTTGCTGCCTAATGAACACAAAATATTAATAAAACTTTGTGTAATATGATAGACAATATCTCTGATTTGTCTATAACTAGCGATATGTGGACATCCGACAGCAACAAAAGCTACATAACGATCACCGGCCATTTTAAGCCATTTTTCAAGAAAGTACGTCGTCCTCGATCGGGTGACCCAGGCAGTTCTAATAGCGATGAGACTTATATAGGCAAATGGTGTTTTTTAAGGAACTATCTTTTTTAAAAGATATAGTGAAACCTAGGCACACCCAAAGCAACTTTCAGGATTTAAATGCGGGATCTGATAACAATGAAACACAAAATTCAGACACGGTTGAGATTCCAGAAATAGATCAAGTTGAAACTTCAGAAATGGATCAAGTTGAGACTCTTAAATCAAATTAAAAACTTCTATTATTAAACCAACTTTCAAAAAAGATAATAGAGAATATCTAGAAAACTATAGACCCATTGCTTTAATTTCAGTTATATCAAAGATATTTGAGAAACACATATGTAAAGAACTCAACAATTATTTGGAATGTAAAAATATTTTAGCAAATGAAAGGGATTTAGACACAATAAAACTATTAACATGGCAATATATGATTTTCTGAAAATAGTTATGGCTGATGTCGACAATAGAATACCTGTATGCTCAATCTTTATGGATATGACGCAGGCTTTTGACTACGTTGACCATGATATATTAGTCGGGAAACTTTATCATTACGGAATAAGAGGTAATATTTTGAACTTAATCGAATCGTATCTTAAAGGACGCAATCAATACACTGAATTGACTACAATTAATATTTTGACAAAAAAAGAAGAAACGTTTCGATCATGCAAACGAAAACTGAAATACGGTGTCCCCCAAGGTAGCGTTCTGGGTCCAACACTATTTATACTGTACATTAATGACTTGCCTAATGCCACTGACAATCCTATAGCTCTGTTTGCGGATGATAGTACAGTTACAGTAAAATGCACAAATAAAATCAACTATGAACATGATATAAATAACACCTTGAGTTCTATCATGAACTGGCTTAATGTCAATAATCTAAAAGCAAACTTAACTAAAACGCAATTAATGCATTTCAAGCAACGCTTACCTTCACCTAACAATTTGAATGTAAATTATAACGCACAAGCCATTAATGAAACAAAAAGTACAAAATTTCTCGGTTTGCATATTGATGATAAAATTTCTTGGAAACAGCATACTGAACAACTATGCAAACGTATGAGTAAATCAGCTTATGTCCTACATGAAATCGCACATAAAATTAATTGCAATACACTAATAATCGCTTATCATGGGCTGGTAGCATCTGTTCTTAGGTATGGCATAATATTTTGGGGGAATTCCACCAACAAAATTCTTGTCTTTAGGGCACAGAAAAGGTGCGTCCGGGCTATGTTTGGTTTGAAGGCAACTGACAGCTGTGTACCTTTCTTCAAAAGACACAATCTTATGACCTTACCATCACTATACATTTATGAAACCGCGGTGTTTGTAAGGCAAAATCCTCAACACTTTATTTTATTATCTGAAGCTTATAATCGGCCACAAAGGGATGAAAGTCGTCTATGTATACCCAGAACGAATACCGCATTAAGGCATAAAAGTATCTTTCGTATGGCTCCAGCTATCTATAATAAATTACCAAAAGAGCTAAAACAAGCTAATGTTAATTCTTTTAAAAAATCTTTAAAACAATTACTGTGTCAAAAATGTTATTATAGTGTCTCAGATTTTTTAATGGATAAATTTTGATTTTGCTTATTTGTTGACTTATGTATAGCTATAACGTATTGACTACAATAATCTATTAATTACCTACTTATTGACATCAATTTATTATAATTTATTAAGCAGTAAGTAGTCTTCCTCGTCTGACTTTTTGACGGACACTATTGACATGTAATTTATTAAAATACGACAAATTTATATTTACTTATCTAACTAATTAATGGACTTACTGATTTAAACTCTTATACGCGTATTTGTATGCCTAAAATAGGCTGATCATAGCGCACTTTAATCTAAAAATGACCAACCAAATGTACCTATGTATCACAAATAAATGTTTCATTTCATTTCATTTCATTTCTCCAGAAATGGATCAAATTGAAGAAATGATGGAAAATAAGAACCTGTTTCGGAATCTGTTAACGCAGGTTCTCTAGCTAGTGGTAATTTGATCCCCCGAAATAGATTCCCTACGACGACAGACGACAGCGAGTCTGGTTCATCTAGAGCAAGCGAGTTCAGGCAAAGGCAAAGACAGGCAAAAAAACCAGAACTGACGCATTTTCAACTAAAAATGATTGAAGTGGAAAAACAAAAAATACAAACTTTTAATGAGAAAAACAAAGAATAAGACGATGAAGACATGTTGTTCTTAAAATCATTGGCACCATATTTCAAGTATTTAACGCCAGTACAAAAACTAAGACTGAAAAGTAAAATTCAAACTTTTATTGCTGATGAAATTAGTCTCACTACCTCTTCAACATCATCTACGCCAATATCGCGATCTATCTATATTACCCTCTTCGGTAAACGCGTCACATCATTTAATGTCGTCGGTGCGGAACTACTACGAAAATGATCCCCTAGGTCTACATGAGTACGATACTGAGCTATCCGTAAATGATTACTAACTTTGCAGTTTGTTTGTTTTTTTTTACTTTGAACTTAAATAAACCTTCATTTTAATTTATACCTACGTAATTTGTTTTCCTTTCCTACAATAAATTAAACTAGTCGTCGTTTCTAAAGTAAATAATCATCATGAAAGTGATTAAAAGTGCCGGCAAGGATATTATCTTGAAAGTCAAACGGGCTTATTAAGAAAAATGAGAAAATAACGGCCCTACCATACAATTTTCCAAAGTTGGACCATTTGTCAAATATTTTGTTCGGGTGACCAGTGCAATAAAATTTCCCTGATTATTCCTACCCGAGCGAAATGGACTGCTACTATGTATTTGAATGATAATGAAGTGACTATCATAACGATATAAATTCGGCAAACTTTATTGTAATGTTTGAAAGAAAATATAGTGCGAACTCATGACTTTTTTTAATAATGACCTATGTAATTGAAAATAATATATCTATAGTCGTTTTGATAGTCGTTTTGTATAAATCCTAGCTGAAAAGAATGTAAAAATAATGTTGACGTTTCTTGATCTAAAATACTGTTTAACTGTTACTGTTTACTGTTGCCACATCGTTTGCTAATATAGAGGTATAGAGGTAATTTTAGAAAACTTGAATATATTAACATGTAATAATATGTTATGAAATGAAAAGTATTTTCCATTTTTATTTTCAAAGTATATTTCTTGTGCAAAATTAATTACTTTTAAGTTTGTAATATTTTTGACAATATGAGGGAAAATAGATTTATTACACTGACAACATTAGCAGCGCCCCCAGCTACGCGCAAAGTTAACGTAATCAGACTTTAGTAAATTATTATAGAGATTACACTCACCTAATCGTCAGCACCAATCTTTCCTCCACACTTTTAGGTCTTCTGTAGTTGGTAACAACATGATTGCAATCGTCTCTGATCATATTGCATAGGTAGTCAAATGCTTCTGGTGACATAGACATAGCCGATAAGCATACAATCGTAATGACAATACGTATTTAAATCGGTTTAAGACTTTGAACCGAAATAAATAATAAATATGCGTGTTTCTTTTATTCCTAAGATTCAAAACTTAAATACATCCCTTTACTACTCAATTACATCAAACCGGCCTAAGTCACGTTGTATTTTTTTTAAATTCGCTTAAGTTCAATAATAGTTGCTTTCAAACAAGCTTAAATCCACATCGTTTCCATCAAAAGTGCTTAAGTCCAAAATAAAAACCGGTTTAATTTAAAATCTGACGGTGGTTTCACCCGTGTTTTTGACAATGTTGCCAGTAGACATTATTATGAGAGTGTTGGTAGTATTGCTCTTTATTCAAGTGTCATGGATAACGTGTGCCTACAGCCCTAGATTATAAGTATGATGTCATTTGTCTAGTGTATAAGTCATAGGTGTATTCCTAAATATAATAGTATCGATTTGTGCATCCTAATAAACGCACGTATATTGGCCTACTGTTTTATTGATACTCACCTAAGAAAGTACATAATACATACTTTGGACAGCAAGTGCACAAACGCAAACAGAAAACAAACGCGTTTTCCCAGAAGTTGTTTATGCGTGACTTAGGTGCGTTTGATATGTATCGACACATTAATATTCTTTAACAGGGGTCCGTAGAGGTTTTTGAATTCAGTTAGGTCCGTGACTGCATAAAGCTTAAGAAACCCTGTCGTAGACGGTGTACATCGGAAAGGGATGATCGATACATCGTCTCGAATGTTCTGCGAAATCGGTTTACAACAGCTTCTGAGGCTCGTAGGCGATTGTTCGAAGTTCGTAATGTGAGTGTAAAAGCCTACGAACAGTAAGAAGAAGGTTAGCAGAGCGGAATCTGAGAGCATTTCGACCAGCTCGAGTCCCAGAATGGACTGCAGCGCACAGAAGAGCGAGACTAAGATTTACTTAAGAACATGCAAATTGGACTTCGGAACAATGGTAGATGGTTCTCTTCTCAGATAAGTCAAGAATCTCTCTACGAGGTCCTGATGGACGCCAGCGCGTGTATAGACGCCGCGGAGAAAGGTTTGCTGAATGTGTTGTGGTCGGAGGATACCAGAGAGGCTATTTACTTCGGCTGTTTTTTTAATTGTCACAGGTCGGTTCAACATTTGAAATGGCAAAAAGGACGCAAGAAAATACATTATTCAAATATTTATTTCAAAAATCTAAACCTGATACTGGTAGTGAAGGTTCTAGTGAAAATCAGGGTTCGGGTATTTTCGACAGTGATGCTGATACAAGTAGTTCTGTTACTTTTGCTGTCGTTTCTGGGACTGTGGATGATGTTTCTTAGCATATTTTAGATGTTGGCTATTATACGGGATCGAACACTAAAAAAATTGATGATAATTTAAAGTACAGATTGTTGAATTCTCCTTGGATGCCAGAAAAGACATTTAAGTTTGGACTCTTTCCAATGCAATGGTTTGATCGGTTCTCGTGGTTAGTTTCTACACGAATACAGGACAACAAGGTGCTTTATGCAAATATTGTGTATTATTTGCCAGAGATTGCGCAGGTAAAGGCTCTCATCAGCAATTGAAATCCTTAGTTACTCAGCCGCTCACTAAATGGAAAGATGCTGTACATGGTTTCAAACATCACAGTGAAAGCCAGTACCACAAATCTTCTGTATTATTTGCTGATAATTTTATGAAGGTGTATGATAAATCTCAACCAAATACAGTGAAACTTGGTTAAGTGGGACCTGGATAAGTGAGAAACCTCCATAACTGGAACTCATGCAAAGGTCCCAACACTTTGGCACTGAATTACCTCTGTTAGTGGGACGAGGTAAACTCTATATCTGGGATTTGTTCTTTCGATTTATCATCATAGTTACCTCTCTATCTGAGACAGCGAGTAAATTTTATATGCATAAACCTCTGTAACTGAGATAACATTGTCTGTTTACTCATTCTTATTCTACACACAAATTCCATACGTAATTCTAAGTCCACCTCTATTAATGGAACCCTCTGTAAATGAGACAGATATTTATTTATACCTGTATATCTGAGACACTGGGTAAGTGGAATACCTCTATAAGAGAAACGGCATTGCAGGTCCCTTGATGTCTCACTTAACCAGGTTTCACTGTATAATAAGTCAGATTGATAGCGGATACTTAGCGCAAATAGCGAAAAATCGGAAACGGCTCATTCCGATTATTGAAACAATAAAGTTATGTGGCCATCAGGAATTGGCACAGAGAGGTACGTGGACACAGGTCCAATAAAAATCAGTGATGCTGAACCAGAAACAAATGATGGAAACATTCGCACGAATGTTACGGATGAGAAGCAGATGTGGAGACTCAAATCTAGTAAAGCACACAGAAAATATGACATTGAACGCTACCTACCTAAGCCCGACCATACAAAATGAACTTATTGCAATTTGTGGTGAAATAATCCAGAAAAAAATTGTGCAAGGGTTAAATTCTGCGAAGTTTTTTTCAATTCTTGTTGACGAAACTACTGATGTTTCACGACAAGAACAGATGTCCATTTGTCTGAGATGTGCCAAGCCAAAAGATAATGGGTTTATCTTGCGTGAAGATTTTTTAACTTTTGTAACAGTTGAGAATACAAAAGGTAGATATTTAGCCAATTTTATCTGAAATAAAATCTTTGGGAGTAGATTGTGAATATTTAGTCGGACAATAATATGATGGAGCCTCTTCGATGAAAGGAAGTTTTAATGGTGTGCAGGCAGTAATTCGTGAGTCACATCCAGAAGAATCTCATTCCTTGAATTTAGCTCTGGGTCATTCTTGCCAGGTTCAGCCTATTCGAAGTACAATCGGAATTATAAAATCAGTGGCAAAATTTATCAAGGACTCGGCAAAACGAACCAAGTGTTTAAAAGATAATATCGAAAAAAACTTCCCTAAAACACAATGGAAAAACCTTACGGCAATGTGCGAAACTCGCTGGGTAGAAAATCATGGTGGGTTGTGATTTAAACTGTCAAACACCAAGCGGTCACCGGTGACCGCAACCTATTGTTCTATAATTGTGTCTATAATGACGGTACTCGACTAGCGATGAGACGTATATACTGGTAGAGGTACATATACAAAATATATGCAATATAACAAAAAAAAACTTTATGCATTTTTAATGCTGGCATATTTCATCGTCTTTCCCGTATGTATTCTTCCAAATTTGAATTTAAGATTTTAAAATAAAGAACAAAAGCCGAGCTTGGTCACTGATTTGCAAAAAATAATGGCTGTAGAAAGTTACTTTTGAAGTAATTTAATTTCAATTTTGTTTGAATTTTCGCTATTTTTAGTTTTTTTTTTCTTTAATTTGAATCGCTTTTGGCTATAAAATTATGGATACTTCACCTGAAGTAGCCGCGCAAGCTGTAGCACTTCTTCAATCTGGGCTAAGTCAGCGAGATGTGAGTTCACAACTTCTCATAAGGAACGATACGCGGAACGACTCCGCTGTCCAAAGAGTGTACCATCGATACCTGGAGACTGACGGCTTCGTTCGGCGAACAGGAGGACCTCGTTACCGGGTGACAACGGCGAGACAAGATCAATACATTGTCACTACCAGCTTACGCAATCGACGCCTTATCTCTGTTCAAATACAAGAACAGCTCAGGGACTTACACGGAGTGGCTGTAAGTGCTCGGACCGTTAGAAGGCGACTCAATGAACGTGGTTTAAAGCCCCATAAGCCAGCCACTGGACCCAAATTGACACGAGCACACCGAATAGCCCGTTTAGAGTTTGCGCGCGAACATCTGAATTGGACTTGACATCAATGGAGCCAGGTTCTCTTCACAGATGAGTCCAAGATAATGCTATACGGTAATGACGGAAGGAGTAAGGTGTACCGAAGAGAGAACGAGCGTTTCGCGCAATGTTGTATTGACGAAAGAGTGAGTTATGGTGCAGGATCACGGACTGTCTGGGGAGGAATCTCTATGGAAGGCAAAACTGAGCTAGAGGTAGTAACGGGACCACGACTGCCGCCCCTAGATGGCAATAGATACATTCGCCAATGTTTAGAGTATCACGTGATGCCATATGCTGTATTTATTGGCCAAGATTTCGTTTTAATGCATGATAATGCAAGGGATGGGGCCCTTGCCACTGCGGGAATCGTCAGGCAGCACTTAAATGACATTGGTATCACTGTTATGAGATGGCCAGCGCGAAGTCCTGATATGAATCCTATAGAGCATCTATGGGATGAGCTCAAAAATCTAATTTTGGAAGAATGGGAGGACATTCCTCAACATGTCATAACGACATTGATTAATTCTATGCCAAACCATATGAGAGCTGTCATAAATGCACGGGGAGGCAATACAAGTTACTAAATAAACATTTCTTTTCATTTAAAACATTTTTTTATTTAAGAATCGATTAATTTTTTTCTTTGAAAAAAGCAAATATGGACTTGTTTCAACGTAAACGTTTTTTTAATAAACTGTAGTTCAAATTTAGAACAGTGGCACTCTAAATGAATGTCGATTAAACCAGCTCCAAAACTGCATCAAAAAATTTTCCTTCTACATAGATTTTTTACAAGTTACAGTACTCCAAACCAAAAAAATGAAGGTGGCTCGATTTAGGTGTCCGGAAGTGTATTTCTTTAGGGTAATTCAGGGATAGATGGCCGTACGGGAGAGTTGGCCAGTGCCTAAAAATTGTACAAAGACTCGCTAGATGGCATAACTGTGTACTCAGTTTGCTTGCCGAGGTGCGTAATGTTATATCCCTGATATGTAAGGGTTTATGCTGGGATGACATAAAACTGCATTGTCATCATTATTATAGATAAGGTAAATCTTAGCGTGTAAGGTGGCATGCCAGACCCCTCAGTCTGGACAAAATCTCCGAACGGTACGGTTGTAGAGGTATACTCAGTCCTTTAATTAATTAAAATAGTTCTAATATAAAATTAGTTTTTTTTTAAAAAGAAATCCAAAAGGACTCTAGTAACAGTAAGAACAACCGTATTCCAAAAGTTCTGCGAAAAAAAATGAAAATGTAAGTAAAAACCTAATGTTTTGATTTGACTAATGCTAATTCTTTTTTTTTTACGTTTACGTACGAAGTTATGGTCATATTAGTTTTCAAAAATAGCATGTATTTTGAAAGTCCTGCTTCTGCTCGATGACCATTCAACACATTGCATTTCTGTCGAAATGGAATACGCAGTTGAAAATGACATAATTTTAGTTTCAATGCCAAGTCATACGTCTCACTATCTTCAACCCTTGGATCGTTCAGTATTCAAGTCTAAAAACTAATTTCTACGAGCAAGTGAGACTATGGTTAAAACAAAACCCTGGTCGTCACGTTACAAGACTGACTTTTGGAAAACTGCTAAATAGTGCCTGGGGTAAAGCTGCTTCTGCAGAGAATGCGATTGCAGGGTTTAAAGCGACTGGAGTTTACCCGCTTAATGTATGTAGTATGTAGAACCATGTTTGATAACATTATAAAAGAAAAAAATATTGGCTTCCAGCAGCCGAAAAAAGATTTATGTGATACGTGTCTAATTTACTATACTAAACAAATATCAGAACAGGAGTATAAAGATCATTAGCTCAGGAAACAAAATGCAAGAGAAGAAAAAGAAAAGGATTTAAAGGAGGCAGGTGAAGGAAAATGTGTTGTCTTAGAACAGGATGTTCAAGCTGTAAAAGTGTGTCCATACATAAGAGCCAGCAGTGCCTATTACAGAAGAAAATTAATCAATCATAATTTTACGGTTTATGAATATCCATCCAAAAAAGTACGATGTTATTGGTTTTCGGAAGTCGACTGTGACACCCAGGCATCGGTCTTTGTGAGCTGCATATTAGATTACCTTCATGATATGATTTGCGACTCTGAAGGCGAATTTGAAACAAAGCCTATAATTATTTGGAGTGACGGTTGCACATATCAAAATAGGAATGCAGTGTTAGCTAATGCTTTATCCAACTTTGCGGGTGTGCATAATGTGGTAATTTACCAAAAAAATTTTGAGCCTGGGCATACGCAGATGGAAGTGGATAGTGTTCACGCTGCCATCGAACGCGGCATTAATAAATATGATGCTATTTATGTTGCATCGCAATACGCAGACATAACAAAAAAATCACGAAAAGATCCATACGACGTCAAATTGGTAAAATATGATTTTTTTTTAAATTTGATGATACAAAAGTCATGCGTTATGACAGTATTAGGCCTGGAAAGAAAAAAGGAGATCCTGTTGTCACAGATCTTAAAGTTTTACTGTACCATCCAGATGGCAAAATCTATTATAAAACTAACATCTGCAATGTCAAAGTCAAAGTCAAAGTCAAAATCATTTATTTCAATTAGACCAGTAAGGCACTTTTGAACGTCAAAACAAAATATTTAAATATTAAATAATAAGAAAAAATGTCAGTCTGTAGGTCAGTCCTCTAGTGAAGCTATTTGCTCGTTCCAAAGTGTAGATTCCTATGGAGAAGAACGAGCAAGAAACTCCATAGGTTACTCTTTTTCAATCATGTTCACAATAAAATTTTTGGTTACATTCTTCCGTTGAGTTCAATAATGTGAGAACAATGTAATACCAATATTTGGTCAAGGAGACGGAAAAAGAAAATAACCTTGAGGACAACAAATTTAATACAGTCTGGAGCTGACCAGTCCCATTTGACAGCGCCCGTTCACGAACATGACACGTACCGCACCGCCCAACGCGACCATGTTATAGGGAATCGAGCGATCCACTGCCCGTGCCACTGCCAATGAGACTTTTGAGTGAGCATGACAACTCCAGGCTGACACACATGCATTCTACTAGTCTAATTTAATTTAGGTAGTTACAGGGCTCTCACATTTACAATAGTTATATAAAGTTTTACAGTGTGTACATTTGAACAAAATGGCTGTATTTGACATGATTGGAACTCATTGGAACATCAATGTTTTTCGCTATGCTGTGGAGCCGGACCAGCATGCCTCCAAGCATTTTTATCCTCTATGTAATCATTAAGTTTGTAGTATGCTTTTCCGCATAACGTTTTTTTAACATACAATTTAAATTTTGACTCATTTAAAAATGTTGTATTTCCTCCGGAATTTTATTATAGCATTTAACACAGAATCCCATATAGAACTTTTGTACTTTTGTCAATCTAAATAGTAGCAAAAGTACAAAAGTCCTTTATGGTAGTCTAATGAAAATTATTCTGTTACCAAGTAGACCAATATAAATTAATTTTCCAATATCAACCTACGAGCAACTTTTTGAAGACTCGCCTAAACTTACTTCATGCAAATTTAATGATTTGCAAGCTCTTAAAACTGTAATACCTTCTGATTAGCATTCTTTTTACGATAATTTACCGCACATGTAATTTGTTTTAATCTAATAAAATAATAATTTTTCTAAATGGACAACTCGTAAGTAAATGTTGACTGCTCGTAACATGTTAGAAGTGAGATTTTTTTAATGTTGTTAACTCGTAACTGTTTGTTGATTGATTATTTAATGAAAAACCTATGTGAACCGTTTATTATTTAAGCTATATTAATAAATAATTTGATTACCTATAAACTACTTTTTTGTTTTATTTTTTTCTCGAAACTAAACAGTTTTTCACTCTTCTGTAAAATTTGCTACATTGCAGTTATGTTTTGTCAACCTTTGACCATCGATATGTCACTTCCATAAGTTTTTTTTTTCTTCTTTGGCAACCGAGTCTCCACAATGGTGTTGTCGACTATACTGCCAGTGTCGAGTGGTGACGGCAAAATTATTGGACCGTCGAACTTAACTTTGTGGTAGTTTTTAGTTGTTAGTAGCTGAAAGGACAAAACAATTGGGTTAGTAAACATAAACATTATCAACTATTTTATTGCATAATATGTCGGAAGGATGGTGTGGGCGATGTCAAGCGAGAACCCTCTTCGTCATATATATCGGTAGAGGTATGTTTATGCAGTAATAAAACAATTAAATCTTCGTAATTAAAGTAACGTTTACTTTCGACAGTGCACAATAAAATTATTCAGCGATTGCGTAACGTGTGAACTGG
This sequence comes from Spodoptera picta, assembly GCA_038387885.1. Lineage (NCBI taxonomy): Eukaryota > Metazoa > Arthropoda > Insecta > Lepidoptera > Noctuidae > Spodoptera > Spodoptera picta. Next base: position 1,106,889 of record JAZHFQ010000493.1, on the reverse strand, counting down.
GCAACGATTGACGAACGACTGACTCGAGCTTGCGCTTGCGCTGCTTTATATATCACTCGGTGGTGGGGTTGAAGTGACGTCGGTCAGTTGTTTGTTCACTGCTCGCCCATTACATTCGCAGTTTACAAAATAATGACGGCGGCGCCGTCACGGCCATACTGACGTACGCTCGTCCTCGAGCGTTTTCCGAGCATCTGGGAATAAGATAACAACCCGTTCGTTCATCCTGGCATTTCTAATCTCTATCTAGTATAACCTTTAACAAAAGCTTTCAATTCAGCTTACCACAACTACTACGTTATCATCACTCATCAGTATTAGAACTGGAGACGATTGTGCTAGGCCGGATAAATATCCCTTTAGCGCATGCTAGACTGGACATCAGTCCCTTTAGCGAATGCTAGACTGGACATCAGTCCCTTTAGCGAATGCTAGACTAGACATCAGTCCCTTTAGCGAATGCTAGACTAGACATCAGTCCCTTTAGCGAATGCTAGACTAGACATCAGTCCCTTTAGCGAATGTTAGACTAGACATCAGTCCCTTTAGCGTATGCTAGACTGGACATCAGTCCCTTTAGCTGAGTCATTGGACCGGATTTTCCCTTCAATGACTCATTCTTACATTTTTTGTTACTTTTTTTTTACTTTTTTTTTCTCTTTTTTTTACTCTTTTTTTTTACTCTTTTTTTTACTCTTTTTTTTTACTTTTTTTGTCACTTTTTTTTTCTTCTTTTTTTTTTAATTTTATAAATAAGTAATCAGTTACAACACTCATTCACTCTGGTAAATCTGATGATGGACTTTCCATACTATTACTAGTACGTGAACTAGCCGATACAGTGCTGCTATTAACAGATATAGTGGCGCTATTAACAGATATAGTGTCGCTATTAACAGATATAGTGTCGCTATCGGAAAGTTCATCCTCAGCATCATCAATCACAGCTATGTCACACAGTATATTATTACCGCGATCAGTTTCATGGACAAAATCACTCTGGCTATCATCCGCCGTCACGTCATCATCATAACTTTCGGCTATTTCTATAAAACCTAATGGACCGCGGGGTACCTCGCGTAAGTTCTCATGGGCAACCTTGTACGTTCGATTAGACCCATTAACGAGTTTCAATTCGTACCTATCGTTTTCTAAGAAATCAGAGATTTTGTAGGGACCTTTATACTTTGGGAATACGTTTACAGTTAAAAGTTTAAAAAGTTACGACGTTTCAGTAGCAAAATCAATAACCAGAAAACTTTTAGACAAACTGACGTTTCACAATCTCACAAGATTATTATTCTACCAAGCAACCCAAAGCATTTAAACTTTACAAGTGATCACGGCTGTGCATAGCCCAGTAACTCACAGCTACTCTTTTCTAACGCGAAACTTACAGGACACAAGAGAACGTGAACGAGAGAGACAAGAAACATCTATCTGCGGAGTATCCGTGGAGGATCGAATCAGAGACAAGATAATCTGACAGATAACCAAACATTTAATCTTACAAACTGAAACTGCATAAAAATCAATACGATACTAACTAACGTCACACAGATCAGTTACCAACCAGGCAATTCACCAATCAGATGCATTGCCACACAGGCGGTTTGCCACACAGGCGCTTTACCACACAGGCCCATCGCTACATGATCCTCATGAATGCGGTCTGGTGTGTGAAGACCCATAGCGACAAGTTCCTCATGGGTGCGGTGAGAGTACGAGTGCGTGAATATGATGTAAGTGTGGGTGTTTTTTTTTTTTGATGGGACAGGCCCGCCACAACCTCCCAAAACCGCTGCAACTCCTGTAAGCCAGGATCTACAGTAGATACAACCATGAAAACACCGGAACATTGAAGTCCGGCGCGTCCCAGGGACATGAGTAACTGTCTTGGTTCCCGCAACGAAGTGAATCAGAAGATATTATAAGAGGAGAAGAAGAAAAAACTATAGTTTCCACTTCCCTCGGTGAATATTACTGCAGGAGACAGAATGAATTAAGCCTGAAGGCACAAAGGAGAGACCGTACAACTGTAGTTATCTAGGCAGGAAACCAGTGATCAAGGAGCTGGTCTTAAATCCTAGACGCCGGATATTTCTTTAAACACTTTATCTTTCAATATGTGTTCGATCCACCCAAAAAAAATGAAAAATGAAGTGTGGGTATGTGAGTTATAGGTGTTGAGTGCAACTCATGACATTGACACTTTATAAAATTCTCAAAGAACCTGGTGATCAGATATTCTCCTCATCCTTAGTCCTCAGATCTACTGCATTTCAATTTCATCTGTTACAATTAAATTACTCGACATTTTACGTAACTTATAGGCGCTGCGATCGACATTTTTTGTAAGACGCAATATAATAATGAAATGCAGAGTCTCGTTACTCCGCGTTTTCTCTATTAGACAAAACCCGACTTCACTACATCTGGAATAACCACCGAACAGCCTATCTACTCACTACAACGCACTTAGCGAAAACATATCTCAAGGTCCTTTAAATCAAAATAAATGATCAACAGCCATCAAGATTTTCAAGGTAACCACAATTTATACACTACACAAGTGTGGATAGTTACTCCAGTGTTTCAGAGTCACAAGTCAGCCACGACTGTAGTTTCATTATATGGACTCGAGTCCCTGCCCCAGTAACGACTATGACTAGCACACACGATATAGTAGAATAAATGAAAAGTTTTACCCTTACAATTACTAACTCACTAGGTACTGAAAGGCCCTAATTATAACAAATCCTAATGGCAAGATCAAGGGAAGCATGTTTCTCATCAGAGTATTCTTAGCGCTTTAACTATTTTCCAACCCAACAATAATCCTAAATGAATGTAGGACTTTAGAGGTCTCTTCAATTCTGACTTTAACTACCAATTATTATTAGCAGCTTTTGACCTTTATTTGTTATAAACTACTTTTCTCAATACTCTGTACCGCGTTAGACAGCAAGCACCACTTAGTTCTGCATCTACCTCGCGGAAACCATACCTCCAAGTTCCAACCAAATGAAAGCCTACTACTTGAGATATTACCTAACAATACACAACACAAAGTAACTACTAGACAACTATCAGACGTAATTCTAATGACCATGTATAATCTCGGATCTAAAACATCACGGCTATTTTCTTTAAATAACTACCCGACAAAAATAAAATAAAATTTCAAATTGGAAAACTAACAATTGTAAACTCAAGTCTTTGACTCGTTTTTGACCCATATGGTATCGGAATCATAATAAATGGAACAAAGTCACCTGGTATAATCCCGATGGGAGCAGTGTCCAATTGCAGACATCAACACGCCGCTCACCAAACGCTGCGTTAACGCCGCGCAACTACGCTGTCTCTGGACGCCAATGTACTCCGGCTTCAATTAGGACCACGTCATGTCTTCATTTGCTGCTTCAGATAGCGATTCAGTTCGAAGTAGCTGCCTCAACGTTAGCCACGTTGAATCTTCACTACCGAATAGCTAGCTATGTATAGCTAAGCACTTCTAATCTTGCAGCACTATCTTCTTCGTCGCATTTGCATGTAGGTAGTTCTTCACGAACCGGCTCCGATAATTTTAACATTTTCAATAATCCTGGTCTATCCCACTTCTGATGTCGGAAAGATGGTGTGGGCGATGTCAAGCGAGAACCCTCTTCGTCATATATATCGGTAGAGGTATGTTTATGCAGTAATAAAACAATTAAATCTTCGTCAATTAATTAAAGTAACGTTTACTTTCGACAGTGCACAATAAAATTATTCAGCGATTGCGTAACGTGTGAACTGGGCAACGATTGACGAACGACTGACTCGAGCTTCGTGGTCATCTCTCCGTCCCCGACTGGGGGCGTGAGGTCGCGCGTTCCAGGCCGAGGCCTGTCTCGGCGGTGTCTGGCGCTGCCTGCGACTGCAGGCGAGGGGTTGGGTTAGTCGGGCTCGCGACCGGTCAGAGCGCTCGAACATATTGGTGCTCAGGCGCTGCACGAAGGCGTCGATGCTCTCTACGCCGAGGTCTCGGGCGATTGTCGCGTTCCGTACGAAGCGCGGGGCCTTCACGATGGTGCGCAGCGTCAGCGACTGCTGCGCACGGAGGCGTTTCCGGTTTGATTCGGACACGAGCGCGTACCATGCCGGGGCGGCGTAGGTAAGCCGTGTCCGAACGTAGGCCTTGTAGATGCCGAGCTTCGCACGGAGAGGCAGTGCCGAGTCGATGACCGGGCGTAAGAGGTGACGCGCGGTGCGCGCCCGAGCAACAGCCTGCTGCACGTGGGGCATCATGGAAAGCGAGAGGTGCTACAGTCACGCCGAGGTATTTAACTGTTAGATACGGGGACACAAGTGAAACCACTGCTTGCTAGTAACGCACTGACGTTTATTGCTGGCACTTATTGGTGCGTCGGCACACGCACACCTACCTACATACCTAACACTCCTCCCCTTAGCTTACAAATACAACCCAAAACTAAGCTACTTACTAGCTATAGCTAAACATAAGTTTCTAACTAAGTTATCTCTAGTAGAACAGTTTATAGTTCACTTTAGGACGATTGCGTTTAGACCGTGGTGTTAGTCCAGGTTCACCGTCCTGCTGTTGTGGTGGCACCCCTCCAGGATTTTCTGTGTTAAACGAACCGTCTAACGCTTCCTGGTACTCTTCCTCCTCCCCAGCTTGATCCGGTGTTGTAGGCCGTGACACAACAATTCGGGCTGTACCTGGCGGTGTGACAGCCCTTGCCTGAGAGGAATTATTTGTAGCCACTATCGAGTCTTCGTTTCCTTCGCCTGTGCCTGATGGTGGCCCATGTTCAGGAACCAGCGTCTCTGTTGTTGAGCCACCACTTTCCTCGTCTATATCTAACTCCCAGTCTCTTCCGTCATAGCAATCGTCGCCTTTATACTTTATTATCTGGTTTTTATGTTTTCTGACAATGTTCGAAGTTACCTTATCTTTAATTACATATAACACTCTGCCAACTTTTTTTATGACTGTCCCTTTGCACCATGTGAATTTACCATTAACTTTGTGATTTTTATAATAAACGATGTCACCGGGTTCGAAAACTTGAGTGTTATGACCTCCCGTCTTATTTTGCAAACACTGTTTACGTTTAACCATATTAGCATGAGCTGTGGCTGAAGGCGATGGCGGCTCGGGTTTCAATAGGTCAAGCCGCGTTCTGAGCTTCCGACCATACACCAGCTCAGCCGGAGACAACCCGGTTAAAGTGTGAACGGAATTCCTGTAATCGAACAAGAATTTCAAAAGATTGTTATTTAAATTTCGCGGGCTATTACCAGTAAGCAAGCTTGTCTTAATACCCTTCTTTATTATCTTAACATAACTTTCCGCTTGCCCATTACTGGCCGCGTGATATGTCGGTGATGTCACGTGTGAAATCCCGTTCACCCTACAAAAAGCTTCAAAGTCATGTGACTTAAACGATGTACCATTGTCGCTAACCAGAGTATGCGGAATACCAAATCTTTACATGAATTCGTATAACTTGTCAATTGTTGCTGAAGTAGAAGTATTACACTTCATATTATAAACCTCAACCCACTTGGAATATGCATCCACTACTACTAGAAAAGTGCTACCGCTAATAGGGCCTAGAAAATCAATATGTATCCGGTAAAATGGCGTTGGAGGATATTCCCAGTGAGCAATCGGCGCCCGTGCCGGTGAAGGTCGTAATTGCATGCACACGTCACATGATCCTATTAAACGTTCTAAAGCAGCGTCGATTCCCGGGAACCAAACACGCGCTCGCGCCTCCGCTTTTGTTTTTACAATACCTAAATGGGATTGATGTAATTCCATTAAAATTTTTGTTCGTAGCTTTTCCGGAATTATAACTTTATGTCCCCGCATAATACAACCATTTTCATAAGACAATTGTGTCCTACATGCGTGAAACGGTTTCACCCCTTCGTCTGACATTTTCCTAGGCCATCCGTTCAACACAAAGTCTATCACCTTACGCAAGGTTGAATCAGTCTCCGTCGCGTCGCGTAACGTTTTTAAAGTTATTGGGAGACTACCCTCCAACACAAAATTAATGTATGACGCGCGATCAAGATCAGGCAACGTCGCATCGACGCCCCGCATGTCCCTATCCGTCCCCGCCCCCTCGGGCAGGCAAGCGCGAGATAAGAAATCCGCACTGTTATTTGCGCTACGCACATATTCAATTTGATAATTATAACCGCTCAGAAACAGTGCGTATCTCTGAAGTCTGTTTGCTGAGACTTCAGGTATACCCCGGTGCGGTCCAAAAATCGATAATAACGGCTTATGATCTGTTCGAAGAATAAACGGAACCGACCTGCCATACAAATATTGGTGGAAACGCCTAACTCCGAAAATAATAGCGGTTGCTTCTTTCTGGATTTGCGAATAACGTTTCTCAGCAGCATTAAGTGTCATCGATGCAAATGAAATCGGTCTCTCCGACCTATCAATTTCTACTTGTGATAATATTGCAGATAGACCCACCGGCGACGCATCTACTGTTAAAATTATAGTGGCCTCCGGGTTAAAATGCGCTAACACTTGATCTGACGCTAAACAAGATTTAATAGCGGTAAACGCTTCATCATGTTTTTGTGTCCAACACCACCTGCTACTTTTTTTTAACAACTCATACATAGGGCTTAAAATAGAAGACGCGTTGGGAACAAAGTTCCTGTAATAATTAACCAATCCTAAAAATGACTGCAATTGATTAATGTTAGATGGCACTGGAGCTTCTATCATAGCTTTTATTTTCTGTGGCGATTTATGTAGTCTATCTTTATTTATCACGTAACCTAAGTAATTAACCTCGTCCTTGAAAAACATACACTTTTCTTTTTGTAAGGTAAGCCCCGCATCTTGCAATTTCGCTAAAACTTGATGTAATCTACTGAGATGTTCCGATCTAGTTTCTCCCGTTATCAAGATATCATCAAGCATGCAGAGTGTGCCGGGCACGCCAGCCAGCACGCCTTCCATCGCGCGCTGAAACACGGCCGGCGCGCTTGCAATACCAAAACAAAGCCGCGTTTGTTTGAAAAGTCCTCTATGCGTATTTATGCACGTTAATTCTTGTGACTCATCATCTAACATAAACTGATTGTATGCACTTGACAGGTCCAACTTGGTAAACTGCTGTCCCCCATATAACTTAGAAAAAGTTCGGTTACCGTTGGTAAAGGATACTGATCGACCATTAACTGTTTGTTTACACCGGTAGAAAAATCAGCGCATATACGTATTGTTCCGTTTTGTTTTAACACGGGCACGATGGGTGACGCATACCGCGCGTGATCAACCGGTTTCAATACTCCGAGCCTTACTAAACGATCTATTTCGTTATCTACTTTATTTTTCAAAGCGAACGCTAGCGGTCGTGCCCTAATGAAAACTGGTTTTGCGTCTTCCTTTAAATGTAATTTTACTTTAAATTTATTAAATAATCCTAATTTATCAGAAAATACTGCTGGATACCGACCTTGCAGTGTTAGAAACCAATCGTTTTTATCTACTCGGTCACAATATTGTATCGGTAACATTTCTAATTTAAATTTTGAAATGAAATCGCGGCCAAGAATTGGCGGGCCGCCGTCCCGCACGACGTAAACACATAGTACATGCGATGTGTTCGCATAGCTCACTTGTAACTGCGCTATACCCTCACAAACAATTTTATCACCCGTATAAGAAAATAACCGTTTACTAGTCCTTAACAATGGTACATTACTAAAATATGTTTTATAAGTTTCTTTAGAAATTGCTGTAACGGCTGATCCGCTATCAATTTCGAATTTTAATTCGATTCCAGATACCAACACTGTTTCTATCATTGGTTCCCCTTTTACGGATCGAATATTAAAACACTCACCGTCATCATCGCTTTCATCCACAGCTTTCGATTCGACATAATTAATATTTTTGCACATCCTACGCAGATGCCCTGTAGCATTGCATTTCCTACACTTCGCCTTTGCGAACCGACACTGGGATGTCTCGTGATTATGATAACCACATACTTGACACTGCACTTTCACTCCCGCACCAGACGTGGCCTCACGATGCGATGACGTTGCCGACTCCTTTGTCCGCGCAATCTTAAACAGCTGATCGCGTGGCGCAGCCTGCTGCCCGGCGCCCGCTGCCTCACGAGCTCTTCGCGCATTCTCCGCCAACTCCATCGCCTTTGTTAATGTTAGGCCCGTTAGATCTTTCGAGAAAAGCTTTTCTCTGTCCGCTCCCGGCAACATTCCCATGACAAATTTGTCCCGAAGGGCTTCCTCCACATTGGAAAACCCACAGTGCGCCGTCAGACCTCGCAATCTCGCCGCCCATTGTGCATACGTCTCCCCCTCTTGTTGTGTGGCCGCGTAAAACTTGTATCTTTCGCCGAATCCACACCGCTTTGGAGTAAAATGTTCATCCAGAAGTCTCAGAATGTCCTCATACGGCACGTCCTGCAGCTGCTTCGGCAACGCGAGATCCACTGCCAACTTGTGTGGTGCCATCCGCGAGTGCGCTCAGCAGAATGGCTCGTCGCTTTATCCCCGTAGGATCGCTCACCTCCGTGATGTCGTTAGCCACATACCACTGATTAATGCAGCCTTTGTACGTCTCCCAAGATTGTACATTGTGGTCAAACACCGATAAAATTCCAAACCCCGTAACGGACATTGTTACTTTATTTTACGCGGGTAGGTCCTCGTCGCCAATGTTAGATACGGGGACACAAGTGAAACCACTGCTTGCTAGTAACGCACTGACGTTTATTGCTGGCACTTATTGGTGCGTCGGCACACGCACACCTACCTACATACCTAACATTAACTCTCGACGCCCACCGGACCTGCTCTCCCATGAGGGTGATGGGTGTTGGCTTCATGATCCCCACGGCGAGTGCCTGTGTCTTGGCCACGTTCACGGCCAATCTCCACTTCTCCAGCCATTCAGGGAGTGCATCTAAGGCGCGCTGCAGTTTGGCTACTGCGTGCCTGGGATTCATCGACGTCGTGTAGTAGGCGGCGTCGTCGGCGTATAGCGCTAGCTTGGCGCCGTCCACGACGGGGATGTCGTCCGTGTACACGCACACGCAGTAGCACACAGGTGAGATGCAGCTTCCCTGGGGCACGCCGGCACGGATGTTCCGCTCGGTCGACAGAGTGCCTTCCACTGCCACTTGGAAGGTTCTGTCGTGCAGGAAGGTGGCCACGATCTTGACTAGTCGTCGAGGAGTAGTAGATGTGGCCAGCTTGCTGAGCAGGCCGGCATGCCAGACGCGGTCGAACGCCTTCTCCATGCCGAGGAATACTGCCGCGGCGCGCTCGCGCTTGTTGCGCGCGGCCGCCAGGTCGTGCAGTACCCTCGCCACTTGCAGGGTGGTGGAATGTTCGGCCCTGAAGCCGAATTGTTCGCCGCGTGGCTGGAGATGTGGGCGCAAGTGCACCAACAGCAGCTTCTCGAAAAGTTTCGAGGTGGTGTCTAGGAGCGTGATGGGGCGATAGCTCCCCGGCAGCAGCGTGTTCTTCCCCTGTTTGGGCAGCATTATTACTCTGCCGAGCTTCCACTTGGTTGGGAAGTGTCCGGTACGGAGGATGCCATTAAAGAGCCACGTGAGTGTCGCGATTCCTCGCGGCGGCAGGTGGCGAAGGGCTTCGTTTGGCACTCCGTCCGGGCCGGGCGCCTTGCGTAGTGGGGCTCGCAGAGCCATGCGTCGCACCACGCCAGGGGAGAGCACCACTGGGTCCTCTTCTGGGGAGATCGGTTGCTCCAGGTACTGCGCTACCTGGAGCTCGATAGCTGCTGTGTGCTGCACATTGCGGGCTGGGTTGGGCTGGAACTGGCTCTCCAGGGAGTCGGCAAAGAGCTCCGCTCGGTCCTCGGCTCGGTAGCGGGGGGTACCGTCACCGGCTAGGAGGGGCCTGATCGGAGCTGGCTTCCCAGAGAGCTTGCGGCAAAGTCGGTGTATACCCGACCAGTCGTCGCTCGTGTGCTCGATGGCTCGCTGCCATGATTCGGCCGCGTGGTTTGCCACTGCGGATGAGATTTTGATGACTAATGCAAATAGTACAATACTGAAATAAGTTTTATAGTTAAAATATTCACTTCCACTTCTTGGTGGACATTGAATTTTTACGTGTTTTCCGTCCATTGATCCAAGGCAATTAGGAACATTCCATCTATCCAGATATCTATCTGCACCTTTTTTCCATTCGTTTGAAGTTCTCGGAATCTAAAATAAGAACATTAACTAAATTATACTTCGAACTAAATTAAACATAATCATTCATAATCATAATCATAATCATAATCATTTATTTATTTGTAACATAGGTGTTTCGCCTTACTTGGCGTACAAATATTAATATATAATATTTCAATTGAATTAATACAAAGAAACAAAGGTTAATTAAAGTCAAGAATGTCAATTTAAAAATCAAGGTCATATGAAATTTTAAGTCAGTTTTTAGTACCTAAGTGTGTCTTTAATAGACAAGTGAATAATGTATTATTTTTCATAGTAACAGTTATAACTGTAAAATCTTATATCTAATGAGATCAACATCTTATAATAATTCCACTAATAAAACTTAACATATATACTCTTAATACAATATAATGCAGTCAAGCCTCATCGATTAATAACAAATTGTTCATCAAACAAATCGTTCACCTTCAATTAATTATTTTTCGTTCAGGAACTCATTTATTGAGTAGTAGGCCTTTATTATAAGGTAATCGGATACGACACGTTTGAATTTATTTAAATCAGGTATATTTCGTACGCAACACAAAACAGCACAAAAAATATAAATTTATTTAAAATGTATATTTATCAACATTTAGGTTTATTTAAAAAAGTTAAACATTTAATTTTACCTTTACATACTCCGAAAGGCCATCGATTATAGCTTGGCATACTTCTGGGATAATGTATGATATAATTTGAGGAGATACTTTGAACACATCACAAAGGCTAATGAATGATTCGCCCGTACTCAGGTATTTTAATGTTATTGCTAATCTGTCTTGTGACGAAATTGCAATTCTGCAATTTGTATCTTTTTTAACTATTCTCGGCCCAACAATATTCAATAAATATTCAAAGTCGGTATTGGTTAATTTCATGAATGTTTTAAAATGTATGGGATTTTGTACAATCAAGTCATCTGCTTTCAAATCTCTTAATCTGTCATGATTGCTATAACAATTGCGACTCAGTAAACTAGGTCTAACCCAACAGCTTCGTTCCTTTTGTAGCGATCCAGCAATAAACATTCCACAAGCTGCTATCAACAGATCACTGCCATCGTCCATTTTTAAGATTATTTCTATTTTTTTTTTTTATTATATTTGATGGGGCGACGTTTGACCACTATCTCGCCTGGTGGTAAGCGATGATGCGGTCTACGATGTAGCACGTCGTCCCATAAGCAACCTATTCACCTATTTACTGAATTATCGAAGATACACCATCAAAATTATATCGCACAACCACACAACCTTTATCGACACGGGGCAATCACTGACTGCCAAATAAATTTCTTATCTCAAGCCGCCGACAAATTTTCCGACTTGTAATAAGTGAAGCCGCCAACTATACCGCCGACAAAAAGTTGCCGACATATGTCGGCGGCCCGGCGGGCTCAATGTGTATTGCGCTTTACGGTTCTCCTGTAAAATTGACGAGCGACCAAGGACGTCAATTTGAAAGTTCCCTTTTTAGACAACTTTTAAAGTTATTAGGTATTGAGAGAATACGGACTACAGCCTACCATCCTCAGGCCAATGGAGCTATCGAACGATTTCATAGGACACTAAAAGCTGCTCTAATGGCACGCTTGAGCACTAAGTCATGGGTTGATGAGCTACCCACTGTTTTGCTAGGCCTCAGAGCCGCCAGTCGTAGTGATACCGGAGTATCAGCGGCACAATTAACATGCGGACGTACACTGCGATTACCCGGCGACTTCTACGACGCTACAGGAGTAGGTTTATCAGAGCCTCATAGCCTAGTAGAACGAATAAGGCTTCGTTCACACGGCATTGTCCTGCTCGTTTTTTTGCAGTATACATCTTAACGTATAAATAGTGACCATACAACGTACGTATATCCATTCACACGTCGATTGTACTGCAAAAAAACGTGTACCGCTTATACGTTTAAACGCATACTCAACGGACTTGTCAAGCAAATCGAATGAACTTTGACGTATTCGGTTCGCAGTGGCACATAATATAGCTCTGTCTCGTTCACACGGCACGATGTTCACACGTTTTTTATCGAATAGCAACCGAAGAAGCGTTTAGTACCTGAGCGTCTTTTGGACGGGTGGCACGTATTTTATGTTTGATTTGGTTTGATATTCAAAATGGTTGAGGAATCTTCTATAGACAACGAACTATTAATTTCTTTAGTGGAACAATGTCCCGTTTTATGGGATAAAACTTTGGAACTTTATAAAAATCGCGTCGCAACTGAAGCGGCTTGGAAGGGAATCATGGTAATAATTGATCCTAATTTTGAGACAAAGGAAGAAAAAACAAGACAAGCCCAATTACTAATAATAAAAATTGAGTTACAACATATTTTAACTTGCTCTGCTTAGTTCTAAATGTATTCGTTTTGCCATGGGACTGCTCCTTCGTTTGATAAAAAATAGTGACTAAAAATGGACCTTACGCTGTTTGCTTGAACATTTCGAACTGCCGTACTTTGAATATTTTCAAATAATGAAGGATTTGCCACATCTTCAAAATTGTGTCCATCATTTTCACGAACATAATTGTGTAATACAATGCATGCTTTTATGATTTCTGTCAATAAACTTGGTGAAACATCAATAGCCTTATGTAGAATTCTCCATTTTCCCGCTAAGATACCAAAAGCACACTCCACGTACCTCCTTGCTCTGCTCAGGCGGTAATTGAAGATTTTTTATACGTAAATCTAAATGTGTTCCTCCAAAAGGGCGTAGTAAATTATTATGTAGAGCAAATCCTTCATCACCAATAAATACGTAAGATGTACTCTCTCCACCTTCTAATAATGGCTTTGGTTTGGGTATATTCAACGAACCATCATTAAGTTTTTTCCACAAGACGGAATTTTTCAAAATGGATGAGTCACAATCTTTTCCGTATGATCCTATGTCTACATATCGCTCATTTGGAGCGACAGTGTCATAACTGCAAAAAAATGCGAAACTGACCTAATGACACCAAAATAATCTCCATATTCATCTACGTTATGAGTGAAAATGTCGTATTTGTTAGTTCAAACAACGCCGGCTAGAGGGCCAAAAGTCATTGTTGAAATATTTCATTTTGGCGCGCGAATATGTGACGACAACGGCCGAACAGTCAGTCATGCTATAGCAACTTAGAACATTACAGGATTTTTATGTTTTCACGCCATCTAGTTTCCAGATACCCAAACAAAAATGACATGAAATCTTCAATGTTAAGAAGTTAAAAAATGAAAATTTATCAGGGTATTAAAATATTTTGAAATAAAATTTGTTTCAAATAAATATTTATTAAATAAAACTTTTAAATATAAAATTTGCATTTTATGGGAAGAAAATTATATTTAAATAATGTTACACTCAATAATAACAAAAGTACGTGACTTTTTGCAAATGCAAAACCAATAAACGGCAAGATATCAGTTTTGTTATGGCAACACTTACATTGCAAATGGCCAATGGCTGCGAGTAGTGCGGGAAGAAAATTATATTTAAATAATGTTACACTCAATAATAACAAAAGTACGTGACTTTTTGCAAATGCAAAACCAATAAACGGCAAGATATCAGTTTTGTTATGGCAACACTTACATTGCAAATGGCCAATGGCTGCGAGTAGTGCGAGTATGTACTACTTTTGTCGGTTATATTTGTAATGTTTTCCTGTTTGATTGTTTTGCGTACCTGCTATTAGATTGAGTTGAACCGTGTTCCTCCGTGTAGTTGTGTCGCGTTACAATCCCTGATTATTACGTCCGCGTTGAGTTTGAGCTTGCTCCTCTTCGTCGTCGTATTTGCAAACATTCAAGAACTTGGTGAAGTTACTGTGAATCTCGAGCATAGGCGCTCTTCTTTAAGAGTTTGGACCCATAATTGCGTAAAGTGATCAGTGAACTTCAACTTCAGTCATGTCACAGAAAAGATGCTGTGTGCCTGGTTGCCTATTGACTGCGAAGGATGGTAAGTAGTTCTGAGTTCTGTTTAAACTGTCAAATACCAAGCGGTCACCGGTGACCGCAACCTATTGTTCTATAATTGTGTCTGCTAAACCGGTACTCGACGAGTTAAGCTGCTTATTCTATGTACATTTTATAGAAAATGATTTAAAACTTACACTGTATTCCATTCAGCATGAGACTAACTGTAAAAAACCTAGAAACCTACTTAGGGAAAGTAAGATTCAATAGTTAGTGAATGAACTCCTCTATATTAAGAATTTGCTTTGACGGGTCCAGATCCAGTCACTAGATGTAGACTTCAAACTTTCAATCAATAATATAATAATAATCTTTAAAATGTCGGTTAGCCCTAAGACGACCCACTGACTAAAATGTTATTATTTAAGTTAAGCAAATGCATAATTTTAGTATTTTCTTTTCAACAGGTGTTACTCTTCATCGGTTTCCAAATCCTGAAACCAACACTGAGGAATTCAATATTTGGGTTTCAAATATTGGTGGCAACTTAACTGTGTTGGATGCTGATGAAATCTATCGAAACAGACGAGTCTGTAGTAGACATTTTGAAGACATTAATAAATATCCAAACAACAGATTAAACAGAATAGCAGTTCCTCTATTGCATTTAATATCAGGTAACTATGTCTATATATGAATAATGAAGTTAAAAAACTGTTAAATGTTAACAGTTTTTTTGCTAAATGTAAATAAATGTTTACACATATACGAGGCAAATGAGTTAAAAATATCTCTATCTGTCTATCTCTGCACCACCAAAACATTGCTTGTTACAAAATACCTTATGCCTTACAATTCCTGCGAATAAATTTTTGATATAATTAAATATCCCATAGTTTTTATTTATTTTCAGATCATCAACCACTACATGGAACCATTACTTTGCCAAGTTCAATAACATCCACTGTTGTACACCAACCAACAACATGCTCTGCTGTACACCAACCAGCTTGTAAGTTTGCCAAATTGTTACCAATCTGTGAAAGCTTATAAATAAGCAATTTGTTAATATCACCCAGATATTCAAAAGTGTATTGGTTTAATGTAGTCCATAAGCTTTTCTAAAAACTATTAACCATAAAACACAACTCCTTATGAAGAATAAACAGAGTACTTACTAATTTTTTAAAATATCATACATTTAACTTGCACGTCATCATAATTTAGAAGATTTTGCTTTTGCTCATGAGAGTGAGCAGGCAAAAATTTACTCAAGAAAACGCAAAGGTATTTATCTTGAAATATTTATATAACAGAACTATAATTATAATATGTCAAAGTAACATAACATAACATAAACGAAAACCCAAAAAACATATTAAACTGTCTATAACACTTAATGTGACGGACGGGAAACTCTGGAACTCTACACTGAGTATGGCCCGACACACTCTTGTTAGAAGTAAAAGACGAACCTTCATAATGATGGCTTTATTTGTATTATGATTGCACTATGTTACCTATGCTACTTCGTACATTATCTATTTAAAGGCCCATTCTGATGGCGCAAAGGGACTAGAGTCCCTTTTTTTAAAACCCGTAGAATGCGCAAAGGGACTACAGTTACCTTTTTTTTACGTCGCGTTCCGTCGTCCACATTTATCCTTAATTTCTTTCTACCCAATAGATTTTTAATATTTCTTCTTTTTCTATTCGAATCTATGGATATTTTTCTATGCTCAAAATACAACAACTCTATGGTATGGAACGCAAAAATTAAAAAAAAAACATTGTCAAAGTTTGTGCAATCTGTTGCGAACGGTCAGTGGTCGGACGACAAGTGCTCGTGAGCGAAAAATTGTTATAAAAGGTAAGTTTTGGAAGTTTTCTGTTGGTGTTTTATTATAATTTCAGTGCCTTAATATCTCTGAAGGAAATAGTGACCAATTTGTGACCGGTGGATAACTATTTTTTAAATATCGGTAAGTTTTTCAAATCATGTCGAGCGGTTCTGAGAATTGATCAAACTGTCACCGTAATTTAATGTATTATTTTGCAAATTCTGTGTAAAACGCAATATTTAACGTGAATTATATATAACCAACAATTATTTTCAACCAAACACTGTATAAAATATATCGAATATAAATCATGATTCCACTTATTGTTCAATGGGGCACAAAAAGGTGGCCATTTTTTTTGAATGTAAACAAAAAATTTGGCCGTTGTTACTCGAGATAAGAGTAAGGCTGAGGACGCACACCGACCATATGTTTGTTTTGAAATTCAAGAGGTAAACATTTTAATTTCTTTTTTTTTGATCTACGAAGTATTTATTTTAACACAATTTGCTACATTTACTATAAAACTTAAAAATTAAAACTTTGTTTTTATAGTGTTTTAAGTTTTGAGTTTATCGGTTTTGTTTATATCTACAGCTTTTTTTGCCTTTTCTTTAATATTTTTATTTATGCACGCTTGTTAGATCATGGAACAAGGCGCTGGTGGAAGTTGTGGACGTGGTCGTGGTCCTCATACTGGACGTGGTGGTGGTGGCCGGGGTGGTCGTGCAAGGGGTGGTGGTACCCGTGGTCGTGGGCGCGGTCGTGGGCGCGGCGTCTGTGCTCGTGCGCTTGATTTTAACACGTTAGCTATTTTTTGTTACTAACACAAACTAGTTCTTATTATATTATTGAAATGTTTAAAATATAATATATGTTTTAGTATTACCGAGGCGCCTCCTGCTGTTGCCGGACCATCGACATCGTATGTAAACTTTCATTTAAATATTCAGTTTTAACATAGTATTTATATTAACAGCTGTTTTTATTTCAGTATTGCTGATGAAATAAAGCGGTATAGACGGCAAAAAAACGCAGACAGAAAAAATATGGGCCGACTGACGCAAGAGCAGCGAGCACGGCTGCAGCAACTACGGGACATTAAACAAGTCTCGCACTTTTTAATGCCCGACGCTCCTCCCGCCAAAAAATCTAAGTTAGTAAATTGTACAGAAAAAAAATGTTTCAATATTATTTTAAACATTGTAACCATTTTAATATATTTTAGAAAATCGTCTCCGATGAGAGTGCCGTGTCCCCTTATTCCGGGGACTCCAGAAGTCCCGCCTGCACGTATTCTCCAACCGTGGGAGCTGAATAGAAGAGGTGTGTAAATTCCTTCTTGTACTATTGATTACTATAGATTTTACTGGATTTGATTCAATTATAACTTATTTTAATTTTTAACTTCTGTAGTAGACGTGAGTGGGCCTAGCAGAGTGGTGGACTTAGAGCAAGTGGTCTCCAGTGATCGGCTGACGCCGCCCCCAGCGTAAGTTTCAATAATATTTTAACTTAATGATTGTATTATATTAAAAGACTAAATGTTGCCCGCGAATTTGTCCGTGTATAATATAAAATTTAGAACATATTGCTTTTTTGTTTCAATTTTCCAAATTAAAAGTAGCCTATGTTACTTCTTAGTACCTGCCAATAAAAGTCTTGCAAAATCGGCCAAGCCATTTCAGAGATTAGCAAGTACAATCAGACAGACAGTTAAATATTGTAAAAAATGTTATTTTAGTATGTGTTTCATATGTATATTAATGTACAAAAAGCGGTTATTTTAATATTAGAAATAGACAGTCCAATTTTATTTATTTGTATAGATTTGGTTTTATTTGTTACGCTTTTTTACAGAACTCGTATTTACTCCCTCTTCGGGAGTAGTGAGAGTTGCGACGGAGGATGTTGGGGCCATAGGAACCATTGTGGAGTCCACCATTCAGCTGATAGGCTTCTCCCCAAGCACGTCTACTACAGATTGTGCACTCCAAAATGTGGTGTCTCCAACACCTTCGAGTAGAGCAGGTGAGTTATTTTGTATTTAATCTAAGGTCACTAGTAGAAGTCCAGTAGAAAATTCAGAAATATGAGACACTGCTTGCTCCTCATATCTACTCTGTTAAGGTATGTATTATTTGGTTTTAGAGCCTTCTATCTACGAGGACAACGTGGATGACCACATTTTGGAGTGGGAACGGTCGGTGGGGCTTTACCCGGACAGCGACATAGAGGAGGAACCCCTGTTCAATGGGCTGAGCAATCGCGTGGGGGACGCGGCCTATCCCGCCGAGGAAGAATTGAGCAGCGATCTCAGCGAGGCGCTGCACAATTTGGATCGTCGTGATGACGATGCGTTGCGGGAGATAGCCAACGAGGACATGTTGCACTTTAGTTGATCGCATGATCCCGAAGTTTTTACGGGGCAGCGTGAAATATTTACTGGGGAAGCTGGGCCTACATTTCCAACTGATGGAATGTCACCATTCCAATTTTTTTCAAAAATTTGGGACGATGACATCATTAATGTGATAGTCCGAGAAACAAACCGGTACGGCGAAATTCTCTGCAGCTCAGAAAACCTTTCGAAGTCGTCACGACTGAGGAGGTGGACGCCCATTACGCCTCAGGAGTTGTGGACGTACTTCGGTATTCTGATGCTGCAGAGAGTGCCAAAAGGGTGCTACATCCAAAAAGGTCCATCACTTGGTACAGCCTTTATTAAATAAAGGCCATACCTTGGTGATGGACAATTTTTATAATAGCCCCCTTTTGGCACGCACTTTAAAGTGCCAAAAGACCGACGTAATCGGTACGTTGCGCCTGAACCGAGAGTTCGTGCCCGAAAGTTTACAGCGTAAAAATAAGGCAAACATGCGCACAGGGGAAGTGGCTTTCAGCCAAATTAAAGACATCACGATTGTGGTGTGGAAAGATACCAACGTGGTATCTATGATATCAACGTACCACAAAGCAGAAGTCGGCGGAAAAGAAAAATACGGCTATTTTAAATATAAGCCCAAAGTGGTTTTGGACTATAATCTTTCTATGGGAGGCATTGATAAAAAAGACCAAATGCTGCAAGCATTTCCCATAGAAAGGGTCCGAAACCACATTTGGTACAAAAAGCTTTTCCGCCGGCTTCTGAATGTATCGATCCACAACACATTCGTGATGTTCTCGAGTGTGGTTCCAGCCATGAGGCAGCGGGCGTTCCGAGTACGATTGGCGGATGAAATCTTGCAGAAGTTTTCTCCGCCAAAAATACAGGCGCCTCCGGCCACCAACCACTTCCTGCCAGGAACGCCTCAAAAAGATCACGTTGCAAGTGGTGCGCACTACAAAAAAAAGACACATGCACAGTGTGGAAGTGCGACACTTGCAACGTGAATCTGTGTATACAGGGTTGTTTCAACGACTATCACATAGCTGTGTAGGTCCAGTTTTTTGGGATAATCTGGTAAACGAACAGACGGATTACCTGAAGGTAAGCAATCGGCGCTGGCCATGGTCACCTGAAAAACACCAGTATTTTTTTTGTGTGTGGAGCAATCATCCAATCCAAGGTGCCTTCAAAAGTGCCTTTCTGGTCTAATTGAAATAAATGATTTTGACTTTGACCAATGACTTCTCCCGCCTTGGGTGAGGCGAGAGGGAGTGTCAGATTCTTACTGACTAAAAACCATCACGTTTCTACTTCTGCTCCGCTGCCCCGACAACCTGTCCTCCGCGGCTTCGTCTGCTAAGTGTAACAAACACTTTTCTGAAAACTATCAAAATCGGTTCACGTAATCGGGGACAAACATACACACAGGTCAAACCGAGAACAATCCTTCTTTTTTGAAGTCTGTTAAAAATGGCGATAACTTTTTGTGTTGTGTCAACACACAACTGTTTTAATTAATTAATTATATAAATAATATTTTTATGTCGCGTAAAAATACGTAACACTGTTTCAACGAATTTGTCCTGTGTGTGTCATGCCCTAATAATAACGGTTTTTTGTGATAACAGTTCCACTTGTGATGTAAACGTATTTGTTACGTGTTTAACGCTAAAGAAATATGAAGTGTTATATATCGTTAGAAAGGTAATTTGTTGTACTAAATGAATGTGTGTAACATAATTGGTTTATTAAATGTTTACCGCCTACAATAGGTAAAAGAACGCGTCGCGCATTAGGTGTAAAAGTTCGCTGCGGCAATCAATGTAATATTTCTTTCTATGAGTTAAAGGTATGGAGTTGAATTTTATTTCTTAGTTAAAATATAAATACAGGGTGTTTGGCAGAACGTTGAACATACGAAAATGGTGGATAGTTGGGGTCATCTGCTACTTAGTCAGCCCTAATTTATTTGGCCCTGGCCCACTGGATATTTTTAATTATTTTTTTTTACCTTTTTTCTTGTTTCACCACTTTCTTAACTTTAAAGTGTAATTTTTATTAAAAGTGGATGAAACAGGCAATATTTTGTTTTTTTTTTAATCTTTTATGTTGGCAGATTCTTATAAAATTATTGCTTTATTCAGATGTTAGCTAGAAAAAAAGTTATGAGTCCTCAAACTTACAGAAAGATGTAAAAAATTACTTAAATCTTAATTTCAACTTGCATTTAAAAAAAAAAACAAAAAATGATTGAGGAGTTCCAATTCTAGCAAAACATACCTAGTGTGTGAGCTTTCTAATGGTATGTAATTTGCTTTTATAAAAAAAACTTCAAGAGCTATTTCATAATTTTATCAAGTAGGACATTTTTGACGAAATTCTACCTTTACCGGAAAGTGAAATGTTTTGCGAAATTCAATACTGCAAGATGGTAAAAATTACATGATCGCCGGCTTGCCAGTAGCAGTGGTGCAAATTGACATTCAATATTCCCTTGGGATGGTTGTTACACGAAGCAGGTAGAAATTTTGTCTCACTCTTGCCCAGTCATAGCGTTTTTTTGCTCTCTTTCGCTCTCGTGACGTCTCAGAATGTACTAGTCGAGACTTAACTGCCTCTGCGATCTCACGTGCCCGTTACGCTTACGTTTGTTTTTGTTCACTTTGTTTTATTTTATTGTTATCACTAGTTTTGTAACCTGTTAGTTAAGTTTTTTGTTATTACTGTTACCTGTTGTTATTGGTAAAGAAATGGCTGCTTTTACCAGTGAGGAATACGCGGACATGATGTTAGCGTATGGAAGCGCTAATACTAATTCGCGTGAAGCGCGAAGGATTTATCAAGAGCGCTATCCCAACCGCCGAGTACCCAGTCATCAGACATTTGCGAGTACTTACCGACGTTTACGACAAACCGGTAACCTGAACTTTCACGAACCACGAGTGAACGTAGCACGACCCGATCCTACCATTGATGAACAAGTTCTTGCCGAGTTTGACGCGGACCCTACCAAAAGCATTAGGGTGTTACCAGACCAATCGATCGATCGTCGATCGACGGTATCGATCGATGGTAGAATGGAATAGTCGACGTCGATCGATAGTTTCCACCAGACCAATCGATCGATCGTCGATCGACGGTATCCATCGATGGTAGAATGGAATAGTCGACGTCGATCGATAGTTTCCACTAGACCAATCGATCGATCGTCGATCGACGGCATCGATCGA
This sequence comes from Spodoptera picta, assembly GCA_038387885.1. NCBI lineage: Eukaryota > Metazoa > Arthropoda > Insecta > Lepidoptera > Noctuidae > Spodoptera > Spodoptera picta. The sequence continues at coordinate 1,085,240 of JAZHFQ010000493.1, read as the reverse complement.
TGGTAGAATGGAATATAATGCTTGATCAAACGCGCCGCGCTCCGACTGTTCCCCCCCACCCGCGCGCCGCGCTTCCTACCTGGCTTGTTTGTGTTGTGTTCAGTTGTGTGAAGCTCGCGGTTGTTTCGTGACGCGCATGGCAAAATGGCGGCGACCGCGTGGACGAATGAAAGAACTTTGGAATTTATTGAGCAACACAAAAAAAACCAGTACTATGGGACATTATTCACAATGATTACCGTAATAAAATAAAACGTCATGATGCACTGCTCGAAATAGCCAACTCATTTGAAATTACTAAGGAGGAAGTGGAAAAGAAGATAAAAAATTTACAAACAACATTTTCGAAAGAAAATAAAAAAGTGAAAGATAGTTTAAGAAGCGGTGCCGGACGAGACGAAATATACGTTTCTAAATGGTATGCATTTCAAACTATGATGTTCATACAAGACAGAAATCGCCCACGATCTACTGTGTCTACAGAGGATCGTCCTCGTTCGAGCATGTCAAGTGATGTAAGTACCTACATACATATTTATATTTTTTACGGCAAATATGTTTAAGTTTAATCTGCAATTAAACAATTAGCTATACTGAACTTTTGTAGATCTTACAAAATAAAAGTATAATATTAAGCACATTAAAACATTTTCCAGTATACTCGTTTACACCAATAGATGGACTAAATTAACAGTTGCAAAAGGTGTTTTTTCCAATTGTCAACTATTGGTGTAAACGTGTTGTAATTAAAATAATAATACAATTTTACAAGTACATACTTATGACCTTTATTGATACAGATTACACAGTAGCTGTCACTTGTGTACAGAGTATTAGTCCAAAACAAAACTAGAAATGACTTATTTAAAAAATGTTACCTTTCAATAAAAGTGAAATTCACAACTAATAATCACGATAAAAAAAAATTTGCAATTAAAATTATCACAGGGAGCTACAGCACCCAGAGTAAGATTCCAAAGTTAACAATACTTGTATTGCCATGCAATCATACCATTGTTAGAACAAAAATATTCAGCGAACTCTTCTCTCACTAGTTCAGCTGGAGTTGGTATGCTGTAGAATAGTACAGATGACTGAATTTCTGGCGGCTGTGTTATTTCGGAATCTGCACTCTGATTTATGTTACTTGAATAACGCAACTGTAAAGACCTATAACTCTCACAATTTCTTCTTAAATAGTTGTGAAGATAAGTCGTAGCTAACACTATGTTTTCCACATTTTTCGGCTGAAGATGAAAAGGCCTTCGAAGACAGCGAAATACTGCACTTAAAATGCCGAACGTGCTTTCTACCATACGGCGAGCCCTACTTAACCTATAATTAAAAATTCGCACCTTTGATCCTTTTCGCCCTAATTCGGGAAACGGCTTCATTAAATTTTCAGAAAGAGGAAAGGCATTGTCACCTATAAAAACATATGGTGTAAGACAACTTCTTCCAGGCAATTCACTTTCTTTTGGGATTCCTCGTAGATTCATGGAATTCAAAATAGTATTTCCAAACACACCACCGTCAGAAATTGTAACATAAAAAAAAATATATGTTAACCCAAAATAGGGGAAAATGGATAAATTGTTAAATACCGCCATCTGTCATCGCTTTTGCGAATTAACATAGACGTTAGCAATATAATCAACAACCTTGGATCTTGCCTTTCATATCGACCAAGTGTTGGTAGTGCAATCTCTGTGACATAGATGGCACTAGTTCCACACTAATTTTCTTTTAATAGCACTTTCTGACGGTAGGGGTCTCACAGATCGTAATCTGGAACAATCTAGAGATTTCTTCGGATCAGGAAGTGGATCGTGCAAAATATTACCAAATATGGTTATGGTTGGTGCTTCGATCAGTAGTGGAATCGAAAGATAGTATAAATGTAGGAGTTTTGTAGAAACCGTCCTTTTTCGAAATCGATATCTACAACAAGGAAGATCAGACTGAAGAAGTGCTGTATCTTATAATTTTATTAAAAAGTTGTCGTGCAGGTCCAATGAAAGACCTGAATTAATTAATATTTATGTGTATTTCGTCCCAGATTCTGGGTAAGTTTCTAAAACAAAATATTAAATAGTTATTCGTTTCTTCGCGATGAGAATATAGGTTATATTGTGTTCTTACGATGTACCCATTGTTATAGGTTCTTTGTATCAGGAGAAAGTTCTTTATATCAGGAGAAAATTCTTTATATCAGGAGAGGGTTTATCCATGTCTACCCCATTGTAGACAATCCGTTGATTTATCGTTTTGCCCATGAAGTCGAACTGGAGCGTCATAGTGCGGCTTCGGATACTCATGCCTTCATGAGTTTTATTTGATGACACCGGAAGAAGGCAGATCCTTACAGCCATACACCAGATCCTCTGTTGTAGTGCTGGCACGCCGGAAATATGTCTCATAAGTTAAGTAACATAGCTTATTAAGTGTATGTTCTTATAAGGGTATTGACAATCATCCTGCGAAGGTGATAATATGTTTGTTACAGATTAGCTATTTTTGCTGTCTTTAATACAAATTTATTGTAGTATTTTGCCATTCATGTATATTTGGAATTTTTGATACATATATGTAATTACCCACTTTCTTCCAGATAAAGTTGAATTAAAATTAACAAAAACAAGTGGGTAATGTGTAATAATTGTTCTATATTTAAAGGTGCATGATTTGATGATCAGATGATCGTTTGAATGTATGTTATTTGTACCGCTATTTGAATTTGTTGGTAATTTGAATAAGTGTGTGTTAAATTAAATATATACTAGTAAATTTATATTCTATATCTTTGTGTCGTGATAAATTTATTTATACCCCATGGAGAGAATCATGGCGCCCTGGGATTACAAATAAAATAAATAAATTATTTAAGAGTTTCTTGTTCTACCCTGACGCTTGGTCCGGTGGTAGCTGAAATCGAGGTTACAAAATACGACCTTGGCATCCAATATCGCAGTACATAAAATTGTAATTCGCATCCACTACAGCCATTAGGACAATACTGTGAACTCCCTTGTAGTTAAAGTATGTGCTCCCACTGTTAGTTGGAGCTCGCATAATTATATGCTTCCCATCTATTGCACCCAGGCAGTGGGGAAAATTCCACAGCAGGTCAAAATCTTTTGCAATGTTGAGCCATCCTTCTTCCGTGTTTGGCATCTGTAAAATAAATATATACAACGTAAATATATTGAATATGAGCTATCAGTCAGTTCATATATTTTTTAAATTATACCTATTTAAAATATATGTATATAATTTTGTTTCGGATAAATTCACAAGCATCTGAGTCAGGGATGGACAGTTCCGTTGATAGTGAAGGCAGTCGTAAAAGGCGCCTCAATCCAAATGATGCCGCAATAGAAAAAACGTTGGAGATGGTTGATTCTTTGATTCGCAATAAAAGAGATGTTGATGAGTATACATTGTTTGGAGAACAAATAGCATTTAAGGACACTAAAAACGGACTACGCCCGTATTACCGTACAGCATCATATAAATAACCTAATTTACGAAGCTCAACTTGGCAAATATGACCATCCACAAACTCAAAATCAAGGCTACTACACCACGCAGTATTCTACAAATGCACAATCTTCGAATCAATCCAACCTTCCACCCACTTCTCAATACGCAAGAGATTTAACTGGATATAGCTTTTCGCTGGATAATATCAATCTTCCATCCACAAGTGAAAATAGTATAACAGTAGAGTCGTTGGATAATTTAGAAGATGTCTCATCTGAATTGCAAGAAAATTAAACGATATGTTTATATGATTACTGTTTCTCTGAAAAAATTATAATAAACCTGAAATACTATGTATGTCTTATATTTTTAATTTCTTCGATACCTTTACAACTTCACTTACCTTATATATAACTTACATATGAGCGCATTGCACACTTCTGGAATTATACAAGAAATACTTTGTTGTGAAATTTTAAACGTTAGCACTAAACTTTGATATGAATCACCACTGGCTAGAAATCTGAGTGTTATAAGTAACCGATTCTTAGGGGAAATTGACTGTCTGTAATTAGTATCCAATTTTGCAATCAAAGGAGCCACCATATTTAAGAGATTTTCAATATCACTGTTACTCATTCGAAAAGCATCCAAGAAACCGCTATTTAAAATGTCATTTGGATAAGATAGGCGATCTTTGGCTTTAAAAAATGGTCGCATCCAGAGTCTTCTGCGTTTGCGTCTCCGTAATAATAGTACGAGCAACATCGTACTTGCCAACAACAACGCGTCCTCTTGTGAATACATTTTGAAAGAAACTGATGGAATATTGCCGGAGTTCATCGATCAACGTCGACCGGTGCCAGTAGTCGAACAGTATCTGTCGATCAATTAAAGTTACCAGACCAGTCGATCAACATCGATCGACGTTGAACGATGCCATCGACCGGCAATCGATCGATTGGTTTGTCGAACAGTATCTGTCGATCAATTAAAGTTACTAGACCAGTCGATCAACTTCGATCGATGCCGTCGATCGACGATCGATCGATTGGTCTGGTAACACCCTTAGACAGATAGCTTCAATGCTTGGCCTAAGCATATGGAAAGTGTGGTCTGTTCTCCGGGCAGATGGTAGGCATGCTTTTCACTACACTCCAGTGCAAGGTAAGATTTTAAGCTATTTATGTACTGCATCTGATACGATTTTGTGGAATGTAGTAAATTATGAGACAGTTCAATAATTGATCGTTCCATTTAACCTTGATTTCGTTACTTTCTTTATTAGTTGTTTTGCCTCATGTTGTTTTTAGCGCATTCAACTCTAATTTCAAATTAAATTCGAATAAACTATTCCTATTCGGCCGCATTCACGTAACAATCAGGCGGCTATCGCTTACAGGATTCGGATTTCGAATTCGGTTTGCGCGGTGGTCAGCGTAGGTAATCTTGCCAGCGCTTATGGCTCCTTTTAAGAACAAATGGAAAGTCGCATGGGCATGCGACTTTCCATTCCAAAGGGCTTTTGTGAATGTGGTCTTACGTCTTTATGGCCAAGCCATAAAGCCAAATAGGTACATATCTAAATTAAATTATTTGTAGAGTTTGAACTCAGAATACTGAATCTTTTATTTAGCATTGTGTTTTGTTTGTTCTAGGTCTCGATGACAGTGATTTTGGGAGACGTGTGCAATTTTGTCGCCATTTGCTGCATACCGATGTGGACGACGGAAACTTATTAAAAAGTACCTATTCTGTGGACGGACGAGTCCAAATTTGACAAAGAAGGGATTGTCAATTATCACAATCTTCACCATTGGGAACTTAAGAATCAAAACCCACACGTGAAGAGACAAAGGGGCTTCCAGAGGAGATTCAGTGTGAATGTCTGGGCAGGAGTGATTGGCGATAAGCTAATAGGGCCTCATTATTTGCCCGAAAACATCAATGGGAACAACTACTTGGATTTTTTTATCAATGATTTACCACCATTAGTGGAAGAAGTGTTCCAAGTAGACATAAACAGGCCTCTTGTCTTTCAATACGATGGCTGTCCAGCTCACTTTAGTCTGATTGTGCGTGAGCATTTGGATAATTGTTTCCCAAATTCGTGGATTGGCAGGGGACCTCCGTGATCGCCCGACCTCACTCCGCTCGATTTTCACGTGTGGGGAAGGGCAAAGGAACTAGTTTACACTACAGAAGTAGAAAGTAGAGAAGATTTGATAAATCGTATTAATACTGCTTTCGAAGATATGCGACAGGAGATGCTGCTGCGCACAACGACTGTAGAAATCAGACGTAGATGCCGCGCCTGTATTGCAAATGAAGGGCGTCAATTCGAACATTTGTGATTTACTTTAAATAAATTATTTAACATTTTTTAATTGTTTCCTTAACACACCTAACTGGTACAGCATAATTTGAATCGACCATTTAATTTTTACCAACCTTGCAGTATTGAATTTCGCAAAACATTTCACTTTCCGGTAAAGGTAGAATTTCGTCAAAAATGTCCTACTTGATAAAATTATGAAATAGCTCTTGAAGTTTTTTTTTTATAAAAGCAAATTACATACCATTAGAAAGCTCACACACTAGGTATGTTTTGCTAGAATTGGAACTCCTCAATCATTTTTTGTTTTTTTTTTTAAATGCAAGTTGAAATTAAGATTTAAGTAATTTTTTACATCTTTCTGTAAGTTTGAGGACTCATAACTTTTTTTCTAGCTAACATCTGAATAAAGCAATAATTTTATAAGAATCTGCCAACATAAAAGATTTAAAAAAAAAACAAAATATTGCCTGTTTCATCCACTTTTAATAAAAATTACACTTTAAAGTTAAGAAAGTGGTGAAACAAGAAAAAAGGTAAAAAAAAAATAATTAAAAATATCCAGTGGGCCAGGGCCAAATAAATTAGGGCTGACTAAGTAGCAGATGACCCCAACTATCCACCATTTTCGTATGTTCAACGTTCTGCCAAACACCCTGTATATCTTTTAGAAAATAATAATATTTTTACTGTATGTGAGAGGATATAAATAAAAAAAATGTTTTTCTGGGGTTATTTATTTTTTTTATCACCTTAACATAAAGTGTTTGTAATTAAATATTTTTATACGACAAGGTAATGTTTCTTTATTTATTAATATATACGTAGAATTAACCTACCTACTATTTAAAATCATAAACTAATAGGTTATTGATAGAGATTTCAAAATAATACCATTTATATTTGAAACTTTGTCATTTTTAGCTATTGCTGATGTTTACACTTACCTAATAAAATATTGAGACAACTAATGTCAACAACTGTAATACCACACAATAGTCCCATTCATAAACTTAAAGAATAACATCACTTGAGCCGTCGGAACGCAACAGGAGGTCATAAATCTTTGTTTATACGAGCGGCGCGCCGATACGGTGTCCGATGACGCAACACGCGTGCATGTACTTGGTAGAGTACGTACTCTTGGCGCTCCTAAACGGTTAATGAATTACCTCTGAACTAAAAAAATATCGAAATATTCTTATTGTTAAACCCTTTTATTTTCAGGACCTCGCTTATCAAGTATTCAAAATAAAGAGTACAAATTGCTTTTGAAGCAATTGGAAAAATGTGACAGTGATAAGAAAAAATTTAAAAAAAAAATATTTACTGGCGAGAAAAATTAAGAAGACAAAGGCGTTTGAAATTATTTCGAAACACATGACAAAGTCAGCAAGAATATTTTGTCATATGCAAGCATCCCAAAGTGGGAAAAAAAAGCGTGGAAGGCGATTCTCCTTGGACGAGAAAATATTGGCACTATCTCTTTACAAACCTTCGCCAACAGCATACAGATTACTCAGTAACATATGTGTTTTGCCAAGTAGAAGAAACCCTACAAAATTTGTTACATAAAGTTAATTTGAAACCTGGCATCAATAATTTTATATTTGAACACATTAAAGAAACTGTAAACAAGATGCCGGAATCTTATAAATATTGCAGTCTTATATTTGATGAGATGGCTATTGGTCTAGGCATTTCATATGACAAAAGAAATGATAAAATAATAGGATTGGTGGACAATAGAGATAATCTTAAAAATGAATACTGCAATCATGTTTTAGTGTTCATGATAAGAGGAATATTAAAACAATTTAAACAGCCTCTGGCTTATTATTACTGTAGTGGAAGTACAAAGGCCACAGAGCTAAAAGCCCAAATAAAAAATATTATATATAATATTGAACAAACAGGCTTAAAAGTTGTAACAACAATATGCGATCAAGGTGCCTCTAATTTATCCGCTATAAATTCATTGTTAAATGAAACAAAAGAAACATATTTAAAAAAGAAATGTGTCTACAGAGAAGGATTCTTTGAAATTGGAAACAATACAATATTCCCTATTTATTATCCACCATACCTAATGAAGGGGATAAGAAATAAAAGTTTCAATCAAATTAGAAATGGAAAAGTGTATAGAAGCGCCGCGCCGTCACCGCAACGTCGCCACACCATAAATTATGGAACTATAGCATACCTATCCTAAAATCGATGAAATTTGTTAATGCCAACAATCAAGGAGTAGTGCCGTCTTTGTCCAGCTGGATAAATACAATAGAAAATTTTAAAAGTGTTGTAAAATATTTACATTCCAAAGGTGTGAATTCCCTTTTATTGCGCCATTTCAATCAAGATCCAATAGAAAATTTCTTTGGAGCAATTCGAACACATGGAGGTAGTAATATTATGCATTTGAGGGAGCGTACAAAACATTATTAATTAATAATATTACATCTTCACATTCAGTAGGGTCTAACTGCGAAAGAGATGATAATGTTTGTCTACAATCACTAAAATATTTTTAGTGAACCATGGAGACAATAATTCTTCTACTGAATGTGAACATGAAATAGAAACCATACATTTAAATATGTAAATATTAAATACAGAAATACTTTTAAGTAGTAAGTCTCCCATGGATCTTGAAAAATGTGCAGCAATAGGGTATAGCAGTGGATGGATAGCACACCTAGCTAAAAAAATATATACAAAAGTATGTAAAGCAGATTTAGAATCGGAAGAACTGCTCAGCTTTCACCAGTATATAAAGGCCAAAGAATATGGTAGCAAAAAATGTATGTGCTATCCTACTACTACTATTAAAAATAAGGGTAGGCCAAGAAAAAGGCAATGATAATGCATTACAATAATGATTATGCTATGGTTCCAGGAAAACAAATATTATTTAATTAAATAAAGAAAACAATTACAATAAACGGTATGTTTTTTCATTTTGTGATGTCCCCTTATATCACTATTATAATAGTACTATTCTTATTTTATAATATATTATAATATAATAATTCTACACTTTTGTGTAGTTTTTGTAGAATAAATAGTAATTTAAATTTAATTTAATTTACACAGAGTTAATCAAGTATAGATACGTCATGGAAGTTTCGGGTAGCTGGCTACCAGGTGGCGCTAGCGGATGCCGAGCAGCCGAGCCGAGCACGAATGTTAGTTAAACTTTGTGAGCAAGACTATTCAAATGATGACAGTATTGAGGACCAATCTCTTGCTTCAAAAACAGTTATTTCTACTAGTGCAAATGGTAAATACTTGAACATTTTTGTTTTTTAGATGGTTGATATTATGGTTTTGTAGCTTTATTCGGATTTATTATTGAATTTCAATTATTGTCTATTTATTTTAGCATCGACAGTGACAGAAAATATTACTTCTTCTGTAATTAACACGGATCCACCACCAATCCTTCTCGCAAACGACGACGTAAACGACAGTGAAGACGAAGGAAAAGACTTTTCTGCTGATGATAGTGGTGACGAATATAAACCACATAAATCCATGCAACGTAAGCGTATTACGCTTACGTTGCATGGATTTATGTAACTCAACGTCATCTAGCTCATCGTCGAGCTCTTCATCCTCTACTGCATCGTCTAGTTCATCTGACACTACTTCTGGCTCGTCATCAACATCGCCTCCTCAAGGTTCTGTCAGTAATTCCAATCAAGGCTCGGAACCGGTTTAAAAATTACCGCTTAATACCAGTTTATTACGGTTTTCGTCCGAACTTTTCTTAAGAACGTGAACATTTAAAGAACTTTATTTTAACCTAAATTAACCGGTTTATTCGACGGGCCGCATGTAGGTAAACGGGTTGCAACTTGTATGGATGCCGCCGATGCCGCGCATATTGGCGCGGTATGAAGACGTAGGTTGTTACGATATTTCTTTTCATTCGATTCGTGCGTGATTTCGTAGGTAGACGTCTGCTGCGCAGTGGGATTGAAACACCAGTAATTAATATTATTTGTCTATTACAATTTGTGGTTAACACGGGTAGAAAGCGGACGAATTTAATTTATACATACTTTGACTACAATGAAAACAATAAAACTTCAAAGTGTTTAATAGAAAACTGTGAACAAGTATTACGGGTAAGTAATAAATTGATTGGCATGTAGACTGTACACTTGTAGCGAACAGTAGGTACATATTAATTAATTACTTTATTTTATTCATTGGTCATATTTAACATGATGTATAATTAGGTCCGATTTTTCTGCCGAAATATTATTACTTATAATTTTTGTTTTAGGGAAATCATGGAGCAAATTTACTGAGACATTTTTACACACCGACAGCTGCACGATCAAATTCTTCAAGAAAATAATAAAAATATGAAAGTTATAAAGCATTGTTCTGAATTAGTAACGATTCATGGTCGGCCGTTTTCGATTTTAGAGGATAACGCTTTTAAAAACTTAATATCATTAATACCAAATTCCAAGCCATTGTCTGTGAATATTAAAAACATAAAAACAATAATTCAAGAACATGCTTACAATATACGCAAGAATGTCCATGATGAGTTAAAGGATTAACTTATATCGTTAAAAATTGATGTAGCATCTATAAAATCTAGGAGATTCCTCGGCGTAAACATTCAGTACATAGCAAATGGTAAAATTGTACTCAGAAACCTCACTGTCCATGAATTACATGAAAGGAACACTGCCGATTTTCTAAAAGAAACAGTGATGATGGTCCTAAGTCGTTTCGGTACTGAGCTTAAACAATTATACTCTGTAAAATCTGATAATGAAGCTAATATGATACGAATGTCAAAGCAGTTGGGAGAAGAGATGCAAGAAAATGCAACTGACGAACATGACTACGGCGACGACGAGGATTCTGAGTATGAGACCGGATACGAGATGTGGTATGCTGAAACAGGTAACTTAAACCTCAACATTGATAATCAAAGCCAAAACAAATTGACTACAGTGCGTTGTGCAGCGCATACGTTGCAGCTCGCTGGAAGAGATGCTTGTAGCGAACTCCGTGATCTGTTAGAACAATGTCGCCAGATAGCTCGTGTACTGCGCTCACCAAATAATGCTCTTCATTTAAGAGTTCAGGGCCTACCACAAGCTATAAAAGAAAATTCTAATGTTTAATTTTTTTTACAGGTTACAGATTTAAAAGATAACGTTACCAATTGCTATTTCTGGCACGAGGGTCTTGGCAATAGAGGAGCTGTAGAAATTGGTTCTTGTGTATTGAAATTTCTGAAAGAGACTGCTGAGCGTCGTCCCGGCAGCGATATCATATTTTACTCTGACAACTGCTGTGGTCAGCAGAAAAATAGGTACATTTATTGTCATTATTTTTTCATTAAGATTTTAAATAACATTATTTCTGTAGTTACGTCTATTATATAAGTTATATTTTACTTTTCCAGATTCTTGATTGGCATGTATTACTATGCCGTTGAAACTCTTCCAATAAAATCAATAACCCATAAATTTTTGATACGTGGCCACACTCAAAATGAGGGCGATAATGCTCATTCGCTCATTGAAAAGTCGATCAAAAGAGCAAAAAGTCTGGTCTTGTCTACATTCCCTACCAGTACGTTCAACTTATACGAAACGCCAAGAAAACTGGAAATGCTTTTGTTGTCAACGAGCTGAACTATGACGATTTTTATGATTTAAAAAAGCTATTTGAGGATATTACATTAAATGTTAACAAAGATCTGCAAGGCAACCTAATCAAAGTATCTGAAATAAAAGCTATACGATTTGTTAAAAATAGTGAGACTTACGATCTAAAATATTCTTACGACGGCGAATGGGTAACTGTTAAATCAAAAACAACTATTAATACGCGTAAAACTCGATCAGATAATAATTTAAATATTACTGAATTACGTTTGAGGGCAGCTTATAGTTCAAAACTTACGATTTCTGATCAAAAAAAGCAAGTATTCGCACTTTATTAGAAAAAAACATTGTTCCTAGATGCTATTCAGGGTTTTATGAAAGCTTGTTTTAAGTTTTTTTTGTTGTCATTAAGTTTTTTTTATATTTTTTTAATACTATGTTATGTAAGTCTCTTGAGTACATACTTAAAAATGAATATAAGACTGAATTAAAATTGTTCTAACAGTTCATTGTTTACTTAGGTATAAGCATTAAGTCTGATTTATAAGTGTCGAGCCCAAGACGAATCGCAGGCTGCAGCTGTAGGCGGCAGTGTCGTTTTACTCGTATCACGTGCGTATGCGGCTTCAATCTGCAGCCTGCAGTCCGTCTTGAATGGTTATTGATTTTAACAATATTTTAGTAAGCATCTGTGATTTGACTGTGCCATTCTTAATTAATAAGAGAGATAAAAGACTAGATAATTTTGTATCGATATTTTTATTAAATTTAGTGCTGAATAATTATTATTAAACTGTAATTAAGATAATGATAATTCATGCCGTATGCCATAACTACGTCACGACTGGCTGTCACTGTTAATTATTATTATTGAAATAAAACAAACTGTGTTGATTGAATGAAATTGGTTTCATTTTCTAAGACAACAAAGTCATAACTACACGAACTTTCTATTTTAAGGGTAACAACGACGCAACTGTAAGTCATAAAACAAAAAAAACACCTTGTTATGGTTTCAGTAATAAAAAATACCTGTGTCTATTTTGAAGCCTAGAGTTCAAACTACATTACTATAATATAGCAATAGTCATTAGCTGTAAGAAAAGCAAATAATCTTCAGAAGTGTTTTTAAAAAATCTTAAAACTGGCGTAGTGTAAAATTTACAATTTTGCACTTATGTCACTGTCGCTCCAAATGAGCGATATATAAATCTGTATTCCGAATCAACCACCGCAAGTAGCACAATTGAAAAATAATCTTTATAATCCTCTCCTCCTCATAGTGGATCCATGTACTTCAACATGGATCCACTATGAGGAGGCTTTAAGATTTTTATGTGTTTTCCGTCAATTGCACCTAAACAATGAGGGAAATTAGTCTTTCTTTCAAAACCTTCCACTATTTTTATCCATTCACTTTCTGTAGAAGGCATTTGAAGATATTCTCCCTGAAGGACATGCCATAGAGTCCAGCAAACATCCCAGATGATACCACTTATAGTCGATACTCCAACTTTGTATGAATAGTGTAAATCTTTCATGGAGCACCCCGATGCTAAATACCTGAAAAAAAAATGTATATGTACAGTCAACAGCACCTCCGTCTATAAGATCCAATATAAACTGACACGCGGCATCATTACACAGACTGGTTTGACAAGATCAGTTTATAATGGAAGTGTAAAGAGGGACGTGCTATTGTCTGTACCGTATTACTTTTTTGTTTACCGTTTTTTTTGTCTTTTACAGCTAAAATGATTATTCAACGGTGGACTCATATAAGAGATAATTATAATCGATCGTATAAAAAGATAAAAGATCAGAAAAGCTTAGGAAGTGGCGCCAAAACAGCAAAGCCTTATGTATATAGTAAACAGTTATCTTTTCTGCAGAAAGTAATAGAACCTAAAAAGACAGTAAATAATGCTACTACCGAAAATAACAACACGGAATCCAATAATAACACAGAATCCGAAAACCAGAAAAAAAATTCTGAGGGTGGAAATGAAACATTGGAAACAAACTCTATAGAGACACATGGCACAATGGCGGCAAAGAGCCCAATACCTAATCGTGTACCTAAAAGATCTCTAAAGAATATGATTAGTCCTGTAGATGCGAAGATGATGAAATTTATGGATTCTTATTCGAATAACGAACCTAAAACAATGAATCGGCATCTTTCATTTTTTAATGGGATATTACCATCATTAGATAAGTATGACGATGATGAAGTCTTTGAATTCCAAATGGGTGTGTTACAGTTAATGAAAAAAATTAAAAACAGTCGCCAAATTCGTGAATCGTCGTCTTTCAATCTGTCATCAGTTCACAGAGGATATTTTACACAACAATACCAAAATAGTAATATACAAGAAGCTACAAATTCTATCAGTACATACATGAGTACAACGACTTCTCTTCAAAGTCCAGCCTCTGTAGAATTAACTACAGCAGCTTCTCTTCAAAGTCCGTCTTCTGTCGAATCCTGCTATTCTAACTACACGGATATTGATTACAATGTCTTTTAAAACGAAACACGAATATACCATAGTAAAATTGGTAAAATTTTTATATTTTTTTAATTATAATAATTAACATTATTTGTGTACTTACCTTAAACAGATGGCTAATTTCATTTTAGTACTAATGCATTTCCGCATATTCGTATTTGATTTTGGTAGGCTTGAATTTTCCAGTCGAGTTAATAACTTTTCAAAACTTTCAACAGACATTCGAAAGTAATTAAAAAACTTTTTTTCATCGTTTCTAAGATTTTCGAATAATTTCAAATTCAAATGTGATCGTTCGCACAGATTCTTGATTAATAGGATGTACCCAAAACCTTCTGTTTTGTCGGCGGCGAGACCGTTGGCGCCTACGATACCAATATAAAAGTACAACCACGCGTGGATCCATCAGTGACGTCTACTCACTGTGACAACTGTGTGAAGACTGCGGCTATTCGTCTTTTACACGAATCATAATTTACCGTGTGAAGACCAGGATGATTGTACGTTAAAAAAACGAATACGAAAAAAACGTGCAGGACAATGCCGTGTGAACGAAGCCTAAGGGAGAATATTCAATCGTTAAAGCCGGTACCAGCACCGCATAGTAATTCACGGTTATATTTTGTGCATCCAGATTTATCCAAAGTAGAATATGTTTTCGTCTGAGATGACTCTGTGCGTTCACCTTTAAAACCACCGTACAGCGGCCTATATCAAGTTTTAGAGAGAGGTCCAAAGGCTTACGTTATCCAATTACCCGGTAGGAAAAGCAACATTTCAATTGACCGGCTAAAGCCCGCATATGTAATGGTTCATAAAGAAACAGAAAATGTTAGCGATAGCACACAAAGCTCACATCAATTAGCACCTTTTATACAAACGGGAGTCGAACCCGCACACGTTAGTACAGATGCGAATTGCACCACTCGATCTGGTCGTACAATTAAACGACCAGTGAGATTCAACGAGTAAGCTTTTTGTCAAATGTTAGCCCATCTATTACTATGACTACACCTTTATATTATTTTACATTAAGTTAGTATGTAAGCAGATTTATATTATAAATTAGTATTGCTTTAGTTTTTTTGACACATTTATTACTTTACATTACTTTATACATATACTAAGGAGTTTTAAACTTAACTTTACTTAACTTTTAACTTTATATTACTCAAAATGGGCAAGTCATACAGCAAACAGGAAGAGATTATTATTGCTCAAAACGGAGCAAATAATGCAAGCCAGACCAATCTGGAGCAGAAAATGGAGCTATATAGTATAGCCCTCTTTGGATTACTCGTTATTGCCCTTATATTAGTTTTTTGCTTCCTGTGTAAGAAATGTCAGGCAAGAACAACAAAATGGGCTCGGAAGGAGTTGGTTTCAGCAGTTTCGTTGAGCCAGGTGGACAAAACCGCTCAACAACCTGCAAGTGTCCCATATGTGTAAATAGCGATTAACAAGGCTATGTTCAAGTGTAACAAGTGTAATAATTATTTTAATTTAGTAATATAAGAACTCTGATGTATGCATATGTTTATAATAATTGTTAAATGTAAATTGTAATATCGTGTTACGCTTTCTCACATGGATCAATTGCGTTATCAGGTACAAGCTTACGTACACCGGCAACCTATCTATGTAACTAAAAACCATGTTATGACTAACATAACATATCTAGCAGGTACTGATGGTTAATGTTATTATAACATGTGTGTCATTTGATTGTATTGGAACTTCCCAAAAATTATGTCACACGCTGCTCATAATTACTTGTCTAGTACAAGTAATTATGAGCAGCGTGTGTTGTACTCGTGTGTTAATTTTTTCAAACAATATTTTTTGTAAGCATTTTTTTCCTAAAGGGAGGAATGTTGTAGGGGTTAGGTATCGCATAGAACACACTGTAATAGCTTAAGGTATAAACATGTAATCGCATTGTGCGCATGACACACTCGTCGCCTGTACACCATAGAGGCAATACATATTCAGTTCAGTTCCGTAACATCTGTTTTATTTATCTCCTATAAAGTGAGTGACCCAAGTAGAACCTAAATACTGATTAAAAAAAGTTCAAAGTAATACGTTTACATCCCAAATCATCCCTTATTTTATTCCTATGGGGGTTGAATTTATCAAAATCCTATTCTTCATAATAGTCTCCAATTTTTAATTTCAGTTCAATCAGTCATCATCATATTATAGGTAAAGAAAGTTTTTATTATGATTGTTACAAATTAGTCTGTAATTAATAACCGATAAAGTAATTAGACTGCCTCGTTGGCCGAGTGGTCGCAAGTGCGACTGCCGGGCAAGGGGTCTCGGGTTCGATTCCCGGGTCGGGCAAAGTATTACTGGGTTTTAAAAAATTCTCAGTAGTAGCACGGAGTCTGGAAATGTGCCCGGTATATGGCAATAGGCTCACCCCCTATTACATGGGACTCGTAACATAAATAGTCAAAAGTGGGTGTTACATTGTACAGTGGCATTAAGTGCCGTAATGTGCACCTCTGCCTACCCCTTCGGGGATAAAAAGGCGTGATGTTATGTTATGTTATGTTAGTCTGTAAGTTTTTTTTATTAAATAAACGAATTTTAATGAATATTGTATTTTTTTGTCAAATACCGATTTTGGGTACAAATATACCGATTTTAGCTGGCAATTCTACCGATCTCGCTCTATGACGTTCGAGACCACTGCGCAGTCGTTCGAGCAGGACGTATAGGCCTACTACGGTCTGATCGGTCTGTGACACCGACGCGGGTATACGATCAACTTTTTACGTAAGTCATATTTTTTTATTATGAGTAATTATGTGTTATTTATTTGTTTTTATGTATTTGTTTGAATTGCATTTTATTTGTTTACAACTAGTGTATGGATTTATGAAATTTTTAGGTTATAAATAATCCAAAAATGGATGCTGAACGGATTCGATTGTTGTTAGAGGAGGAATCTTCAGACTCCAATTACGACGATGAATTTGATAGCGAAGTTGAAGATAGTTGTCCACCCCAAGAAGAAACGCGTGATTTTGAGGATATTCAGTCTTCTGACAGAGAGGATGATTCTCAATCAGAGTCTGAAAATTATGAAATCAACAGAGATTATTACATCGGAAAAGATGGGCGTACGCGGTGGAATAAAACTCCTGGATCAAGTCAGGTTAGGCGCCGTATGAGAAATCTCGTGACACAACTTCCAGGTCCTAAGGGTGAAGCTGTCGCGGAGAACCTAACGGGTAACCGGGGCTCCGGCTCGACGTGCAGGAGAAGGAACGGGGTGGTTTTTAGTCAGTAAGAGTCTGACACTCCCTTCCGCCTCATACCCAGGCGGGAGCAGTCATTCGATGATTTTCCCCCCTTAAAAAAAAAAAAAAAAAAAAAAGGGTGAAGCTAGAAACGCGAAAGAGCCGCTAGAAATATGGAGGTTATTTTTCTCGGAAAGTGTTTGTATTCGGATTGTTCAGTGCACAAATAAAGAAATAAACCGCCTCAAAGATAAGTTTTCACGAGAAAGGGACTGCGTAGAGACCGATCCAATAGAAATTGAAGCGATGTTGGGTCTCTTACTCTTTGCAGGAGTAAGAAGAAATAGTCGACTAAATGCCAAATATTTGTTCAAAACTGACGGGTCTTCCCCGGAAATATTTCGACTAGCTATGAGCTGGAACAGATTCTATTTATTACTACGGTGTCTCCGGTTTGATGATAAGGATACTCGTGTAGAACACGCAGCAGTGGATAAGCTTGCTCCCATTAGAGAGTTGTTTGAAGAGGTCGTAGAATCTTTCAAAAAATATTACAGCTTGTCGCAGTTTGTAACAATCGACGAAAAGTTGGACGATTTTTCTTAAAACGAAACAGAAGCAATGATGTTTTCATGGGGAGCCTAACTACAATGCTGATCTCGGAAGTTACAAGTCAGTTTTAAAGAGAGGTAAAACATTTATTGACCTAAACCCGGATTTGATTGAAAAATATAAAGTTGTACTAAAGAAAGATAAAATACCTCTAAAAGATGTTGAAGCTCTAATAAAAAAACACTTTGGCGAGAATTGGAGGTCTAGGGATGATTTAGACTTCTACAAACAGGTACTGCTACGAGCAGAAAACGGAATAGACGAAACTGAAGAGTGTGAAGATGAAGAAATATGTGAAGTTGCAATGCCTGATTCGGACTTAAGAATTTAATTATATAATTAATTATGCTTTACCGGACTTACGAATTTAATTGCTTACTAAAATTTAATTTGTTAGCTCGATTTTATAAAATAAAGAGATTTATAAAAAAAAATTACAACCATTTGACTTGTTTCACTGACTGTACTTTTGTATAAATAAATACGCCAAAAAGCAAATGCGCTACTGTCCTTTCCCTAAGGCGCAGATTCACCACTGTCCAATGTCGGTTAGACGCAGATTCACCACTATCTAATGTGAGATGCAAAGTCACCACTCTCATTTCTATGTTATTGGGTTTTATAAAATGTATATTAGTTTTCAATGGAATGCATATTGATTTCAATTTAAAATAGCTTCCCAGGCATTAAAAACAAGCAATGCTATAGAAAATCGAATATAATATCGCTTTTCTAAAGTTTCGTTGAATGACCTCCATACAATTTATGGACAGTGGCGGATTTGCTTTTATACCCCTCACATATGGTCTGCAAGTTACGTGAGCACATATATTTTGAATGTGCCAAGCTACTTGTCCAGCTTGAAGAAGACGTAATTATGTATGATGTTCCGGGTCAGAATTCCCCTATCATTTATCAACAAAAAATTAAAATAACTGGTAGTACAGATATATTTGAGAACAACAACTCTGCAGAATCAGAATCTGAGAATTCCCTCAAAACGTCCTCATTGTAATGACACGATCTTAACTGCAACTGACTCGAGAATTGCAGACTCTTCCGAACACTGTCCTTAAATTACCACCATTCAAGAAGTTTCATTTGAAAAAGTTGAACCACTTAAACTAAATAATTAATGTTTGAATGTCAACAGAAACTGTTTATACGATTTTTATACTAATAAAAATTGAAGTAAAGTATTACATGATTTAGTTTCATTAAGACCCGTAGTATCACCTATGATACCCCCCATTTCAGACTTCTGGGGAAGCTAAAATTTTTTTTCAAATATTTTTGGTAAAATCGACCATTTTTATGCATCCATACCAAAAACCAAATGGATCTGACAAAATTTGAGTCTGGGTCTCAAGAGGACATTTAATAACTTTTTACAAGAAATATGTCAGTGATAATAAAAACTGTAAAATGATATATTTGTTAATGATTCTTTTCAGAAATAAAACATGACAAATGACTGACATTTTCAGTTTTTTTCTTCACCTCATGTAAAATCATACAAAAGAAGATAAGCAGTATTAACATACTGCTTTTCCGCAGATTTGCAGGTGCATCATTAAATTTATAACTCGTTTTTCAAATGAATAAAATAAACTTTACCAAAGATAGGCCTATAACGCACTAGCGGTTGGCCGCCATGCGGCGTGCCGTTGCGGTAGGCCGCACATCGATTAGTACATGAAACCGCACGATAACGACGCACTGATTTGCGGCCAGCCGTCAACCGCTCCGGTTGTTCCGGAGCTGCGACGAGCCGCGCCGGTTGAATGATGCGGCGCGCCGCATCCCCACCACGCACTCGGCGCGGTAGTCGCAAACGCCGCGTCGCGCCCGCCAGTCCGTCGTCGCTTGTTTCACGCGCTAGACACTACTCGTGCGCGTCATGGATTTTGATACAGAAAAGTTCATTTTAGAAATAAAAGAACGCCCCGCAATATGGGATAGCAAATGCGCTGATTATGCAGACAGAAATAAAAAGTTAAAATGTTGGGAGGAAATGATTAATATATATGCAAAGGAAGATGATACATCGGAAGAAAAGAAAGAACACGGTAAGTTACGTTATTTATTAATAATGGTTACAATGTTACAATCATCATACCTACTTTTTATTCCCAATTTCCTGCTATTTTGCGGATTAATGCCATTATATTTACTTATATATATTTATCTTGCCATTCCAATTTACCTTCATGTTCAAAATACTGAGCGAAAGAGTCACGAATTCTTTCAGCGATATTATTACCTATTCGATTATATGTTCTCTGAGTTTCTGGTACATCAGGCGGCATGTAACATGTTAAAGTATCTTCATAGTTATAACCGTCTCTGTCTCGAACGTAGTTATGCAAAATGCAACATGCTTTGATGATATCAGTAGCCAAACTAATATCCACATTTAAAGGTCTATGGAATATAAGCCACTTATTGCTCAGTATTCCAAACGAACATTCGACATATCGCCGTGCTCTACAATGCCGATAATTATATATTCTCTTAGTAGTGTTTAAATTAGTATTTTTTGGTTTTGCATAAGGTCGCATTAAGTTCGTGGATAAGGGAAAGGCTTCATCGCCTACTAAAACATATGGCATTGGAATAGTATTTACTTGTGATATGTGTGTTGATTCTGGTATCTCAAGTTCTCCTGCTATCATTTTTTTGTAAAAGTTAGTGTTGATAAACTGCTGAGTCTCCAAATTTGCCACAAGCACCGACATCTATTGTTATGAATTTGTAGTTGCTGTCGCATATAGCCATCAGTATAATGGAAAAGAACTGCTTATAATTGTAGTACATGGATCCACTATGGCTTTATTACCCGTAGATGGGAAACACATACTGTTTCCCATCTATAGCCCCAATGCAATTCGGAAAATTAGCTCTTTTAAAGAAACCCTTTGCAATATCTAGCCATCCTTGTTGAGATGGCTTCGGTAAACAAGATTCTTTTAACAGTAACCATATTGCCGAAAACTCTGGTTTCCCTTCAAAACGCATAAATCTTTCGCCTTTTACCATATTGCCGAACATACTTCACGAACAAATTCAGCTATTGTACTCGCACCAATTCGAAATGTGTAATGTAGTTCAGCGAATGTACATCCGGTTGCCAAATATCTAAAAACATTATTATTTATTATTAATTTAAATGGTTATTGTTACAGGTAAAGTACTTATGAAAAAATGGCGGAATATTAAAGATAGTTTTGTAAAAGCTTCGAAAAATATGAAAAACATGAAAAGCGGTTCAGGTGCCAAACATAAAAGCCCATATACCTATTATAATATTTTATTATTCTTAAAGGACTCTACTATGGTAAATGAGACAGAGTCAGACATTGCCAACAATCTTTCCCAAGACCATGATGGCCCATATGAAACATCACAGAATGTAGCTAATCAGAAAAAAAAAGAAAAAAAGTAATAATGAAGACGTTATTGGACAACAATTGGTATCAGTTGTTTTTGTTATCCCTTTTAAGGGAGTTCAAAAAAATACCAGAATCCAATAAATTGGAAGCGAGATGTGAAATCATAAGAGCTATTAGAAATGCTCAACAACCATCATATCATTATAGTTATCCTAATACGCAATTTGATCGAAACCATATGTCGAAACCATATGTATGAAAGTGAATATGCTGGAAGAGGATATCAAACACTTGATAGTGACTACACTGACCGAGGGTATGAGAGTAGACTCAATAATAGAGAACCCACAACTACAGGTTACCAACACCGTCAACAATGGATACAACTGAAGAGGCAACTCAGGAATCTGCTAGCCAAGACGACGCTTCGTTGATGTCTGAATTGTAGATTTTTTGTTAATGTGATTCTATTTCTATGTGCCTTAAATAAATGTGATTCATAATATATTGTTTTCTTACCTGATGGTTATAATGAGCTTTTCTTCCGGGGATATAGACATCCGAAATCGTGTATCCTGGCCACGAATATTTAAATATAGTTTTGTTAATAATTCTTCATACGATTTTACTGACATCCTAGTGTATCCAAAGAACTTATCTTCAAATTTCTTTAGGTTTGAAATAAAAATATTAAACTCTTTGCCGTCATGTCGTGTCACCAATAGAGGATGTATCCAAAATCTATGTTTATTTTTTTGACGATATTTTCTACGATGATATAAATAAATGACTGCCGCAACTTCCTCAACGTCCATCATGTGCAATATTTCTAGAAGCACTGACGATTGCGGCAGACCGCAGTGAGCCAAGACCATACGGTTAGCCGGAATACGGCGTGCCGTTACGGCTGACCGTATATACTGCGGCCTGCCGCATCGGCATACCGCATCGCGGCAGGCCGCTAGTGCGTTATAGGCATAATAGACTTTTTCTGAAGGGGTAGACAGAATACCCATAAACGACAAGGAATTTAAATCAAATCAATTTATTTCTTGTATTGATCAAATTCTCATCTTGAAAATATTGATTTCTCTGATGATGAGAAGAGCAAGCATGGAGTTGCTCATTCTTCTTAAGAGTGCTTGTTGTTGCTCATAAAAATCTTTTGAAAAGTTCACACATACAGCTTGCACGGCACCAAAAAACAAAGATTAGACGATACATTTTACATAAATTTCTGACTTTCAACCTTGTTTAGTCCAACAGAAGTAACTATTTGAGGTTCGACAAATAAAAAAATATGCATCCCTTTCTTTAAACAAAAATATCAAAAAACAGCAAAACCACAAGAAATAAGTCAAAAGAAACATTAATTCAATTTTAAGTATGATAGATATTATACTATGTAAATATAAATATATATAGTATATAATATATAGTAATATAGAATATATCAAAACCAAATTGAGTATGGTGCATCGTAACTTGGATGGACATCAAGTCACAACAGAATACATATATAAAGAATCTTAGCCAATGAAAAACGTTTAAAATCTTAAACGTTTTTGGCCGAACAATCTTTTCAAAATACAATGTAGTACTAGACTACACAAGCCTCCTCTTTCTCACTTGGACAGAACTGCTGCCTTAAAATGTTTAGCAAACAAGCAGTTGGCTTATTCAGCAACTTGTCATCATATATTTTATATGAAACACAATAGAAAATACACTGTGCCTGGTCTTATGTTGTAATAAAACCTATTTTATTGGGACATTGGTCAAAACATCTCTTAGGGGGCACCTCACATTGTTGCAGCCCGCCTCCAAACAGTAGGTATCATCAGAGGATGTCAGGCCATTATTTTTTTTTAAGGGGGGAAAATCATCGAATGACTGCTCCCGCCTGGGTGAGGCGGAAGGGAGTGTCAGACTATTACTGACTAAAAACCACCCCGTTCCTTCTCCTGCACATCGAGCCGGAGCCCCGGTTACCCGTTATGTTCTCAGCAACAACTAATTATAATTACCATTGTACTACCACTTGTAATCATGGATTTAGAAATTAATCACCCATATGTGTGGGACATTAACATTTTAATTTCAGCCATAACATCTCGATTATGTTTATGTATGAATAGTGACCATCCCTATGACTGATTGACATAGTCTATGTACTCATACATACACAACCATATATGATAAAAATATGTGCACACCCACATATGCCTGCACTGAAAAGCACAAGATATAAGACTCAGGTAATTTTATAGCATGAATTATCCATCATCACCATCTAAATCTCGGTTTATTCCAGTTGTACTTGGATAGCCAAGACTCCGAGATTGAAACCACCGTGTGGTGGCATCGATAGCTCTTTCTTCGCTAAAAATGTAAGAACCATAATCCTAATAGAAAGTTCCGATCAGTAAGTATCTTGAGTGGATCCTTGCCAGTAATAAAGAAATCCATGGATCTCAACACATGTAGGCATGTGTTGAGATCCATGGATTTCTTTAGGAGCTTTATCCATGGATTTAGCAGTTTTTCTCACACAAAAACTGCTAAATCCGTTATTTAGATCTTTATGATCGTATTATTTCGTGGCTAAACCGCAGCCAGTATACTTCTTATACGGTTATATATGGCCAAAGGCCAGAATATAAGTTATAACCGTACCTAAAAACAAATACAACACAACGACACCACAACTAAAGCAACAGGAGTCAATTTTCGTAATGTTTTAATACGTATCTTATGTAGTATATTAGAGGTATAGAAGTTACCAATGGATGGATGCAGAGCAAAATTAAAATAATGTAAGTACTGGATGGATGGATGAAAGTTACAACTCTCTTGTTGGGAATAGTTTTAATACGATAAAACTAAAACTTTAATCTAAAGAGAAGAATTGGGCAAACAGTACAGCACAGACAGATCCTGGCCGCACAGGTGCACAGCCTTATTAGGACCCCCATCTCAAAACTACACTTCATGAATATCTATGGACTTTATTAACTTGCATTTTAATGTGATTTATATCTAAACCTCTATTACTCTTTGCAGCACAGGAAAACACGTTACACCACAGACAGACTAGACCAAGTCTTTTTTTTCTCTTCTTTGGTAAACGAAAGACCAAGTCTTTGTTCCCCTATTCTTTGACTTTGTGTTTATGGGCTTTCGCTTTCCGCCATAGATTTATATTATATAACATAGATGTCTGACTGACTATTGTCTACGGCTAGAATTTAAGATCCATCTCGACGGTAAATTCATAAACATACTGTTGTTTCTTTTTTACATAGGTCTCTTTGCTTATGCAGAAAGAGACAACACATTATTGTCATTCTGGCAATAATTTTTTGACGTCATCAAAAATACCTAGTTGTGTCGAATTGGCCATCTTAGTCCCTGTTATCAGTGCATGTCAGTGGTACATCAGCTGTCAAAGCATTGGTCAACAATATTTTGTTACGAAAATTCGTAGATTTCCTGTTGTTTTTGTGCGTGGTAAACAGAGAAATTATTGGTTAGTGAGAAGAACTGTGCCCGGGTGCAGTGTTATTGGATGTAGCACTAAAAATATTACTAAACCGGCAGGTGTAACATTACATCGGTACTGTTATTTTTCATTAAAATATCTTTGTTTTTCAAACTATTCAAGTGTGGTTGCTGCAAATTGACTAAATACAATACTTTTCTAACTAATGCAGTTATTTTCATTAATTTTAGTTGAAATACGTCTAAAACATTTTTCATGAAAAAATAGTGATGTACATGATTGTTCCCGTATCGATAATTTTATCTTACATAAAAAATGCGTCAAAAGTAGAACAAAGAACTATATTAAATTCTGAATGATAAAGTGCATTAATTTGACATAATGACAAAATGCAAAAAACATTAAGTACTCGTCAAAAATTTCATTATATCGACAAAATTCCACCATCGTCAATGCCTACTTAATGTAATAAATAATTATTACAATAGAGGAATAATTTTTGTACAATATGAGATAAGGAAAAATATTGTGGGAAATGCATTTTTTTTCAAAATTGATTTTTTTATCAAATACCGCTCGAGGGATTCAAACGAAATATAACTTTAGGGTATTTTTAAAGTATTTATTAGAATGTGTCGCACTCTGCCAATAATTTTAATAATATTATAAATTTTCTTTTTAGTTTGTGTTTGAACCACGCAGAAGTGCTTGGCTGGAAATAATTAATGTGGGAAATATAGATACTAGAAGGAAACATATGTTTGTTTGTTAACTTTATTTTGAAGATTAATGTTTTAACCGAACAATAAATAAAGTAGTAAATCTACGTGATGGGGCCCTATCGCTACAAGCTCTGTTGGTAAATCATAATGTAAACTATTCATTATGTGTTTTGGAAGCATTTTTTGAAGAGTTGCAAACTTAACATTTTATTTAACATTTATATTAAGTTCATAACTAACCGGGTTCTTGTATATGTTTCTGTATTCCTCCGCTATCTATCACTATCATTGTAATGTACAAACATTTTCGTTCAGAGCTTAGTACAGTACCGATAGAGTCTATAGAGAAATCTATGTTCGATTAGATCAAGTAAGTTAAATTATACTATTTATGTTGCAGCCTCTAGCCAGATACATATATGTATATGCATGAAAATGAACTTGGAACCAGTTCTGGAGTCTTCTCGAAAGATGGTTTTGCAGATTTCATTACAGGGAAACACTACGAAAAATACGAAGATATTGTATATTATAAATCTTGATTTTATGAATACTTTGATACAGTTTTATTTTTCAACCCTCAAAAATTACTTAACCTTAAGTATGTAAATGTTTACCAGTTGATGGAAACTCCTTTTCATAAATTTCGATACATATGTATAGTGAAAGTTGTGATGTGAATGTATGGACACGATCGACTGGAGTGATAGTGCACGCAGCAACTACTAAATATATTTCGCTAATATGTTGGTAATCTTTAGTAGCTAGATAAAAATTAAATCCAGATGAATCATAAAATAATGATATCTTATTGATAAGTCAATTAAAACCAATACTAAAATGTCGATATTTCTACAGTTTTAAAAGTTACATCTCTAGTTCTATCCGCCATTACAGATGACCAATTGAAGTTTATGTAGACACGATTTTTTCGTAGTTGTTTCTTATCCATACTCTTATCATATCAGTGCATTCCGCACATAGATTCAGAGGCTTTCCGTTTGTCTATGAATTCCTCTTCTCTATTAATAGTCTGTGTCAGTGTCACAGTCTCGTGCACAGAGCATGTAATTATAGTCTCGTGTTTTGTCACTGGCTGTCATTAATCACAGCAGTGAGCAGACACGATTGTCAGATTGTTGTTTAGTTTTTTTTATTTTGAAGCATTTGAGGTTATGGTAACTAAACAAAACTGAGAAATATTGTTAGAAATGGGTCTTACAAAGCAGTATTTACGTTACGCACCAAGTGGAACTTTTAATGTGATCGCTAGCGCTGATTGTAATAGCTCACATGTGTCATTAAATGGTGTAAGTGGACGATACATTGCTGTCGGAGCATGTGAACATGTTGTGGTTTGGGATATGAGGCTGGGCGAGAAGGTAAGATTCGATTTCTTTATTATTCATCGTTTGAATATTTTGTATTTTCTATTCCAGTAGATTTAATTATCATACGATATCGTCCATCGTCATCTGCATTATTATTGATGCGTGGTATTTACTTCCTCAGGCTCAAGTTCTTCCCGGAGACAACGTAGTTGTATCACAAATAGCAGCTAGTCCTAGTGGTAACCACGTAGCAGTGGGCTATGTAGATGGAAATATAAATATTTATGAACTCGTCAATAATGAAATTGTGTGTGTGTTTGCTGGTCACAAGTCTGCCATCACATGTTTGCAGTACGATGAACAGGGACACCGGTTGGTGTCGGGTGCTAAGGTAAGCCTTAACTAAAGAATCATTCAAGTTAGTCATGTTTACACTTTTAAATACTCTAACTAAAAGAAGCAAGTCAGACTATCCACCAATGTGTAGTTATCATACAGTAAAACTGCCTAAATAATGATTCTTTTGTGCTTAGAAGACACCATATTATTATTTGTAACAAGCAAAATGACAAATCAATTAACCAAAAACACAATCATATATCATTCAAAAAGAAAACAGTTTAAAATTTATAAATATTTGAAATTTCAGGATACCGAGGTGATCTTGTGGGATGTTGTAGCGGAAACGGGTAAGGCTCGCTTTAGTGGCCATAAAGGAGCGATAACCAGTGTGCTGTTTGTAAATAGCAAGAATTGTGTCATCAGCACGTCTAAGGATACATTCACAAAATTCTGGGATATTGAAACAAAACACTGTTTTAAAACTTTGGGAGGACATCAAATGGAAGTATGTATGGTCTCTTTAAAGCTGTAGATAATTTCATGATTCTGATGATAATTTCATGATTCTGATTTTGTCGTGTTCATTTCATTATAATTATTAATGTTCTTAACTATTTTTTTTATTACAATGTATCTTGTACAAAGAAGTGTAAAAACTTAATCTACTTCATTCAGTAATTGCAATTTTGACTAAAGAAACCTGCTATGATTTTTTGGAAAAATCATGAGTGAGGTTAAAACATGATATTAATCTATTTGAAGTTATTACTAACATTAAAAAAAATTAAATTAAAAAAATTGTTTTTCTCTAGATATGGTCTGCAGTTCTTTTAAAAGAGGAAAGGTATTTAGTTACTGGCAGCATGGATCAGGAGTTGAGGGTATGGAAACTAAACTGGACAGCTGATGTCAAAGATGAAGAAAAGCTAGCCAGGCAACTTGAAATCGTAAAATTAGAAGAAAATGACACTATTGAAGATTCATCTGTAAGATTTGTTAAATAAAATTATTGTATATTTAATTACATTTTATTATATATTAATTTATACATACAGTACATGCTAAAACTCACAAATTATGTAGTTATGCTACATTATTCATGCTATTGTTTAATTGATTAATGTTTTCTTTTTACAAACTTGTAATTCATATTTCTAATTGAATATGTAATTCATATACAACAATATGTTGACATTACAGGTATTACAGTGTCACCAAGTAGGCACTCTTGTGAGAGGAGGACGAGGCCGCGTGGTTGGCCTCTCTACAGACCCTGGACAAAGTGTGTTAGCATGCCATGGTACTGATGCACTGCTTGAACTATTCTCCTTCTGCTCCGATGATGAAGCAAAACTTAGAATGGATAAACGAGTCAAGAAACAAAGAAAAAAATTGGCGTATGTATTGTTTTTTTAGGCGTATATTTATTTCTAATACACTATTTCTGTCAGTCAACCTTTGGTGAAGGTAATAAGAATATGCGTAACTACGGGTTAAATCAGTATTTGTATTGAATAAAATTCGCCTCTAAATATTTTAGTAAAAAGCTACTATGTTGGTAAACACACAGTCCATTCAATTTTATCTTTTTAGTAATAATATATGTAACATACATAGGAAGCTTCATGTACGTACATAGCTAGCAACATATTTTTTACCTATGCGCCTATGTAAATATTATAGTACCTTAATCAAGACTGATTACTAGTTAAAAATAAATAATATACTGTTGTTATAGGAAATTAAAAGAAGCCGGCGAATTAGAAACTGAATCTACAGATGTGCCAGAACTGCTCACATTATCTGATGAAGTGAGACGTCTGGCGAGCATCAAGCTAGATGCTAAACTGAAGTCTACCACCCTCCTGCTAGGCACTACTGGGGAACTCCGCGTTGGAGTCACTCTAGCTAACAATACTGTGGAATTACATAGCTTGAAGATTACTGAAGGAAATCAAGGTAAGATATTTGTATCTAACGGATACAATAAAGCAAACTAAACCTGATTGTGTGACTACATAGGGCAAGTTATGATTTTGTAATTCTCATTTGCTATACATAGGGCAAGTTATGATTTTGTAATTCTCGATACAAGCATAATATTTAGTAGAACTAAATCTATTTACAATGTGACTTGTATAACTGTTTAAATCCTTTTTATATTATTATAATGCACTGCCTCGTTGGCCGAACGGTCGCAAGTGCGACTGCCGGGCAAGGGGTCTTGGGTTCGATTCAAGGGTCGGTTGGGTAAAGTATTACTGGGTTTTTAAAAAATTCTCAGTGGTAGCACAGAGTCTGGAATTGTGCCCGGTATATGGCAATAGGCTTACATTATTACATGGGATTCATAACATACAATAGTGAAAAGTGGGTGTTACACAGTACAGTGGCATTAAGTGTCATAATGTGCACGTCTGCCTACCCTTTCGGGGAAGATGGGCTTGATGTTATGTTATAAGTATAACGCACTTGTGTTTACATGTTCATCTTAAGTCATATTGGGTAATGCCCAGAGTCTAGACTTCTAGAGTATTGGATAATATACTATATGTATTCTTATGTGTTCTCTTTTGCAGTACAATGTCTCAAACAGATTACACAGCCTGGTCATCAGAAGGACCCGCGGTGCGTGGCTATCAGTTCAGATAATTTAGCGGTAATCTCAGCCTCTGCGGATTCTGTAAAACTGTGGAGTAGGTATGTAACACTTGATAAGTATTTTAAATATATTATTCGTTGTTGAAATTTTCGTGAAACGTATTTACTTAATTTCGTTTTACGGCCTACTCACGTAACTAACGGTTTTTCGTGTAACGCTGTTGATGTGGCCCAAGAGTGGCTTCAAATTAGTTGAGGTACCTCGTAAAATAATTAGTACCATAACATAACATCACGCCTTTTTATCCCCGAAGGGGTAGGCAGAGGTGCACATTACGGCACTTAATGCCACTGTACAATGTAACACCCACTTTTCACTATTTATGTTACGAGTCCCATGTAATAGGGGGTGAGCCTATTGCCATATACCGGGCACATTTCCAGACTCCGTGCTACTACTAAGATTTTTAAAAACCCAGTAATACTTTACCCGACCCGGGAATCGAACCCGAGACCCCTTGCCCGGCAGTCGCACTTGCGACCACTCGGCCCACGAGGCAGCTAATTAGTACCGTAAAACGTAAATAACTTATTATACTTCTCTGTTTGATAGATCGACACAAGCCTGTCTCCGTACAATCCCAGTGCCATGTGGTCGTCCGTGCAGTATATGTTTCGCACCGGGCGACAGACACGCGCTGGTTGGATGCGCGGATGGTTCCCTGCTTCTGATCGACGTGGGCGCCGGGAAGGTTCTAGAACAAGTGCCTGCGCATACCGCTGAGTGCTCCACTGTTGGACTAACTCCCGATATGGTAAGAGAAAATAACTGATTGTAACCTTGATAAACAACACTGAAATTTTTCTCTCCAATACTTCTATGGAGATCAAGCTAATAATAATTTAAGATTGCTTCAAAAACTTTTGTTTTACAAAATGTTTTAAGCCGTACAATGATTCAATTACTATCAGCTAGGTAAGTAAAAATAAAGTTTGAAAAATTTTATCAATGTCTATTGTTTTTTTCGCAGCGAGGTTGCTATTCTGGCGGCGGTGACAAGACGGTCAAACTCTGGCAGTTTGAACTTATACCAGATCCCACAGGAGAATCAAAAGCAAAGGTAAATAAATGTACTTATTTTATTCGTCCTAACTTAGAATTTTGTCTCTTAGGACCCATAGTCTGGGTTTAAATAAATCTTCTGTCATTTGTGTTTTCGTAACTTATAAATGTGTATTTATTTTAGGTGCTATCACTCCTACACACAAGGACCTTGGAGCTGGAGGAGTCTGTGTGTGCAGTGAAAATAAGCCCCAACAACAAATTCATTGCAGTAGCGTTGTTAGACTCTACCGTCAAAATCTTCTTCCTTGATACTTTTAAGGTCAGTCACTTGATTATGTACTTTATTTTGTAACCAGTAGCGGTTAAATTCGTTAGCCTACTGTATCAACATTTAATTTTTTTTTTCGTAGCACTGATATTAATAGAGATTAGATTTCTATTGACATTTAAATGATGTGCGATTGAGGCTTTGGTCAAACGATTGGCTGTTTGTTATGGCATAATATACAGCGGTTCCTTTCAAAAAACTATTTGTGTGTTACATATTTTGTTTCTTATCCACTATAACGTCCGCGCGACCGTTTGTCTCTCTAGCGTCCAGCCGCACGCGGCACCCAGACCGCGCGCGACGTCGTAACTTCGGCGTAGAACTGTAATGGCTAGGATAAAGAAAAAAAAACGAAAAAAAAACTACGAACGAACTAATTCAACAGCTATGTTATGTTGGTGGATTAATAAATTGTAGACGGATTTATTATACTTGGATTTATTACAATAATGTGCAGGGCGCACGACGTGTACACACACTTAGACTATGACAGGTAGACAGCGGCGTTAATGAAAAGTGTTCTACCTTATATAACACATTATAGTGAGGGGGCCACTACTTACTAATTAGTGATGGTCATACATGTAACAAGCTATATAGATAATTTGTCAAAACTCACCAAACAATACCGTATTTTAAACTAGATGGAGTTAAACACAATTCGTCACTTTGGATACTACAGTATCGTATCGGGTATACGATACTGTAGTATCGGGTATAGTATCGGGCGTAGGACGCTACTTTTTTTGGATACCGTACTATCCATGGACGTCAGAGTGATTATCAAACTGTGAAAATTTGTATTTATACATCGACATAGAAGAACATTAAACATCATACATATCAAATTGAGAATCTCTCTTTTTTACAAGTGAGTTCAACAAAATTAATAAGTTTCTCCTGTTTCACAGTTCTACCTATCTCTATATGGGCACAAGTTACCAGTTTTGTGTCTGGACATCAGCTACGATTCCAACATCATAGCAACTGGCTCGGCCGACCGAAACGTCAAGATTTGGGGAATGGACTTTGGAGACTGTCACAAATCCATCTTTGCACATAATGACTCGGTGACTTCATTACAATTCGTGGCTTCAACACATTACTTCTTCACTGCATCGAAAGATGGAAAAGTGAAGCAGTGGGACGCCGATACTTATGATAATATAATTACGTTACATGTAAGTACAGTCTTTAATTATTGTTATTTATTTCTTTGCTAGCTTCTGCCCGCGACTTGGTACGCGCAATTCCGTTTTCTCCCGTTCCCGTACGATTTTCAGGATTTTTTATGTCTTAAGAACCTTCTCCTAATAATAACAAATACAACAAAAAAAGAATGAGTGAAATCGGTTCAGCCATTCACACGATTTGCCGTGACCATGGGAAAAAGGGATTCATGGAACTCTTAGAGAACTCATGAGACACAATAGAAAATGCATCGAGTCTCGCGTAGATCTACGCTCCCACTTACCATAGGTTAAATAGAAACCTTGCAATACATCTACACTACACGTTAAATTAGTTCAACGTAAATATCTGACTTTGTTTGACTTCTTCTTTTTCTTTTTTTTTTTTTTTTTAAACGTTGCCCCACACTAGGATTTTCTCCTGTGTCGTGGGTGCGTTTACAAACATACAAGTTCACATACACAATGACACCCAGACCCGGAACAACAATTTGTGGATCACACAAAGAGTTGTTCCGTGCGGGAATCGAACCCGCGACACGTTGCACGGCAGCCGGTTGCCCAGCCACCGCACCAACCGTGCAGTCAGTCATTTTGTACCATATAGCATCGCGTGAAGTCATACATATTTAGAGAGTTCACGTTTATCAGAGAGCCGTGTTGGTTGGTCTCTGTAAAACGTGAACTCTAATTTCGCACATTAGTCTTACAGTACCTGCAGGTACATTAGGGGTAGCAAAAAATGCATGAGCAGGTATTTACGTAGGAGAACATATTGGCACAGGGTCACGCGGGCGAGTGCTGGGCTGTGTGCGTGGGGTCGGGCGGGCTGCACGCGGCGTCGTGCGGCGCGGACCGCGCGCTGCGCCTGTACTCGCGCACGGACGAGCCGCTCGTACTCGGGGACACCGACGACCAGGAGGAAGGACTCGCCACTGGAGAACAACACGTACGTCTAACATATTTATATATATAAAACTTTTTCTCGTCAACATTTTTAAAATCAGGCGGTGGATCCAATATTTCTTATCTTACTCCAACAGCTGTAGCCAAATGCCATTTAGCGCTTGTCTACATGTAGAATAGAAAACCGAATTATATGGAATTGACGTAAATTTTGACACTTGTCAGTGTCATCTCCATACATTTAGTTTTCTACTCTCTCTCTCTGTAGACAAGCGCTAAAGTAGTTTTTGGCTAAAGGCACTGGAAGGCAACTAAATTGACATTTATTTCAACTGGTATTGTATTGTACTGTCTAGTCAGTCATTTGATATTTAATTTGTCCCTATCAGACTTTCGACTCATCCCATCCCTTCATAATTCTCATTCCTCATCCAATCTATCATATGTAACTTAATACATGATATTATTTATTAATAGGCGCCAGTACCCGGTTTACCTGGTCTCAATATGCCAACGAAGAAAACTATCGGAGCAGAGAAAGCGGTAAGTAAACAAAAAATCTATGTAATTCTTTGACATAAGAGTAAAACGAGCAATTTATTAGTAGCATCGAAGCTTACGGCCCAAATAATGATAAACGGGCACCCGAGGTCTCCCCGAAAGTGATGGTGCATTGAGAACTCTCACTTCCGGATTTACACAATATCTTTACATTACTGCTTAAATGTGATATTCTGTGATACTTTCCAAGCATTATAGTAACGTAATATTGTAATACGTGACTGAATGTATTACTTTTTATAGGCGGATTCGATAATGGAATGTCTGTCAGTGGGTGCGGAATACAAGCGCGAGATAGCAGAGGCGCGCGGCCAGTACGTGCAGCCCCCTCTATTGATGGCCGCTTACAACTGCACCACTCCTGAACACTTCCTCGTCGAGACACTCAAGAGGATACGGTCGAGGTATGTGTCGAGATATAGAAAATCAACATTCATACATATCGTCACACTGTCTACCTTTGGGATTGAGACACAATGGAACGTCAAACGACATGATTCTGGCATACTTCTTTTACTTCATCTATTTCTTCATACATGCTTGAGAAGAGGATCAATATTTTAGAATAATTAAATTATAATTAATTAATTAAGTGATTAACTAGGCTAGACTAGACTGCCTCTTTGGCCCAGTGGTCGCAATTGCGATCGCCTGGCAAGGGGTCTCGGGTTCGATTCCTGGGTCGGGCAAAGTATTACTGGGTTTTTTTAAATTCTCAGTAGTAGCACGGAGTCTGGAATTGTACCCGGTATATGGCAATAGACTCACCGCTTAGTGAAAAGTGGGTGCTACATTGTACAGTGGTATTAAGTGCTGCAATGTGCACCTCTGCTTACTCCTTCGGGGATAAAAGGGCGTGATGTCATGTTATGGAATTAACTAGATTTTTATTTTGATTGAATAATTTTGTTGTTGCTTACAGTGATTTGGAAGAGGCTCTTCTATTGATCCCGTTCAGCGTATCGTGCGATATAATGAAGATGTTACCGAAACTCCTGGACCGCGGCGACCACACGGAGCTGTTCTGTCGCCTCGCAGTGTTCCTGCTGAAGATCCACCACGCACCCATCGTGGCCAACCAGGCACTACTCAAGCATATGATTCAAATACAAGCCAAAGCTAACATGCGGCTCAATGAGTTACGAGTAAGTTCTTGTATTTTTTATATCAGAAACTTCTAATATTAAATTGGTTTATGGAAAAAGCTACCGTGTTTTGCGTATCAGATCCGGTAGTATTGGGTCACTTTGTCCAATAGAGCATTAGCTAGTCACTCAAACCATTGTACACAAAAGCTACAGTGATTGGAAAAACATAGTTTACACCACATTAGCGCTATTTGGTGCGTAAAAAAATGGTAGTCCTTCATTTAACTATTTTTTATTTCATAAATGGCTGAGAAAACGTGCAAATTCATTGGTCCTGCGCCTGATCTCTCTTATTATAGCGATCATTTTCAGCCCTTGCATTTATTGTTGGACAGTTTGTAAGCAATATTATTTGTCAGGACATGGTCGGCTACAACGTGCACGCGCTGCAGTGGTTGCGGCGCGAGGCCGAGGCGGCCGACAACGAGCAACTGTTCCGCGAGGCATTCACTGAGAACCGCAAGCGAGACAAACGGAGACGGGCGCGACAAGCCGTCAAACGACCCATCGTTACTGTTACCTAGTTATAAGATTAATAAATGTATGTATACGTTAATTTGTTGTATTATTCCGAAGCCTCACTAACCATTATTCAAATTTCGCCCACATTAGCAATTTTTATATCAGATGTGGTTACAATGGCAATACAAGGCATGCCTAAGAGAGTAATGGAAAACTACAAAGCCTCACCTTTGGCATCCTAAAGCCTGAAAATATCAACACATTTTCCTTCTTGACTCCATTGTAGTTGGTAATATAAATGGTTGGTTGAAATGAAAAACCACATTAGCTGCTATAATTTATTTGTAAAAAAATATTCTACTCGCTACATAGCCAATATATCAGTTAAAACTTTAATAATTTAAGTATCCATCCCTGCGTAAGTCACATTATTTATCATCTATACAACAATAACTAATGTTTCACAATGAGTATTCCGGTCACGTGTTCATACTAAACAATCTCAAACGGATAATTTATGCTGAAACTTACTATAAATACGTACAGTTATGTAATTTGACAACAACAATAACAAATGGTCCTTCAAAGCTTTCTATATTGGAAATTATTGCTTTAAGTTAATATCATAATATTATAAATACGTCTTTACGAAGAAATTACCAGCAGAATAATTTCACATCTGCATCGAGTTGAAATTTGACATTAAAAGACGAGTTTATCGGTTTTAAAGTTTGTCGCTGGACAACTGGGCTCACGGTACCATAAATACAACATACATTTCTTAATTACAATTACTATTAGAATAACATTTAATTTGGATTATAAGGCTCTGTGACCAACAGGTCTATTGCTTTCGTTACTTGATTGCTATCATAACACCTACGATAGTATTACTATAATAGACTGAGCTCCAGTCTCCAGCGCACACGATATATAATTGACAATATTCATTCTATATTATTCAGATATTACTGTTCAGTTTTACATACAATGTTCATCACCACTTATCACAATGTTATTGCTTTTCGGATACACACATCTACTACATTCTCCAACAAAATATATCACAATGAATAAAAATACTTTTACATTATCATTTTTCGAATACGTAACTCGAGCGAAATATAACGTGGGAGTGAATACAAAAACAGAAGACATTCATGAGAGTTCTTGTCAGTCTTAAATCTTCGAAAAATGACGTTACATACAATGTCGAATGGAATTCCTAGGATATGAATACGAAG
This sequence comes from Spodoptera picta, assembly GCA_038387885.1. Lineage (NCBI taxonomy): Eukaryota > Metazoa > Arthropoda > Insecta > Lepidoptera > Noctuidae > Spodoptera > Spodoptera picta. Next base: position 1,048,609 of record JAZHFQ010000493.1, on the reverse strand, counting down.
CCCATATTCCAGCATAAATTATAATAATACACAACAGTATTGGTACTGTCTGCGCCTCTGTCAGACGTGATAATAAAAACAAAATCACAAACACATGCTTGTTAGAGCGTAAGCACACACAACACAACCGGTTTGTTAGTAACTAAATGACGATATACATTGTTCATCAACTCTTAATACCGATATATTCATAAATTAACCTAACGTAATAAATAACCAAATTGGAAGATCTATCGAAGTTGTATCCTGCTGTATGTGTCGACTGAGACACAGAGAAACACAAAACGAGTGAAAAATGTAAGTAGACGACGATGTTTAAGCGAAAATATTTAACCAAATATTCCACTACCACCGACAATTATAGTAAACGAGTTAAATTCGGGTGTCAATCTAGATAAAACCTAATAAAAATACAAAAATAATAAACCTAACACAAATGTACAGAGTAGATTTCAATAAAATAATACTGTATCATTACTGCAATCAGCAATATTAGTGGAGATTTAGAACTGCCCTATGATGTCCAAATTACACTAGCAGGCTAGTATTCAAAGTGACAATCCTTCACACTGAGATGCATTCCATAACAATCAGTTTGGACTAAACATATGACCCACTTATTCTTTGTAAACCAGCACAGAATTGATACTGTGAATATTGTTTAATTTTTATAAAAATCAAGATGGTCTACTGTTTATTCTGTTTATAATAAGTAGGTTATTATAAATTTCTGACCACAACGTCACTTCTAACGACAATTTAAAAAAATATTCGACATATAATATTCGGTCATAAATATACTCTTAGAAAAATAAACACGACCTAGTTCCTATATCAAGATCAAAATGGGTAAATTGAATTTAAATTTTAATATCATCGTAGAGAGAGCTAAAGTTAAATAGAGAGCAAAACACTTTTAGTTTTACGTACATTACGGTTTCATCAAGAGTATGAATGAACCATTATTGTCAAGGTAGACAGCTACTCCGACACAAACTAGGCGTAGGCAATACTAACGGTACACTACACCGACAACTATACAGTGATCCCAATAAGAATGAATAAATAATCTCAATTTTTAAAGCTTTTAAATACGATAAGCTTGACGAAACGTTGAAGGTTAGCTGCAACAGAATCACACGTTCAGATGCCTCAGCTACGTTACAGCGGAGGTTGTCTAGCTAAGTATATCACAATGTCTCATAGACTGCTGTATTTTACTGGCCCGTGGGGTTTCGATAATTAAACGAACTAACACTAAATTAAGTAGAGACGTCAAGTAAAGGACGGTGACGGAGTTCACAGCTAAATAAGTCGAATGGAAGCAATAACAAAACAGCCCAGTTCAAGGTACAGATAACGTAAATGCTTTCTGTTATAAATAAACACATAACACTGACCATCATGAGGTGAATCCGGTAGATTTTAACTCAAATATAATGCCACAACGTTTCTTTTAAATGGTTTGTTCTAACGCTTAACGACCACAAATGCCCAATATAATAAATGGATTGAAAATATAATTCTTAAAATAATTGTTTTCCTTATGTTATGACGTACAATATATCTATTTTAATAATGCCAAAGTTACAGGTGTTTACTGTTCATTAGTAATATATAAAGGCAACATCATCATAATTACTATGTTAATGAGAATGTATACTATTGTAAGTACACCACAGATTAGTGAACTATTTATGATCGAGAGTTTATACATTAGGAATTTACTAAAATTCAAGCAGGCAATGTTGAAGCGTGGTAAATAAAAAATGTTTATTAAATACTTTATATAAATCCAAAAGTAATTTTATAATTCTATATATTTATTATTATTTACCAACCCTACGGTATTAATGTGCCCTGGACTTTATATATTTCCAGAATCATTTTGCTTGTTATTATTGCTTCTTTTCATTTTGTTACCTTATCTAAAAAAAAAAAAATACTCGACAGAAAAAAAATACTTACATTGTAAATACTGACCGAAATGAAAAATAAATTAGACACTTATAATTTACTGAATTTAAGCATTACAACTACTACGTAAACAATAAAATTTACAATATGACCTATAACTAAAAGAATACTTGCGTCCTGCAATAGGTAACCGTAAATATAATTTCAATAATATCAAAGAGAGCATTCTAAGGCAAGGCTTACTATAATAAAACCCGATATCATAGTGTCATTATCTTTTTGAGATTTATAATTACAGATCGAAATCGGCGACTGTCCGAGGCTGCGAAATTGCACCGAACAAACCCGAATACTTTATTACATACGACTGCTGGAAGTATCGTCACTCCGAGCTGCCATCACAAACTGCACGATGCTTACTCATGCATGACCAACAATCATACATATCACAAGTTAAGAATAATGTACACACGGAAAGTACTCTTACGTGAACCGTACACTGTGGTACCATTTTCATCCCTATACGTTAAGTAGGCACTAATACAATCAATGTATATTGTTTCCCGCGACCAAATCACGAAATTATGCGTAATGCCCTGGTTTTGTATATTTTTAATCGTATTCCTATTGATTAGGTACTGGACAAAATATTGTCGACTACGGAACAGAAATGTGGTAGTTAATACACATACAACATTGTGTAATATGAAATAACGTTGTCGACAATCTTTCACCCATCCTAAACGCTCTAATATGCCACTCCACATTTCAACCGGTCGTTTTATATAATATGGAAGAAGCGAAACCATCATTGAGTGCTACGTCAGATTCTAATATGAAAAAATGTATGATCTTCTATAAAAATAATTCACATTTTATTCTATTACGACCGGGTGAAAGGGATAAACATTTTAATATATATATTCCCCACTATTGTCATCATACACTGGCCTGAACTATCACTAAATAGATATTTAGTACTATATTATATGAAGAATGTTATTATTGCATGTATACTTATAGTCTATTAATTTTATATTGCTTTTCGAGCGAATGTTTCTGTGATTGTTAGTCACAAGTGTTATTAGCGTCCGTGCTTGTGTCCAACATTCATAGGAACATTGTAAGTTTGTAGAGAAGCTGTCGATATGGAACATACACGCGATGCTGTAAGGGAACAATGTGTGGGTGAGACGAGTCGCCGGGGCTATGGCGTCCGTAGCGAGTGTATCACAGAGGGCAGTCAGTGGGTCTCTTCAGCGGCGGCGACGTGGTTGGCGACCAGATTCAGGGGCGCCTCGTCGTAGTCCGGGGCGCTTATACCCACCTGCGATTTTTTACGATTTTAGCTTGACTCTGTTTTGAGGGACATTAGCAATGAATGATTTTGATGTTAATGTATGTGGTCGTCGAGTGAGTACCTGGTCGTGGTGGTGCGAGGGCCGCGCGGTGCGCGCGTGCAGCGCGGCCAGTAGATGCGGCTGCAGCTGGCGGCGCAGCGCCTGCAGCACGGCCTCCTCGGCGCCCTCGCCGCCGCTGCCCGCGCCCTCGCCCGCCTCGCCCGCCGCGCCGCCCCCGCTGCCGCCGCTACGACGAGATTCTGCAACAATTTCTACTTTCAACACCACTCCGACTTCACTGCCGAGTTAAAAATGAAACTTAAACCTCTGAAGCGGTGGTGTATTTCACTTGAATCACCCCGCTCCACCCCACCTTACCTCTACTAACGTTAGCACGTGATGGACAGGCTGGTCTATGAGTTATACTCAACGTGAAATAATAACTTAGATGAAACAGCATCACCACTAATCAGAATACGTGTATTGCGGGACAAGAGTCTTAAGATATTTTAGAAGATACAAACATTATAGGTACTCACTACTCTTAGTATGCTTGCCGTCGTGCCGCGGCCGGCGGCGGCGCGTGTGAATGGTGTCGCGGCGCATGGCGGTGGGGCGCGGCACGCCGTGCAGCTTGAAGTACAGGCCGCAGGCGTTGCAGACCATCTCCCCGCGCGCGTCGCGTCGCCAGATCGTGGTGGTGTGCGTGCCGCAGTTACTGCACGATAGCTCCACGCGCGGCCCCGACCGACCTGATCCTGCTCCCCCAGGAGTCGATGACCCTTCTGGTGGTTCCTGCTGAAAAGAAATCATTTGTCTTCATTACTATCATTAAGGTATGACATCAGGGGTCCGATGTTTAATGAAGGTCTCCCCCCTTAGAGACGTTCCCAATTAGAAGCCACTCTTGTTTCTTCACTACAAAAAGGACTACTATGTACTTTAAGATTGAACATTTACCTAGTTCAGGAGGTTAGACCGATAGTTCTGAAGGCAGGGTTACATTATTACGATAGATATATTACACGGCACACTTACCTGGTGCATTATGCAACTTTATACGTGTTCATTTATTTATATTCGGTCATGTGAAGTATATTTCATAAAAATATTATTATTATCCCCGTTTCGTATAGCTTACATTTTCAGATGCTGTCTGTGGCCATTGCGCGTTCGTGGCGGGCGGGTCCACGGCCATAATAGGTTGTGCTCGTGCTGGGAAACTTTGTTTTCTTCGTGCAGTGCCGGCCACACTCGACCCGCGACCTGAACTTGTCCATTCGCCATTCTGTAACCGAAGACAACATTTAATACTATGTTGGGAATTTCCATAAGGCATACACAATATCAAATTAGATATTAACCTTTCGCCAGTCCTATGAAATAAACGTTAAAAACTAAGCGATTGCCAACGAGGCATACAGGACAAAAAAATATTTCCTTAAACCAAAAATTTCCTCGGTTTCTGTTACCATAACACTTTGCAGGTGGCAAAAAACAAAATATCCTGGATTTCGACAAATAATTCAATAACCGCTACATCCCAGCTATTGTTCTGTATTGTATACACAAAAGATGGATAAGTGCATTTCATAGAGGCACACATCTATCTTGCCGCGAACATCTAGCGAAGATAACACTTACAACAGCTACATAAGTCATACAGATACAACAATACGAACATTACTTAAAGTAGACAAGGAAAATGTATTGTACATCATAAATGTCCATTAACATAACATTAAAGATGAACATAAAGAAGTAAATTCGTGCTGTCATGTGTCCTACTTCATAATAATGTGAACTTATTCTGTATTCTCAGTTTCGTGGTAAACAACAGACGTATAACTTGTATTTTCTTTATGTGCAATGGTGGTCCGTTTAAAAAGATTCATATTAATAATAAAAAAAGTTCATTAATCTATAAAGACTAGGAAGTTTGTATTATAACTTTCGTGAGACATACTAAATAATTTTATTATGTTTTCGGCTTACAAACGCAATTATTTGACGAGGAACTCGACCAGTTTCAAGCCATGCTAGAGGCTCATATTCATGAGCAGCATTTCGCAACCCGCGACGCGGCGACTGTCGCGCTGATACTACCTCGTTAAATAATTACGCGATTAACCCGAAAACATAATAATTTATTGACTAGGAAGTTACTTCGTACTGCACCGTTATATATGAATATTGAAATTATACTGTTACTGTAATTATAAAACCAGTTTCGGTAATGGTAATGACAAAGATATGGAGCGCCCATCAGTGTTCATAACTTGTGTAATTAATGTACCTCTACTGTTGTGATCTACCATCTGCTTGGAAGGCTGTGTATTTGGATTTCGTCTGACGTTTGTCTGGTGAGAGCATACCATGAAGGTAAGTTGCGTTATAATTACATATATACATATAAAATCACGCCTTTTATCCCCGAAGGGGTAGGCAGAGGTTCACATTATGCCACTGTACAATGTAACACGCACTTTTCACTATTTATGTTATGGGTCCCATGTAATAGGGGGTGAGCCTATTGCCATATATCTGGCACAATTCTAGAATCCGTGCTACTACAGAGATTATTTTTAAAACCAACGAGGCAGGCATTGAGTATAATTAATTACATTATAATGTTTTTTTTTTAAACGTGCAAAGATAGCCTTAATGTTTAAAAATAGAAGTGTTTTTTAATCGACATTAAAAAAAAGGAGTTTGAACTGTAACAGTATCTGGAGATTGGCTTTGGCTGAACCGATATTGATGTGGATTTCAGAAAACAAATTGTGTGTAGTGTTTCTTACACTTAGGCGAAGGTAGTATATTAATTAACCGGCTTCAAGAAGCCTCTTTCTAGAAGCTTTGAAGTCGCTTTTTTGAACTTAGGTTATAAAGAAATATCTTTATTTACGTACTATCAGTGTACTTGTATGTAGACTCTTTTGTTGACGTAGCCTCTGGACAATCGACTGCAGCGCAACGTGATGCAGGTCCATAAAAGTTGATTATTATTATATTATTGTTTGTGAGACAAATTCAATGCCAATTTCTTTATAATTTCAGAGTAATATAATTAAATTACTTGTCGTTAGTATTCTACATACCATTGTAATATTGTTGATTTATTGCTTGTTATTATAAATGACATTTTTAAATATATTCAGCAGGTATATGTAATTAAAAAGCGAACGGGCGATAAATATAATGAACGGTCATTGAACCCTTAATACAGCAACACTACCACGATTATTTTGCGCCCATATAATCCTTAATTGCGCCATCATTTGGGGAGCTCGCAATAATAATAATAATAATCATCGTCATAAGTTAGTAGCATTCTCTTATCATCTACCAATACATAGACACTCAATATGCAGTAATTAAATATTACATTATCAGTGTAACAACTAACAAGTAATGCAGACTTGATAAATTGATAAGAAATCTATGTCGGATCATTTTGGTGACGCGATGACGTAAGTCAATGCATTGTATTTTTTTACCTGTTTGAGTTACATTTAAAGTATAGGTGCTACAAATTAGATGTATGTTGTTTGTAAACAAATCTAATTTCACTGAGCTTCTATAATTTTAATTTCATTCGATAGTCACTAAATAGAATGAGAAAGAAAGTGAGAGTATGTCCGCACCTTTATGGTGTCACTTACTAGTGGGGCAACATTTTTTACCAAACAGAAATTAAACTGTCAAATACCAAGCGGTGACCGTAACCTATTGTTCTATAATTGTGTCTATAATGACGGTATTTGACGAGTTAAAATTAAAAACAGAATGACAGTATATTTACAAGCAAAGATGAAAAGATCAATCTATATATCATATATAATTCAAAGGTCACTGACTGACTGGCTGACTGACATAGTGATCTATCAACGCACAGCCCAAACCACTGGACGGATCGGGCTGAAATTTAGAATGCAGATAGATGTTGTGACGAGGATGCCTGCGTTAAAGCCCCGAGAGTCTCTATTTTTTAACCACTGAACTTATTTTATAGAGATTCGGTACAACAATAGTCGATAGAATATTTTTTAACACTCAAACCGAGAGCGGGCACTGGTAAAATCCCCGCGGGATTATTGATTTTTTGAAATCACGTAAAATTTATTTCACAATAAATCTCACTTATGTAGGCGCTGAATAGATTCTGATGAATTCTGCCAGAAATCATTATTCTACACGGAGGAAGTCGCGGGCAACAACTAGTTGTATCTTATACAAAGATACTAGTATCTTATACAAAAGCCGGTCATACGGTCCTTATTTAAAATCAGATATTAGTCATAGAGTTTAGTTTGAGAACCACATCATAAACGCATGACCGGATAGTTACATTCAAGCGCACCGATACTTGGCAGTAGGCCAAATTAGCTAGGACAGATAAGACAAAGCGAATATTGAAGCTAGGTGGAGTAACTATATCGTGTGAATGAGGTTACCGGACCAACAAATTTTAAGTGTGGGAGAGCCATGCTTCGGCACGAATGGGCCGGCTCGATCGGAGTGATACGCCTCACAGAAAACCGACGTGAAGCAACGCTTGCGTTGTGTTTCGTGTGAGTGATGTTACCGGAGGCCCAACTACCTTCCCCTTCCCCAATCTCCCCAATCCCTAAATTCCCAACGATCCTCAAACTCCTAATCCCCAAAAAGCCGGTGACGCATTTGTAACGCCTCTGGTGTTCCAGGTGTCCATGGGCGACTCCGATTGCTTACCATCAGGTGATCCGTCTGCTCGTTTACCGGTTTATGCCATAAAAAAAACCCTCCCCTCCCAAAACCCCAAAACGCCGCCAAAGCTTGTTGTAGCTGGTATTCATGGGTGGTGCTTATGCTTACCGTTAGGAGATTCGCCTATTCGTTTGTGGTGTGGTGTTTGTGTCTCATAAAAATATCCGCGGAGTGACGGGCAGTGATTAAAACTGAAGAGCTGAAGATTCAGTTCCTTTGCCTAGGACCTTCAGCTCTACCTCCTACGTACGTGCGTACGTAATACGTAGTCCCTACGGACGAAGAGACCCATGTTGCTATTTGGACAGAAACTAACATAACACACTTCACATTGCACTGGTTACTGACTCGCGAGATACATAACATAAAAAAAGTTTTTATATTATTAGGGTGGCACTTATATCTTTGAATTTCACTTAAAACTTTCTGAAGGACCGGTCCAATGATTGCCAAAATTCGCTTATAGAAAGATTCGTATTTTTTGCGTTTACCGCGATTAGACAATACCAGATAATGATAGAATTTTTAAGAGAGCTCCGACACAAAGATATTTTATACTTATGTATATCACTTAGCCACGTGCATGACTAGTGGTAATAAACGAACTTTAATGCGGAACACGTATACAGCGAATATTTCCTTATTCGTTCGACATAATATAATTTTATAGCGAGTATTCACACATAAAATACTGAAAGTAAACGGTAGTAAATTGTTTAAGGAAATTACGAAGAAGTATGCATTATCTATTACTTAACTTACTTTACATGTAACACAATATGTCCGTTAATTCCACAGTAACTATATTTTTACCATTAACCTTCATTTGACAAACAATGATTAACTGAGTATTTACTTTTTAAAATCTCAGTTAAAGCAAAGAGTATGTAATCGTCGAAAGCTAATATAATAGAAATATATAATTCATAAAAAAATACTTTAATTTAATAGTACCATGTGTGTGCCTCCTACCATGTTTAACGTACGCCTGTCAAACCTGGAAATTTACAAGCATTATAAGACACAAAATATCTACATGTCAACGAGGCATGGAGCGCAGTATGCTCAACATAAAAAAAATAAGACATACTAAAATCAGACAAACAACAAAAGTTACCGACGCACTAAACCAGTCTCTAAAACTCAAATGGAAGTGGGCGGGACATGTAGCGCGACTTCAAGACCAGAGATGGACAAGGAGAGTCACGTCATGGACCGGCCCCCTGGGTAAGCGCTGCAGAGGAAGGCCGCTTACAAGATGGCAGGATGAGATTGTTAAGACGGCTGGCCATGATTGGATACAGAAAACCCTGAATAGGGAGCAATGGAAATCGTTGGAGGAGGCCTTCAGCCGAAGAGGGGTTCTGGAAAACAAACCAACTACTGAACAAAATATTTAAATCTTCAAATACATTTAGAATCAATCAAACAAAAAATAATATAGGTTAAGTTTAGTAAAAAAAAAACAATTGTTATTTAGGTTTTCTAGTTTCCACGAAATATAAGGCTTTTTTATTTTTATTTATTTATTAATTTAAAAGTAAATAATTATACAATTTATTTCATTATTTATATAAAAATACTAATTAATGAAGGTATCAAATAACTAAAAATCAATAAATATATACCTGCTTGAATAAGTTCAGGTCGATATCCGATATCCTCAACCAATAACAAAGTAGGAATATCATACCTCCCCCTCAAAAAAAAAAAAGATAAATATAGTAAAATAATATAAAGAAAAAATATAATAATAGAGCGATACGGAGCCACGGAAGACTTAACGGGTTACCCAGGTTCCGGCTCGAAACGGAGTAGAAAGGGGGTGGTTTTTAGTCAGTAAGAGTATGACACTCCCTCTCGCCTCACCGAAAGGCGGGGGAGTCATTAGATGATTCTCCCCTAGAAAAATCCTGTATTAAAGTGGGTGTCATATTATGTTCGCACTTAACAATTAAAGGTGTGGTATTGTTATTCGTTAGTTATTTTCGTCAAAAATAGATAACGAATATACGTTTTCGGGGAATAACAGGCCAGATGTTATTGTATATTAATAATATAGATTAATTTTCAATTCCTATCAGTTTGTTTACCCGCATCGCCTTTATCTGAAGCATTCAACTATTGACAAGATAAACTATTTCGCGGAGTACAACTCCATATCGACGTATCGTTAAATACATTTGTAGTACCTACATAGATACTAGATAGATACACATCTCTGTTATCTATTTACGTATAAAAATAGGTCTTAAGTAGAATATTAATGAATAATAATGTTAATTGGTGCTTAATTTAATCAAATCATCGAATTTTCCAGAATTTTTGAAATTATAAATAAAATTGTGATTAATCTTTTTAAGTCATATTCTTATCGTCCGTTATTCCTTGATTTAACATTTTTTATTGCAATAAGTATTTTTAATATTAAACGTGTAATTACACGTTTAATGTTAAAAATCCCTTTGTTATCATTGATCAAGTTCATACGGTCATATCGGTCATCCATGATATATCCATGATTAACTTACGTCTAATCCGAATCTCAAAAACAATTAGACAGTGCAGTTTGCAAGATTATAATTATTAACTCGTCGAGTACCGGTTTTGTAGACACAATTATAGAACAATAGGTTGCGGTCACCGGTGACCGCTTGGTGTTTGACAGTTTAAGCTGCAGATTAACTTCGGAGGGTAGATAGCTATCGTTCCATGTAAATCCTTTGGGTTTACTGTTATGCCAAGCTGCTAGCTGAATTTAGTCACTCCAATTACTCTTGTGAATGTACTGAGAAAAGCTCTACTAGTTTCGAACCACAGAGGGGTTCTTCCTCATGAGCAGCGTGCGCGCAGCCTACTAGTAGAGCTTTTCTCAGTATATTCACATGAGTAACCCGCGATTTTTACTTAATTTAGTATATCTCACGATAATAATTTTTAAAAAAATTTTTTGACCGGAGAGACTAAGCCATTGATGGGTTGTTGTAGAGTGGAGGATAGTGGTGAGGCTTAGTGAGGATACTGTCGTGCCAAGCTGCTGGCAGAAGTTAGTCTATATCAATAAAGATGTACTGACCGGAGAGACTGAGCCATTGATGGGTTGTTGGACAGTTGAGGATAGTGGTGAGGCGCCGGGCGTCCTCAGTGGGGATACTGTCATGCCAAGCTGCTTGCTGTTGATTAGTCGCCGTAGTAGCTGTGTCGCTTCTCCGCTACGTCCTGTAAACCACATCATAATTGTTTAAATAATAATTTAAACCTGGAGCTATCTTTATATTTAAAAAATAAGGGTTACTAGTTTCTCGTTCTCTTTTACTAAATGGGACTTATGTGTGTATTGTAACTTTCGTGAGACATACTAAATAAATTATTATGTTTTCGGCTTACTCACGTAATAATTTGACGAGGAATTCGACTAGTTTTAAGCCATGCTAGAGGCTCATATTCATGAGCAGCATTTCGCGACCCGCGACGCGGCGTCTGTCGCGCTGCTACTCTTCCTCGTCAAATTATTACGTGAGTAAGCCGAAAACATAATAATTTATTGGGACTCATGTCGTGGTGAATAGTATAAAGTTTGGAGATCGGTTGTGAGTCCGGCTATACGAAGTGAGCGTATGCGCCATGTACCGTTAAAATGGGCTTAATGGAGCTACTTTCGCCTAGGTGACACAGGATTATTCTAGTACACCTAACCATGTGAGATCTATTTTTCTTATCCAAGGAATATTTTTATATCTGTGTCCATTTACATTTCTAAATAAAGATAATTTATTTATTTATTATTTATTAATAATAGCATTAGTTACAAGCGAACGATAGGCGTAATTTAAGCATTTCTCACAACTTTATTGGATTATTTATTTACCCAAATCCTTTGGAATCCCATTAATTTCTAATCTTTATTTTCTAAGGAATAAGAGTAATTATGGTGGTTCAAGTCAACAAAATCATAACCAAAAAATAACTTGGATTTTAATTGAATTGAAACATTAATATTTAATATATAATAATTTTGTATGTTTTTATTTTATTATTTTGGTTAGTCTAATTTTAATTATCAGTTTAAGTTTTCATTGTCTTCTTCTTGTTTGTTTTTTTTTTGTTGTTACACACTGTGTCATATGTTGTATTTATTTCTCCTTTCGCAGGGCTGCAGGAAGAAATCTCATAAGGGATATGCAGTACCTATGTACCTCTGTGTTGTTATAATATATATTTTTTCTGTGTATTGTCTGTGTTGTGTACATGAACAAATAAATAAATAAATTAATTAATTTATTCAAAACCTTGCAATAACATAATAACATAATATAACATAATAATAACATATAACATAAACCTTTATTAATGAGTAGGTCTTCGGAACCGGACCTCTTTCGGTATCACGGTTACGTCCCGTTAAAAACGAAAAAAAAAAACAAATGCGCGCGTGTTCTAAATTTAAAGAAATGAAATAATGTACATTATGTTATTACAAGCGTAATATTATTATAATGCAATCATTATACGAGATTTTTAACTTCGTGTAAAGGAAAATGAGCCTTGTCTGTAAGTTTTAAGAACTAGTTTGGAGTGTATTACAGGTCGTTAGCCATTTACATATTCTTCACTATTATATTAGAAGTAATATTAGTATGTAAATAGCGGAGTAAAAGTGCGAAAGATCAATGTCGGGCACAAAAGTGAAAAACATCATTGAATATTTGAAAGGGTACTACTACATACGTCAAATTAATAGGTCTTACAGATTAACATGTTAACCGCCACGTCGGTCACCGGTGACCTACGTTAGCGGAGGATTCAACAGTTTTGAGTCGGCAGTTAAAGGCTTAATCATGCTAAATGAAAATTTGCAGATAAAAAAAATTGTGACATTCCAACCAGTCTATTTTCATTTTCTCTTTTACGTGGGACTCAACTTGATTTCCAATTTCAAAAAGTGGGTGTGACTTTAAATATAATTATGCAGTCTTTTTTTTTAAGGGGGCAAAATCATCGAATGTCTGCTCCCGCCTGGGTGAGGCGGGAGGGAGTGTCAGACTCTTATTGACTAAAAACCACCCCGTTCCTTCCCCTGCACGTCGAGCCGGAGCCCCGGTTACCCGTTAGGTTCTCCGCGACATATGCACTGTCTATGCTTTTGAGAAATATAATGGATATATTTTAAGGGAACAAATCGTCCAATGACTTCTCCTTGACCTTGAAATATGAGGAGTGTCATTACGTTATGATAGTCTAGTCTACATTTTTATCTTATTGTAACATGTATCACTCTGTACTATTGAATATTGAACAAGTTTTACTGAAGAGATAAGTTTCAACGTAGACCAAACCAGTGGTGAACTGGTAAGTAATTCTTATTTTTCTCTCTATTAAATAATATAAGTAAACCAACTAAACTAGTTACGTCTGGCGTGAATCTATTAATACAAATCGTGCAATATGAACTTAATGCTTTAGTAATAAAGTTGGAATTGTACTGAAGATTTTTGTCAGATTAGAGTAGTTGGATGTGCTGTCTATTGATATCTATTTGTTGTAATGATCTCACCGTTTTGTCTATGTAGGGCCTGCCAGAGGGATTCCTTATCCTGTTCATGTTCCATAGCGGGTTGCGGCGAAGACTGGGTCGATCGTGCTGATTGCGTCTCCTCAGGGTCGTCCTGTAATCGTCACAACATATATTGTTATTTGCGTAAAGAGCAGGGTTTGGATTTCGTGAAAGAAAGGAACAAATATTTCATTTCGATCCTCAATTTAGAAAAAAAATTAAATTTGATTTGACAAACTTTCGGGACTAGGACCCAAAATAGTTGCAATTTGCAAAGCTTAGTCACATTTAGAGGCCATAAAGGTTGCAAAAATATCAGTCAATGTCGCTGGAAGCATTGACGTCATCCCAACCTTGTTCGTTATCTCTCGTTTTCTATTGTGGACGGCAGAATACCTGGTTGACCTTCCTTCGTAAAACATGCCGCAGATATTAATTGCAAGGAGCTCACCTGCGACATCTGAGATATGTCCATCTGAAGCCTGTCTGGATCTGACCCACTACTACTCCGACTACAATCTTCATATACCGACGAATTTTCTTTTGACGTTTTCATTTTGTTTCGACCGAAGATATGTTGCTTGTACTCATCAACGAAGTTTGTTTTGTGTGCGAGGGCGCCGTGGAAGTAAGTGTTCGAGTGTTCTCTGTCCTGCTGGTCAGTCGGATCATTGGGCTCGTTTTTGACTGAACTGTATAGGGAGAGGTCCATCTCTTTGTTGTCATGGTCGTCGTTGCTCGTGGGGCTGGCAGCGTGCTGTGACGCGCTGTACGTATACTGCTCGTCCGGGTACTCGTGCTGGTACTCGGCCGCGCCGGCCGCGTGTGTCCTGTCTATGACTCCCGTGTAGTTCTGTGCGTATTTTGGAGACTCATCGGTTTCCCGAGCCACCGCCACAGCCTTGTTTATAATATCGATGACGGAGTTGCAGTGCATCACCTCTCTCGCTCTGTCAGAGGGCGGTAAACTCTGTACGCTGTTGAACATTATATGAGGCTCCTCTTCTTGTTTGACCACATATTTACTTGGGTCGTAATTTTTTATTTGTAGTAGTGTGACCGCCGCTTGCCGGCTCTCCAAATTCTTCATCTCCTCAGTCGAGTCTGGAGAGCCGATCTCTGCATATTTGTGTTTTAAATCATCCTCGTAATCGGTGTCGCTCAGTGGCTTGATTATTTCTTCTAATTTTGCCGCCGTTATGTTCAGGACTTCCTAAAATAAAAAACAATGTTTGGGAATCAAACGGTGCTCATACACAGTGGCGTAGCTAAGGGGGGGCGGCGGGGGCGGCCCGCCCCGGGTGTCACCCGTTTAGGGGTGACACCCGAGCCCGACTATGACCATCAGTTATAGTTCTTTCTATTTATAAAAAATCGTAAATCTGCGGCAGAGAGCATAACCGCCACTAATAAAATTATCTAGGTAACTATAATATCGTACCACGAACATAATAATTGATATTAAAAAAAAAACAATGTGCACAGTGTCAATCGATCAGGGATTCCCCCAAAATTTAATACCCTGTTCGCGCATAACCAACGCTAGTCAGGGGATTCCCTCGATATAGCGCTCGTCACTTGTATTGTGGATTGGGCCTTTTGTTTCCGACCGCATTAATTTCAATATTCGCTTACGTGAACGTGTGAAAGTCTAGTGCAAAGTGTTTGTTAAATCTTAGATATTATAAACAACATTTTTTGTATAAAAGTCGATTCTTGAAGAAAATAAACAAGGTAAGTGAATTATTTTTGTTATTACAGGTAATACAATTACATTTTTTACCCATTTAGTTTCTAATAGCAGTATCTTAGATTATTTTGAAAAACCCTTCAATTTTATTCTCTTTTAATTACTGTGTATTTTAAACTATATTATTGAGACGTCCTAAATGATAAATAGGTACCTAAAGAAGGTATTTCAGACGGATTGCAATAATATTTTTTTGTTTAGCCTGGGCAAGTATTACTTATCTACTAAAGGTATTTATTTATTAAAATAGGTTTTAAAGACTTTGCTGGTGTAAAAAGATTTTACTTATATTTCTACACGTTTTACGATATTACTTTAGGTAATAATGTTTAATTGTAAATAATATTCTTATTCATTATTAACTTACTTAATATTTTCCTATCTAATAGCAATGGGATTTGTTTACAAAAACGGAATACATTCAGTTTAGATTTTTGATTGAAAGTTATCATAATCATAATATCATACAACTTCGCGTACGTTGATTTTGCTCCGAGATGAGCAGCTCGAGCACTCGTGGCACGGATATCACAATTAACGTTGGAGTTTTTAACTAATATTTTTCTAATAATACTTAAAACATATTTACACCCAGACGCAGGATTGTTAGGTAATACAAATTAACAATCCTGCGTCTGGGAAAAATATATTTCACAAAGCTAGTTACGTAACGTGTAGGTGTTTATTTACTGTTATAATTAGTTTATAAAATCAACGTTTCACTTACTAACTAAAAATATTTTTTAGAATACCCAGAACGAAATATGCCTCGGGGAATTCATACTTCGAAAAGACAAAGCGGGTTTCAACAGAGAAAAGCCAAAAAGGCTAAAATGGATGAAATTCAGAGCATGTCCGGTTCTCTTTTCAAATATGTCACAAAAGCAGATAGCGGCCAAAGTTCAAGTAAAGTACCCGAATCTCCTGCTGACGAAAGTAATGATTCACATCTTGGAGACTCACATTCAGATAGCAACATCGACAATACAGAATCAATGAAGACGACCCAGGACCTTGACGGAATCAAAATAAATAATGAAAATGACGCCGTTAATGCTACTTTCGGAGATAGTATTAGCTTTGAAGAATCAGTTCAACACGTGAGAGATGTTTCACATTGTCTACTGTATCTCGTCATGGTTCAAAGATTAAAGGTGATTCTCGTCATCTTTCACAGGAATGGTTTTATAAACCGATGCCTAGTGGTGAAAAAATTCTACGATCATGGATGGTATTTTCTCCTATATCAAATAACCTGTACTGTTTTTGCTGTCGTTTATTTGCTGTCAGTAACATACAAACAACATTTACAACTGGATTTCAGAAGTGGTGGAAACTAAATCCTAAAGTATTGGACCATGAAACTTCATGTGAACATTTAGAAAATTTCGAAAAGTGGAAAACTTTGGAAATGAGATTAAAATCTCACACCACAATAGATGATGCAGCCTTGCAATTAATGAATACGGAAAAACAGAAGTGGAAAAATCTTTTATCTCGATTATTAGATATAACATTGTTTTTGGCTAAACAAAACCTAGCATTTCGTGGACATGATGAAACCAAAGGGTCGTCTAATAAAGGTAATTTCTTAGAACTAGTTAAACTGCTGTCAAAGTATGATGCAGTACTCAAAGAACATATACTATATTTGGAGCAGGAAAAATCACCTAAAGTAACATATTTATCGCCAGAAATACAAAATGAGTTCATAAATGTTTTAGCTAATCATGTAAAATGTCAGCTTGTAAACGAAATTAAATCGGCCAAATATTTCGGAATCATGTTTGATAGCACACCTGATGTTTCACATGTTGATCAAATGTCTGAAGTGATTCGTTATGTAAAAATTAATAATAGAAAAGTAGAAGTCAAAGAAGTATTCTTAGGATTCTTTCCTTTACATGGAAAAAAGCAGCTGACTTAAGCGCTGAAATACTAAAGAAGCTTGAAAACGATGGCTTAGATATTATGATGTGTCGTTCTCAAGGTTATGATAATGCTGCAGTTATGAGTGGTATACATGGAGGAGTACAAGCTATTATAAAAGAAAAAAACAATAAAGCAATTTTTATTGGTTGTATAGATCATTCAATTAATTTATGCGGCCAACATTCGTTCGCACAAAATGTGACTTGTGTTACATTTTTCGGAGCAGTGGAAACAATATTTAACTTTTTTTCAACTTCCACAAGCCGTTGGGAAGTGCTCCTCAATCACAGCAAAGCATCTGTTAAAAGACTTTCGACAACGCGATGGAGTGATCATTACGGTGCAGTAAAAGTATTGGCTGAAAATTTTGATGGGATAATATCTGCAATTGAGGAACTATGTGACCAAGACGTAAATTTAGAAACTAGAGGTGCTGCACAAAATCTTATGCCTGCTGTGTGCAATTTCTCATTTCTTTGTTTTCTTTTCTTTTGGAATGATGTGCTAAGGGAAGTGAACAATGCTCAGATTGCATTACAAAGTAAAGGTTTATGTGTTGATGAAATAATCATAAAACTAGAAGCACTTCGTCTATTCATTGGAGAGAAACGGTTGCATCTAGCAGAAGAGGCAATAGATTTTGCTGTACAAAAATCGGAAAAATACAACATTTCGATGGAACGACGAATTCGTCGCAAGAAACGCATGCCCGGTGAGTTAGCGTCGTCCACCGATGCTGGACTTACACTTAGAGCGGAACTTCAAAAGGACATGTTAGAATGCCTTGACAGATTCAATATTGAACTCGAAACAAGAGTAAAGTCCATTAAAGACGTAGCTTCATTGTTTGAGGTTGTGCAGTCAAAGACCTTGCTTTCGGCAAACACTGAACAGTTAAAATTACCTATATCAAAATTTACTAACCTTTACGATGAAGTATCAGAAACAGAACTCCTTTTAGAAATACCAAGATTGAGAAGACATTTAAAAGCGGCTAATATTACTGTCTCTAATTGGGTGATACTGGACTTTTTGAAATTTATTGTGGAATGGGATTTTACAGAATCTCTTCCGAATCTAACGGTAGCACTAAAGTTATTTATAACAATATGTGCATCAGTAGCTTCATGTGAGAGAAGTTTCAGCAAATTAAAATTAATTAAAAATTATTTGCGGTCTACAATGACCGAAACCAGATTAAACAATTTTAACGATAGAACATGAAGCAACACAAAATATAAATTTTGAAGACGTGATTTCGGAGTTAGCTAGTGTCAAAGCTAGAAGGAAGAAATTTTAATTTTTAACAAACTAAATTTGTTTTACATAATAAACAAATATTTGTAATAGGTACTCATATTTTAATAAAACGTAAATGATTATAACTTTTTTTTATTTTAACAGTTTCGATTGAGTTTTAGGGTGACACCTATAAAATCCGCCCCGGGTGCCACCTATGCTAGCTACGCCACTGATATTAGAAGAATGATAGCACAAACAAACATCGACCAATGAGAAGCTCGCTCACTTCGTGTCACTCGTGATATCAGTCGGCTCCTAACTGATAAGATAAAATATATTGTGATCCGAAGGTGTACTCCAGTGTCCTTTCCAATTTTGGTGAAAATGTACTTCCAAGCGCTATGCAAAGTGAGTGACCGTAGTGGCCGAGATAGAAAACAGAGACGATCGTTGTTTGTGTACCTTATACATTATATAAGTAATGGTGTTTCTTTGTTGTAGGTGTTAATGATATTATGCGTCCTAGTTTCGTCGAGCCACGCACTAGAGGCCGACGCGGAAAACGTTCCATGTGATATTACTATACAAGACTCATCCAATCTCACACTAAACTGTTCGCGCCGCAACACTGATGAGATTCCAGAAAAATGGCCAGAAACATTGAACAGCGTAGACAAAGGTAACGACGGCGACTTTGAGGGAGAGTGATGGGATCATTAATCATCGTACATTATCGCGGAGTATGGCATAAACAAAACAAATAGCTGCAAATCAATCAAGTTTTATATTGAAGACAAAGTTCCCTATAAATAACTATCGGTTGATCAACATCTGATCAAGTTTTAGTGTTATAATAAATTATTCATAATACATTCTGAAAATCATGCATACGTTCCGTGCGTACGTTTATCGATGCAGTGAAGTTTACCGTGGGTGGAATGGATTAGGTTTTATGATAATACCTATTTGGTTTTATGAATATTGATGAAGTATTAACAGGACTATAACCGTTAATAACATGATAGAAAATAAGTGAAGTTTTTTGTTTGGAAAATAGATGTTATAATGGAAATTTCATGAATTCCAGATGGGCATGTATTGATAACGTTTTTCAACAATACAATTTCGAACGTGTCGCAAATACCAGCAGTACCCGGCAAGAGGGTCGCCATCAGCTTCAAGTCGAACGAGATCGTTGACATCGAGGATGATGCATTCAGCAACATCGAAAGATTGGTATACCTCGATCTCAGCAACAATTATATCTCTGGTATGTTTATTATTTACTTTTAAATTAAATAACAGATAAACTATAGCTGCGATAGGCGATCAGTATTCAAGTAAACTCATACACTCTCACACAGTCACGAGACTATCAAATATCAACAACAAATTGCCATAAATTCCACTAAAATCATAAATCAAATATTTCAACTTACTGTTATTTTGGGCCTTGATGGTCCACTAACTGGTCAATACTAACCGTTAAGCTATCAACGCCAACGTATGGAAGCGAGATACGTAATACGTGATTATTGATCAGAAAACACTTATCTGGGTCAGATATTTATGTTCACAAGTAAGGCAAACAAAAGTATTAATAAAACTTATACAAAACAGACGTGAACCAAACGTACTACTTAAGTTACGCGTTAGCTACATTCGATTACTGTAATCACTTGACATTAGGAACAAGTCAAGTGCACTAACAGTCACTTCTAAAGCCAATATTTTTGCAATTTGTCAACCCACACGGCTAATAAATATTTGCTAAGATTCTGTTTGGCTATTCGTTATCTTTCAGCCTTAATAACATAAAACAGAAGCGCCCCATGTCTCCTCGTTATTCTTTCACAAACACTGAATAAAGATGATCTAAATCCTCTACAAATATCTCCCATGGATATATAAACAACATTTAGCAAGTGTTGACGTTGCCATTACGTCTAAGATTTCAAACTTTCCATTATAAAGGTGAATGAATTCCGCTAAATGTACCTCAAACATGGCGTGATATACATAATACATCTAGATTGGAGACCCATTCATGAATCACATTTTTTTTTGTTTTTAATTTATCCATATTTCAAACGGCCAACAACGAATTAGCTCCGTGCTTATAGTATACGAAATAAGTGAACGCAATAATATTGTTAATATAGTTAACGTTTTATTATCTTTCACATTCTCCACAGATATGAGCGTTGAGCGTACACTCAACATCTTTCATAATGTTAGTCACCGGCAGCGGTACATTTATTTATATGGTTTCGCCGAAGAACGCTACGTTGCAACACTTTGATTCACAAAAATGTCGTAAACACCATCTAACAATAGCCTTGACTAAGACAATATGTATAGGGGAGTCGTTCTCCGTGTTTCTAAGTGCATATTAAGTTGTCGGTTCCGCATGATAACAGCTAGAATAGAAGAACAACACTTTTGGGTGAACTGAAGTAATTCGGACTAAAGCAAATAACATGTTAATGCGCATTGTCTTATTGAACTCATTACTAACAAAGATCGTGTCATTTATAGCACCTTTAAATCTTTACGATATAAATTACTCGCTTGTGAAGATAATTCTGACATTTAACTCTGATTGGATTTACCATAAATATGAAGCAATACAGTTCACTAAGAGAATAAAGCGAATTCTCATCTATTGTTATGAATATAGTAAGCTATATACGTGTATTGATATCGCATTCAAATGCACTAAGTATTAAACAACAAAGTGTAATCGGAACACACACGTAGCCGTAGGTAACCTGCAAACAAGAGCAACAAAAAATCATTAGAGAGAACATAACAATACAACGAATCCTCGAGCGACATCGACAGTTCAATCAAAGGCCCCGGTTCAACGATCCGTAATTATAGTTTTGTGAGACAGTTTTCTAATTAAAGATTTCCTTGTGTTCAACCGACAAATGAATTTAAGATACAGGACACGCCTCGAGAACTACACAAACAAGTTTCTGATAATGTCACTACACCATAAGCATAATAGGAAACATACCTACATCTACACATTACGATAAAATATTTATCTCTTATCTAAACATTCATATGTGTACAATAAGATAGCGCAAACAGTCTTCTCTACGCAAAATACATCTAAGTCATCAACATAAATACATAAACATGAAGAAAGTGTGTATTGTACGAAGGTGATCTCTGAAATATTCTGTCGATTTGGTAGCTCATTAGAAAGTACAAACAATTACTGGCGCATGATAAGCTATTCAAATCACAAGTATCTACGATATATCACTATTGACAATCATTAGCATAAACGCAAACAAAGTATATTTTCTAGAAATTAATCAATTATTACGAATCTTGCAGTACTTACAAATAGGTTTACTGATTTACAATAGTCATTATTTCCAACTAAACATTTTGCGTCACTGTGGAATCAAGACTGCCCAACTGTAGTCTTTTGGACCAAATGTTCTCTCATCATTCATTCAAACATACAGATGAAGTACTTTATCTAAACTAATAAATATTAAATAAAATGTTACTACAGTTCTGGCACAGTGAAAACTATGAATCACTAGGAAAGTGGGCGGACGACGGATAAGCCGTTGCAACTTCAGAATGAATACAAAGCACAAGGGACGCAAAAACTACGACATAGCATAACTACTACACAAAAAACAACTAAATTAAAGCAATATGACTCTTTTGGTTCCAGGTGAAGTGTTAAGGAGTGAGATATTCCGAGGGAAATACCAATGTACCAACTGCACTCAATATGGCGTATACGGCAGCATCGCATTGGAGACGCTCAACTTGGGTCACAACGACATCCACTCCTTGGACCGGTACTTGTTCCAGTACACGCCGAACTTAACACGACTGTACCTCAATAACAACCCGATAGAGATCCTCGACCATGTGACACTTCTTGCATTAGCCAGTGCTATCAATTTACAGGTAAGAAAACTATCGAATTTGAAATTATCTTCGTTTCAATGTACCAGGGTGAGGAGTATCTGCTTCTCTTTTACCTAACCAATCAAATTCTTAAATCGCCCCTTACGAAACCTGCAAAATAGGGCGACCTACATTTATTTGGGGATCACTATCAATATCACTAACATCGACCAACAAAGTTTACGAATGCAAGAAGTGTATTTTTGACTTGATCTAAAAAAATATCGTGAACAGAGATTAACTGAAAACTAGAAACTAGCGGATAGAAAACATTTCAAACTAGCTGAGATAACTACTCAATTTCTTTTGATAAATTACCTGATAAAAACAAGGTTATCAAACTCTTCGTTTTTACTTGAGCTATTAAAATACTGATTTACGATGAGGCACGTTATTCAAGTATTGTGTCAACTTCATCCCAGACGTCAGGCGAATATTAAAATGTATATTACGAGAAGGAACTTTGCAAAGTCAACAACAATGAGTATTAGTCACGATACAAGATATCGCCATCATTAATTAAAATATATGAAAGATTAATAACTGAGATTACGCACAATGAACAATTTCTAGCTAAGATTGCATTCCAGTAACATTCATTTACCTATAATATCTAACAAAAGAAGTTAAGTTTAAAACGCAAACCCAGATGTTTTTTTTTTTCAAAAAGACCTTTAAGTGAGAAGATCACCTACTATTGTTAGTTGCGGGCCCCCGCAGCGTTCACCTAAAAATACATGCTTTTTTATTTTAGGTATTGGATTTGGCTAAAACCGACATCAATAGCATACCCCTAGACGCGTTTAAAGGGTTAACGAAGCTGCAGCAAATCGATTTGTCTGACAACCGGTTCGTGACAGTGCCGGAGAGTCTGATTCTCGTCGGAAGCTCCCTCAAGTACCTCACGTTCAACAACAATCCTATCAACCAGCTCAATGACGACAGTTTCGTAGGTAAATACAGAGATTTACCATCTACATGAGAGTTCGTATTGCTTCGTAAAAACTAAATGGTTGCAACTTGCGGTTCAGAACAGTGAAAATAAGTGCTTTCAGAAGAAACGCAGTTTTGGGAGAATAGCTCGTCCCTAAATAGGACTAATTAATTGTATACGAATTTATTAGTCTATCGAAAACCAGGCATTGAGATAGGATGTTATACTGTTTTGTTGTTACAACGCTACGTAACCAATTTCTAGAACGGGTTTAGATCGTAGTATAACAAGTTAACAAAATGATGTTTATCTTATTTATGTGTACGTAGAAACTGGACTCATCATCATTTACGTACCTACTGGACGCTGAGTCATAACTGGATACAATACATAACATTATACTGGAACCTGTTGTTATCACGTTACGGGAAATACCAAAATTAAAAAGGATTTTACGACGCTATTTATCTCCACTTTTGTGCCAAATCAATCTCGATGAATTTCACTTCAATCTCGCATTCGAGTGTTTTTATAATATCGGCTTATTAATTTACAACGAATTGGTATTTGGCAACCATTAAATCTGGAGCATACCATGAAGTTTATAACTATCAATGTGTTTATTTCGGGAATGTTTACTTTATTGAACAGAATTATGAAAAAAATAATGTACTTCCAAACAAGTATCAAGCACTACTTATCGAGTACTTATAAACAGTCTGTAGCAAAAAAATGCCTCAGATGTTTATCTATTATATTAAAGAGTACATTACAGGTTGATGTAACATGCCTACTCGTTGATACGGAAGTACATAATAATAATAGAATCAGTTTTTTTGCAGGCTTAACGAACTTAATCGAATTAGAAGTCGGCGAAAACGATTATTTGGAAGAAGTGAAAAGCAGCACGTTCTCCCCACTCAAGAACTTGAGGGTACTTCACCTCTGCCACAACCGAAATCTGCGATACATCAGCCATAAAGCGTTCCTCGGATTGAAAGACCAATGGACCTTGAAAGAAGTGAGTAACACTGTCCCAACCAAAGTTACGATATAGATAGCAGCATCAGCACGGAAAATCCCGCATATCTTATGAGCATTGCTAATTCGGTGCTATAAAGTTATTGTCGAAGCGGAAATAATTTATTCTGATATTTTAATCGAAGCAAATCTAGTTTGGGCGTCATGTATTTTCTCATAATGATTAATGTTAGGTACCTACTCGGGATGACGACACCCGTCTATTATTGTGACTGATATATTCTATAAGTTCATGGTAACATGATTTATCAGAATTATTAAATAAACGTGATGATTACTAACATAAATTCGGTAAACGTATCATAATCATCATTTTGTAGAATGCATGCAATCCAATTTGCCCCAGTTTTTGAGTGCTTACACGACAGTCGCGGATCGGGGTCAGCTTAGTAATCATTTTAGTGTTGTTTTGATACACAATCAATCATTGCCACATTTATCCTAAAAAATAGAACATTGTCGACTATGATTACAATCATAATTACGCTAATTAAGACGGACAGACTGATAGCCTGACTTATTTACATCTATCGGCCTTAAGAACCACTGTTAAGCACTAGTTTTTAACTACAATCGAGTTGAGTATTCTTAGATTCTTCGATTTGGAAATAATTGTTGTGTTGCTTTGCGCTAGCGAAAAGTGGGTCAACTGTAAACCACTGTCTAGTTTCGGGGAAAAACAACCATTATTATTTTCTAAATAGATACGTGATACAAATAAATAATGGTTGATAAAGCATAACTTTTCAAAAACAGTTGATACGGGTATTCCCATAGCATTATGTAAGCCGATTAATCAGTTTGCCCTACCTTATTTAGAGTCAACATTGTACAGTAGGTATGTGATTTGCCTAGAAGGAGAGAAATCGCGACATTTTAAATTAAAAATAAGTATTGACGCAAGCAATGCTTTGCTACCTCACGATACTCTATAGTAAAAAATATCCTAACATTTATTATGAAACACAACCACTTAATACAAGCACATTCTCCTGAGCTGCCAAGATAAAATATGTTAATGCAGGTCATGGTCTATCAATATGCCAAATTTCATCTAAATCCATTCATTAGTTTTTGCATAAAAGAATAACAAACATCTACCTCTACATCTCCTCAGAAAATCTATTTTTTATGTTCTAAGATGTTTCAACATTTTCACAGTTGTCTATAAATATTAATTTGAAAAATGTTTTATTCATACAGGTATACCTGGATAACAACTACCTCAGTGAGTTATCCACAGACTTAATGCCATGGAACAAATTGGAGATATTAGGAATGACTGGCAATAATTGGCTTTGCAACTGTGAACTGGCCAATATTGTGACCGATCAGGGAGCAGGGGCTAAATTCCAAACTGGAGAAATTCCTTTGTAAGTATAATAAAATTAAAAATAACTATGATAATTAACCTGTATATCCCCAAGCGGTCACCGGTGAACTCTCTCCACTAACTACATTATAGACCTTATTTCCAATGTTTAGAGACTACTTTTGTATGAACAAATTTAGGGGATGATTTTCAACAATTTTCAAGGTTTCGATTATAATATCCATGCATAATGTGGCTGGCTTTTACTGCTAAAGTGAGCGGTCCTATTCACAAAATATTTGCCGCAAAGGGGTTCAAGGAATAGATACAATAAATATTCAGATTATATCTTTAATACAGAGGAAATTCTTTAAAATATAAAACTTTACAGAAACTTCTCAAGCTACAATATAACTAATATTTCAGTCTAAGACTGGTTTATGACAGTATGTCAGCTCATAAAATTATCAAGCTATGAGTTCATCATAGTATTTCATATTTTATGATCTAATCAGAGATTGTAAATAGTAATTTTGTTTTACATTTAAATCACAGGTATTAAATATTAACCTATCGGTTAATTTTAAACTGTCAAACACCAAGCGGTCACCGTGACCGCAACCTATTGTGCTATAATTGTGTTTATAATGACGGTACTCAACGAATTAAGGGTGCCTTTTGATTGGCTAATTTGTGCTACCAGAATTTACAGTGTGAAACTATTTTAACATCTTTCTTCTTATTACAGCTGTGCTGCCCCTATGAGGCTCAGTGGAGCATACATAACCAATATTACACTTCCCTACTGCCCAACTTTGAACACAGAACCTAAGAACATCAGGGTATTCACTTTATCTAACCTAAAACCTAAACACATCTTATACAGCATCCTAGGAGTAGCATTAATAGCCTGTTTAGGTATGTTACTAGGCCTACTTGTTAATGCAGTCAAATCTTGCTACAACAAAAAGATCAAGACCCAACCAATCCGTTATATCAACTTAAACTCAGATACCAGTTTTGCATGATAACACCTTAGTAGTACTAATCAATAAATTGTATTATATCTTCAATAGAATTATACTGTCAGGAAGTTTTAGATAGTAACGAAAATATGTAAATAGAAATTGTATTAAATATTTTTGGAAATTATTAATAAATTTTAAAACACTTTTGTTTTTGTTTGTTTGCTAAAAATAAAAATATCATACAACTATAGGAAACTCACCTCTTTTGGACCAGAGAGTGAATTAGCATATTGCAAAAACTGTTCCAAAAGTCGTTCAGATTTGTGTGATAATTCTCGGAAGGTGTGAAATTCATCAAGTTTGTGTGCACAGCCCCCACACACGACTTGTGGCAGCAAGTCTTCAGGGGAAACCTAAAAATATTATTCACAGCATTAGAAATATAACTAAGTTAGTTTCACAACACCTCAGTCATTAGGAGAGTTGATGTGGCCAGTGACCTTTTGCAAGTGTAATCATAGATGATGAGTCATTGGTGGCAATCTGATAACAAACACATTAGAAATCCACAAGTTGTTCCTGCACCAAGGAGGATGCACACTGTGACAAAATGGGAACATGGAGTCCCCCTGCAGATTGATTGCCTTAAAATACAAATCTAAATTTAGATAATATTGAAATCTCAAAATAGCAGGGCATAGCATAACATGGATAAGCACTGTCAAAGAGCATGGATTTGAGCAGTGTATTTGTGGAGGAGCCGATGCGAAGGTCCGAGGGCCACCGCAGGAGCGGCGCAGGTGTGAGGCGAGCGCGAGGTGGTCTCCGCCGTCCACGCTCCTTTGTTATCAGCGGCCGCGTCGCTGATACAGCGCGCCTGCTATACGCTCACATATCATTTCCACGAATGACATTAGTCATACAGCAGAGCAATCGACGCGTGGGCCGTAATATGATATCACAATGCGAAAATACCCAACACCCGCGAGAAAGTTAATGGCGCTTATCAGCATCCACAATCTCATACGCTTACGCTAAACTTTCACACGAGAAAACTCCTCCTGTTCAATGATCATTGCAAGAAATAATCAAAAATTGTTACCATTATTGACAAATTTGCCATTATCATCTCGGAAAGACGTGATTTATCCTTATCACGGTCAAAAATTGGAAGTTTAACATCACTGCAATTATCGCCACAGAATGATAAACAAAGGCGACACACTGAATGGAACTTCGGCGGCAAATTACACATATTTAGAAATTAAAACAGAGAAAAGTATTCACAATGAAAGAAAACATTTAGAAATTAATCAAGTAACTTAATTAAAATTAAAAGGTTTTGTTGAAAATATAACTCAGCATGCGATGATGTAGAATACATCACATCGCGATTGTCAACCAAACGAACGAACAAGCTACACACACATTGAAATCGTCTATTGTTTACGAAGCTATGATCATGTCGTATGTGTGCACCAAGAAAGTTTGTTCTAGTTTACGCACTGATAAAATGATAACATTATCAAAATGATTTGTATTATCAATATTGTTGTAATATCTGATATTGATTAGGATTTATGAATGAACACTAAATAGGTATGTTATAAATTGTAGTTTATTTTAATTCACGCGTTTGAATTTACTAGATGATCACTTTTTAATATACTTGAAATACATTTCAAATTATTATAAAATTATATTTTTATTAAACCTATGGAGCTCTGAAAGCAATTAATCTTTTGGCAATAAATACTCCTGAGTTTTAATAACTTTAAAACAAATAACTTCATAATTTGTGAATATTTTTTTGTCTTTTATTAGAAATATAAATTGAAGTTTTACACAAAGAAATTTCACCGCATTGCTCGTAAAACATTGTCATTTTTGTAAAATATTTATGAAATTATTCCAAAATAATGGCTATCACCCCTAATCCCTGTAATATTCTTATCTATTCGATTTGATAAGGACTTTAATCGGTCGATATTTTGTCGTTGCTGTAGTCGAGAATATCTTTGTTCGGTTGAAATTAATACTCTGTGAAACGTCAACGTCAAGCTTGACGTCTCTCAAGAGTTTTAAATGTCATTAGTCAAAAACATGAAATGTTCATTCAATTTGTTTTCATTCATGTTGCGAAAGAGCAAAGAGCAGTGTACATTGTAAAACAATATTATTTATTTGCTATATCGCTATCTGGCGCAAATTAATATTAAACTAATATACCTATAAATCTGCTGCACACGTACTTTTTATAAAGTCAAAAGACATGGTGTGAATTCGAAACATCTTAGATAAGGAAAACAAAACATCCCATTTCCTTTCTATCATCGAGTTCATGATTATGATAAAATGAGCAACTCGTCGACATCGATTGCTGATGGAACTGCTAGTTCTATTAGCAATATAGAAACTACATCGGATACAGCTCAATTATTAAGCCACGAAGATGCAAGCACTTCTAATTACACGCAGCTTAACAGATCTGTGCCATATGAGGTAAGTAGATTTTTACAAAGAACATAAAAACATCTATATTTCCGTGGGTACTATATATTTATATCTTTGTTTTTTATTTTATCATGTACAGTAATTTGAACGAGTATTGAGTAACATAGTTATTGATATTACTGGCTGGCATATGACCTCTTTGTCTAATCAGCCATTTGTTTAGTAAAACTAATATGTGTGCATAGTTAGTAAATGAGACAATTAATTATTCAATGTGCAGGACTCTGATGATGATCAATTTCACGGTAGCCATGGAATTAGGAGGCGACAAGCTCAACAGAAAATTGAACCTGGATCTATGAATGTTCTCTCAGCTAAATACGAAGTAAGTATGTTCAGAATGTCTATTAATTTATTCATACCCTTATTCCAGATATCCTTTGTTCCCTAATCAATAAATTCCATGATAATAATTTGTTTGACTAATATGTGCATATTATAAACAAATGTAATCTTAAAGATAAAAACAAACATTATTCTTCCCTTCATCTTTGTGTTTATCAAAAACAATGATTTATTTGTTATAGAATATAAAAAAGAAAGAATAACTATTTCCTTGAAAACTCATTGGTGATCATTTTTTTTTAAATTAAGAATGTTTGCTTTTTTGTTAGTCACATAGCCAATAAACTGTTTTTTTTTTTCAGAGTTTAGATTATGACACTTGTGAGAACCACCTACTACTTGATGAGGAGAGGAAACGAGGCTATGCTTTTATTGTGTGGAAAGATATTGCCAGATGGTTCATAATATTACTGATTGGAATAGTAACAGCTCTGATAGCATTTTTCATAGACATATGCATAGAAGAATTCTCAAAGATCAAATATAGAGAGCTGAAGAAATGTATCCTTTTTAAAGTTTCATTAAAAACTTTTGAGTGAATCATCATTACTGTAGTAATATTCAACCTTAATTATTTTAATGGTGATTCATTTTAACAAACAGTTTAAAAAGCAATTTAAGTAAATTGCAATAAATTCACAATATTCCTAAGGAATATACTTTTCCTCAACCAACAAATATGTTTATTGAATAGACATTGTTACATTTTAAAATGTTTCAATGAATTAATCAATTTATTACTTCATCAGTTATCCACAGACTAGTCCAATAAGAGCTTTAACACCTAGATGATAAAGTTGATTTTTGATGTTGATTGTTGTGGAACATATTTCGGTAATACAAACAATTGTAATATGAACTGTACAACCTAGAAGATAAAGTTCTATTTTGCTTGATAGTTACTGTCATTTGATATGTGCAAGTATGAATGTGGTTATGAATATGATTTCCATGACTAATTAATAAACAGCTGTGGACAAATATGTTTTAGAAGACAAACTGTACATTCCTTATTTGCTGTGGGTGTTATCAAACATTTGCATTGTGTTTATTGGATCTATGCTAGTTGCATATGTGGAGGTAAGTTACACTATTGTAGTACTATTGTAGCATACATTAATATGTCTGTGTGTGAAATTTGGCTATGGACCAATATTATTATTTACATATATTTATTTAAAATTCTCTATAAATTACATTTTTAAACACTACTTATAAAATAAAAATAATATTTAAAAATATAAAAAATAGGAGCCGACCAGTAGCGGGAGCATGGTCCAAGCTACCGGTGGTTAGGGCTCCAGAGACAGAAACCTCCTCACGATACGTGCCGTTTCTAGGAGAACTGCCTTCTGTATCAGGCCCTTGATCCATCCACCTAACGCCAGCCTCCTAAGAAGGATGTCGAGGCTTTTAGGGATTAACCCATTGGCCGACACGACTATCGGCACAATGATACCCGAATCCACACTCCACATGTCGACAACCTCGTGAGCTAAGTCTAGATATTTTATTTGTTTATCTTTCTCAGCTTTCACGAGGTTCTCGTCATGGGGAATGGTGACATCGATTATCATCGTGCGGCGTACTTGTCGGTCTATCACCACTATGTCAGGTTTATTGGCTACAATAGTCCTGTCAGTAATGATAGACAGATTATTATTATTATTGTATGTCTTTACCATTCACGGGACCACAGGGTCCCGGTCATTTGGGAGGCGTACGAGGGGCCGAAGCCAACTGCGCAGAGGCCCTTTAGACAACTTTAATCTAAATGTAATGGAGACACAAACCGGCGACTATCCCTTTATGCACTATGGAAATGCACCCAAGGACAGTCCCCGGTTAGTGTAGGACTATTGTGAATAATGGAAAAAAAAGGTAGGGCTATGGATGGGTTGCTGTGGACTGGTAAATTGGGAACTATGGATGACTATGACACCTGCCGAAACAATGTAATTTTTACACGTAAAAATGGCAGGCGGAGACTCGCCAACTCACCGACCGGGCCCCGGGAATGGTTGCTAGATATAGCAACAGAGGGGCAACGAGAATGTGAGTGGCTGAAGGGTTAAGAAACTACCACCGCTTTCTACTCAGATCATCTGCTCCAGCCGAAGCCTCCTGCATCCCTGGCCCACTCGCGACTTACGAATAGTTTCTTACCCTCCGAGCAGGATCACTGCTCTCGCGACTCCACTCTGGACGGCCAATGAAGGCAAGCCAGAGGTGGGAGACCTGTTCCTTGTCATCGTTCACTCCAGCCAGAAAATTAAGGCAAGCCGGAGAAGAAGGAACGGTGACTTCTCCCTGGAGCACTCGGGATGATGGTAGCCCGCGGGATCGCTAATGCCCGTCACCTCGCCTCAAGGTGCCCTGCGGGCTTATTATTATTATTATTACTTATTATTATCCATATATTTATTTAAAATTCTCTATAAATTACATTTTTAAATACTACTTACA
Organism: Spodoptera picta; assembly: GCA_038387885.1. Classification (NCBI taxonomy): domain Eukaryota; kingdom Metazoa; phylum Arthropoda; class Insecta; order Lepidoptera; family Noctuidae; genus Spodoptera; species Spodoptera picta. Next base: position 1,016,600 of record JAZHFQ010000493.1, on the reverse strand, counting down.
AAATAAAAAAATAATATTTAAAAATATAAAAAATAGGCGCCGACCAGTAGCGGGAACATGGTCCAAGCTACCGGTGGTTAGGGCTCCAGAGATAGAAACCTCCTCACGATACGTGCCGTTTCTAGGAGAACTGCCTTCTGTATCAGGCCCTTGATCCATCCACCTAACGCCAGCCTCCTAAGATGGATGTCGAGGCTTTTAGGGATTAACCCATTGGCCGACACGACTATCGGCACAATGATAGCCGAATCTACACTCCACACGTCGACAACCTCGTGAGCTAAGTCTAGATATTTTATTTGTTTATCTTTCTCAGCTTTCACGAGGTTCTCGTCATGGGGAATGGTGACATCAATTATCATCGTGCGGCGTACTTGTCGGTCTATCACCACTATGTCAGGTTTATTGGCTACAATAGTCCTATCAGTGATAGACCGGTCCCAGTACAATGTGATATGGTCATTTTCCAGAACTGGGTCGGGCACATACTTGTAGTACGGTACCTCAGACTCAACAAGTCGATAGTGTAAAGCAAGTTGCTGATGGATAATCTTGGCTACTTGATTATGCCTATGCAAATATTCACTGTTAGCCAAACGACCACAACCAGAAATAATATGTCTAATGGATTCACCAGGACTATGACATGCCCGACATATGTCAACCGTCCCATCCTTAATTATATATTTCCGGTAGTTATTCGTAAGGATAACTTCGTCCATAATTGCACAGACAAATCCTTCAGTTTCTCCAAAGATATTACTGAATCGTAGCCAAGACACGGACGCTAGAAAATCTACACTGGGCCCATGAAGGGTCCGGAAGAAGCGTCCGTGGAGCTCCTTGCTATGCCATACCTCCTTGCGATCATTGACGCTCAGTACCACAGGTTTGCGCCAGTTCTCTTTTGCCAAGGATAGCGGAGTGAATCCATTGTCCACCGCTGCTACTTCTCGATGCATACCCTCGTTGACTTTCAGGAAATATTCCCTGAGGCTGCACACCTCACGGTTGTGAAGGGTCTTAGCATTTAATAAGCCTCGACCACCACACTTCCGCGGGATGTACAACCTCATGACCGACGAACGAGGGTGATGCATGCGATTTGCAGTCAGCAGGGTCCGGACTCGCCTATCCAGGGTGTCAAGTTCAGTCTGAGTCCACTTGAGTATACCAAAAGAATACATTAGGACTGGCATGACCCAACCGTTAAAGGCTCGCACCTTGTTTCCACCTGATAAGGAACTTTTCAGTACCCTATTCAGGCAGCCAAAGAAGCGCTCCTGTAACGATTGCTTCATGTCCGGTCCATTAATGCCTAATCCTTCTGACATACCCAGGTACTTGTATGTATCGTTTGCGGAGAGTGATCTCAGCTTTGTGAAATCTGAGAGTTCTAGTCCCTCAGATTCCACAATCCCTCCTCGCTTTACATGCATGACCGCACACTTGTCCACTCCTAACTCCATTCTGATGGAACTACTAAATTTTTCAGTTATATTCAGTAGTTCCATCAATTGTTTCTTGTTTGGAGCAAACAACTTGAGGTCATCCATGTAAAGTAAGTGGGATATAACTAGACCCCTTCTCCGCAAAGGATAGCCTAGCCCTGAATCCTCCAGTAGAGTACTTAGAGGATTCAAGGCCAAGCAGAACCATAGTGGGCTCAGGCTGTCACCCTGGAATATTCCTCGCACTATCCTTACAGGTTCTTCGTTCCCTTGGATTTGTCTACATCCCGGATAGCAAAGCACAGTTCTCCACTGCCGCATACATGACTCCAAGAAGGCGCGTAAACTTGCATCTATTTTATACAACTCCAGCACCTTCAAGAGCCATGTATGTGGCACAGAATCATATGCTTTTTTGTAGTCTATCCAGCATGTAGACAAATCTTTTCGGGACCGACGAACCTGTTGGCTAACAACCATATCAATGAGGAGTAGCTCCTTAGTTCCACGAGACCCCTCCCTACATCCATTTTGAGATACAGACATGATGGAATTTTTTTCAATATGTTTTGTTATTTTTGTCCTCAAAATGGATGTAAGAAGTTTATAGACCGTTGGTAAACATGTGATCGGTCTATAATTTTTGGGCTCAGTGGAACTACCTGATTTATGGAGCAGGTGGGTAACTCCTGTTGTTAGAAATTGTGGTAACGATCCAGTTTCCAAAGCTGCCTGGAAGTGTAATGCTAAGCGAACGTGTGAACTCTTGAGCCATTTAATCCAGAAATTGTGCAGTCCGTCCGGCCCCGGTGATTTCCAATTCGGGACCGAACAGGCTGCACTGGCTACATCAGAGGAGGTGATTACTACCTCCTCCATCTCTGATATAGTCTCACACCTTCGCTTAACATCAAACATCCAGTCACCTTCTGTGTGGCTAACAGGCACCGACCAGATGTTACGCCAAAATGTGTTAGTGGCATCATCATCTGGTCGCCTCCCGTCAGCCACTTCTTGGTTGGATCGTTCCCAATCTCTGTATACCCACCTCTGATCTCTTTGGAACATGCGATTCTGAGTATAGCGCTCCACTCTTTTTTTGTATCGTCTAATACGGTTTGCCCATGCGTAAACTTTCTGCTTCAGGAAGTCGATGCGCTCTGTAACACGCGACAGGTATTCATGAGGACGGATTTCAGTCCCCACAAATGCACGTCTTACAAAGCGCATCACTCTAGGGCGAGTATTGCCCTCCCTAAAGCAGGATAGTTTGCCGATGAGTACCCTGGCCTCACTGATACGACGCTCTATCCTATACTGCCAGGCAGGTACTACTGGTTTTGGTCGGACTGCTGCGTCAAGATTTGGGAATCTGACATTAGCCACTCGACAAGCAGCTACCGCCCCACAGTACAAGATTGAGTGTGTATCATAGAGGTTTTCGCTACTCTCAAAATATTTTTTAAGTAGCGAATCCAAGGCGCTCACCAGCGCCCTATTTTTTTTACACATGGGCAAACGTGGTAATTTTGGTCTTAAATTGCTAGGAGCAAGTCTGTACTCACGAACCGCATCCTCCAAAGCACTCCTCAGTCGTTCATTGCACTGAGTACTCACTTGTTCAACCCTGTCGTCCTCCACTCCAACGATAGAGGTGGTTGGTGTCACACGTTGTGACACTACAGGTGTCTGTGCCACCAATTGTGGTGGTGCGGGGACGACACGGTTGCGCAGTGCTTCAAGGCGTAGCCGATCAAGCGTAGCCTCATCCAATCTGCAATTGCGTTGGATGACCTGCACTTGATCCGAGAGTCGTTGGGCCGAGACGTTGACAGATGGCTCAAGCACCTAAAACATAGGCAGCATCCTTTCACGGTACGCCGTGAGGTTAGTTCCTCCCTCTGTAGCACCGTAGTATGCGCGCATGACGTTCTCATTTATGGTTTGAGTCCATTTCATGCGCCGCACACAACCACCGGTAGCGGGGACCCGTCCCAGGGCCTGATGGCCCCTGGTTCCCAAGCCAGTCGGTGGCCGGCCTCTCCCCGGCCGACGTACAGGTGGTGGCGACGTAGGTGGGGAGAAATAGTCGTCACTCGAGCTCGACGCAACTGCAGTCACCGGCGATCCTGCGGAGCGGGGTTCCGGCGACGGCGAAGCGGGGCTGAGCGACGAATCCGGAGGTGGTGGGGGTGCGCCTTGTCTATTTCTGGCTCTTGTCAACATAATTTCTTAATCTGCTTCATTAAAATTATTTTCATTGTTGGGGCTGTCATTGTCATTTTTGCATTGAGATATTTTTTCGTTTATATTGGATCTATTGTGATTATTTTGTAAAAAATATTATATAAAAAGGTTTTGTATTTGATTTCTTATTGATTTGGTCGACGTTTTATGTAAATAAGATATGTAAATTATATTTTAAAAAGCAGAGAAAAAAAATTTTACGTTGACTTTTGCATGGTGTTGCCAGTTATTATTATTATTATTATTATTTTCGGTTCCTTTTTCTAAGCTCGGCTACAGCGCCGGATTTGAGGGCTAGTACAAGCCGAAGCCAAGTGCTAACCCACGTGGACGTTTCAATTTTGGGTTGGGGTGAACGAAACTTTGTCGGTTTCGTTCAAAAATTTTCGAACAATATGGCAGGTATTTAAAATGGCAGCTTTTTGGAGGATTCGATATGTGTATGGAGGTAGTTCGAGTGTTTTTATGGATTGATGGAGTTGTTTTGGAATAACCCCCGTTGTTGATAATACTATGGGAATTATTGTGACGCTGTTAAGTCGCCACATTCTGGTGATTTCTATTTTCAGGTCGGTGTATTTAGAAAGTTTTTCTGATATTATTTACTACCTGGCTTTAACAAAAGTCCATGTGCAATTGAAAGAATTATGTGTTTAATTTGACTGTGGTATTGTTATTATATTTGTTATAGTTTCTTTAGCTACATTTTTTAATACTGTACAAAAACGATCAAAACAGATGTGCCGTTAAATAAAAAAGTTAATAGCATATTTTATCAAATCTATTATTGAATTAAGGTTTACTCATATTAATATTGTAAATCATCCATGGAGGCTCGACTAATTTCAAGCAGTACTTGTGTGTAATGTAACACCCACTTTTCACTGATTATATTGTGAACCCCATATTATAGGGGCAGAGCCTACTGTCATATAAATCCAGTATGTCTTACGATAATTATGCAAATATACAAGGTGTAGTTTTGAAACCGTGGCATTTCTCAGGGGCATGTCACTGAAGTCATAAAGTTTCAATGTAAAAGAATGTTTCGGGCCAATAGTTAAAAAAATACGGCTATAATAAATCGTTTAAGTTCGACAGTATTTCAGAATAAGCGAGAGCAATGTTTCTTATTGGAGTTTTATGGAATTAGGAACAATATCAATTACGTGTTTGAGTTTGTGTATGTTAAACGGCCTTACAAAGCTAGTTACACGACGGCGGCGTGTAGTTCGCACTTAGGAATTTCCGTAATTTACAGAATAATGAAAAATATTTAAGTACAATTTTATTTATTGATTCGAACTCAGAATCGATAGCCGAGTTACCTCCTAGAAAATAACGCGGCTTTAAAACAACACCCTGTATTTTTAGCCTGTAGCAGCTGGCAGTGGTATTCCTCAAGTCAAATGTTACTTAAACGGAGTGAAGGTGCCGCGAGTGGTTCGGATCAAGACGCTTATCGTGAAAGCGGTCGGTGTTATTACAGCTGTCGTCGGCGGACTGGCTGGTGGCAAGGTAAACTAGTCATATACTAATAAATACGAAATTGTTCTTATTTGTGGCAAAGCCAAATGCATTTGTTATTCCAGCTGACACGTAACTTAGCAAGGTTTTGTCGTAGTGGTCGTAGTAAGTTAGCACATTGTGTACTTTCTCATTATTTTATTTTTATTGCCAGTAGTGCTTTAATCATGTCCGCTGGGAAATAAGTTCAAGGAAGAATAAGAAGAGGACTTTGGGCTTGTTACGTATGTATGTATAGATGCAAAGGTAGAATGCGGGCTGCACCCCGCTTGCCCGTACCGCTATGAGGTTTTAGATAGAATAAACCAGTGTGCAACTGACTAGCGAGTTTAATTAGCGTGCGCGTCGTTCCCTTACAAGGAGATACCTAACAGGGCTGAAAGTTAACGTGAGGAATAATGGGAAAATACACTAAGTGTGAAATCTTGCCAAGTTGCGTGGCGGGGACTACAAATACAAAATACAATTATCTCACGGAATACCAATGTGAAGTAGTGACGTAATGTTGCTACTTTTTTGGTATATTTACACTCGAATACTGAAAAACTACTCAATTTTAGGTTGTACTTAAATATCGTGCCATGTTTGTCTTTTTACAAAGAATATAGTGACAGCAGTATACTAAAGCGTGACCTAAAATTTGAGTGGCGTTTGAGTATTTCCACATTACCAACTTAAAAAACAAAGTCAAAGTCAAAATCATTTATTGCAATTAGACCAGGAAGGCACTTTTGAACATCAACAATATAAATTTAAAAGTGAAGTTATTATTTGCATTTGGTTGAATATTTTTTGTACATTCGAGTACAACAACTTAACACTTACTATTTCACATGAAACAGTTTACCTACGCTACGTCCATGTTGACGTCACAGAATTATACACAAAGTATCATCATATAGCATGTTTTAGTACACAGGTACTAAAACATTCGCAAGGAAATTTTTGTGTATCATTTTTTTTTCCTCCTATTGTAGGTATATAGCCAGTCTTCCCAATCCCCAAATCCTCCACAATCCTCAAATTCCCTATTCCCAAAAGGCCTAATGCCATAAAAAAATATAGATAGAGGAGGAAAAAATCTGATACATGCTCATTGTAATGCTTATGCTTACTTTAGCTTTATAAACTATTTTCACTCTTCTATTTCGAACCACTATGTATTTACTATACTTCCACATAACACTTTCTTGTTCAGGAAGGGCCTATGATCCACAGTGGAGCTGTGGTGGCGGCGGGTATATCTCAAGGCAAGAGCACGACCTTCAACAAGGACTTCAAGATATTCCAGTACTTCCGCGAGGATCACGAGAAACGTGACTTTGTATCGGCGGGGGCGGCCGCCGGTGTGTCCGCGGCTTTCGGCGCTCCTATCGGTAAGACTAAACTTTGAAATATTTGTTTATACGGCACCCTCGTCTCTGGAACGCTGGAGAAGAAATGTTCTGTTGTGAAAAAGCCGTAGAATACCCGACGTACCTAATGTTACGTCATGAACTCATGACATAACATTCAAACCTTCAAGAAAAGAGCGTACTCCCGTTTAAAAGGCCGCCAACGCACCTGTGACTCCTCAGGTGTTGCGGTTGTCCATGGGCGGCGCTGATCGCTTACCATCAGGTGATCCGTCTGCTCGTTTGGGTGTATACCCACGACATAAAATAAAATACTAAAGTGGTCGTTTACAAAAATTTTTGGACCACATAAATGGTTGTTTCATACATACATACATACATACATACATACATACATACATACATACATACATACATACATACATACATACATACATAAATACATACATACATACATACATAACTTCACGCCTGTCTTCCATGGGGGTAGGCAGAGACTATGGAACTCCAATTACTACGATTCCACATACCTCTTTCGCTTCATTAACAGTCAGTCTGGTTGTTTCATGCCGTATTTAACTCGTCGAGTACCGTCATTATAGACACAATTATAGAACAATAGGTTGAGGTCACCAGTGACCGCTTGGTGTTTGACAGTTTAATCTGTTAACTTGCTTAGTAACCAAAGCAAAAGACATGCAAATGAATTCTAATAATACACATTGTATTTTAATTTTTAGGTGGAGTACTGTTCTCTCTTGAAGAAGGAACAAGTTTCTGGAACCAGGCGTTGACATGGCGAACTTTCTTCGGCACTGTGGTTTCCACGTTCACATTAAACTGCGCTCTGTCAGCGTATCATGGAAGGGCGGGAGAACTCAGCTTTCCTGGTTCGTATTTTTTCATGCAACAATGTAGGCAATCTGATATAAAGGTAAGCAATCGCCGCTACTCATGGACACTCGCAACACCAAAGGAGTAACAAATTACGATACTGGTCTTTTGGAGATTGGGGGTGAAGGGGAGGTTTGCATCTCTAGTAACCTTACTTACACGGCGAAACAACACAAGCATTGTTTTACGCCGTTTTCTGTGAGATCGGAAAAAAGTATCAAGAAAAACGTTTCAATTACAATTCACACTCTTTCCTAGACTAGACTAATTAGGTACCTCATAGACTTATGCCCGAATACTGAAACGTTACTCAATTTTAAGTCGTGCTCAAATATCGTGCCATCTCTGTCATTTCATAAAGAATTTGTAGAGACAGAACTATACTTAAGCGCGACTTAAAATTGAGTAACGTTTCAGTATTCCGACATTAATTTCTAAGTATGATATCATGTATATATTATGTAGATAACATCACGCCTTTTATATCCGAAGGGGTAGGCGTAGGTAGTAGGTAGAGGTGCACGTTACGACACTTAATGCCACTTTACGATGTAACACCCACTTTTCCACTATTTATATTATGAGTCCCATGCAATAGGGGGTGAGTCTATTGCCATATACCGGGTACAGTTCCAGACTCCGTGCTACTACTGAGAATTTTAAAAAACTCAGTAATACTTTGCCCGACCCGGGAATCGAAACCGAGGACCCCTGCAGTCGCACTTGCGACCACTCGGCCAACGAGGCACTCATATAGTATATGTGGATTAACTTTATATTTCGTTTATTCTAGGTCTCCTGAATTTAGGCAAGATGGAACCATTTCCATTTCAATTCTATGAGCTGCCCGTGTTCATGTTCTTTGGTGCGGTCGGCGGAATGCTGGGAGCTTTGTGGAATTACATCAATTACAGACTAGCTGTGTTTAGGATAAGGTAAATATTTAATTATTCGGTTTTATTATAGATCTGTTTTTCCAACCTAAATCTCTTGCCTACCTACTTAAAATATACCTTATTTTATTAGAAGTAAAGTTTTTATTCTACTGAACGTACGAGTAGTCGACATAGTGACGCTATTTGTGAACGCTATTTGTGGGTTCCAAATGGGGTTGTAACGGAGGCCTACTTAGCGGAGGCGGAGGCGGATGCGGAGGTGAAGAGGTTCGCCTCCGCGGATGCGAAGGTTAACGGAGGCGGAGGCGGAGGTGAAATTGGTTGGGAAAATATAAATAAATTTATGATTAATAGAGTCAGCAACATTTATTTATATTATACAGGGTGTCCAAGAACCCGGCGTCCAACTGGATTCCCACGATGCCCCAAGTTCTAACAGTACTCAGAAAAATATTTTAAAAAATCCACCCCATGTACTTACAGAATTATACTGATTTCAAAAAAAAGGGGAAATGAGCACCCTGTGACATACTTTTGAATGCTGTGACTGCTAATGCTGATAATTTCGATATTTCTTGGAGGTTTTGTAATCTAGGGTATTGCTGTGTCTAAATAGAATGTAAAAATAAAGTACTTATTGTACCATTTTAAAATAAAATATTATTTTAACTAAAGTTGATATGGAAAACTATTGAATTTCGCAACTTTGAGCGACTGTAGTGTAAAAAAAATGTACCAAAATAGTATGGCAAGTGACGTCAAATTTTGACGCGTTTATTCCTCTTTTTAAAAAGGTATAATACTTACACATTAATTTGAAAAAAAAATTTTTGATAATATTTTTACTCAACAACCCAATTTTTACGAAGTGCCTACCTACTAACGGTAACTGTCGGACCCTTTCTTATCTTAGAAACTGTTATGTTACTACTATTATTTACTTCGGTTCCAAGAGTGAGCATGAAGGAAATACACACAGGTAGATGGGTTCCCAGTAGAATAAAAGCAAAGAATGTTAGTTTAAAGATATTTTATTACAATAAATGTTCAAAATGTTGACCACCCGCGGCAATACAAGCTCTCACTCTCCTTAAAAAGGACCGCTTTATGTTTCGCGAGTAACTTTTTTGACGTATCACCTGCACTGCTTGTGTTATCTTCTCACGAAGGTCAGCGATGTCATTAATGGGCTTCGCATAAACGAGCTCCTTCATAGTTCCCCAGAAAAAAAAATCCAGCGGATTTAAGTCAGGTGAGCGGGCTGGCCACGGGATTGTTCCTGATCGCCCAATCCACCTGTTCGGGTATTGCTCGTCCAAAAACTCTCTAACGGATACGCGAAAATGTGCTGGACAGCCGTCGTGTTGGAACCACATATCTGGTGGGGTCTCTTCTAGTAAGTTTGGCAAATCATTTTGAAGAAAATTTAAATATGATTCGCCAGTCAAATTCTCGGGCATCTCAAATGGACCAATAATATTCCCACAGAGAATACCGGTCCACATGTTCACTTTGAACCGGTACTGGGATCTATCTTCTCGCATCAAGTGCGGATTTTCCACATGCCACTCGTGCAAGTTGTGTAGGTTCATGTAGCGATCCTTCTTAAATGTTGATTCATCTGACCACAAAATTTTGTCGATAAAGTTTTCGTCTTCTCGATGTTTTTGCAGGATTGTTTCACAAAACGCGACTCGGCTCGGATAACCTTTTTCTCCCTCACTCTTACCTGAATAATGGGGTACCATAAAGAAGAACCAGCAAATCGCAAAGATAGTTTCTGTCTTGCTCCCTCCTGTTGTAATAACGAATCACTATGGTGAGATGCATGCACATACCGTCCCTTACGGTCTAACCTGTTTTTTGAGAGGCCTGTTGTTATTTTTATGAGTATACAATAGTAATTCTTTAGAGGTTAGATTCAATTCGTCGTAAATTTTTCTTTCTAAGAATTCTGTAAGACATCGTAAAAATTGGGTTGTTGAGTAAAAATATTATCAAACATTTTTTTTTTCAAATTAATGTGTAAGTATTATACCTTTTTAAAAAGAGGAATAAACGCGTCAAAATTTGACGTCACTTGCCATACTATTTTGGTACATTTTTTTTACACTACAGTCGGTCAAAGTTGCGAAATTCAATAGTTTTCCATATCACCTTTAGTTAAAATAATATTTTATTTTAAAATGGTACAATAAGTACTTTATTTTTACATTCTATTTAGACACAGCAATATCCTAGATTGCATTAGCAGTCACAGCATTCAAAAGTATGTCACAGGGTGCTCATTTCCCCTTTTTTTTTGAAATCAGTATAATTCTGTAAGTACATGGGGTGGATTTTTTAAAATATTTTTCTGAGTACTGTTAGAACTTGGGGCATCGTGGGAATCCAGTTGGACGCCGGGTTCTTGGACACCCTGTATATAATGTGTACAATTGTACATACATGTTCCTGATTCCTCTTAGTAATCAAAATTGACAAGAGGCAAATTATATTTTACGAACAAAATCTTTGCGGCTTTTGCGCCTTCTAAGCGGTTTCTCAAGGGTTCGTAAATTAAACCAGCAGCACTAAATAACTGTTCACTTGGCACTGAACTTTGTGGCGCCGATAAGTAAATGCGAACTTGTTGTGTTCTCTCTGATTCTGTTTGTGATCGTAAATCAAACTCTGTGATCGTAAATGAACTTCCGATATGACTCCGCATAAATTTTGCGGAGGCGGATGCGGAGGCGGAGGTTAAATTGTTTGCGGAAGTTCCGCAGTAACGGAGGCGGAGGCGGAGTTCCGTTACAACCCTAGTTCCTAATAATGAACCCAATGTTGATAGCAAAAAAGTTGATTTTACTTCAACGTGTTTTATTATCAGGTACATTGGAACTCCTTGGTTGCGAGTAGTGGAGGCATGTCTCGTGGCGGCCGCGAGTGCTACTTGTGGGTTCTTAATGATGTTCCTTCTCGACGACTGTAGACCTTTAGGAGAGGATCCTACTAAAGTGCCTTTGCAGGTATATTTCATGACTTTTGTCATTATATTCTATATTCTCAAGTCAATATACTTTCTTCTTTCGGATGAATAGAGAGCTTTTGGGTTCAAATTCTACGTCGGGAAAAAAGTTCTAAGTGTATTCCAAACTCCTTAATACTGTTTTTTGGCTCCTGGCTATTTTCAACTAGTTTTAAGATCTACATGTTTAAAAACACCTTGATTTGGATAAAATTTAAGTATTGCAAACTATTAAAAATTAAATTAGTTTAGAATTTGATAAACACTTACAATAAAAAATTGTAAAGTCAAAAATACTAACTTTTCATATTCCACAGCTATTCTGCGCGGACGGTGAATACAACGCTTTAGCAGCTATTTGGTTTCAAACGCCCGAAGCCTCAGTTCGATCATTCCTCCACGACCCAATTGGATCTTATAAACCATGGTCCATACTGGCATTCGTCGCTTGCTACTTCCTATTATCTGCCTGGACATTCGGTCTGTCAGTGTCGAGTGGGCTCTTTATACCGAACTTGTTAACGGGTGCCGCCTGGGGAAGAATGCTAGCGATTATCATACAGTATATGCTGCCTTCTAATGTAAGTAATTGTGTTTTTTTATCCATTTAAAATGTATGTTTATTGGAATAAAGTTGTTTTCTGTAAAAAGTATGTATAGCAGTGGAACGGAATCTTTGGGTGTACTAAGACGATGGAAGTTTTGGAATAAACTGATTTTCCATATTTGTTTCGGAACCCTTCCCTGCTCACATCTTCATCTTTATCAATCATTGCGAGAGTCCAATAGTGGATTATAAGCCTCGTCAAAAGAGGTTTGCCTTTATCTCCACGCCTTACAGGGTACGAGATAGGGGTTTATTAGAGAGAGCTACTGGACAGTAGCACTTTTAACAGAGATTGGACAATGTCTGTTAAATGTGTAATCCTTTGTCGGCTCTTTCGGCATCCGCGAGAAGGATAGGAGTGGACAAATGTATCCTACCCTGCTGTTACAGGTTCGGCGCCCCTATGTGGGCGCCGAACCTGTTGCGGCGTCCCGCTCGGACGCTGCTCATGGCACAGAGGGTCATGGCGATCCGAATGATCCGCGGATACCGCACGATCTCCGGGGAGTCGGCGAACCTCCTTGCCGGGTTACCGCCGTGGGATCTGGAGGCGAAGGCGCGTGTATAGCATGCGCGCGGAGGCACGTCGCCGGGGCGAAACTCCGCTGCCGCGCCAGATAAGTGCGTGGTGGGATGAGCTCCGGCGCGATCTCATGACGGAATGGCAGCAACGATTGTCGCAACCGAGGGCTGGGCTCGCTGCCATTGCAGCGGTAAGACCCCTCTTTGAGGAGTGGCTTGAGAGACGCTACGGCGTCCTCACCTACCGCCTGACGCAGGTCCTCACCGGACATGGAAGTTTCGGGAGGTACCTGTGTCTGATAGGGCGGGAGGAAACGCCCGGGTATCATCACTGCGAGGAACGCCCTGAGGACACGGTGGAACACACGGTGGGAGAATGCCCTGCGTGGGCTGAGCACCGCCGTGCCCTCAGGGAAGTGATCGGCGATGGCGACTTCTATGTACATTTTATACGTAGAAATGACGTTTTAGCTTTTTAGCCCCCATTCGTAAATTTTGATTCGTTTTATCTAAGTATTGTTACATTTACGACGTTTTTTTCATTACCTAAGTTACGTACTAATTAGATTTTTAATTTTCATACCCTGTCATCATCCTAATTATGCAAGTTTGATTTGAGAGGACTGATTAGGCACTTTTTTTAATTTGCTCATTTTTGTCCAATAGACAATTAACCCAGCGAAGTACGCGCTGATTGGAGCCGCAGCCCAGCTCGGTGGTGTAGTGCGCATGACTATATCATTGACAGTCATCATCATCGAGACTACAGGACAGATCTCCAACGCGTTGCCCATCATCATCACACTGGTCGTCGCTAAATGGGTCGGAGACTTCTTTAATGAAGTAAGTTTTTTTTTTATAATAACATTGCCCCACACTAGGATTTTGGGGCTCCGGCTCGACGTGCAGTAGAAGGAACGGGGTGGTTTTTAGTCAGTAAGAGTCTGACACTCCCTCCCGCCTCACTCAGGCGGGAGAAGTCATTCGATGATTTTCCCCCCTTAAAAAAACACTAGGATTTTCTCCTGTGTCGTGGGTGCGTTTACAAACGTACAAGTTCACATACACATGACATACAAACCTGGAACAACAGTTGCCCAGCCACCGCCGCGCCATCCAGTGGAGTCGCAGTTTGTTTGTATTTTTGAATCTTTAGTCCTTCTTGTCTTCTGAATCACTACATAGTATGAAACAAAGTCGCTATCCACCGTCTGTCTGTCCCTATGTATGCTTAGATCTTTTAAACTACGCAACAAATTATGATGCGGTTTTTTAAATAGATACAGTGATTCTTAAGGAAGGTTTATATGTATAATACATACATATTGCACCCGTGCGAAGCTAGGGCGGGTTGCTAGTAACAAATATTCTAGAATACATTTTCATGGCAATTACCTTCAACCCCTTTTTTTGAGGTCGGTGTATTAATATACTAAACCTACTTTCTCCTAAGTGTATCAAACGCGTTTCTGAAAACTGCAGCAAAATCGATTCAGCCAATCACGAGATAATTGTGTGGTTTCCTAAATTTTATTTTAATGTCCATCTGGTACATTAATATAAAACTTTAGACACGTATTTTTTCTTTTCTCACAAAATTAAATACTTCCTACGATATATTCATTTGAAATATCGTGTGACGTCACAATGTGTCACATTTTGTAGCACATTATGACGTAACGACCTCCCACTCCTAAACTTAGCGCCATTTTATCTTAGTATTGCAACTCAATACGAGATAATAAAAAAAATAGTGTATAATATTTATTCATGCTATCTAACTGACGTTCGTCAGTTAGATAGCATGAATAATAATTCGATTTTTAATTTTGCTACCCTGGAAACTACCCAATTGCTCACAAACATATGTATACATACAGGTCAAACTGAAGACCTCCTTCTTTCTTGCAATCGATTAAAAATAGAACTTACGTTATCGGATTTTAATTACTATTAATACATGTATTTGATTTTAAACTTAAGAATAATACACTCAAATCAAAGTAGACTCTTGTTCTAACCTAAACTATTTTCCTAGGGCATCTACGACATACACATCCAGTTGGCAGGAGTGCCCCTCCTGCCTTGGGAACCCCCGCCGCTAGCTCACAACTTGTACGCATCGGAAGTTATGTCACACCCTGTATTCACTCTAAGAACTGTGGAGAACGTCGGCCATATTGTCGAGCTGCTAAAACTTGTTTCTTACAACGGATTCCCTGTTGTTGATCCACCTTTAGCTGATGATGTAAGTGAAATTTCTATTTTATATCTAGGTACTGTTATCATTTGAGGAACTCTGTAAGCGTGTTTTCACTTTAAAGGCTATGAACCAACTAATCAGAGCGCCCCGTACGCAGTCTCGACTCAATCACGTTAAACGAAAAAAAAAAACAGTTAACATCACGCCTTTTATCCCCAAAGGGATGACAGAGGTACATTTACGGCACTTATTGCCACTGTACAATGTAACACCCGCTTTTCATTATTTACGTTATGAGTCCCATGTAATAGGAGGTGAGCTTATTGCAGTATTGCCATATACAGGGCACATTTCCAGACTCCGTGTTACTACTAAGATTTTCTTTAAAAACCTGGTAAAGTATGTAGTATTAGTAATACTTTGCCCAACCCGGAAATCGAACTCGAGACCACTTGCCCGGTAGTCGCACTTACCACTTGGCCAACGAGTCGAAACGAAAAAATACTTGTACTATGATTTATTGTTGTCTTGACTCAACATATTAATAATATCTGTCATACATTACAATCTTACTGCAACTAGTAAAAAATTAGTCGGTTTGAAGTAGATCTGACTGTTACTTAACGTAATATTGAGATTATGTAGATCCAATACACATGACTTCAGCATTTCTTTTCTTTCATAGGTGGAAGTAACAACGTACAAGCGACTAAGAGGCATGATACTACGTTCTCAACTAATAGTACTGATACAGAATAAGCTTTACAACGAGAACGCCAATACAACCTGGTCAAATTTCAACGTGGATATGAACATGTTCAGAAAGGAATATCCACGGTTTCCTTCTATTGACGAGGTAAGGGAATTTTGAATTATTGCTGTCTGAATTAAGATAATTATACAAAAGTTTCTAATTATACGACGCTCAAAGCGTGTCTAAATAGTAATAACTTGCAAATAGCTTCAGTTTTACATTTTCCGTTAACATCAAAAAGTGTCTTTCTGGTCTAATTGAATTAAATAATATGTTTAGTCAGCACCAGAGGCGTGCTGACTTGCCGCAAATGTGGGCGAACATTCGCTGTAAAAAATGGCAGTCAGTCACCTAAGAGCACACATTACAGAAATCGGTAAAATTTAATGATTGATTGGAGTAGGGTAGTTTCCTAAATTTTATTTTAATATCCGTCTGGTAAGTACATTAGCTTAGAACTTTAGACACGTATTTTTTCTTTTTTCACAAAATTAAGTAGGTACTTTCGACGATATATTACTTAATTTGAAATATCGTGTGACCTCACAGCGTGCCACATTTTGTAGCACGTTATGACGTAACAACCTTCCACTCCTAAAACTTAGCGCCATTTTATCTAAGTATTGCAACGTAATACGAGAAAATAAAAAAATACGTGTCTAATATTTTTTCATTATCTAACTGACGGACTAATTAGATTTTTAATTTTGATACCCTGGAAACTACCCAATTGTAATGTAAATCTTATTCCACAGTTAGACGTAGCAGAATGGGAGAAGACATGCACGATAGACTTGCGACCGTTCATGAATCCCTCGCCTTACACTCTGCCGCATCGAGCGTCATTGCCGCGTCTCTTCAGATTGTTCCGAGCGCTCGGACTAAGGCATTTGCCTATAGTCAATGATGTCAATGAGGTAGGTAACTATTTTATACATCTATTCAAACTAATGTTGTAAAGCTGAAGAGTATACTTATTATTTTTTTGTGTCAGATAGTCTATTTATGGTCATAAAACATTACACTACGACTGCGCAGCAACTAGCTGGTCAGAAAGTAATTCCATAGTATGGGAGTTATAAGTGACGACAATTAATAGTTCTGATAGATTTATGGAATTTAGGAACTGTCTTGTTAATCAAATCAACGCAAAAGGCGCCATTTCTCTGCGTACCACTTCTGGGAAAGACTCACACACACTGTATATGCTAACAAAATTAATTTATCGTAATAACATTTACAGTGTATTTATTAATATCGTCATTTTGTTTTTAGGTCGTTGGCATGGTAACCCGCAAGGATATTGCGAGATATCGAGTATGGCGACATCGCGGCCATATGGGAATGGAGGAATTAATACTTTCTAGTGAAATTTAACATAATACTATAATGCACACGTGTCCGACCGAAGCATCATCAGTGACGAGTTCTTTCAGCCAAAATTGTACCACGGACATTCAATTGGGAATAAATCTTATGAAGACTTATGAAACAAGTTTAGTGTTGTTTTGACTAGAGGCAGTATTGTTACCCTGTCTAATACCAGTATGTTTGAAAAAATCGAGTGAAGTTTGAATGTAGTTTAGAAAGTATGATAATATTTGTACGTGCCCGTAACACTTGCACGACTGCTAGATTGTAACATCACTCTTATCCGAAAGTATTTCATTTGCTTATATTATGAAGTGTCATTTAATTAGTTATAGAAGTCACGACATAGATTAGTATCTACAATACTGGATAAAACAAATGCCATGTCGATTACTTTCTTCAAACTATGTATCTCGGTCGGACATTTTCCTATAGAAATAATTTTAGTGAAATTGACAAGATTTTTTATTTTTTTACTTAATCATAGCTAAGAATTTAGATTTTCATTAAGTACAGCTTTATTATTTCGTTGTACGTGTATTCGACGCCAAATATTAGGTCTGTGGAGTAGACAGATAATAAATAAATAATGCATAATCAAAATAGTTGATGAATTTGGGTCTTAGGAAATTATGAAGTATTTATGAATAGTAAGTAGTATTTGTTTGTTTATCACTTAGTTGTTATACTATGTATTATTATTGTAGTCCTTATCAATAGAATTGTAGTAGTGGCCGGTGCAGATGAATCCTGCTATATTTATGTATTTAAAATAATTACCTACTGTATCTCTTAACAGATTCCTGCAATACTCAAAGATCTAACTTTTATGTCATTTGTAATCGTGGACAATAGTTTTCTTGTCTGCTCAGGTCTTTAGCTCACATTTAGTTTAAAAGTTATGAAACGAAATCCCATTCAAAGTTAGAGAATCACATAAGTTTTTAGTTATCTGATATTCTTATGTAGTTAAAAATTATGGCATAATACATGTATATTTCCTAATGAATGTGATATTCTTGTTAAGATGAGACATGTACTTGAAAATTGCATAAAATTGTGATGCAATCAATATGAATATGAAAATAATTATGATGTATCGTTTATTATGACACTATTGTGATAATTTATAAGGCTAAGATTATTTAATTGTGTTATTAATAAAAGTGTTTATATGGAAAATGTTTATTTTTTCTTCACAACTCACATAATCCTTAACATAAAATTAGTTTAAATAAACAAAGTTATTTATAACATGGTCTTCAAGGCGATATCGCTTCATTGAATTGTTTATTATATTATTTTCTTCTTCTGAAGTTCAGCTAGTTGTTTTCAAACAATTCCCAGCCAATGCCAGACCATAAATTGAAGAACAAAATCACTGGTAATACAACCAAAAGTATCAGTAAGTAGTTAACAAACTCATCCATTATAGTATTGGCTTCTGCAGCTCTAAAATGAATTAAAATTATTCATTGAATTGAATAATTACTCTTCATATCAATAACATAACCTAAAAGTTTGACGCATGTTTTGACAATCGCTTGACAGATAAATGAAGCAGTCTTGTCTATGATAATATGGCAACTGCAGTGGTCTGTCGTCTATGTTTTGAATAATAAAGGTTTTATTACAAAATATTAAAATTCCGGGGTTGAGACGCAGCGCATAATGGAAATAGGAATTTTTAATAAAAACATAATTGAGAGAATTCTTTTAATGATCAAATCCTGACCATTATTGAAATAATGTTAACATTGTTATTTATATTAAAATTATAAGTTTTTAAACATGGAAGTCGATTATCATCATAATTATTATAAAACTAACAGTCCATTATCTCACTCACACACAAAACAAAGTCACAATTATTAGAATAAAAAGAAGAATTAGATTTACTGTAATCGTTAATCTAAATGTATGTCAATTATATTGTAAGTAATGCGTATTAATTTAGGCCGGGTAATTTTGCTATTTCTAAACTTATTAGCATTTTTAGTATTGATGATATTTTTTGATGAAACAAGCATAATTGTTACAAAAGCTATCATAATTTCATAAAGGGCAGAAAATTAACAATAAAGGAGTATACAAATTAACACAATAATATTAACAGTGCTAGAATATATTAAACGATTTTAACTAATTAAAAATCCTCAAAAACAAGTGATCACAGTTGATATGTGTGGAAAAGGCAACTGATGGCTTGTTGGGCGTCTTCAAAGTACCGTGGTTTATCTACTCTGACAATGCCGTAATCTGGTTCCAAAGCTGGCAACATTGTACTTTGTCCAGTATGACAAAGGCTCATATTCAAAGACTGGTTGTTTGTATGGGAAATGAATTTGGATGGTTGAGGTGTATGGAACTTGCTCCTCATAATGTTTGTAGTCATTCTCTTAGTTCTATCAACATTCCCTTTTATTGTTACTAGCATTCTGTGGTTTTCTGGCTGGTTCAGTAACTGTGTTAGGTCCTGAGAAATAAAAAAAAAATATTGAAACACTTGTAGATTAGATACAGATTTGTTAAAACATTAAATTCTCGAAAAATCGCATACCTTCTTAACATGTTCATATTTGGAAAACAACCACAAATAAGTTGCCATTATGCAAAACAGTTGAGTCTCGCTATTACTGAATCTCCACATGAATTTTAATATTGGCGAAATACGATCTCTCTGCAAAAGAAAAGAAGCCATTAATACGAAGAAAACAATGCAAATTCACGATATTTATATTCTGAAGAGGTACACACAATGTAACACCCACTGATCGACAGTTACAAGTCCCATGTAATATTTTTTTTTAGGGGTTTGTATCATCGAATTACTTATCCCGCCTGGATGAGGCGGGAGGGAGTGGCACTCTTCAGTAAGAGTTAGTCAGTAGTAAAAACCACCCCGTTCCTACTACTGCACGTCGAGCCGGAGCCCCGTAACCCGTTAGGTTCTCCGCGGCTCCGTATCGGCAAGTCCCATATAATAGAGGCAAGTATTACCTCTATCAGATCTTCACTTTGTGAAATTTGAAACATCCCTATTAATTAACTTTTTTGTTTAAATCCTTGCTTGCGTCGCGCGAATAAGGCAATTCACGAACAAGATTACAAGTAGTTATGTATACGAATAATATTAACAGCTAATTACCAAGTATATCTTCGGTCCCGTGATCCTATATCTAGTCAAATTGACGAGCACGGCCGCAGCAGATTTCAGCACTTCTATACTAGATATGGATCTGTTCGTCACTGACATGTAAGTGTACACACGATGCACAATGGCTGATGCATTGTCGTTGTATAACATCGGAAATACTTCTGTTAATAATTCTGCAACAAATAACACAAGTTGTTAGGAAATTAGCAATAGTGACGTGAAACATGTTCATATAACTCCCACTTGTCGGAAGTTATTATTAAATCTAAATCCATTTCATGAGGCGCGACGGTATCACCAGCCAGGAGGCGCTATTTTCTACTCCAAGCAACTGAGAGACCTTAGAGATCTTCAAAAGCAGAAAAACTTAGAATCTTAAGACTTAGGATTAACCCTCAGAACTGCGGCTGGAACTCACGGCTTTTCAACGAGTTAATAATATTCTAGTTTATTCTAACTTACCAAGAGATCTAAATGCTTTGATAACAGTTTCGATGCCGCTGATATTCCTGAGCACCTCCATAGCTTCCTCGTTACGCTCCTTCATAGATTCCTGGGTGGACTTTAGGCCACCGTCGCGCCATCTGCGTCTGATTGCCGCCACGCGCTTGTCATGAGCTATGCCCGTTCTTGCTTTATGTCCTCGGAATAACGCCTAAAACGTATAGGTAGAATATAATATTACAAATTTTGATCACTATATTACATTCATTGATATTTTATAGACAAAAATTCACCTGAATCTTAGAAGCTGCCCAGTAGACTCTCTTCTCTTCCCTAATCTTTTCAATATGTTCTCTCTTCAACTGAATCTGTTTTCTCACCAAGTATCCTCTGATTATAGCTTGGAACTTGACTATAATCCTTCTTTTTTGTGTAAATTCGCAGCGTATCAGTCTCGTTAGTAATTTACCTTTCCATATTGTCTGAATGAATCTCACCCGTTGTATGTATTTTACGTACCATGAACGTACTAGATATCGTCTTACGTGTTTCTGCAAGCATATTGCTGCTTGTAACCTTTGAGTTTTCTGAAGGTCGCGCTTCTTTTTAAGTCTATAGGCCGCCTGTATTGTCACAGCTGCCGATCGCATTCTGAAGAAACGTCTTCTTTCAATGAAGCTCCGAACATGACTCTGCAACTTAATAATGGAAGTTCTTGTCTTAACATATCTTTGTCGTTCTGTGATCGCCATCTTGTATGAGCGGAAGAATCTCTGTATGCACAAAGTAGCTTCTCTTATAGCCACAAATCTCTTACGATGTATAAGCATTCTGACTACAGACTGAGTCAGTATTGTATACTTTTTCAACGTTAAATATTCTTGACGGCACACGTCGCGTTTTTTTGTAGCAACATACCAGTTTTCTATTTTCTGAGCAGCTTCATTTTCTCTCATAATACGAGCTAATTTCTTTGCTCGATATCTGTTCTGTATTATTATAACAGCCTTTCTAAGCGTTTGGTATT
The DNA here is from genome assembly GCA_038387885.1 of Spodoptera picta. Lineage (NCBI taxonomy): Eukaryota > Metazoa > Arthropoda > Insecta > Lepidoptera > Noctuidae > Spodoptera > Spodoptera picta. The sequence goes on along the minus strand of JAZHFQ010000493.1, from coordinate 995,135 downwards.
CATTTTGAATCCTTCTAGTTTCTCTGATTAGTCTAAAACGTCTCTGAATTAGGATGGTAGCTGATTTGATTTTGTTATATTCAATTCGTTGGAGTTTGCCACTTACATACGCTTGGAATGCCGCCTGAATAGTAGTACAAGCCTTGAGTATGTTTGTATAATTTTGCCTTTCTTTCAACATGAGGCAATATGATCTAAATCTCCTTTGGATAACAATAGCAGCTGACTTCTTGTCCAGATATAATTTCCTATCCTTTCTCATTGCAAGTAGAGCCTTATATCTTCTTTGTAAGACAATGGCAGATTGTTTCAAATCAATGTACTCTTTCCTTTGCTTCCTGCCTGCAATTATAGCTCTATAGAATCTCTGAATCACGATACACTTTGTCAACATTGTAGTGTACATAGTTCTTGTCGATATCATAAGTTTTTGAGCTCTAAATCTGTTCTGGATTGTCTTAGCAGCATTTTGTAAGTGTAAATAAGCTTGCCTGTCTCTTCTCATCGCAAGGATGGCCTTGTACTTTTGTTGTAAATGTGTAAGCACAAGTTTGGTTCTTAAATATTTTCCTCTTTCGGCTCTCATGGCACAAACACTTCTGTATTTTCTCTGGATGCATAGAGTCGCGTTCCGAAGCCGACGGTAATCTTCTTTGGCTGCCTTAGTTAGTCTATAACGTTTATAATGGTCCCCTATAATGATGGCAGCGTTTTTCATTTGTATATACGATGCCCTTTGCTTCTTGGTTTCCAAATGAGATTTGTAGTATCTCTGGATAGTAACTGTGGCTGTTTTTATTTTAATATATTGCTGTCTCATGGTCTTCATTTCGATATACGATCTGTAATAAGTTTGAATGCGAATAGTTGCGGTTCTAATTCGAATAAACTCTTGTCTCTGTTTCCTTCCGATAGCATACGCTCTGTATATCTTCTGGATAGTTACACAAGCTTGTTTCGCTTGCTGGTATTGCTGTTGTACTTCTTTGCCCTTCTTGAAACTTCTAAACCAGTTCTGGATTTTAATGGCAGATGTTTTCAATGCCAAGTATTTCTTTCTTTGCTCCCTGCCCAGAGTAAACGCCCGGTAAGCATTTTGGAGAGTTATGCAAGCTGACTTAAGATTTAGATACATGGCCTTTTGTTCGCGCATTTTCACCAAGGCTACATATCTATGTTGAATGACGATAGTTGCTTGACGAAGTTTAGAATATTCTTCTTTTTGTTTAAGCATCACACATTGTGCTCTAAACCTTCTTTGTATAACTATTACAGATTTCTTCAGGCATAAATATTCAGATCTCTCTTTATGTGTAAGTAGCAAGTCTTTGTAGGACCTCTGTAGAGTTACTGCGGCATTTCTTAATCGCAGATAAGCGTTTCTTTGAGCTTTCGCTTCTAAATACGAACGCAAGTATCTTTGAATGACAATTGTGGACTGTTGTAGTCGTAAGTAGTCTTGTCTCAATTTTTTCATGATCAAATATGACTTAATGTATGTTTGGAGTACAATGGCTGCATTCTTGACACGAAGAAATTCTTCTTTTTCTTTTTTCATTAATTGGTGAGCTCTGACTCTCCTTTGAAGGGATATGATAAGTTCTCTCTGTCTTAAATATTCCTGTTGGCATTTCCTACGTCTGTACAAAGCCTGTACCATAATAACATTTTGTTTCAGGGCTTGATACTGGCTGCGAGCGTTTCTCATTTGAAGCAATTCTCTATAGCGTTCTTCAATTATATTAACCGCATTTTTGAGTTTCAAGTAAGATCTGCGCTGCTGTATCATTCTGTAGTAACTCTGTATGAGGATGGCGCTGCGGCGCTTTGTAGCAAAGTCTTGCATTTGCTCTTTCATCAATAATTTGCCTCTGTACCTTTGCTGGATGCATACAACAGCCTGCTTGTATCGAATATACTGTGTTCTGACCAGAAATCTTCGGACTAAGCTTTGTACAGTGACAATTCTCTTTAACTGTAACATGTATTGCCTCACGCATAGCCAGCGCCTGATTTGACACTGTAAATGTATAGCAGCCTTACGCCTCAATTCTTCCCTATCAAATCTCAACCTTTCAAGTTCTGCTTTAGCTTCTCTCATCATCATTACAGATCTGTACCAAGTTTCAATCTTCAGGACGCTCCTTTTCCAGCGCAAAAGGCGACTTCTATGTATCCACATTCTACAATACTTTTGTACTATGATTGTCGCTGTTGTGATCTGTTGCATCTTCCATTCGACCAGGCGGTTGTACTGTACGCGGCGCCACCAACATTGGATCACACTGGCTGCGTTCACACGCTCTTGAAGTATTCTCTCTTGTTCCCTTCTCTTCTCTACGATAACTTCGTACTTCTTCCTCCACCACGTCTGTATAACATTAGCGGCTCTTTCAAACAATGGGGCGCGGAACACGTGAATAATCTGCCATAACAGAGACAATGTCTTTTCCCTGTGTCCGTCAGCAATGTCGTTGGAAGTAATTTCGCCAACGATCACGAAGTTGGCCTCTTTCAAAGCATTCAGTGCAACTTGCACGTTGTGGATCTTCTGAAGACGAGAAATAGCCGGAGTACGCAGCTGCCTCAATAAGCCATCCTTCATCAAAATGATCTCCATTACCTTCGTTAGTCGAACCCCATCCCTAATGTCCAACGCTATGTTATGCACTGCGTATTTGTACTCGTCTAAATACGATTGCTTGTGACTCACGACATAGCCGAGCGGTCTAAGGTGTTTCGTGATATCGCCTATACCTGCAATAAGCTCTCTTGTAAATCTTATTATAATTTCTCTGCTTTCTTTACAAACGGCGTTTCTGCAGAAGAGACAAGGATCATGTGATATAAGTTTCCTTTGTTTTGCTTGATCCAAGAAGAATACAAGCATGAAAAACTTTTTCAGAGTAAACTTCTTAATAGCTTCCATGTACGCAGGGAGTAACATATTCGGTGCATTGGATTTCGAATGTTTGTTTTTGAGGAAGGGGTTCTTGAACATTCTTTGAATTATAAACGTAGTGAGACCCTCAACGTCGCTATTTGAATGTAAAGGTAAAACAAGACCATAGATGGCTTCAAGACCGATTCGAAGCCAAAGTGGATTGTACGATAATAGCAACTCCATGATAATCTTCTGGAGTCCAACATCTAAATGAAGATTTCTGTCGGCCCTAATGGCAATAAGTTTCTTGTCAATTTGAGTAGTCAACTTCTGGAACACTATTGCGATCTCAGGACTCATAAGTAGAGCTCTAGCGGATCTTCTAAGACTCTCCAGGCGGTGACTATTGTGGTACGCACTCGACACTTGTTCCTTTGTAGGCGCGGCAGGAACTTCTTTATTCCTATTTTCGATCCAGGCTTTTCCAACATCTATCTTCTGTTCTACGTTGCTATCTAGATCGGAAGGTGGTGTCAATATACAATTCAACCATCTTTTAAATTCATTCTCGAACTTTTCTACGGCTTCTTCGTCGTAAAAGTAAGTAGACGACAAGAATGGATCGACTGTCGCCGCTTGAGAGTATACGTTTCCCACCTGGTTGACTGACATGTTCTGGACAATACTTTTATTTGTCTCAAACGTTGTGTTAGAAATTTTAGTACTGTTCGAATCTTTTTTGGTAGACAACTTACTTTTAATAGTCTTCTTGACATGAGAAATCGGTATTTTCCAGAGATCTGGTTCCGCGCGCACAGCTTTCTTGGACCACGATTGTCTTTGACTCGTTGCAGGAATCGAAGAAAACCTATCGGGAGCTTTGTCGAAAGTACGATTGATGGTGAATGTAGACATTTGTTGGTCGGTTCTGTTGAAGGTATCAGAGAACTGGACACTTTCTTCGGGAATAGACTGTAGAGGAGGAGTGATCGATCTAGGCGGAGGAGATCGTGTATCCACTCGTAATTCGTTTTGCCAAGCGTTTTCGTAAGCATTCAAAAAGCTTCTTTGATCATAGATTTCTTTTTGGTGTTGATTTCTTTGATCGTAGTTTTCTTTCTGGTGTTGGTAGTCTTTGAAGAGAGCTTGCCTGCACATTTTAGGCTGTTCTTTCAGAAAGAAGTGTGGTGGCTTCATTTCGTAAATTTGGTTGAAATTCAGTTCCATTGGCGTATTCGGTGATTCCTTGGTGTAGGTATCAGAGCCAGGTTTGAAATGGTCGTCAAATATGTCATGGGTATCATTATTTAACTTCGGGAATGTTTTCCGTTCTGTCGAAAATCTTTGTGGGAAGAACGACAGGTCGCTAATGCGAGAGAATTCTGTGTTTATAGAGAAATTAGGGCTGTTCAGCTCTTTAGGCGATGATGTGTCAGGGTGTTTCTTACTCAGTATAGTGGGTGTTTCCATGTGGGTCTCAACTTTAGTGTGATGATTGACTGTCAGCCACTTATTGGGTGGTTGTGATGATGTCACACTGATAATAGAATGAGTCTGATTTTCTTTATTATAATCCTTATTCTCCAAACTATCATCCAAGTCACTTTCAGAATTCATACTAAGGATAATCTTAGGTCCCTTGTCAAGTTTCTCAACTTTAGCAGGCAAAGTTTTTAATGGAGTAAATGTGAGATTGTCAAACAGTTCTGTACCAGAGATATCACAAGTTTGCTTGTTGGATGGCTTCAGTACATTTTGTGGTGCATTCAATGTATTATTGTAAGTGTAGGATTTATCATATGTTTGCTGCAGTATATCTTGTTTATAAGGCTGGCGCATATTAGAGAAAACTTCGGAAGTATCAAAGTTAAAGTCAATACTGCCTGGTGAATCAAATGGACACTTATCTTGACGGATGTCCATGGCAAAGTCGTTAATTGCCATATTTTCTTTGTTGTACATTTGATGAGTAACCTTTTGTTGTGATTGGATGACTTTGTATGTCTTCTGTATTTGTGTTGTATTGTAAATTATTTCAGACTTCTTCTTGTAAACAGCTACTGGAGATTTCTTACCTGATTTCTTTTTTATTTTACCTGGGGATATCTTGAAACCTTTAGGTAGGGCGCCTTTCCCTTTTATATTCTGAAAATATTAAATTTTTATAAGTGGCAGCTAGCAACAATGTGAAATAATATTTTCTGGGATCAAAGGATTAAAAATAATATGAATCTTACGCTTGAATGCTGAAAGGGTACTCAATTTTAAGTTGTTCTTTAATATCGTGTCATTTCTGTCATTTTACAAAGAATTTGTAGAGATAGAACTATAAATAAACCCAACTTAAAATTGAGTAACATTTCAATATTTGAGACTGAATACAAATAACAGACTGAATGTGCAAATAAATTGATAACTAAATAATAACAACATAACATCACGCCTTTTATCTCCGAAGGGGGAGGGGTGCACATTATGCCACTGTACAATGTAACACCCACTTTTCGCTATTTATGTTATGAGTCCCATGTAATAAGGGGTAAGCCGTGCCATATACCAGGCACAATTCCAGACTCCATGCTTCTACTGAGAATTTTTTTAAAACTAACTAAACTAAATAATAATAAAAGTGATTTACATGGTACATTAAAATTGAGATAAGTACTTTTATCATAACATAACATTTTCAATTTACAGAGAGTTAGCAAAGGTAGGTATACATTTTTTTTTTTTGTATATTTATACATAATTAAATCAAATCTATAATTTACTTTTTACTACTTACATAATTGGAGGGAGCATATTACTTTAGTTTACTTTTCTTCCTTGGAACATTTTATTTTAATATTATTGTAATATATGCAATGTAAACCCCATTACAAATTTTAGTTTATTAAATAGGACAAGCCTATAAGCCTATGGTATAACTCTTACTATTTCTACGCATTTGTTAGCAAGAAACCATAAATATATAATAAGATATTTTAATATTATTTTTATTAAACTGTCAAACACTGAGCGGTCACCGGTGACCGCAACCTATTGTTCTCTAATTGTGTCTATAATGACGGTACTTAAGCTTTTATTTTAATATTATTTTTATAAATAATGTAAAATAATTACCATAACAGACTTGAGAACAACAATAACATCATATCTGCCTCTGTTCTCATTGGTGAAGCGGATTGTTTCCCTGGTTCCAGTTGGCTGGGTCGGAGTCCATAGCATTGTCAAACAGTAACACGTCTCCGGTTCCAGGACCAGCCATTCTCCTGGCAAGTGTATCACCAAGCCAGCCGGTAGAGACTTACCGAGTGTTATCTAAAAAGGAAATATTATTTTATATTGTAGAAAGTAAATTATATGTGTTTTCTACAGATACATAATTTATTCAAAGTAAATGGTTTACTTGGCTACCTAAGTTAATGGAAATCTTGTTGAAATGGGGTTACTTGTGTAATAGCTATACAAAATTAAATTAAATATAGATCATAATTCAGTAATGTGGTGAGTATGTATCATTTAAGTGAAAAGACAAAATAATAATATGATGATCAGCTTTGGCTGAATATACTATAATTCATTCAATTTTGGTACTTATCAACCCAATTTAGAAGACTACTTCCTATTAGAATGTGTACCAAGTATCAAATACGTTATTTCAAATAATGTTATACATAGTTACATGAAAACCATTACATTTTAAGTTCAATATTATTATAATCCTTTAAAAAGAGCCATCTCTTTGGCATCTGTTACCTGTTGTACTTGCTTTGACGGGTTGAACACCTCCAGGTTCCTCTCGCAAGTTGCACCAATAAGAACATTGTCGAATACCACTTGCGGAGGCCGAGAAAACGGGGCCAGGACAAGACGAGGAGATTCTTCCTTTGGTGCCTCCTTCACAACAAATTCCGCGCGCCGAGCCCTTCGTATATGTTCAGGAGTATTTTCAATCTAAAAATATAAAACGACATTTAAAACATCTGTAATTTTGGTGGATTTATTACAACAGTACGAAGTAAAGCTAATGATACTAACTTGGAAATACATGATCAGCGTAAATGAAACACTCAGAACTCATAAATCACAAGTTTTACTTGATTTTATCACACATTTTATTAAAACTTTCAAACTCAATAATAAACGATCTTTGAATTGTTGAAATTCAAAGTTCAAACGCAAACAATTTTTTAAACTTCAAACCGTTCACTTGATCACTTCACCGTTTTTTCTAACTGAAATTCTATCTCACAATACAAAACCATAGCTAATTTTAAGGCTATAGAGTATAGTTGATTTTTGAGGTATTCCTCCATTTCCGTTTATAGTGTAGACACGTCCTAATTTCTGAGTATTATTTTCATATAGCAATTTTACACCTGGCTGTCATTCCAGCGCTACGAAATTTTCGTCCTTCCTTTTCTCAATCTTACGTAGGTATCTCTAATATTTTATTCCTTGATTTTTATCAAAAATCTCGACTTATCTTCATCGGATATTAGTATCGTGTAAAATTTTCCAGAATCCAACTCGGAACTATGGCCGACTCGAGTTCAAATGAGAATACTTGCGTAGTGTGTTTCAAGAACGTTTTGTACTATTCGATTGGCGAATGTGACCATCCCGTATGTTTCGAGTGTTCTACCCGAATGCGGGTCCTTTGCCTGCAAAATGAGTGCCCTATCTGCCGACAGGACCTTTCAAGGGTAAGTTCCAGTGATGTACAATACTATGAATGTTATGTTTCTCACATCCTCGGTGCACAGGGTATCATTGTGCAACATTGTGTATTATAAACACATTCAGCGAATCACTTGCATTATTATTACACAATATGCGAATATTTCTAGTATTATTTTCTTCTCTAGAACATTTTAATTGAACATTCTGTTGATATAGGTACTTATAATACATGTCAGTTGGTGGTGGCTACTTACTACCTCTAATATTATCACCTATGTTAATTGTCTTATTAGGTTCTTAGAGATAATAAAATCATTAAGCATGTAACTTATTTTGTGGTCTAATTAATATGTTACAAATTTATAATAAGTCCAATAAAATAAATAATCAAATTATAATTTGTGTTTAGATGTCGAAAAATATATTATTGTCAATACCCTATTATTTTATTTTGGTAATTGTGTACCCTTGAAACATTGTAACTGCTGAGCTGGTAGAATTGAATATAAGTACTGTATTATGCACTAAACCACAGAATAAGGAAAGTGACTAAGCTTTACGAAAACTAGACATTAATGTAAATCCTAGCCAGTTGCCTCATCAACATTCCAATGGAATAAAACGCAGCCTATGTTTTATTCCAGACTATAATCTATCCTTTATCCAAATTATTTTAGCGTTTTTATATGTAGGAATAATAAATAAACAAACATTCAGACTTTGACATTCATAATACCAGTAGGACTTAACTAAATTTCTTTTCTTTTAATCTGTTCTTAAAATAAGTATCGTAAGACATAATAAATAAACTAAAAATCGCGGGTTAATTACTTGAAAGTAGTGAGAAAAGCTCTACTAGTTTCGAACCACAGAGGGGTTCTTCTTCATGAACAGCGTGCGCAGTCGCGACGATGTCGCGCAGCCTACAATAATTTTAGTTAATTTTTTATGTCTCATGATAGTTATTATAAAAACTAGTACGACAAGCTTATATCTTAAGCAGGATGGATCCTGTAGTCTATAATACACATCGATATGGTATGTTATTTCCGAGTATAGTAAATATTATTTCTGTATCAAATTTCGTACAGTAAAAACAATAGATACCTAGTTTTTGTTTGAAAGGGGCACAAACACACACCCTTAGAAACTTGCTCCTTGTATCTCCTAACTTAAAAAGTGATGTTTTCCTGTTACACTAAAGTTACAGCATTATAATAAACCCAGTCAAGTATTTTGAATTTATTTTTCCTTTATTATTTTAACTGAACAACCATCAAAAGGTCACTGGTGACAGTTCTCCACTAACTCCGTTATAGACCTTATTTCTGATGTTTAGACAATATTTTTGTATGAATAAATTTTGGGCATTTATGTCAAACTAGCTTTTACCCGCGGCTTCACTCACATCACAAAAGGATAAAAAGTAGCCTATGTGACATATACCATACATACAGCGCCATCTATACCAGTACTTTTGTTTTCCCTCGGGAATATCAAATTTTTCCGGGATAAAAAGTACCCTATTATTTAATCCGGACTTCTAACTTTACGTCTGCAAAAATTCAAAGCAATCGGTTTAGTAGTTACGGCGTGAAAGCGGAACAAACAAACTCACTTTCCGATTTATAATATTAAGTAAGAATAAGAATGATTGTGTACGAGTTAAGTATCTGATTTTTATGAATATGTGAATAAAACCAAATTACTAAGTTATTATTATTTTTTTTTTTTTTTTTCAAGTTCTTTATTAATATTAAATATGATTACAATCACTGTTTACAAACGATCTTATTCTATTTGTAGACTTACCATAATTTATTTCGTTACACAGGCTGTACCGCCTTTATAAACATTAGAACATATTGTTATTAAATTTTAATTTTACACTGATATTAACTTGAATATAGATATAAGTAAGTGGTATGTGAAAGACTTAGAATGGACCCACATAATATTTAAAATATATAAGTTACAAAACGCAAGCTGTTATAAAAATCTGCAACTATTATAACAAATGTGAGGTAAGTTGCGGGTAGTTCCACAAAAACATCACGCATAAACCGGCCGTGTGAGCGGCGTCGCGAGGCAAGCGAGCAATCGTCATGATACGTCACGGAGGAAGTAGTGATGGGGCAGTCGATATCGATTGTACGTGCGGGTGTATGATAACGTACTGAGTCTGCTTTTAGCAATTGCTGATATTAAACTGTTATAGTGTGATGGATTTTTAAGTAAATAAAAATTTACGTGATGTTTTTAAAATGAATTCTTTTATAGGTAGATATTTGAGTTGTTTGTGTAATTTTTTAAGGTTAGTACGAAATGGTGTGTTATAAGATATTTTTAGGGCTCTATTTTGAATAGTTTGAAGTTTATTATATTTAGTGTCTGTCAGACTAGACCAAACTGGAGCACCGTAAGTTAGGCAAGGTCTAACTAATGCAGAATAAATACGTAATTTGGTTGAGGGACTGAGAACAGATTTTCGATTCAGAATGGGTTTTAACGAGTTTAGAGCTTTTGTACCTTTATTTATAATATGTTCCGTGTTTTTGTTCCAGTTAAGTGTTTTATCCAAAATTACACCTAGATATTTTACTGATACTTGCCATGTTATCTGGAAGCCATCGATGGTTACAACTTTAGTAGGAATTATGCGTTTTCTGGTAAATAAGATGCCTTCGGTTTTTGTTGAGTTCAGTTTAAGTTTCCAGGTTTTAAAGTACTTGCTGAGTAGCTCCAGTGAATATTGTAGCCGTCCAGTGATGATGTCAATGTCTTTGTCGGTCGTAAATGTTGCCGTATCATCAGCATAAATAGCAAGCTGGGTATGGGCTTGTTTAGGTATATCATTCAGGTACAGGATGAAGCCGTACGGACCTACGAGCGAGCCTTGGGGTATACCAGCAGGGATGATCTTAGGGGCAGAATGATCATTTCCCACATACACGGAGAAAGATCGATTGCTAAGGTAATTCTGAATGAGTTTTACCAGACAGAGCGGTACTTCATATCTCATTAATTTGTGCAAAAGGCTTTGTTAGGTTTTAGTTTTCCTAATAATTTACGGATTTCGTGCGGCCTGGTGAAAGTGGGGTACTCATCCATCTGGTAAGAGTCCAAAAGTCTAATCGAATCCTTGACTGCCTCTTCAGTGCCAGAATCACTGACCCAGTGTCTAGTTAGGTTCATATTCTCTAAAAAGGCATTTGCTAGAGCTTCACATTGTTCAGATGCGGAAGAGACAGTGGTATTATTTGTCGTTTTTAAAGGAGGTATTGTAATAGGCTGATGGTGCAGTGATTTGACCACTCTCCACAAGTCTGAGGTGGGATTGGTTATTTTGGCTAATTTATTATTCCAGACATTGTCGTTTAGAGCTTGGATCTTTGATTTGATGGATTTCTGCATTTGGTTGACTTGCGAGAACAGCCGACGACGCTCGAATGAATTGTGTTCGTCTAGTGCCAATTTCCGTAACCGATTTGTAATTTTTGTTAGTGATCTGAGCCGTCGTGGAAGTTTGTTACCACTATTAGAGATTATTTTAGGAACACTTTTGTTTCTTGCATTGGAGATTGATTGGGTTAGATTTTCAAGTGCAAAGTCTATTTCCTGGGGAGTATCAAAAGTGCTTTGGGTTAAGGTTATAGAGTCATTCATGTCACATCTGTAGGCTTTCCAGTTTGCTTTTGAGTAATTGAATATGACGCGCGTTTGTTTGTTAACAGCCCCACTTACGGTGAAGTAAACAGGTAAGTGGTTAGAAGAAAGGGCAGTTACTACCTGAGGCTCTGAAAGTTGGTAGACAGAGTTTGCTAACAGAATATCGGGCGTAGATGGTTTATGCGTACTGTGATAGTGGACTAAAGTGGGACGCGAAGGCGAGGATGTCGTATTCGTTGTGTATCACTATCATGTGATCAAAGAGTACCTCGCCGTGAATGTTGCAGTGAGTGCAGTGCCAGTATGGGTGTTTGGTGTTAAGATCGCCCATTATTAAAGTTTTGGAGTGAACATTAATTATTTTATCTAAGTCTGTTGGTTTTATTCCACTTTCATACTTATTTCAACTATACTCTTCCTCACATTTGTTATTAAAAACAGGCAATAAAATGTTTAATAAATGTTTAGCATTGAAAAGAGAACTGAAAACTATAGTACTAAGGTCATTATTGAATAACAAATCACAGAGCTTGTTTAAATTAAACTTATTCCACAGGTTGTATTTACGGATACCATCCAACCCTATAAAGAGCTCCGCAACAGGGCGTTCTCTGACCGCCTCTTCGAGAGGCAGTATAAGATTGGGTTCTGTAATGAGGATATAAAACAGGCTTACGAGCGGTTGCTTGAAAACCGCTGCAAGATCTGTGACAAGATACCACCATTTCGTACTTTTAGTATGCTGAGTGATCATATGAGGAAAATCCATGAGAGATACTTTTGTGATCTCTGTGTTAAGCATTTAAAGGTACAGTTATTTTTTAATTTATAATATGTTTAATTTTACTACATTTCTGCTATATAGGGTGTAAACGGAACACTCCCGAAATGATGACAAAAAGAAATCATAACTATGTACATATACTATACTATACTATCACATAAAAGAAACGTTTAATTCCTTACTTTTATGAAGACTTGTTTTTTACTATCATCTGTCGGCGTTTTTCCGGGATGTTCCGTTTACACCCTGTATTATACTTTAATTTTGTAATTAAGTCATTATGCTTAATATTGTAGAAATAGAGTAGCTGTATAATAAATAAAGTAGTAGTAGGTACTATATTAATTACATATTTTCTTCTTAGATATTTTAAATATTGCAAGTAAATGAAAAAATTAACAATTTGCAAAGTCATGCTGATCAAATAGATATGGCTTATGAGCAATTGAAATAAAAAATTGCATAACATGATGAAAATTGGACATGACTAAGCACATTGTTTATTTACATGATTTACTGGCTAAGCTTATTAAATTTCATTACACTACTTTGGTTTGACTGGACACTGGTTTGATTGCATTGAACCTCTACAAGTCCAGTAGAAAATAATAAATACAACTTTGTCTGCTCCTTTAGGGCATAAAACACTTTTACACAGTTGTAATTCCAGGATCAACCAATAATACAATGCCTTTTGGATTAATCCTATTATAGTTTCAAACTTATCTAAAGTACCTATGTAAAATAAAACGGGTACGATTCCCGGGTCGGGCAAAGTATTACTGGGTTTGCAAAAACCTCAGTAGTAGCACGGAGTCTGGAAATGTGCCGGGTATATGGCAATGGGCTCACCCCCTATTACATGGGACTCATAACATAAATAGTGAAAAGGGGGTGTTACATTGTACAGTGGCATTAAGTGCCTACCCCTTCAGGGATAAAAAGGCGTGATGTTATGGTATGTTATGTTATGTAAAATAAAACAACTGCTTTTATATTCTATTAACATAATTGAATTGTGGTAATGTGGTTATAGTCGCCAGTACTTAGTAAATAAGTAATAATTATCCTTTACCTACTAAATGAGTAAAGCCGACATAATGACGTAATTCATGCACCAATTGATAAAGAATATTCACACCAATTATCTAGACAATACGTTTACAAATTGTATGTTATATATACCTATTTTTTTATTTACAATAATTACGAGAATGTTATCAGGTAATGTAAATAATAGTTAATTACTTGAATGATAGTTGTCGATTGATAACGAAGAAGTAATGAGTAAATTAACTAAAAATCGCGGGTTACTCACGTGAATATACTGAGAAAAGCTCTACTAGTTTCGAACCACAGAGGGATTCTTCCTCATGAGCAGCGTGCGCTGTCGCAGCGATGTCGCGCAATCTACTAAGTCAGTTAGTATATTCACGTGAGTAACCCGCGATTTTTGGTTAATTTAGTATGTCTCATGATAGTTATTATAATGAGTATCTTTTATTAATTTGTAGATATTTACTATGGAGAGAAAGTGCTATACTCGTCAGGAGTTGGCCCATCATCGGCGGAGAGGTGATGTGGATGATACGTCGCACAGGTAAATCTAATTTGTCATTAGCTTCACTGACAGACAGACGGACGGACAATTCAATTTTTGACGTTTTTAAAGTGCCTAATTAAGGATAAATTTAAATAAATGCTTGCTTTGACTTTGACACTAACAATCCTTGAGAATCTGCTGGACAAGGGACTCGTCTGCAAAACAGAGCCTTTGAACTTCAATCATCGAGTTGAGAAACAAGGGCGCCGCTGCCTGGTCTCTGTCAAATGCCTTAGCCGACTCTTACGGCTACAGTTGGGACAAGCCCGCCACAACCTCCCAAAACCGCTGCCACTCGTATAAGCCAAGATCTACAGTAGATACAACCATGAAAACACCGGAACACTGATATCCGGCGCGTCCCAGGGACATGAATAGCTGTCTAGGTTCTTGCAACGAAGTGAATCAGAAGATATTATAAGAGGAGAAGAAAAAAAACGATAGTTTCCACTCTTACGGCTAGTTACCCAAGAGATCAATAGAGATAGTGACAAATAAATATATTCTACTCTCCACACGGCTCTTTAAGAGCCATATTTCACCAGTACTCTATGGCGGCGCAACCAGCCGCCGTTACCAACGAAATGTATGCAACTCTATATATTGAGTTACCTGGTAGACCAAATTGAATGGCAGTGGTATTACAGTATTGTGTGGCGACTCTAATGTCTGCATAGTGTCTAGTTTGGTAGCTACAGAAACTACGGTGGCACGACTGGTTACGCCGCCATGGTGTCCCGATGAAATATAGCCTTAATTCTGCTGTTGACATCACCAGCCCGTTTCGATTTCTAGATTGGGATTTCCGTTGCTAGGGATAGACCTCTACCTCCCACCAGGCCACTAAATGTTACAATAATAAAAAACATTAAACATTATTTTACAATACATTATATAGATTTACGACCGATATTGCGACCGTGCTACAGGCGCGCTATAAACGAAAATCGAATTATTCCACTGCCTGTTTTTTTTTTAATACATTTATATTATTGTGACTTGTTTTATGTCAGACAGTTCAAAGTATTATGTGAATTCATCTCAAATACTTTTTCAGGTACAAACATTTACTTAACTAAACATGTTAGGGGGCGTCTATAAATTACGTGAGGTGTTTTTTTTTAACTGTCTGTCCCTCCCTCCCCCCTTAGTGAGATTTCGTGAGATTTTATTCAACACCCTCCCCCATCCCCCAATCTCACGTGAGATTTTTCAAAATGTTCGTTTTTGGCGTAAACGCGTTGGATTGCTATTGCAAAACGAAAAAAAATACATGTGCATGTACAATTAAATCATAAGCATAATCTGGAATAAATGAACTATGAAATCGGTAAAAATAGTATAATTTTTTTTGTTTCTATTAGAAAAAAAAATATGTGATATTTGCTGAGACCCCCTCTCTCCAACGTTAGATTAGATGAGATTTGAGTCTACCCCCTCCCCCCTTAAACATCTCACGTAATTTATGGACGCCCCCTTACTAATCCTGAGTGTAGGTAATTAATAATGCTTATCAGCTTTCATAGAATTTTGTTACATTACTAGCTGTTGCCCGCGACTTCGTCCGGATACGAATTTTATGATATAACCTTTTTTGTTTTAACCGTTTAATGTGTAGGTATATAAGACACAATACAAAATACATTGTGTCTCGCATGGATCCACGTTTAGACACACGAAGGGTTAATTTACCAAAATAATAGTTGCATATTATGTTACTCCTTAGTACATCAGCTACCTGCCAATAAAGTCTTCCAAAATCGGTCCAGCCATTCCAGAGATTAGTCAGTACAACAGACAAACAGACTGATTGTTTTAATGATACAAACAGACAATCTGTATACATGAGACGTGAAAATACTGGTCTTATTGTCCAAAGAAGTGATATCATTTTATCATTTACTGCGGAAGGTCTCCTTTACCCCTTAGGGCATTGGCCGTAATCCTAGTTGGAAGGTAGCTTAGACAGATAAAAGGTTAGTGATTGCAGTTAGCTTCAATATCCCCATGGAGAATATAGCTATAGTTTTGTGATAATAAAATAAGGACATTCAACTATAATCATGTCAATAGGCAATACATTATTCTTATCAAGTTATCATAGTAATAAAAGATAAAAGCTTTAAGTCCACACAGCTATCAGTGAAAGCAAAATCTAATAATCATAGCGAATGTTAATATATTTGTGGGAGTACCTATTATAATAGACTTCCTTTCAATGCATAAAAAGGAATTATGTTCTATCGAACATGAGTGCAACTTTGTAAGTGTCTGGTATTAAGTCGGCATGACTCGCGTTGACTTGGGTATTGCATACTGTGGTTGAATATTCGTAACTTGTTCGTAGATAAGCGCGTAGATAAGCGATAACGCGCTTGTTTTTAGGTGGCAAGCCATTTTGTTGCGACTAGCATTTCTCTTAATGATAAAACCGTTATTTGGTTTGTTGCCAATTTTTTTTTCAATATGATTTTAATTATGACAACCTATCCTATGAAAAGAGAATATCTTTTGTTATTCAGAAATCCTTCCAGTTTATGCATTTAAATTAGAATTTATTTCATTGATATAATATCCATTTTCCTTCGTCAACAGGGGCCACCCTCTCTGTGAGTTCTGCGAGGAACGGTTCATGGATGCCGATGAATTATACCGGCATTTGCGTAAGGAACATCTGTACTGTCATTTATGCGACGCTGATGGACGTAATCTGTACTATGCGTCCCATTCGGCGCTTGCGCATCACTTCAGGACCGACCATTACCTTTGCGAGGAGGGGGAGTGCGCCGGACAACACTTGACTGCCGTCTTTAGAAGCGAAATTGATCTGAAAGGTGGGTGTATTCATATATATTCAGGGAAAATCCACTCAAACTTTTGTAGATATTTCTTGAAATGACCACAGTAGAATAAACCTGCATTATTCTCATATTTCAGTTTGTTTAGACTGGACTTCAAGAGAAAATCCTCTGACTTTGTTTTGATCTTTAGATTATGCTCTCAGAGTGATTCAGGGGAAATCGCGAACTCATTAAGATTTCTTTGAAATATTGATATATGAAAGTGCTATTGTATAGTATATTTTCTGAATCATATTGGGTGCTTTAATAAGCGTAAAAATTTGTACATAACCTTTATAGGCTGCCCACAAATTGCTCTACAGTTTGGCAAATTTTATTTTAATTCAAATAATATATGAAGTAAATAAATAAAAAAATATATTAAACACAACTCGACACACGGGGTGGAATGATAGATGAACTGCTAATTTATTTATTTTAATGTAATTTGACATATAATGAGTGGTATAATTGACTTGGGTCGCGATCGCCAGCGCACAAGGCGACGGTGCACGGGCGGGGCATGCCGCGCGGCGCGGCCCGCCAGGCGCGCACTCTAGAGCTACAGTTCAACATCACGCCGCACCCCGTCGTGCAGAGGACGCCCAGGTACAGCCTTGGAGCTTTACACTCCACGTACATACAATATCCAACTTAATACATAAGCTGGATGAATTGGTTTGATTTTAAAACAATGGTCTCCTCTTTCATGGAAGAAGTAATCCGATTGCCGAGAGTAGGGATAACCGGGTAGGGTTGTCGTTATTTCTACTCTCAGTAGGCGATTGCAGTTCGTCGTTAAATTTTTTCAGGATACTATGATCCATCCCTTGACTAAGATGGAATGATATTGACTGGTTAATACAGTTAGATGTATGGGTGTGTTCAAAATTTTGTTTGTGAACTTTTGCATTCAGCCATGTAAAGGTTTACTGTCTACATTTGTGGTGGAAATATAGTCGACAACACCGTTTCCCCTCAAGTTTTACAACTTCAATGATGAATATATTTTAGGACACAAAATTTAAACTTAATGCCATTGAATTATATTCCTAAATAATGCACTGGTACACAGTAAGCGCCACAATGGTTGAAAGTCTTACTCAAATGCACAATATTAAGGGTTATATTCATATGTAATCATTATAGGGATAGAGACAGAGAGAACAGAGATCGGAGAGAGCAAGAGCCCGTACTAGCCCCGCCGCCACCGACGCTGACTCAGGCGAACATCGACACTGGGAGCGTGGAGCAGTTCCCGCGACTGTCCGCCGCTCCCCCGGCGCCTGGACTTGTCCTTTCCGCACCCACACGCGTTTATAAAAGTAAGTGTTGCTAGCCTACAACCTAGCAACAGTGCCAAACTTAACTTAAGATTTTTGAATTATATATAGACTACTAGCGGACCCGACAGACGTCCTGCATATTGACTTGAATGTATAAACAAAAATTCATTCAAATTAGTTCAGCCGTTTAGGATAAATAACCTAAACACCGACTGCAGCGCCATCTGTCGGGCTAATTTGTGAATCTAAACAATCCAGGGTGCCCCTCAAACGTATACAGAAAAATTCAGTTAAATCGGTCCAACCGTTTAGGAGTTAAATGACATACACACGCACAGCAGAATTATATATATAAAAGATTGACACCCTTGACGTGAATTGCGATTAAGTTGATACATGATTGAAAAAGAGATTTTAGTCAGCGATTACCTCTACTTTTAAACTTAAGTCAAACAGTATTCTTGCCTAATTTTGTTTACAAAGAAATACAGGATTTGTTTTCTTTACATTTAGATTAAATTATCAGTGTTAAGTAAATTGATTTAAATTTACAGAGCCAAAGCTTCTACACAACAAAATAACAGTACCTTGTTGAAACCTAAGTTTCGCTCCTTTCCATACTTTACTATTAAAAACAAACTGACACTTATCAAAATATTAATAAAGTCGTTAATACATTGGCAGGTGTGGATGGTCTGCTGCGTAATGATAAGAATTTCCCAGCGCTGGACGGAGCGGGGCCCTCGCGAGCTCCGAAGCCCGTCGCCACGACACCTACTACTGTGGCTGCCACCATCGTTAGAAACAGTACGTGTTATTCAATTACGGCATTGAAAGTCTTAACATCACGCCTTTTATCCCCGAAAGGGTAGCCAGAGGTGCACACAGAAGTAACACCCACTTTTCACTATTTATGTTATGAGTCCCATGTAATACGGGTGAGCCTCAATAGGCTCACCTGGCAATCCATATACCGGGCACATTTCCAGACTCCGTGCTACTACTGAAATTTTTTAAAAACCCAGTAATACTTTGCCCGACCCGGGAATCGAACCCGAGACCTCTTGCCCGGCAATAGCACTTGCGACCAGTCGCGACCAGGGCAGCATTGTAAGTATTATACGGATTATTTTCTAAACACAAAGTTTTATGTGGGTACCTGTGATTTGTTTCAATAAGTAGTCGAAATAAAAGATAGTAATAACGTAATCTGCTCTTACGATTGTCAGATGTTGCTAAAAATTATTTCAACTTTTAGGTAAAAATAATGTAATTATAAATAGCATAAGTCTCATAAAGAAATCAAGACCAAATCAACGGAGGATCTTTGGGGCTTATCGGTAATGGTTTGCAAGTCACTTATCCAAACTGTAGCGCCATATCTGGCTATGATTTTCAATAAATGTATAGATGACGGTGTTTTCCCTGACCTAATGAAATATAGTAAGGTTATCCCACTATTTAAAAGTGGTGACACTACAGAACCTAACAACTATAGGCCAGTGTCTGTTTTCCCGGTTCTCAGCAAAGTCTTTGGAAAGTTGATGCTGTCTCGGATGCTTCATCATTTTAATAAACATTCCATCTTTCACCAACAACAATACGGTTTCACTAAAGGTCGTTGCACAACTGACGCCGGTGTCACTTTGATTAAGGAAATATTTGGTGCTTAGGAGGAGGCACAGGATGCTATTGGTGTCTTTTGTGACCTCTCAAAAGCATTTGATTGCGTTGACCACGAAACACTTTTGCTGAAATTAGATCACTACGGGATAAGAAACTCTGCGCTCCGTCTTATGAAATCTTATTTAGAAGAAAGACAGTTAAAGGTTCATGTTAACGGTATTAACTCACAGGGCTCTGGGATGAATATGGGCGTTCCTCAAGGTTCAATATTGGGTCCCTTTCTCTTTTTAGTCTATATAAATGATTTGCTATTTATATTTTAAAATGAACCAAGAATGGTGCTTTTTGCAGATGATACATCATTAATTTTTAAAGTAGATCGACGTACAAATAATCTTGACGACGTAAACAGCTCCATTCTTCAAGTGCATAATTGGTTTACCATTAATAATCTAGCACTTAATGAAAAAAAACCAAAATGTGTTAAATTCAGTTTACCAAACGTGCGTAGTAACGATTGTGATATTGTTTTGAACGGTCAAAAGTTAGAATTTGTCGACGAGACAGTATTTTTAGGCATTACGTTAGACAATAGGCTACAATGGGGTCCGCATATAAAGGCGCTTTCGGGGAGATTGAGCTCAGCTGCTTTTGCAGTTAGACAGATTAGACAGCTCACGGACGTAGATACAGCTAGGCTTGTCTATTTTAGTTATTTCCACAGCATTATGTCGTACGGCATTTTGTTGTGGGGTCGAGCTATCCGAGCAATATATAACTTACGCCGTTGCGAATCGTTGAGAGAATTGTTTAGAACGATAAATAATTGAACGGTGCCCTGTCAATATTGAGGTATATATGAAAATATAATGTATGTAAGGAAAAATAGGCAATTGTTTGAAAAAAGAAGCGATAGACACAATTTTAATACTAGAGGCAAAAATAAGTTAGCTATACCGCAATTCAGACTGTCCAAAGTACAGAAATCCTTTATGGGGTTAGGTATTAAATGCTATAATAAAATACCAAATAGCATACTAGATCTCAATGAAAGTAAATTTAAAACATATATTAAGCGCGAATTATGTAATCAAGCTTACTACACACTGACAGATTATCTTGAAGATAAGAATGCTTGGCAGCATGTTGGTTCGGCTCCACTGGACAATACTCAAATGTAGTCAGTAGTCAGTAGTTAAATTCCAATAGTAGGTAATATAATACATAATTTAATACTTTAATTCTAATGTAGACAATCTAGTTTCCTTATGGCATCGAGCATTTCTTTCTTTATGGAAACAAAGAGTTTCCTTTTTCTTGTATAGAAGCAATATTTCTATGGATTGTCAGTATGCATATTATGTGAGCACCATGTTAGACTTAAGATTTTAATTTTTTATTTTAGTAAGTTATTAGTATAATGCGTCAAGCGTGTCTTTGCATGGTTCTTACATATGCGTACAGTATTGAAATATGAAAGAAAGAAAGAAAGAAAGAAAGATTGTTTATTTGTAAAACATGCATATACATAAATCGAGTAATCAGACATGCAAGATGTTAAATAATATGATTGTGCATCCATGTTTCGCCAATAGTGGCATACAAATTTTATAGGTGTAAAGATTATATTCAATTTCATTATAATAGTCATTATTAAATTACATTAAAGAGATAAACATTTGAATTTGATGTCACAATATTTCTAATTTAGGTAGTTACTTATATGATAGTCTAAAATAAATTACGTCCAGTACATACCTATATTCATTATTACGCAGTCAAATAGTGGTCCTTACAATAAGGCAATTTATTTACAAATCAATACTAAATTATATTATTATGTCCAGTAGGTATACAAAAAATTTATAAAAAATGTACATTGTATTATTATTATTCTTCACCATTAAATATGTTATACGAAGCCTGGATTAGAAAGTCTTTCTCATTCAAAAAGTCCTGAACACTGTAATAGGCTTTATTAACTAAAAACCTTCTCAGCTTATTTTTAAAATGTGTCAAGGGTAGTTCTCTCAAAATTTTTGGTAATTTATTAAATATCACAGGCGCCATACAGAAAATACTTTTACGCATGAGGGAAGTTCTCGCAGTATGCGTGCATATCCTACTGTTATCGCGCCTGTTACGTGGGACTATTTCATTTAATAGTTTAAATCGGTGTGGATTCGTTTTGACAAATACAGCTACCTCCAAAATGTACAGACATGGCAAAGTGAGTATTTTATTTTTCTTAAAGTATGGCAGGCAACTATCAGTGGGTTTAATTTTAAATATTGAACGTACGCATCTCTTTTGAGCCTTGAATATCGTGTCTTTTTCTGCCGAGTTACCCCAGAAAATTACACCATAGCGTAGGTGGGATTCAGTTAACCCATAGTAAGCAGCAAGTAATGCCTCTACACCTATTATAGACGATAACGTGTGTAGGGCGTAGGCAGACTTACTTAACTTCCTGCATAAGATTTCGATATGGGCCTTCCAGTTTAGCTTTTTATCAATGTAGAGCCCTAAAAATTTAGTTGTTTCTACCTCTTCTATAGGTTGGTCAGCGTAGTGTACATTGAGACTGCTTTTGGTATTGATCCTTTGACTAAAGTGTATTAATTTAGTTTTAGTCAGATTAATTTTTAGATTATTATCATCTAGCCACTTTACCATTAAATTTATAGATACATTTATGTCACTCTCATAAGTATCGATACTTTCACACGGTATTGCTATGGTGCTATCATCGGCAAATAGTGTCAGGGGTTGAGGGATGCCTTTTGGCAGATCATTTATATACAAAATGAATAAAAGAGGCCCCAAAACACTCCCTTGTGGCACACCAAATGAAACTGTACGTTCTCTAGTTTATATGTGTAATTTGAGTCCTGTTATTTAAATAAGATTTAATGAGATTGTTTACATTTCCTCTGACTCCATACGTCTCAAGTTTATTTAAGAGTGTCCCGTAGTGTACATAGTCAAAGGCTTGAGTCATATCACAAAATACGCCACAGACCGGTTTTCTCTTATCAACATTATGTATAACATTATGTAAAAAATCATAGATGGCCATGTTAATAGTTTTACCCACTCTAAATCCTTTCTGTTCTTTGCATAGAATATTATGTTTTTCTATAAATGAATTTAATTCCTTGCAAATGTATTTTTCAAATATTTTAGAAATTATAGGTATTAGTGATATAGGTCTATAATTCTCCATTAATTCCCTATCTGCTTTCTTAAATAGTGGCTTAACTATTGATACTTTTAGGGCATCAGGATAGACGCCCGCACTAATGCTGAGATTTATAACATGACTCAAGTGACCGCAGATTTCGTCCGCAACTTGTTTCAGTATACCCGTAGCAATACCATCATATCCTACACTACTTGTATTATTTAAGGACATTATTATTTTTTTAATCTCGGTTGGCATACTAGGGGCCATAAACATAGTTTTATTATTGTGGTCTACAGTAAATCCCCTAGGTGCAGACCTCGCTATACCCTGCTTTGGTTGCACCTTATCAATGAAAAAATTATTAAATGCTTCTGCAATAGTACTGTGATGTGTCATGATGCAGTCACCTATTTTAATTCTATTTATGTTAGATTTAGGTACGTTATACTTTGCACGATTAATTATTTGCCACGCGGTTTTAGATTTGTTTTCAGATGTTTTTATATTGTAATTGTTTTGTGCTTTTTGAGTTAGCCGTATGATTTTTTTGTAAATTTTTGAGTAATTATATAATAAGTTTTTGTTATTATGGCTTCGATTTAGTCGAAACTGCCATAGAAGTTTTCTTTTCTTTTTACTGCATAATTTAATGCCTTTTGACACCCACTTAGTACGTCGTATCGCATTTATTTTAACCGCTATAAATGGAAAACACAGGTCGTACAGTAACTTGAAAATCGCGGCGAAACAATTATAAGCTACATTTGGGTCATCCGTTTCATAAATTTCTGAAAAAGTAAGACTCTTGAGATGGTTTTTAAATTTTATAATATTTTCCGTATTGTAGTCCCTTCTAGTTGCATACCAATACTTAATACAGCATAGTTTTTGTACGGGACATTTAAGCAGTTGTGCCGTATGATCCGATAACGCCCATTCAAACACTTCAGTCTTACATGTATTAAAGTTATGTGCAAAGTTGTCTATGCATGATAAGCTAGCCATGCGAGTTGGTTCTTTTAAGGCAAGTTTCATATTGTAACTCATTAAAAAACATTCTAATTCAGTCGCTTCTCTACTTTGCTTAAGTACGTCAATGTTGAAATCTCCGCAAACAACAATTTTTCTACAAGATGAACATAAAATCTCACGCATGAGCATTTCAAGTTTCTCGAAGCAGTAATTTAAATTATTTGGGTTAGGAATTCTATATATACAAACTATTGTCATTTTGTAACTAGTCAGTTCTACGCCACAACACTCAAATATCCCTGGAGTTGATAATTTTGCTACTTTTGGCAATTCTTTCCATTGTAACCCATTTTTAACAAGGATACACGCACCACCCCGTTTCTGTCCTATTCTACAATAATATGTATCAGAGACATTGTAGAACATACTTTTTTAAAAGAGTAACGAATGGAGTTTCTTTCTCGTTCTTTCTCGTTCTTCTCCATTCGAATCTACGTTTTGGAATGAGCACCTAGCTTCACCTAATTTCACTGACGGACTGACTGACAGACTATTATTTATTTTGTATTTGTTGACGTTTCAAAAGTACCAAACTATGGTTTAAATGAAATAAATGCTTTGACTTTGACTTTATAACAATTCCTTACTTAAGAATTACTAGGACTAACCTAGTTATATACCTATTTCTCTGTAGTAATTCAAGGTAGTCCTTGTAATAACTTTTTTTAAATATTAATAAGGTGATTTGTCTTTTTCCAGGCAAGCCCAGCGTATCAATTCAGTTGCACAGCCAGCCGGCCAGCGCCAGCAACTTCCGACTGACGCAGACTAGTGGACATCGCATATCTGTGCCGCCGCAGCAGAAGAAGCCGCCGGCCATGATAAACGATGACGACTTCCCCTCGCTCGGCCTCGCCAGAGACGACCATCCCAGCGTCGGCGCCGCCACCGTACAGGCGCCTAAAGTAAGCATCGAAAACAAGATGTTGGTCTTGATATACATCTTCAGTTTGATGTATATATTTACGTTTGGTTTCCATTTCCAGGTTGCTATTATCAACAGCCAAGAGATGCAAGCACTAAAACATAACCACGTCCACTCACACCCAAAGAAAGCCCAGCTTAGCTCGGAAGCGTTCCCCGCTCTCTCGTCCACCGCGGCGCCCGTGGCCCCGCCGCAGTGGATCACGGTGTCCAAGTCCAAAGACAAACAGAAGCCGAGCAAGCCCGAGCCGCCGCCGCAGCCGCGCGAGCCTAGCTTCAACGCCGTCGCGGACTTCCCCACACTACCCGTCAATGTATCCAAGGCGAAGAAGAAGCAACAACCGCTTCAACAACCGCCGCAACAACCGCCGCAACAACCGCCGCCACCTCAAAACACAAATGATAACACTAAACTTAGCAAAAAGGAAAAAAAGAAACAAAATAGTAAAATGGAAAATTTATTGGACGCTTATAATGTCAACGGAACCAACGATAAGAAGCTGCTGAGGGAGTCGTACGCTTCCGTCAATGCTAACAATAATATACAGTCTGTAGAAGATAAAAAGGTTAAGACCGTGGACACTGTACCCAGCGGTACAGTCAATCCGGAGCGGAATAGAAACGGAGGCAATGGAGATTTTAGTTTAGCTGACAAGGATTACCCGCCGCTTAGCTCTCGCAGCGAGAACTGTATTCCGAACAAGAAGATGATGAACGGGAGCGTCCCGCCAGGTTTTAAGCCGCGCCCGCCTTGCGACGGCATGACGTTCACCAACTCGGCCGGCCAGACCTTCAGCGCCCCGCTACACACGTACATCCCGCCGCCCAACTTCGAGCACAGGAACCGCGCGCTCGTGAAGAAGTTCTCGGTGGCGCTCGGCGGAGACGCGGCTGTCGAGGACTTCAAGGTGGCCTCGCGCGCCTTCCGCGACAGCTCCATCAGCGCCGAGCAGTTCCACGAGCACTGCCGCGCGGCGCTGGGCGCGCAGTGGGAGCACGTGCTGCCGGAGCTGGTGGCGCTGCTGCCCGACATCGCCAAGCAGCAGGAGCTGGTGGTGTCGCGCGCGCACGGGCTGGCCGTGTGCGCAGTCTGCGGCCAGCTGCTGCAGCCGGCGGACGCGGCGCCGCACCACGCGCACCACTGGCCCGCGCTCTCCGCGCCTCGCTAGCGCGCCGCGCCCGCTCGTGTCTAACTGTTCGCTACTAGTGATTCGTTTCAGTAATGTCTTACATTACCCGGACGACAGACATCGACAGAGATATAAAGACTATACCTCGAAGTTCAATGTTAAAATTGGGATTTTTTGTACATACCTATCTAGTTATTTCATAGACGATTGTTCCACGCGAACGCGACGTAGTAGGTCATTGTAACCGTACTCAGTACAGTATCGTATCGCTAACCTGAATATTCCTTTGACTGTGTAGTAATATGTGATCATATAAATCTACAGTAGCGCAATTAAACACGCCGACATGCGGTTTGTAAAATGTAAATGTTATGATGTAAAATATTATTTCAAAGTTTATTATATTTTTGTACGTTAAATAGAACCGTATCTTGAGTTTTGTGTAAAATATTTTTGTTGATTATTGTTAGTGTTTCATTACGACCCCTGTGCTAAATTATATTTCAAAATATCAGTACATCTTAATTTTAAACATTTGTGTATGTAATACATTTCTTTGCATTGTACAGATACAATGCTAAAATTTTATATTGACGTATAATGTACATACTCTTATATATAATTATATATTGAAGTGCAAACTTTGTTTGATAAAACCATTGCTCTCTTCCTTCCAGCAACAATAATATCTTAACTAAAGAGATAAAGTATGTTATGACTCAGTTATAATCGATCTCAACTTACAAGTTACAGTTAACGTTAAAATAACGAATTTATACTAGTGAATGATGTCTGTTATATAATAAACAGAATTACAAACTTACGTATTTATTTCGTGTTGCCCGACTGCGTTAGACACGAGCCTATGGACCGACCATAGCCTCTGTAGATACTTCACACAGATTTGTGAAGAGTAGATAGTACCAAGAACTCGTATAACAACCGCGCGTGTCATGGATAAGAAGTGGATCCCTGTCGGCAGTATCAATGTGAAAAACATCAAATCGTAAAGTCTACTTTATTTTAGTAACGATAAAGTTGACAATCTATTAAATTGAGGTAACATTATGTTTATGTAATATGATTTTGATACCTTTTCCTTATAGTCGTGATGGTAACTGGTTATTAACTCACATGGCTTGCTGAAAGATAGAAATTGATAAATTCGACAGGTCGTGTGTACAAATGATACCGAACCATTATAATCTAGATAGTTTCAAGTACATGTGTCATAATACCGGATCGGTTTAGCAGAGATGAGTGATAAGTGATGCCTATAAATATGTTTCGGCGTCTTGGTGGTCTCGCAATACTGCATGGTTACATAATGAAGCTACTCGTGTTGTTATTATGGTAAGTTTCTTTTTGAGATAAATACATTTGAGAGTCAACGGTGCTATTCACTATGCAGCACCTGTAGCCAAATACCATTTAGCGCTTGTCTACTTGTAGAATAAAAACCGAATTATATGGAATTGAGTGTCATCCCCATACATTTAGTTTTCTACTCTCTCTAGACAAGTGCTAAAGTGGTGTTTGGCTAAAGGCACAGTTAGTTAGGAAAATTAAGATTGATTCAGTACAGAGACAGTAACCACTGGTTGGCTACTGAATCGACCAATGGTTACAGAAGATGGTCTGGTTAAAAACTATATGATTTACGCTCGAGTACTTAAACGTTACATAATTTCAAGTTGTAGTTAAATATCGTGCCATCTCTGTCATTTTACAAAGAATTTGTAGAGAACAGTGGCGTTTGAGTATTTGGACGTTTAGTAGAATAATAGCTACTGTCTCTGTACCAAGTCAATCTTTATTTTCGTACCTGCATAGTATTGATGTACTGGCCGTACATTAGGTAGGTACGGTAACATGGGAAGAATAGAAATATAAGAACAGTGTCCTAATATTCTATTCACTCCACTTCTGTACCAATTCTATTAATGGGGGGAAGCTTATGTTCAACAGTGGACGTTTTATGGCTGATATGATATAATATACGTACATAGCATCTTAGGGCTAACTTTTTTAAAGAATTTATTAATAAATAAAATATTTTATTAGCTCTGCAGTAGCAGTAACATGTGGTAAGGTAAGACAAGGCAGAAAGTTCCCAGATGACTTCGTCTTCGGAGTTGCTACTGCTAGTTATCAAATCGAGGGAGCATGGGATGAAGATGGTAGGTATCAACTGAATAGAGCATAAACTACCTCTTTACCTCATTCTTTCTTATTACTATATTCCCTTTACTAGCTTAACAGCAAAAAAGTGCCTAATTTTAGTTTATGAAAGCACTGCATAATAATGTTATAATATTGATTGGATAATATGGATTGGATTCTGAAATGTTCCGTATTAGGCTACCTTATGAAGGAGTGTACTGTAACTGCGTGTTTCTTGTTCTGATGATGGCTTTAAATATTGTTAGGTATTGGTTATTTCCTTCTTCTAATCGAACCCGGATCATAGACAAACGAAATTCCAAAAACAACAACAGGCGTGATTATAAATGCTTTGTAATTTCAGGGAAAAGCGAAAACATCTGGGATTATTTAGTCCACAATAATCCAGATGCAATTGTTGACCGAAGCACTGGTGACGTAGCGTGTGATTCTTACCACAAGTACAAGCGCGATGTAGAGATGATGCGAGAGTTGGGCATCGACTCGTACCGGTTCTCCTTGTCGTGGTCTAGGATATTACCTTCTGGCTTCGCGAACCACGTCAACGAAGCTGGCGTACAATTCTACAATAACCTTATCGACGAATTACTTAAATACAACATCGATCCTATAATTACCTTGTATCATTGGGACCTGCCTCAAAAACTCCAAGACTTGGGCGGTTGGCTGAACCCTCTTGTTGTTGACTGGTTTGAGGATTATGCTCGTGTCGTGTACGAGAGCTTTAGCGACAGAGTTAAGAGTTTTATCACAATCAACGAGCCCGGACAAGTTTGTTACGACGGCTACGGAACTGATATAAAGGCCCCATTGTTGAATGCAACGGGAATCGGCGAGTATATATGCGCAAGACACATTGCCCTCGCCCACGCCAAAGCGTACCACCTGTATAACAATGTGTACAAGCCTAAATACGGTGGAGTGTGTGGTTACACCTTCGCCATGGACTCGGTAGCCCCTCTCACGGATTCTGAAGAAGATAAATATGCTGCGGAGTTAATGACCCAACATCAGGTTTGTTATTAAATGCACCTTGCGCCCACTATCAGATGATCAAAATTTTTGGATCACCTGATGGTAAGCAATCGGAGCCACTCCCGTAACACTACTTTGTTACTATCGTTATCTGTAAGAAGCCGGCCAATTCGTGCCGAAGCATGGCTCCCCTGTGTTTAATAACGATTTCGACTTTCTGTTGAATTACATATCTAAGCTACTTTCTATTCATCTTATAAAAAAAATTAACCTTTCCAGTGGGCAATATACAGCGACCCCGTATTTTCTAAAGACGGGGGATTCCCTAAAGAGCTTTTGGAGTTGGTTGCTAAAAAAAGTGCAGCGCAGGGTTTCCCAAGATCTAGACTAATTGATTTTACGGAGGAAGAGAAGGCCTACATACGTGGTACAAGCGACTTCTATGGCGTCAACCATTACACTGGATCCCTGGTTTCGTCCTCTCTGTATACATCACAGTACGCCGTACCATCATCCTTGGACGATATTGAAGTGGGACAAATGATACCTGATGACTGGCTTCAGTCTGCGTCTGCATGGTTCCAAGTATGTCCTTTTAAATTATTTTTATGACTTTGAACTTAATAACCATACGATAAAGTTGCAAATTGAAAATGCATTAAAGTTCTGTAGGTATGTAGATAGGTCCTATCAATTTATTAACGCCAGCTACTTATCAAATGCAGTTTCATATTCCTCGTAGGTACCTATAATGTTATCTTCTATAAAGAAGATTCAAGTGTCACTATGATGGAGCCTATGATAAATTTTATCATTCTGTTGTTGTTTACAAGAATATAAAGTACCTACATAATATTACGTATGACACTATCTCAATCGAAATTAGACATTTGAGATGCTGGTTAATAAGATAAATAGCGGTTTATTATACGTACCTAAAATACAATTGCATGTGATTTGTATTTGTATTGTTCTGTAGTCGGGGCGTAGTTTTAACAATCTAAGCATATACCTCTATATTATACATGTCGCGGTGAACCTAACGGGTAACCGGGGCTCCGGCTCGATGTGCAGGAGAAGGAACGGGGTGGTTTTTAGTCAGTAAGAGTCTGACACTCCCTCCCGCCTCACCCAGGCGGAAGAAGTCATTCGATGATTTTCCCCCCTTAAAAAAAGCATACATATACATAGGGATAAACAGCGGAAACAAACTTTATTTTATACTATTTAGTGTTGCCATACTTGCCGTCGTTTTAATGTAATATTAATCTATTTGCAGAAAATGCCAGACAGTATGTATATCACATTGAAATTAATTCAAAAAAGA
This sequence comes from Spodoptera picta, assembly GCA_038387885.1. Lineage (NCBI taxonomy): Eukaryota > Metazoa > Arthropoda > Insecta > Lepidoptera > Noctuidae > Spodoptera > Spodoptera picta. Next base: position 964,998 of record JAZHFQ010000493.1, on the reverse strand, counting down.
TATGGGGATCTTCCTATTTATATTACGGAGAATGGTTGGTCGTCGTACGGAGGCATAGATGATGATGACCGAGTGGATTACTACAGATCTGCGTTAGAGGGCGTGCTAGACGCTTTGGACGACGGGCTTAATATCAAGGGCTATTACGCGTGGAGTCTCATGGATAACTTCGAATGGCTGGCTGGATACACGTGAGCGTCATTTAACATTTATTTCATCTTTATTTCTTTTATTAAATAAGAACGTCCTTTAGAGGATTTTTTCGTGTTGTGTCGAGGGTGTGTTTCAAAGATTCACGTACACATCAAACCCAGACCCTGGAACAACAATTACCTACAGAGTTTACGAGTGTTGATTTTGGGAATCGAACCCGCGCCACGTTGCGCGCCAGCCGTGCAGTCTATGTTCTAACTAAAGTTTTATTGAAAATTCGAATAAAAGTAAAGTTCTTATAGCTATAAGAAATATACTGATATATTCGTTGTTTACAGGGAACGTTTCGGCTTATACCAAGTGGATTACGATGATCCTGAACTCACTCGTACGCCAAGAAAGTCTGCTTTTGTCTACAAACACATTATTAAGACGCGAATGATCGACCCTGACTACGAACCCGAGACCAATGTCATGACCATTGATGAGGAGCATTGATTGATTAAAACAATTCGTAAATAAATAAAGAGACTAATTTGTTGTTGTATATAATTTGAAGCTTTAAAAACAAATCCTGGTATATAGTAAAACCAATGAAAATGTATAAATAAATCTATGTTCACTTGTCACTTTTACCCCATCCCAAGAATCCTTTGACCAGTCCGGTGAGACCGGCGCCTTGCTTCTTGTTATCTGCTGCGCCGGTCTTATCGTCCAGGTTCGGAAACTCTACGAAGTTGCATGCCAAGTCAAAGAACAATGGCTTGCAAGGAATGGCTTCCATCGACGGTGGCATTTTGTAGATGTTAGGGTTCTTCGTAAGGACTTGAGTGTCTTCCCTGTACTCGTCCAAACGATCGACTAGAGGCTTCTTATCCTTGTAAGACTTGCCAGTCGTGTACTTCGTCTCCTCATCTTGATCTTCATCATCCTCTAGCACAGAGTCAGCATGGACCTCAAACTTGCAGCTCTCGATGTCCTTCTTCAACATTTGCAACTTCTCAACCAACCGCTTGTCATCTAGTTTGGTTTTGAGCGACTCGGCGGAGTAGTTGCTGCATCTCTCCAACATAGCGAGAGCTTCTCTGAAGCGACGGAGTCCGGTGAGTACCTGAGCGATGTAGTAGCAACGGAACGCGCGGTATGCTTTAGTCAATGTCTCTATTTCCTGTTGATACGCTGCGTCGTTTTCAAATCCGGGCAACTGCTGCAACTCAGTTAAGTTCTGCAAGATGATCTCGTAGAGTCTCGTCAAGTCCTGGGGCCGGACCTTCTTGCCGTCGATCTGTATATTGTTCTTGCGAGCTTCCTCAGCCTGCTGGACCAGCAAGTTGTTCCTGTCGATAGTGCGCATCAAACGCAGGTACATCAAGTAAGACAGCAAGTAGTTGATGCCAGACATCTGGATCTCGGAAGCAGATTTCAGTTTGGGGTCGCTTTTGATTTCATCCTTGATGGCTGATATGGCATCCTTGCAGTCCATCAGAATATTCTCGAGGATATCGATCTTGGCCTGGACGGAGTCTGCATTGGCGACGGACTTGTCAAGGTCTTGTAACGCGATGAGGAAGAGTCGCACTTTCTCGGGCTTCACGCTTACCTTGCGGCCGCGCCATTCCACTTCATGCATCACACCAGAGCGAGACTCCCTGTAATAAAAACGATCATCATAGCCATATTTTAAAACAAGACATTGATTATTACATTTTAATTTTTATCGTTAATAAGTACTAACTTAGCTTGTGCCATGAGTGAGTCCAAGTTCTCGATGAGTCCCTGGCCGCGCATAGCAACGAGGTCACCAGCCGCAGACTCGTCCCCGATGTTGTAGGCGCAGTAACGAAGGCTAGGCTTCAGTTCTTCCACCTACATATAAAGTCATCTTTTATTAGAAAATAGGAAGACATACATTTTACAAGAGGCAGATAGACTAAATACACTTTAAAAAAGTGGTATCAATAATTTGGTGTCAGTTAATATTAGCCATTCACTAAAATTGGCGATAATTTCGTCTTTTAGGGAACATTTGAAAGTATATTTAATACCTTCTGCTTGTATGGCAAACGCTCGTCCTCCGGTAATGCGGCGCATAGTTTCTCGAGCACAAGTTGCGCGCGATGCAGCGCCTCCGCGGCGGGGCGCCACTGCTGCAGCTCCACCAGTAAGGCGCCGCCCAACCACGCCGCGTACGCGCCCGCCTCCAGCTGCGTGCGCGCGTCGCAAACTCCACTTTGCTATAGATGTAACAAGATTCATATTTAAATGCATATGTATCTATGCAATACAACATAACCCGAATTGTTGCTATAACTGCCAATTTTTAATATCGCAAAAAGAAATTAATCCTTCCGAAATCCCTTGCGCCATTCGATGAACATAAAAGAGAATATTCATAAAAAAGTAAGTTATTTACCTCGCACAACTGCAGAAGAGTCTGCGCGTGAGCATACGCCTTCTTAAGCCGGGAGACTAGATGGAACTTCTTCCTAGGCTCAGTATTGGCCTCTTGCCTTAGCTGCATGGCATGTGCCCAAGCTCTCTCAGCTTGAAGTAAGGGCACGCAAAGAAGACGGCCCTCGGCTGATGTCGCCGTCAAGTGCACGGTTGTGACGTCACGACGACGGTAGTGACGTCTATCGCCCTGTCGAAACCAAGTGAACAACGTTAATTTTTGGTTACTACTTGTATATAAATTCGTCAGCGCCACATCTATGGCCAATTGTTAGTTATTAAAACTGTTTGAGATTGACTATTAGCAATGTAGTAAATAGGTACTAGAGAATGTGAAACATTTGACTCTTAGATTACCACATCACTAGTGCCTAAGGGCAGCAGTTCGGCTTTCAAAATTTTTAACGCAGTGAACATGTTATTGTACGGACCTGCGGTATTTTGAGTACTTTGCGCAGTCTCCTGAGACGCCTTGAACAATATCCTCTGTAGCGCTGGTAGTCACCATGGCGAAGCCCATGCTGTTGTTGGGCATCCTTAGTTATGCGGAATACTGATTGGCTAGTTCAAGAAACATTATTTAACACAAACATAGATTGCTGAAACACAAATTAAGATTAAGAATAGTCTTATCAGAAATAAATTATTATTTTAGTTCATTCAAATAGAATTTCTGATTCCATTATAACATATTGGGTTTGTATTTGAACACAAACTTATTCTAGAAAACAATTTTGTAACTATTTTAAGATTTTCGAAGCATACATTTATGAGCATTAATTTAAGAACTTCATGCAAAAAACGTAAGTTGTGTATGCCCTGTGTGTCTTATACAATGCCCCACATATCACACTCTTGAAAATGATTCATTGTATCAAAAATTTTAAATGATAGTATACCATAGTTATTACATTTTTGTAACTGTAGACTTATCTGTCACTTTAAACAATAGTATTTTTTTAATCAATAGTAGTATATTTAATAATAATAAAACATACAAGTTATCTTACACTTACTGAAAAAGGTATATGAACATTAATAATAATATTTTTTAGTTTCTTGTAAACCAAACAGAAACCCTTTCACTAGAAAACTTCAGACTACAAAAGCTAGATTATATGACCTTTATATAGAAACAACTAATAACCACATGCAAGCAATGGAAATAAAAAGTTGCAGATGTTTTATGAATAACCAATAAGATTATTATTAGGATATAGATAGCATTAATCTATTCGATTTTAAACACCAGTTTCTGAATATATGGGTTATATGGGTAGTGATTATGTATGAAAAATAATTGAGTAACAATTTTTCATTTAAAATATGAAGATATATGCATGTTAAAAAGGATACTTTCTAATGATAACAGTCTTGGAGACTTGACTTCTTTATCACTTTCTTCGGGAGTTATAGGTTTAGCATCTCCGGAATCACCTTCCAACACAACCATTGTGACTTGCCACTAATTTTACTTATTATTTTAATTTAATTTTACGATATTTTATTTCGATTTTATTTTAATTTATAAAGACAGCTTTCAGACAACACGACACATGTTATGCATTCTAGGTCAGACAAAAACTACATTAATGTCATGATTTTATTGTTCTTCTCCCTTACTCGTTCGGTTGTTTGGGTGTGAGTTGAAACAAGTAAATAGTAAACGTACTTTGCTTATGCTATACAACCATTTTTCGTTACGGACCTACATGGAACATAACGCATTGATTGGCACGTCATATGACAATGACAATTTGACGTTGACGTCCGGAACTCCGGATTTTTCATATTTTTTTTTTTTATTTTATTCCTGACCATAGATACAAGTCTTTACATAAAAACCTAGAGACATTTATATGTGATATAGTTTTTCTGAAACGACAGAAAAAATTTGAATTTTTTCTTCAATAAAACTTGGAAAAGAGTCCTCGAAGACGGGCGCACCTAGGAGGCGCAGTGAACATTTATGAAGCAAAAGTATTAAATTTTGATGTGAACTGTCTGTCGGTAGAGTCACCTAAAAATATCTCACACTTGGAAAAATTTAGGTCAAGGCCAATAGTATGAAATTCGTTTTTAAAAAATATGAAATCATTTAATACTGTATCCGCATCGCCTCTCAGGGTACCGTCATCGAGGTACCAAACATTAAATTTATTAGAGAGACATTTATTAGTTTTTTTTACTTTTATATTAATCAAGTATTAAATTATATATATAATTATTAAATATTAAATTATTAAGTTGTATTTATTTAGTAATAATTAGTATTTATTATATTTAATTTTTTATTATCTGTAAATAAAAAAAATCTTCATTTGTTGAAACATTCACATTTTTATGATGATTAATTAAGCTTTACATAGAGAGGAGTGGAAGGAGGGTAAGGAGACCTTTGCCCTGAGTGGGACTTTCATGGCTGAAAATAAATAATAAATAAGTTTTTATGAATAATACATAAGGAACTGAGCTGCTTGAATACTGTAATGATCAGGACTGGGTGTGTGCGGACATTGACTTGATCGGTACGTTGTCAAACACCTATACATACTTGAGTGATTCACATGGTACCACGAGTTGGATTGACCACTGCGTTACCACTAACCACTTCCGCGGGACTTAGTATGACCGACAATGTTAGTGAAGTGAATGATGTATTTTATTCAGATCATTTTCCATTGTTGATCGAATGTAATGTTAATAGTGTGTTACCAAAAACTAATACTAACTGTAGACAATTAGTCAATAAGATAATCTGGGGACAAAGAACTTATGAACAAAACCGTAATTATTCAAAACTTTGTAATGAATTTGAAAAAATGTGTAACTGGTCAAATTTTTCTTGTGGGGCGACCTCTTGCAAAGACTCTGGTTATTGTAATCTAATTGATGAATAATATAATCAAATTATAAACTTGATGTCTAGTGCTGCCAAATTGTCGTATCGGGGAAAAAAGTATTCGAAAAAGAGAACAGTCACTGGTTGGATGGAACCATCATGTAAAGGAAAGTCATTTGGAGGCTCGGCAGAGCTATAAATTATGGAACTTTCATGGACGCCCTTGTCAAGGTAAAATATATGATGATATGGTTCGTAGCAAAAAAGTGTTTAAAAATAAAATCAAATGGTGTCAGTCAAATGCAAATAAAATAAGAATGGATATTATAGCCACTCATAGATGCAATAAACAGTTCGGAAAATTTTGGAGGGAAACAAATAAATTAAACTATAAAGCTTTTATTTTTTTTTTGAGGGGGGAAAATCATCCAATGACTTCTCCCGCCCGGGTGAGGTGAGAGGGAGTGTCAGACTCTTACTGACTAAAAACCACCCCGTTCCTACTCCTGCACTTCGAGCCGGAGCCCCGGCAACCCGTTAAGTCTTCCGCGGCTCCGAAACTATAAAGCTAGTGTACCGGTTAATGTAAATGGCTGTAATGACCCGAGTATGATTGCCAATATGTTTGTCAAACAGTTTAATCCAGCACCCCTGCTGCACACAACACCTGCAAGTAAGAGTGTGGCCCATGAGGCCCGTGGTGGGCCGGAGACGCCGTCGCCGCCTTCATGTGTGATGTGATACTAGTGTATTGCACGTCAGCACGCAACAGCTGTTTGACTGTGTGAAAAGTATGAAGCGCGGTAAGTCGCCGGGCCACGACGGACTCAGTGTCGAGCACCTACTATATGCTCCAGAATCGGTATATATTAGAATCTCAGAATTGTTTAATGCATGTGTTGACCATGGATATTTACCTGATAATTTCTTAAGGACTATAGTTATACCCATTGTAAAGAATAGGACTGGTGATGTATCTAACATGTCTAATTACAGGCCCATATCTTTAGCAACCATTTTTTCTAAGGTTTTCGAGCGCTTGATAATACCACATTTAAACGAAAAGAGGTTTCCAATAAACAACGCACAGTTTGGTTTCCGAAAGGGCCTGTCCACTGACATGGCTATATTTACACTGAAGAACACAGTATATAAATACATACAAAGAAATACTAGCGTTTATGCCTGCTTTCTAGACCTAAGCCGCGCATTTGATTGTATTAACTATAAGTTATTGTGGGATAAGTTGAGGGATCCCAGTTCTAAAGTACCGACAGGAGTTGTTGACCTGCTGGAGTACTGGTATGCCAATCAATGTAACCAAGTAAAATGGAATGATTCCTTGTCTGTCTCATACAAATTAACATGTGGCGTAAGGCAGGGTGGGCTCACGTCACCAATATTGTTTAATATGTACACCAATCAGTTGATTGAGGAACTCAGCAGCGCCCGTGCCGGTTGTCATATTGGTGATGTTGCTGTAAACAATCTCAGTTATGCGGACGACATGGTGCTGCTCAGTCCCTCGGCCAACGGTTTAAGGAATCTTGTTAGCATCTGTGAAAAATATGCTACGGAACATTATCTTACCTAGAGGTATAATGTTAAGAAATCTGAGATAATGATATTTAGGAGTGATAAAGGTCCCGACAATATTTTACGGATCAATTTATGTGGATCCACGCTAAATGTTGTTAGTAAATTTAAATATCTTGGTCACATTATTAGGGATGATCTATTGGATGACGCTGATCTGGAACGCCAAAGGCGTAGTATAGCATGTCGTGCCAACATGTTGGCTCGGCGTTTCTCACATTGCACCGACCAAGTTAAGATAACTTTATTTGGTGCGTATTGTCAGTCTTTCTACACCAGTCAGCTGTGGTACAGATACACGAGAAGTGCTTACAACACTCTTCGTGTACAATACAATAATGCTTTTAGAGCAATCCTAAAGCTTCCCTGGCGGTGTAGTGCGACTGGCATGTTTGTGGAGAATAGTGTAAAACTTCTATGGGCTTATGAGGAGGCTCTTTCCAGGCTCGTCTATGTGCTTGTGGGAATGAATTGGTTTCGGTAGTGTTCCATCACGTGTACTTGTTGAGATTGGAACTGACGTACCTTATGATGAAAATATAACTAAGTAAATGATGATAGTTAATGATTGAAGCTGTTTAATTTTAATTTTAATTCTATCTTATTATAATTTTAATTTTGTTATATTGTAATTTTAATTTATTGTAATTTTCATTTTATTTTATTGTAATTTTTAATGTAATTTTCATTTTATTCTACTGAAATTTTTATTTCACTTTTTTGTCATTTGTAAATTTGAGACTGTTGTGTTACTATGGGTTCCTATGCCTGAAATAAATGATTTATTATTATATTATTATTATTTACATATATTTATTTAAAATTCTCTATAAATTACATTTTTAAACACTGCTTATAAAATAAAAATAATATTTAAAAATATAAAAAATAGGAGCCGACCAGTAGCGGGAGCATGGTCCAAGCTACCGGTGGTTAGGGCTCCAGAGACAGAAACCTCCTCACTTTATTATTATTATTATTACCTGTAAATAAAAAATTCTTCATTTATTGAAACATTCACATTTTTATGATGATTAATTAATTAAAGCTTTACATAGAGAGGAGTGGAAGGAGGGTAGGGAGGCCTTTGCCCTGCAGTGGGGGGACGTTCACGGCTGAAAATAAATAATAAATAAGTTTTTATTATCTGTAAAAATACAAAATTCTTCATTTATTGAAACATTCACATTTTTATGATGATTAATGATAAAACGAATTGATGAAACGAACCGCCATTACTAAAACGCAAAACTTGAAAGCCAAAACCCAGTCAAGATTCACTATTATCTAGATGTATTAAAATTGCTTAAAATGTAATTTTATTTAAAAAAAAATCTATATAAAACGGAACGCAGTTGACAAGACTATGCGTATTCCAGTCCTCAATTTCATAATTTGAACATAAAACCATAGGTATGTGCGAAAGAGCAATATACTAAATTATTAAGAGTGACAGAGACACTAGTAGTATAATGCTTTTATTTGTACATTCTTGTGTTTGCTTTTGACATTCAGACTGGATTGTTTTCCTCTTGTCTTTTTCTCTTGCTGTTTTTAGGTTAGTGTTTGCAAGTTTTAAAATAATTCCATAAATATCTTGATAATCTTTTCATATTGAATAAGATTTAATTGTTCTCTTGAGGAAGTTAGGGGCAAATATTGTAATATTTACATTATTTTCTATTTCAGAACTCGAAATTTGACGAAATGGCAAAGTCAAAGAATCACACAAATCACAACCAAAGTAAGTATATAAAACTATTGTAACTATCTGAAAAATTGTATTAGTTTCTGCGATAATTAATATAAGTTAAATTCAACACGTCTCTATTCAAGTATGGTTAGATTTTGAGAGTTGTAAATAAAACGGAATTGTTTTTATTTCAGACCGCAAAGCCCACAGGAATGGCATCAAAAAGCCTACAAATCAGAGGCACGAATCCACCCTTGGCGTAAGTACTGCACATTTCTCTCCTCCAAACTTCTCAATACAAAATGTGTTTGTTTACTACTCCTTTTAGTACCTAATAGTAACACGGAAACCTTACGAAAAGTTACAGTTCAATGTGAAACGATTAAAATTTGAAGTAAAGACAAGTGTTATATTATGTGTTCCCCTAACTTGTGTACAGATATTTAAGTGTTAAATAATCAAAGACAACTATGTAAGCTAAATTATTCAGCTTTGTCAGTAAGAACTTATACTTACCGTGTTCTTGTGAACTAAGCTGGATGTGTTGATTATTAATATAATATAAAATAATAATTTTGAGTTATTTCAATGTGCTTATTAGAACGTAATATGACTCAGTATAAGTCTCTAATCGGTTGTTAGCCCTTATTACAGTACTATTGTGAAATCTCATACCAAAAGTATCATAATTAGTTATCATCACAACCATGCCCAGTATAATATGACAATTGGCTCACCATGTTATTGATAATCATATGACAATGTTATTACATGATCCCCGTAATAGGCAGCAGTTTTTATTATTATGTTTAGTCTATAAATTTAATATTTGTATTTAACTATAAAGTTATGAGATAGAACAAGAATACATAGTTCTGAGACCCATGCCTGAATACTGAAAGGCTGTACTTAAAAATCGAGCCTGCACTGTCAATTTACAAAAAAATTGTAGTGTTATACACAATTAAACTGTCAAACACCAAGCGGTCACCGGTGACCGCAACCTATTGTTCTATAATTGTGTCTACAAAACCGGTACTCGACGAGTTAAAGAACAATAGGTTGCGGTCACCGGTGTCCTCACGGTGTTTGACAGTTTAAGTGAGACTTGGGTGGCATTTGTGTATTTGAACAATAGCCTCCGACACTAATAACAAATCATTGGATTTGTTAATAAAACATATTTTTTATTTTGCAACTACAATTTCTTTTTTATTGAAGCCAAATCTGCTGATTGTAGATTAACCGCGTGAATGAGAACCGCATGTATAAGACACAATAGAAAATACATTGTGTCTCGCATGAATCCACATTTGGACGCACAACGGGTTAAACGAGCAAAATAATATAACAAAACAATTTTGTATCTAAATAGCCCTTTTGCCTCCTAAAATATTTTTATTGAATACTATCTTACATTTGTGCAACCTAGCTACTCTCGTAAGAAAAGTTAATGGCATTATGTATATTGTAAACATAAATATTCACCATTAGAAATTGAAATTAATAATACTCCTTTGTTTAACAGATGGACCCTAAGTTCTTAAGGAACCAAAGGTTCTGCAAAAAAGGCAACCTGAAACCAGCAAAGCAGCTTGCCCGTGCCGCAGAGAGGAAAGCCACACGAGAAGCCAAGGCTAAGAAATGAACATCTAGGGATAAGGAAATAAAAACTTGAAATTATTCTTGTGTTTCAATTTAAACACCAATATGTATAGCATCCCATTATAATGTTTGAAGGTTAATTTGTTCTGGCTGTGTTGAGGTTTTATTCATATTTAGACATTTTAGACACTACAAACAATGGCCGACATTAATATTCAATCTCATTCCAAAATCATTGGATTATGATAATTTTTTGTGGAGTTTCTGTCAAAAATATCAACGAACAGATTAAGGAATCTGGCAGTAGAGAAAAATATTTTTTTTACCTTAAGGTTCTAAATAATGAGGATTTTATCATGAAGACTATGTGAGAATATTATCATTCACAACACTGTTCCTTGTACTTTTAAGAATTAAAAAAAAATATGTTTTTTTAAGTTTTATTCACAATCACAAAATATTAGGTACCTAGGTACAGAATGATTCAAAGGAACTAAACAACACTGACGTTAGTTCCACGACACCCGCATCGCATCAGTGGTGATGCCGCAGTTCTCAGCGTGACCATCCTTGAAGTGTTCCATCCATCATGTCCTGTAATTTGCCTGGAACCGAAATAGAATAATATTAACCCCTGAGTCAAGTAACACAGTATTACAACCATTCATGGATCTTAGATTAAAAAAAAGTGCCACACTAGGTATTGTTTGTGTCGTGGTCGTGGTGCGTTTACAAATATACAGTTTCACATAGGTAGACACGACACTGGAGTCGGAACAACAACTAGTGGATTACACAGAGTTGTTCCGTGCGGGTATCAAATCTGCCACACGTTCATAATAAGTACAGGGGAAGTAAACTACATATACAGGTGATAGGAAATACAGTATTACGTAGATAACAATTACAGAACCCGTCGGGCACACGTTGCAAGATGACCCGTACCTATGTAACATTTGTATTGTAGTGTATTATTAACCACTGTCTATTTATCGCTCAGGTACGAGAAATAAAAACTCACCTGTCTAGACATATCCGAATTCGGCTAGGAGTCTCTTTTCTTTTGATACTCGTTATAGAGTACCTACGTACTGCAGTGTTTCCATCTCTTTCAATTTGTCTTCGGCTGAAATGAGAATTGATGTTAGAACTGGAGCACGCGTGCTAAACTGTTAACTATATACTACGTAGGTACCTGCTTAGTTATTGTCTAATAAGTAGTTTATTTACAAAATACAATGATTATACGCATCAATGATTAAGATTATTGAAAATTAATAACTGATATTCAGCATAATCAAATAAAAAAGGAACTAAGTACCTACCTACCAAATTTGAATAAATTTGACTAAAATATAAATAGGTAAATCAAAATAAGGACGCAAAAATGAAGATTTTTGAAATTACCTCGACAATATGCAACTATTTCCTCTAGCTGCCAGTTTCTCATTTTCCCGGTTGGTTTTCGGCAAATTGGGCACACCGGTGTCTCCTTCGTGCACTTGCTGCACATGTTGTGCCCCGACTCGCACTGGTAAATCGGCTCGCTCAGTTCTATCATGCACAGGCACTCGGGGTACTGCCTGTTAAATAAAATAAATGTTAGTGGGTAAGGGAAAAATTTAATGATGTAAGGTAGGTAGTTGCTAAGAATTGGGTACTTTACTTAATCAAAAATACATTATTTCGGATGTACAATGCAATAAAATATTTAAAAAAATACACTTTCATTCATTGATTTTATGACCAACTCAATTTTAGTATTTTCCAGCATTTTTTAAAGAACTAAGTATGATGTTAGTAATAATAGTTCAATGGATGTTTGACGCTAAAAAATCGTGACGTCACAATACACAATCGCGTACAAAATTCATAGAAAACTGTTGTTTTTGACAGTTCGAAACAAATATTGAATTTGATTAGTTGGCAAGAACCCCATTCAAAAATATGAAAGTGTAATTTTAATGAACAGTTAGGCTATTCTGTAAGATGTCAATTCGAACTCTCGAAGTGAGTTCGATCGCGGTCCGCCATGTCATTGGTTGTGAGAATAATCTCGACCAATGACAGGCGAGAATGCAATGAAAAATGTTACTGAGGAAACGTAAATTACAAAATATAAGCAAGTAAGTAAGTACCTCTACTTTACCTGGCATTACGTTTGAAGTCCACTGGCTTAATTCCCGATGGCTGACGGGTCTCTCCTGCAATGAACAAAATATTTGTTAATATTAAGTATTTTCCAGGACAAGCAAAATAAATATAAATATATTAATCGCGCTTATGTATCGACAACTTTAGTTTACTTACCAAAATTTTTCGTAATTTTTTCCATAATGTAAATATTAATATTTTAATGAAGTAAGTAGATGATAGATGCTCAGGATCGCAGTTCAACAACGGTTATGGTAGCTTTTAGAAAACCTTATTTTATATATAGGAACGTTAATGACAGAATCCTAATTAGTTACGTATTAAAAATTATAAATGAGGTACTTACCTAACTAGGAACAATTTCGGTAACAATTACTAATGATTCAATGTACTTGCACTACTTAAGTACCTAACTAATTTAGTTTTGTTGCATAATTAATTGCTACAAATTACCTAAGTACTAAGTAGATAACATACAAAAATATTCATAATTAGCTTCTGCCAGCGGCTTCGCCCGCGTTATTAGGGGTAAAAAGTAGCCTATATGCTACTCTAGATAAGTCCAGACCATAACCTATCTATGTTCTAAATTTTATCCCCGTCTCTACAGCCGTCTTGACGTGTTTGAGAAACAAACAATCACACAAACTCATAAATTTTCACATTTATAATAACGATTCAAACTAATTTAGACCATCGGCCCTACAGTTACAGCGTAATGTCCATTGCACATACATATTTGCGTTTGATACAGTAATTGTGTCTAGGGATCGAGCCGCACAAATAAATTTATTTTTTAGTGTACCTATATACTGTTTCCGGATTAAAAGTATCCAGTGTGATGCCCAGGACATGAAAGTATAATTAGAGGTATATCAAGTTTTATCGCAATAGAACCGATAGTTTTTGCGTGAGTCGTGAACATAGAGACGGTCAGACAGACAGACGAACATTTATTAACAACATTTTCTGTTCGGTGTCGTATCTAGTAATTCCCATTTTTTTTAAGCGGGGAAAATCATCGAATGACTTCTCACGCCTGGGTGAGGCGGAGGAAGGGAGTGTCAGACTCTTACTGACGAAAAACCACCCCGTTCTTTCTCCTGCACGTCGAGCCGGAGCCCCGGTTACTCTTTAGGTTCTCTGCGACTCCGAATCGGCATCGGCCCTGTTGGTCCCCATCTGTGGTGGTCTGATGGCTCTTTGAGGCGACTTAAATAGACTTGGATTTTGAATTACCTACACTTAGTTCGACCCGGAAATCTAACCAGGCCTTAATTGTATAGTGGAATGCAAATTACAATAGTAGATAAATATAAGAACATCTTAGTAACAAGAAGTCGGTTCAAATTTAGCACACAATCGTGAGAAATAAATTTTGTAACACATTCGTGATGCTTGCAAAATTCAGTGATACGCGTTATCTGTGATGCTATCGTGATAATTTGTTAAGAGAAGGTCGGGTATACTACTCCTGCACTTCGAGCCGATAACTCGTTAAGTCTTCAGCGGCTCGGTATCGGCATCAGCCCTATTAGGCCCCATCTGTGGTGGTCTGTTGACTCTGAGGGATCTAGTAACACCCTACTATTTATTATTTTAATATTTTCAATATACAGATTCTATTACCTATTTCATTTAATCTATAGATAATTGTCCAACTGCTGAGAAAAGGTCTACTTTCACACGGAGAATGGTTAGGTATAATGGTAAACATTTAATCTCAAGGCTCTGATCTACCGGCCTCTGGTATGTCGGTTCGTAGATCTACGCGAAACACAATGCCTTTTCTATTGTGTCTCATATATCGACGATGAGATGGTTTAATCCTTATTATTTGGTCAGTAGGTCAAAGTTAAAAATACAATGAATTTACCTGTAGGTACATACGTTTGTGCGAGATTATCTCGCGATTGGATGAATCGATTTTGATGCGAATTTTAGAAAAATTTTTGTTACACTTTTGTAGAAGGTTTTAGTATGTTCATTATTGTTCTACATACATAACTTCACGCCTGTCTCCCATGGAGGTAGGCAGAGAGTAAGGAACGCCAATTACTACGATTCTTACATACCTCTTTCGCTTCAATAACAGTCATCAATCTTTTCATGCATGCTCGTCGGTTAAGGGTACTTTTAATTTGGCCCTTCTATAGTATGTCCGTCTAGGGCGCCCTCTACCGACGGCCCCATTCATATCCACTCTGTATACTTCTTTCGTTACTCTACTTTCATCCATCCTTTCTACATGTCCATTATTGTTCTCTTTTGTGATATAATATGTATATAAATATAGGTAGGTAGGTAGGTAAGGGGGCGTCCATAAATTACGTGAGGTGCTTTTATTAATTTTATGTCCCTCCCTCCCCCCTTGGTGAGATATCGTGAGATTTTATTTTATTAATAGATACCCTCCCCCATCCCCTAACATCACGTGGGATTTTTCAAAATGTTGGTTTTTCACGTAAACGCGAAAAGAAAAGAATGTTTCGTGCTTTTGTTTAAGACTAGTTAAGATTAGTAGTCAATATTGTTGATAGTTATAACATAACATGACATCACGCCTTTTATCCCCGAAAGAGTAGGCAGAGGTGCGCATTATGCCACTCTACAACGTAACACCCATTTTTCACTACTTATGTTACGAGTCCCTGTCTGATAGTTATAAGTGTAATAAAAATGTAACAATAGAATACTATACGTATAAAAAAAACCCATGTACAATTAAATCTTAAGCATGTACAATCTTGATTAAATGGTTTAAAATAGTATTTTTTTTGTTTCAATCAGAAAAAATTACGTGATATTTGCCGAGACATCCCCTCTCTCCGACGCAAGATTAGATGAGATTTGAGTCTACCCCCCCACCCCTTAAACATCTCACGTAATTTATGGACGCCCCCTAAAATATTGTGACAAAGGTGCCGTGATTGTAAATAAAAAAACAAAATATTCATTTTAGTTTTATTTTCTAAATCTAAATACAAGCTAAGTATCATAATGCAAGCTGTTATAATATAGTTACGTACATTGTACCTAGTCATGTATAATTAATTAAAATATACAATACAAATAAAAATTTAAATAGGTATCTCGTACCTACCTGGGGTTGTCTAGATATATCATACTCGCACTAACTAAGGTATCTTAGGAATTGTGTTCACATAATGTTGTAGTCAATGAAAATAAAAAAGAAATTCATAATCATAATTTTCGTCTTTGTAGATAAAATTGGAAAAAAATGCAGGTACTTGGTGGAATACTTATCTATATTAATAATTGATATTAGAATAGGGCCCGAAAATAATGGCAAGATAAACAAAATTCTTCACTATCGAAAAAAAATCTCCAATATTCTGTCTTTTTTCCAATATTTATACTCAATCTTCTTTCGATCGGAACCTACCCAAGAGAAATGTCTTCATTTCCAGGTGTACAAAGCTGCAGGAGTTAACCTAGTGGGTAGGTACCTAGTATTTTGTTCCTGGTCAATTATAAGTAGGTACCTGCATCTATTTTAACGAGATAAAAAACAAAGTTTCCGATGTCTTGATACGATAAACGAAAATGAAACCTTATTTCTATCAAACTACACAATTCTTCAAATCAATATAATCTTAAAATTATAAAGTAGGTATGTAAAAAACCTTTCCCATAATTGGGGAATTTGTGGAAATCTACGTACCTAAATACTAATTAAAAAGTGCGGAATATAACGTAACTAAATCGGATCATTAGTAATTGGTTTTAATTAGAGACCAAAACTAATTTTTCGTGTCTCGCAATGGGACATCATAATTATCTAATTAGGTATTGTATAACTTTATTTTAAAAAACACGTATTAATTTGAGTTTCTCAGCCTTTGGCAAAGATACTCTTATACATGTCACTAGAAGTAACCTAACAAGTGGGTACTTCTTTAGACACATTCATGATCACTTCGTTGGCAAATCTGTTGCCTCCAATGTGATCGCAGGCTGCCATTAGGGAACGCACTTTAATATTTGATTGCTTTAGAACATTGGTATTATACACAGAATATTGGAACTTGACTCCTGGCATACCTTGAAAGTAACGATCTCCTCAGAGCGATCGGCAATACGGGTTTCAACGCAACCCATCTACTGGGAACCTTCTTGCGTACGCCACTCACATTTGTATCGAAGCCATCAAGAGGCACGCCTCCCGCATTGGCAGTCTCGCTCGATATTTCAAAGGCCTTTAATGTATGCCACGATAGTCTTGTCGGCAAGCTTCCTGATCTGAGAAGATAGATAGCAGACTTCCTGAGGCATCGGTAAATTCGAGTAGTCATGGATAGCCATCGACGTCAGACGTCAGAGCCCATAAGGGTTGGTCAGTACTTTCAGCGACACTCTTTTTGCTGCACGTAATAAATGACCTGCTTGAGCCCGGTATCTATAGGTATTCAGATAGGACGAGCTAACTAGCGACGGACTAGCGGAATACAGATCCAGCCTGTCCTGAAGACGAGTCTCAGACTGGGGTGACGCCAACTTGGTCAAGTTCAACGCTAGCAAAACCTAGGCGTGTTTATTCTCAGCCAAACAGTAAATTTTAGCTGACTCCTACTTTCCGGAATGTAAGTAAATTTTAGCTGAATCCTACTTTCCGGAATGTATCAGTTCCGATAACTGATCACCATAAGCTTCTCGGGGTAACTCTGGTGCCCACACTCAACTTTGGTTCCTATACAGAGTCGAAAGCGCAACTGGCTGGTAGGAAGTTGGCCTGGGTATCTTATGGAGTATATGGTAAGACGGTACTTCACGCCGAAATATTTGCTGAGCCTGTAACAAGCACAGGTTCGATCCTGTAGGGAGTACAGTTCTCATCTTTGGGACAGCTCGGCTAAATACCAGCCGGACCATACCATACCATGGATACCATCGAGAGGCGTGCCAAGAGGCTCTTCAACGATGATGTGCTTGTGGAGGCCCGGCTTTAACACAGGCGTAAGTTTACAAGCCTTTCGGTTTTTTACTGGATACATTTAGGTGTATCTGTGACGGGGTGTCAAAGCGAGTACAAAGGTTGGCTAAGGATGAACGTGCTTCATCATAGGCCGCATCATCGCTTACCACTACTTATGAGATAGTGACCTCGTTAAGTGGTAACCGATCATGCGGCCACCACCAAAGGTCGGCCCATCAAATATAAAAAAATAATGATGATTTAATTTGTGTACAAGATCTTATTTTCCTAATGCAATCGTTCGCAAGGCGAACAGCTAAAGACAGCCTTATTATTATATCAGGTACACGTGTTTTATATAAAAATAAAGTAATTACGAGTCCCAGTGTGCGGTACGTAATCATTAGAATTGGCCTCCAATCTCAACCTAATCCTCATTGTAACGAGTCGACCTAGTCACATAAATGTATCTTAGTAGTAAGGTTCCAGACTTCGAGTACATTGAAAACGTGGAACAGCAAATAAGTCATGATATTACAACTAAGCTTTAGTTTTCTGATTCTTTCCAGCAGGACCCGGTCCATTTTGTTTATTTTTCCCATCTGGTTGTTTGGGTCCCTTCGGCCCAGGACCTTTTGGTCCCGGTCCCGGTCCAGGATTTGGTTTGTTGTCATTTTTCCCCTTATCATTACTACTTTTGGGTACCACTGGTGGGATCCTCTTGATAAAGAATCTGAAAGACAATTTCTTGTCTTTGATGTAGTTATTTAATACCTCCAGTGGCAACATGGGGCATTTGCCTTCACGAAATACCTCTTCAGGTTTAACAGCATCATTGAAGCAATGTTCCGTGAATACAATTTTCCTTCTTGGAGTCTGCTTGCTTAGCAGATGTATCTCATAAATATGATCATATGCCACTTTCTTACTGCCAATGTGCTGAATGGTCCAGTACACCATGTTCTGGAGAGTATCCATTTTCACGGTGACAATAAAAATAAACTTAGCTTGTGCTACCAAGAAGAGATGACGATCATCATTTTTTATATTGACGTTGGTAAGTTCCACTTCCTCATCAGTGGTGACGCCGCAGTTTTCCGCGTGACGATCCTTAAAGTGTTCCATCATATCCTTTAATTTACCTGGAAATAGAATCATTATTTGAGTATCACGTATCATTTGAATCGTTGTACAATTCGGTGCTGAAGTTGCTATTTCCTCCCTATAACTCAGTCGGACAAAAGTGTCGAGTACTATCTAGGAATAACATTGAACCGAGTCTCTATTAAAAAGAGAAGGTAACAAACCTTATATTGTTCTTACCTGTCCAGGAACACTTTCCGAAGACAGCTCCGAGTGGGCAGTGCATTTCGCGGAAGATGCATTCTTTAAGATGGTCTTCCAAATCCACTGCCATCATAGTGTACACGCATCCAGATGATTTATTAGGACACGGCACTTTTGCCTGCAATAAAATGCATTTGAAATTGCTTATTTTTGGTTTCCTTCTGTGTGGAAGATAGGTACTTATCAGTTTTTCTTATACAAGTAGATACCTAATATAATTGAGTGCACACAAGCACTTATGGTACGTAATTATACGCAATTGTACGTATGACTGTAATCAGGCGTAATCATCAATGCAATAATAAAGTTCTTATTTTATGGTAATAGAGAGAGGTTCAAGTGGGATACCTATATGTATAAAGCAAATCAGATTCAACATTATTACAATTCGAAGTTGTGACGTTATTTGTGTAACATACACAGATGGGACCAAGTCTACAAATGTTATGCCTAGCGTTGTTAAGTATATTTTTCCAACTAATGGTCCCGTAGACCACGACCTATTTCATCTACCTCTATAGCTATATTTTGTGTAGACTTAGTATCTTTGACGTTACCTTGGCAATAATTTCCTCGAGCTGCCAGTTCCTCATCTGCGTCATGTTTTGACGGCATATTGGACATACTGGCGGCAGCAGGTTCTGCGTACAGTTATTACAAAGGCTGTGTCCCGATTGACACTGGAAGATGGGGGCGCACATCGTGTCCAAACAAACTGGACATTCCGGCAGGTCAATGGCCAGCGCTGCAACTCTGTGGAAATGAAGTTCTTAGTGTTAACTTTGACGTATCTGACATTACCTATATTTGGGATTTTTAGAAAATGTATTATATTTATAGGTACCTACTTGTCGTTATTTTTAGGTAAATACTTGTCATGTGTGACATAAGACAGTGTCATTATTATGTACAGATCATATCGGAATGCCAATAATGTGATATATTGGCTTCAGATAATACTTACAGTGCAATATAATTAGATACCTACAATAACAAATGCGTAATTTATATTTAAATAGTTAGGTACGTACAGGTACTTACTTTTTATTAGCTTTTCCCGATGCCATTTTTAATGGATGACGGTGTTGTCCTGAAAATAAGAATTAAAACAATATTATTTTCGTTTCGTTTTCAGACGGCGGCAGGCCTACCTACTCCATATTATCCGCCTTTAATAGGTTTTCAACGAATCAAACCTCAATAATATGAATAGTTAACACCAAATACAAACATACGTACCTATTTTCATCTTTCTGCAACTCGGTTTAATATCTATTAATTTTATATTTTAGTTTCAATACCGCAGATCTTATAATGTCTAGTTAGGCTAGCTAGCTAGCTAAACAAAAGATATAATGTTATAGTTGTATGTACTAAACTTGTAGTAATTGGTAAAGTACGTGACAAAGACAATGATACTTTATCGCTTTTCATACTCATGACATGTTATCGAACTAGAAGATGCTTACTTATGTGTGTGTGTATATATTATACTAGCGGCCCGTCCCGGCTTCGCACGGGGGACTTAAGATTTTTTACATAGTTTTACGTTTTATTTATATTTATTCTCAGTTTTTTTTATTTAGGAAGTATTTACCTTTTGAAAATATTTTTCCGGACTTCATTTACTACTTATTTCATTTATTTAATTAATTATTTTCTTCTTTAATAGGAACCTACCTATTTTGTTGTTGTTTGTTTTAGTTGAGGTAAAAGTTTGTTTTTAAATTGTTTTTTTACATTTATTGAAAAATATTTACATCTTTTTATTTTGTTTTTCTTTGTTGTTTTAAGGTTTTTTTTGTTTTTCTTTATTGTTTTAAGGGTTTTTTGTTTTTTTTTTTGTTGTTTTAAGGTTTTTATGTTAAAGTTGTTTGTTTTTTTAAGATTTTTGTTTGTTGTTTTAAGGTTTATTTTTGTTAAAGTTTTTTGTTTTTTTTTGTTAAAGTTCTTTGTGTTATGTGTGTGATCAAATTATCGTAATATTTACATTTTACTTTAAGGCTTCACTGTAAACTATGTTTGCAGTGGTATTTGTAGGTGCTAACAAAACATATTGATTTTTAGGAGATCCTACTCGAGAAAGGGCTACATATAACTGCCCATGAGAAAAGCACTCTTTTCTTAGGTCGACGCCAACAATCGAAAAAGTTTGTCCCTGTGATTTATTTATCGTAAGGGCAAACGATGTTTTCACAGGAAACTGTAACCTTTTAAAGGATATAGGTAAAACCGTCGGAATCATCGGGATTCGCGGTATGTGAGCGAGCTGTCCGGCCGCGGGCCCAGTGATGATTGTTGCTACAATCACATTGTCTCGTAATTCCCTTATCAAAAGTCTTGTGCCATTGCACATATTGGGAGGGCTTAAATTTCTCAAAGCATGATAGGAGTACCTCCTTTTAATTTTAGTTCGTGGGGTGGCAAGCCGGCAGGGTTGAGGGAATTTAAAAATTCTTGTGGGTAGTGTACTGCATCTTCGATGTTGCACACAGTGTCAATAGATTTGTAACATTCTTTTGGATGAATTAATAGTCTTAAGGTAACCGATTGAACAATTCAAAAGTTATCTTATCTAGAGCAAACTTTTATAAGGATTTAACCATTCATTAAAACGATTGTTATGGGTAAACTATAAAAGGTAGACATATGCTCTCGCGGACGTTTTTAAAAATAATGTTAAGATGAACAATTCATCTATAGAGCATTTTTGTATAACTTTAACTATATGCTCAGCTCAGCGCACGCCACGGAAGGCCTCAGAAACGATACTTTTCCCCCGTTTTTAAAACATTGTTGGTTACTGCTCCACAACTATAGGACCTAGCGTGATATTATATAGCCTATGTTACTTCTGAATAATGCAGCTTTCTAATGGTGAAAAAATTATTGCAATCGGTCCAGTAGTTTTATTCATTACAAACATACAAAAATACAAATCTTTCCTCTTTATAATAGGTATTAGTATAGATAGGTAAAATAATTATGTAGTGCAGTAGTGCATTGTAGGTACTAAGACCACAAAACTATGCCATATGTGTATATTGCATGTAGGTATAAGGTAAGAACCTACGTTAGTTATTTTTGTTTTAAGCTGACTTATCGCATTCGCAGGCAGGATGCAATGACCACATTAATCTGTTTTTGTACCGTGGCGAGCAGTTTTACATTTTTAAAAGTACCTAGGTACCTACGCGTATGAGAAATTCTAGTGGGATTGAGTATCAGCGAGGCCTCTGGCAGACGCTAGTATTGTGTAAAATAGGTAAGCAAGTAGGTATCCGGTCAGTGAGTATCCTTATAACAATAAAAGCATATATGTATAGGTACTAGGCAGCTATTCAGTATACCTAACCTACCCAACTAAATAGGTACTTAATCGTTTCGCCGTACCGACCGGCAGAGTAATTAACGGACGGAATGATCGTATTACATAACCGGCCTGATGAACAATGGAACTTTTGACTGATAAATTAGAGGTATATTGATACTAAACTTACGATAAGTCTAAAATTCTCAATGTTTATCGTGGTTCTAATTCATAATTAATATAATAATTCCGATTCTTCATACGCAATATTGGGATGGAATGAGAATGCGTTGGTATCCATAATCCCCAAGCGGTCACCGGCGACCGCTCTCCACTAACTAAATTACAGACCTTATTCCGATATATAGAGACTACTTTTGTATGAACAAATTTAGGGGATGATATTTCAACAGGTTTCTGAATCTAAATAAGTACAGTGGCCAGCAGCCCAGCAAGTCAACCCATCCTGTCAAATTTCTCTATTACATTATTTAACTTTATTGTTTTGACATAGAGTCGTAATCCAAGAATAATAAGATAAATATGGCCACTGTATTCTTCTATCCATAGTATTATTATGTTCCTCCCTTTTATGTCCCTACTCTTCCTAGGACCGATTTTTCCAACACCATATAAATGACTGAGGAATAACTTGGAATATTTGACAATACTTCCTTAATAAACACTGTTAAATGTCAATTTTATTCTACAGTCGAGAATTAACTGATGATCGATGAAAAATCGGCCCTTGGTCTTCTTACCTACAGTTCAGTTCTTCCACCTTATAACTTCACATAAGTACCTACCTATAAGTATACTTACGCAATAAAGAATAAACAAAGAATATAAGTAAATATAATTTATAAGTACTTACATTGTAATTTATTTATTTATTTATTACAGTCACAACGGTTGATAACAAAAACCAATTAAAGTAATTACCTACTTTAATTTGTTTAGCCTCTTGCATTGTCCTTTCCAATGAGTTTTATAAAAAATACTTCGTCAAATCGAAAGTGCTGTTTGTTGAACCGCCAAATCAATAGTAGCGATTGAATCATTGAAAAATAATAAGAATAAACAAAATTTTAATGATTTTCTATTATTAACATTATTATTTTGAGGAATTGGTGGCTGTCTGTCATAAGTAGGTAATATATTGAGCGATTGCCATGAAGGATTTAGGTTACCTATAGCCAGGCTAAAAGTTGTACCTACACCTAATTTATTTTAATTTAGAACTGTTCGTCCAATTGTGTAGGACCTATCTATTACACAATGACTTGAATTTATTTCACAATGGTCACTTATCAATTAAATCTAAGTACCATTTGATTTTCGGGGAAAACAAAACAGCCTAGCCGGTACGCCATTTTGTAGAAACGGAAGATGTTCGAGATACGATATAATAATAAATTATAGTATAATTGATTGAAACTTACCTTTGTGCTATTTGAGTAGATTTAGATGCTTGAAGAACAAAGAC
Source organism: Spodoptera picta (assembly GCA_038387885.1). Taxonomy (NCBI): domain Eukaryota; kingdom Metazoa; phylum Arthropoda; class Insecta; order Lepidoptera; family Noctuidae; genus Spodoptera; species Spodoptera picta. The sequence continues at coordinate 941,425 of JAZHFQ010000493.1, read as the reverse complement.
ACGATCACGAATAATGCACTCTGCTATCTCAAGAATATCTTGGCGTTTGCGGCGCTGTGAGCAAAGAGCAAACCTCGCTTCATATATAAATGCACGAATGATGTGACGTGTTCACGACGCATCTGAAAATATAACATCAGTATTTTAATTTTGAACCTTATCAGACATGAGATAAAGGTGACATTGGTGTTCCTAGCAGATGCAAAGTACAAACTCAAGTTTAGGGAAATCCAGGAAATCAGTATTCAATGTTGCCATTATAACTTTTTGTAAATAAAGGCCAATACTTATTTTTTATGTTCTTGAAAAAAATAAAAATACTAATCTTGTCCAAATAAATAATAATAATATATGCTTTATTGTACACCACACAATCACATTATAGGAAAAATATTAACAAAAATAGTGTACAATGGGCGGTCTTATCGCACAAGGCGATTTCTTACAGACAACCTTTGGATGGAGCAGTAATAGGAGTCTGATATGGGTCGTCAAGTGTACAATAATTAATTATAAAGTACTATACATATAATACAAAAATACAACTACAACTCAAAAAAATAAAAAAAATAAAATTAAAATAATATACAATATACAATATGATACATAAATTACATAATGGTGTGTATTTGTGCATGTGTGTGTATGTGTGTGTGTGGTTAAGATAGGATATAAAATTATAAAGAGAGGAAATGCTCTCTAACAAGTTTTTTAAATTGCGATTTGGATTGAGCTCGCCTCGCTGCAATCGGTAAAGCATTCCACAACCGAGCTGCTTGCACTGTAAAGGATTTGTCTAAAAAGGAAGTGGAATGCAAACAAATACTCAATTTCAGACTCTCCGATGATCTCAAAAACTTCGAATGTGTATCGCCAAGGTACGTAAAACGTTCTTTTAGATAAGTAGGGGTAGTGGGATTAAAAAGTATATTGTAAAGAAGTGAAAGAATATGAGTATTCCGGCGATGGCGAATAGGCAGCCATTTGAGCTTGTTGCGGAACTCAGAGACGTGGTCATACTTGCGCAATCCAAATATGAACCTAATGGAAAGATTTTGAAGTCGCTCAAGCTTGTCTAATTGTTCTTGGGTGAGATCAAGATAGCTGGCATCAGCATAGTCGAGAATTGGTAGAAGTAGGGATTGTGCTAATGCAATTTTAGTAGTAGTGGGTAAGAAATTCCGTAGACGCCTCAGGGCGCCCGCCGAGGCAATAACCCTGCGGCTGACCTCCTGCACCTGTTTAGACCAGGACAGAGTACTATCAATGTAAATCCCCAAGTTCTTGACTTCACAGGAAAAAGGAATCTTTGTGTTAAGTAGACATACTTGGGGAAGAGTAGACCAGTCTATTTTAGAGACAGTCCTTGAGCTGCCGACAACCATCACTTGTGTTTTTGATGGATTAATATGCAGCCCGAACTTCATGCTCCAGTCACCAATTTGTGCTATATCACGGTTGATCAGCGCAATAGCATCAGGTAACTCATGCAGTGAAGCATTTGTGTAGATCTGTAGATCATCGGCATAAAGGTGGAAGGAAGAAGAGAGTTCATTAGAGATAGAGTTGATAAATAGCGCAAAGAGTAAAGGGGATAGAACACCACCCTGCGGCACACCATGAAGAATAACGATCCTCACAATGAATACGCTGCCGGCGACCAAACAGGTAGCTACGAAACTAGTCAATTACCGATGGGGATACGTTAAGAGAGCTGAGTACGGCAAGCAAAATGTCGAAGTCAACGGTATTAAATGCGTTACTAAAATCGAGCAGGACAAGTACCGTCAACTTCCCCATCTCCATGCTCGACCTAATGTCATCGGTAATGTTTACGAGAGCCGTGGTAGTGCTGTGACCCGGACGAAAACCAGATTGGTAGGGACTGAGGAAATTGTGCTTGGTAAGGAAAGAACTAAGTTGATGATGGATAAGTTTTTCTAGGATCTTGGACAGGAAAGGAAGAATGGATACAGGACGATAATCGGAAAAAGAAGCAGGATTTGTTTTCTTGGGAAGAGGAATTACGTGAGCTTCCTTCCAAATCTGACGGAAAGCTCTATTGGAGACAGAGGAATTTAGGACAAAAAGGATGATAGGAGTAATTTAATCTAGGTTAAATTACCGTAATATCAAACAAAATTGTATTGTTTCAATAGTTTCAAAAACGGCCAACGCGCTGGCCCTATTTCTAGAGCCGCCTAAATATCTCCTGTTTTGAACTTATACAGTTTGATTGAAGTCCTGAACCATAGCAGTCGCCATGAACCATCATTGAAAACGATCGGGCGGCTTCATTTTATTTAACCAAATATTTGGCCTACGTGTAGGCCAAATATAGCCTATATGGCGAACAATGAAAAAAAATCGTAATCGATAAAATGGTTTTATTACCTAGTGTTCCGAAAATAAATTGTAATTCCCTTGTGTGAATAATGTAAAAAGGTATCAAAACCCTGATAAACAAGAGCAAATTGGGGAAATCCCCATACATAACCTAATATTAAACCTAGAGATAGTTGCAAACCATATTTTATACGAGGGAAAATACTAACTTTGCCGTCCATCTACATACTAGAACTAGCCAGTTTTGTTAAGAAAAATATCAAAATATTTAATTTCAATAAAAACGAACGCCGAAATACCAAATTGATCCTACCAGCACCTCGACTACAGATGTATAAAAATAGCCCAGAATACCGAAGTATCCAAAGTTACCTGAGGAAATACGGTCAACTGGGTCAACCAAAACTCTTTGTATATTCCAAGCTAGATTAAAGTCTCTACTAATTAAAAAATCATACTATAGTATTCAGGAGTATCTCGAAGATAAAAATGCATTTACAATAAAATAGTACCTACATTGTAATTTTATAATTTACCAGATGATGTTTATTCACAATGATTTTAATATTATGTTTTCATTCTAAATTATAGAGCTTATGTATTTTATAACCTATGTATTTTATAGAGCTTTTATAAAACTCAGGTGAATGTGGTAACAGAGATGTGTAGGTATTCGTTAGATTATATATCCCCAGTTAAGTTAATTTTATTTTTAATATGTAATTATAGTTCCTAACTTATTGTGAAAATTTCAATTCTCCTCAATTTCAATAATGTTGCTACTTTAAATTATTTGTAATGTTTATAATTAAAATGTCTAATAAATAATGTATAAAATAATGTAATTGTATCATATAGGTATATAAGTGATAAGAAATTTTAATAGTAATAAGTTTATAGTGAGTAATTAAGTTAATAATGAATAGAATAAGTACATAATATATTAGATGATTATTTAGTTATTATTTATAAGTTAAATTGCTGCGCCCTAACAGGGTGATGTACTGTACTAGTAGTATAATACCACTATGTATATACATTTTGCAATAAATAAATAAATATCTAAAATTCTAAAATATAGTGTAAGAGTCAAGGATAGTTAAAAAGTATTAAATAATTTATTTAGGTTCACGTCACGATGAGAAACTAATTGGTACCTAAAGTGTTGGACATGTTCCATAAACTAAATATTTTTTTGTACTGTTAACATCAAATTTTTCTGATTTTGTCTGTGGGTTTTGTTTTCAGATTGTCAGTTGCGTAAAAAAAAAACACGTTGTTTTGCTCTTGCTCTTTTCTAACCTTGAAATGCAATAGCTTATAACAAAATGTTCTTCAAGTTTTGATATTGAAAATTTTAATAAACGTAGCCTTACTCTTGCCTTACTATTTACAGTTGTTTTATAATAATAAGAAAAATGGATGAGGCTGTAAATAATGAAAAGATTAAGTTCAGTTCCATTAAACAAAATCCGAAAGCGTTATTAAAACTCGTGAATACTTATGTTAGAGTTCAACTTATTAAGGATTGCGCTTATGTCGGTTTCGTGCACTCTATTGACCCAGTAACAAACAGGTAAATATATTTTATAACTCTATGGTAAAATTCTAACTTATAATATACTTTTTAAATGTGTATTTTGTACATAAATAAGGTTTTGTGATATATTATTATTACTTTATTATTGTTCCTACTCTTCATTTCCTTCAGAATTATTAAGCATTTTGTAGACAATAATTTATATTTATGTAGTGGTAAAAAAAGTTCCTCAGAATTTTGATGATCTGTGTCATAATGAACAAAGTCAGTTAAACTTTGTTTTCATTGTTCTGTGTGTGTGTATATGCTGCAATCAAAACTCTTTACCAGTCAAAAGTACTATTTATTAATTTATTTCATGATTAATCAACAACAAATTTAATAGAAAAATTTTAACATTGAGCTACTTGCAGATTCACACAAACAGTGACTAAATAGGGAATTGCTAAGACAAAAGTAAAATTTTAAATATATTAAAAACAGGAGGCACACAGCAAGAAAATGATTTAAAGTAAAATTTTATGTAAATATATATTTTAAAATTAGTTTACTATCAAAATCAGTTAGTTGACTGTAAACATTTGCCCACATGCTTTGACCACATGTGGTCAAATGTACAAAGTCAATATGTACTTTTGACTAAAAATAATAGTTGAAATTACTTTTACCCAATGGTATTGATTAAAATTGTTTTTGACTGGTTAAGAGTTTTGACTGCAAATTATAATATCCTTGGAAGACTTGGGTAAAGTAATAAAACAAGTAGACGTAAAGGTCCAATAGTTGTAAACTTATCATAATGAAACAAAACTTCACTTAGTTTGTTTTAGTAGCTAGTACATTTTATATGCACTTTCAGGAGTAAATGCGAGTCAAATCAAACAATTCTATTATAGAATGAAATAACATTTTTGTCAATTGACAATTGGGTGCACATTACGGCACTTAATGCCACTGTACAATGTTGTTACATTGTACATTCCCACTTTTCACTATTTTATGTTATGAGTCCCATGTAATAGGGGGTAAGCCTATTGCCATACACAGGGCACATTTCCGGATTCTGTGGTACTACTGCAATTTTTCGAAAACCTAGTAATACTTCCCCAACCCCCCTGGAATTCAACCCGAGACCCATTGTCCAGCAGTCGCACTAGGGTCCACTCGGCCAATGAGCAGTCTGTTACTGTATCTAAATATAATATGGCAAAATGGACTAAAGGAAAATAAATATTCTTTTTCAGTATTATCCTGTCAGTACCTCAAGATAATGGACATCAAACAATAATAGTTCCGGGCCATGCTGTGCTAGACATAACACAAGAAGAGTTATTGGATCACATCAAACCTCCACAGAAGAAAAAAAACCATGCAGACACACCAGAAGAAATATTAAAAAGAAAAGCAAAACTTATTTCCTGGTTCAAAACTAATTTACTGCCAGTTACAGAAATAGATGATAAAATAATCATAGGAAATGTAACTCTATTGAGGCCGTACAAGATAACTGATATAAGTGCAGATAACCCAATTGTTGCTATGCAAATAAGAAATGTTATTGACAGCATGCCTGAGAACTTTCAGCCAAAATAACTATTATGAGTAACTTATTGTGTTTTATTTAACATTCAGCATAAGGTGTGTGTGTGTAAAATGGTTTTTCGATAAACTTTATTAATTTTGTAAGGATGATACAATACATACTTTAATAATTAAAGTATGTATTGTATTGTAAAACTGAACAAAATAATTATTATTTTGTTCAGTTTTTAAAATAATAGATAAGTAATAGTTTTTCTTGATTAAAATTGGCTAAATCAATGCTTTGTGTATGTATAAATTAAAGTAAACATAGAGGACTTCTGAAGGCTTACAAACTCGTAAGTTTGTTTCTTCTGGGGGCTTCTGGGAGCAGGCCAATCAAATGGCCTCCTGCAATGCACCAACCAATCAGAGCGCAACCGATTGCAGTAACATTTCGATCTCGTTAAAAGTAAAACAAAGTTGTACTAAGCCCTCTGATTAATACTTTTTTTTTTTTAAGGGGGAAAGTCATCGAATGTCTGCTCTCGCCTCAGTGAGGCGGGAGGGAGTGTCAGACTCTTACTGACTAAAAACCACCCCGTTCCTTCTCCTGCACGTCCGGAGTCCGTCTCCGGAGCCCCGGTTACCCGTTAGGTTCTCCGCGACCTCTGATTAATACTATGAAGTGGGGGTAGAATAAGATGTCATTGTACCTCTAGTGTTGAAACAAATGAGAATTACTGTAGTAGGCACATACAGTGTCAACAGTTTTATCGTACGTGGAAACAAAGACATGTTTTTTTAGCTTTCCCTCTCAATAAAGTATACAACGATGATAAGGTGTGTAGACAGATAGTGTTAGCTCTGCCGCGTTTAGATACTGTGAATTCAGTCGATGTTGGGCAGTATACACGCCTACTCGCACACTAATGTCATTTTTATTGTACCTATCGTACCGGCCGTCGGCGTCGGCGCAACCCTGACAGTTGATTATTGAGATACGCGTGCGTTGTTGTTAGTGTTTAGTTGTTTCCAACGTTTAAATTTAGATTAGAAATGGTTCTATACGTTACAAAATAGTAACATAATTATTATTGAGTGGTTTTGGTTTCATAGAAACAAAATGTCGAATAAAACGAACAGAAAAGTGCAATATTTGGCGGGCGTGTGCGGTGAGTAAACATTTTGTAGCGCGAAAATTTGAAATGAAGTGTTCTTTAAATGAATTATTTTAAACTTCAGCGGCGTTCTCATTTACATTCACTGGAGCCACACTGGCGTGGTCGTCACCGGCGATTCCAAAGTTCAAAAGTGGTGAAGCGAATGTTGTTATCACTGATGTAAGTATTTTATTAGTAATCGACTGAATATAGCTTCACGATAAAGTTGCATAGTAGCCTTGCCTAATACATTTCAATGTCAATTAGTCTCGTGCAATTATTACGTGAAAACAACGACTGGGTATTCGAAATAATAATAGGCATCGGGGATCGATATCTTTACGAAGATCGATATTTCATAGGTGCTCGTTAATAGTTTGAATGTCCGAACGTCATTCAACCTAGTAATGAGCATGCATTGGTATTATTAAACTAAGACAATAGATTTGTGGAGTCTTAAGTAATGCTCGAAGTCTACTCACTTTGGGCTATACATTGTAACTAATTAATTGTGAAGGATTTAATGTCTGTAGTCTTATCTCTATCATTTAGTCCTGTCCTGTATATACTACCTACCTGCATCCACGTAGCTTTGTTGTTCGTTTAGTCATTAATTATTAATAGTCATTATCATCATCCCTTTAAGCTATGACCGTGAAGGTTTTTGAACTAAGTTTATATACGTCACACAGGCTTGTTTGTGTACCGAAAATAAAGTAGGTTCCTACCTATCTAAATAAATCTTAAAAAATGCTCGCTCCAATATATATAACATGAATTTTAATTACCCCGCGACAAAACAGTATCTTAATACCAAAGGTCTTTAATACTTAGTAAGGTATTTTTTAATTGTGTCCAAGATTCGTAAAATAGCCGCTCAATATCAGCTGATTGACAAGTGCGGGGGTAACGACCTCATACATAACTATAACAAGCCTCCCACACTGTTGTATTTACGTATTAGTATCGAGGTCGTTTCCAGTCTATTTTTTCATAATTCTACTATTTTTATTCCAGAATCATTTAGCTACAGAAAACATTAAAATTGACGCTGTATTAATCTTATACCTATAAAGCTGAAGAGTTTGTTTGTTATACTGTTTGTACACAGACGCAGACGTCATGGGTGGTGTCCCTGCACTCCGCGGGAGCACTCCTCGGTTGCTACTTCGGGCAAGTGTTAAATGAAAGGGCTGGACGTCGCCGTACATTTCTGGGCTCAGCCGTGCCGGGCCTCTTAGGTGCGGTACGTTCCATTTGGCTCTTTCCTTTATTTTGTTTATTACATACTGACTGTCGTTTTTACTATGACTGTGAATCATGAAGTAAATGAATTACTTATATATTTTGAGATAAGTATAATTATGAACTACCTATGTATAAGTAGATTAATAGAGGTAGGGACAGTGCCGGAATAAGCAAGCGCGGGGCCTGTAGCAAATTTTGTCAAGAGGCCCTTGGTTTGCCATCGGTTCTCATTTAGGCATTGACTAAAATTGGTGCCTTTCTTTTTTCTGGAGGCAGTCGATAATTTATGGAAAATATTGTCTAAAATGACATTACAAACGAAATTGTCTATGGGCTCATGTATGGAAATCTCAGTCTGGACCAAAGTCTGGACTGAGTTATGAGCGTTGAAAGGAGTCAAACATTTTACTTTGGTTTTTTTATTCAAATTATTCATATTTTTGTCACAATTCCCAACTTTAAATTGCGCGCAACTGTACGTCGGGCACAGAAACACCATATCACACCACAATATGTATATTCATATTCCCAGGCACAAATTTTTATTACCTATTTTCTCTCAGCCGATAACTTGTGGGATGCTTCTAGGAGTTGTGTCATGAAGCTTCATGAGCCTCAGCTATGTTACCAGTGGTGGGTTGAGTGGTGGTAGCCGTGTGAACCTCTAATAAAGTATATTTTGTTTTGCCATTGACTCCTGGTGGGAGACTCATCTACTTTATAGTTCGCATAATCTTTTGAAGAAAGGAAACCGTCGACTTTGTAAAGTGATATACCTACGTCAGATGAGCGTATAATTTTTTTTCATATAATGTGATCAGTCGAAATATAATCCATCACTTTGTGACTGAATGACGATATCTTTGTACAGAATCTTATGCTAGCTGTAGATTAGAGTATTAACTGTAGTTAAATTAGTGACTAATCGGGAGTAAGTCGGAAGAAGTAGACGGAAAACACAATTTTTCGTGTTTTGACGATTGTCACTGCTCAATTCGCTACCGACGCCGCAGCTGACAAACATAGCATTTCGTGATAGGGCTCAGTAAAGTATTTTGCGGGTTTTCGACTGAGAAGATATTGAAACTTACATGAAAACCTGTCATAGGCCATAAACCGTATACATAGGTATAAAGTGAACAAGCTAGCCAAGCAAGCAAAATGTTTTTTTTTTTACTTTAGCAGTGGCCAGTTAATGTTTGACTCTGTTATGATTTTATGATTCCGTGGTCTTATAAAAAAAGATAAAGAAGTCCACTATAAGCTTTACTATATTCCTTGAAATCGTTTATAAACATTTATTACAAAATATTTCTGACAAGTAAATGAAGAAATATGCGTTGTGTACGGTCAACATCAACAAAATAAAAGAAATTATAATAGCACTATTTTCACATCTTTGAACTGATTTAACTCGGTTTGGACTGTGTTTTTGATATAAGACCCCATATATTTTTTTGTTTGTAATTTTATTCTGTTTTTCACACATCCAATAAACTGCCGTGAAAAAATAAAAAGGCACCACGCTCCACACAAATTTGGTCTTGTCGTTATTTAGGGTATTACATAAAACAAAACTGTTACAAATAAACTTTTCTGGATTTGTTATGGGCAAATTTAGCGATTACACTTTCAATATCGACTTCTTTGAGTCATGCTCTATATTCAATATTGTGAGATGATTAAGACGTTCTTGGCCCATAGTCTTCCTTAATTCATTTTTAATTCGTTTAAATCAAGGTTGGTTCGCCCGCCAATGGCACCAACCAAGCGCACAAATACTAACTTTCCTTTTCTTACACATACAAAATACCGACTATTTGTCTTTTTTCGTTTATTTCGTTAAGAAAAAAATCAAATTACTTGTAGGTTGATAGTAGTTTTGTACACAAAACATTTTCTTCATAAGTCTTGCTGTTGAAGTGGTGTAATTACGAAATACCTATTTGCGCGGGGCCCCCCAATTCGCGGGGCCCGTAGCATTTGCTACTCTTGCTACGTGGCTAATCCGGCACTGGGTAGGGACTTTAGTGGGTGTGGACCCCTATAGGCACTTTGTCTTATTTAGGGAACTTAACACTTGATTATTATAATAGTAACGAAGTATTTGAAAAGTAAACCCATAAAGAACTGACAATGGACCTAATCAAGAACGTGGTCACCCTTGTCGGGCTCGGGTTAAGTAGGGCAAAGTAGCAGCCATTCGATGTAAAATACTGTAGTCTAAACTGGGTAAGACTTAGTATCCATCTCGAAAACTGTACCTAGCCAAACGCTAGGAGAAAGAAGTTGGGGGAACATGGTAAATATGTATCTACGCTAAATTATTATGTTTTCGGCTCACTTACTCACGTAATTAAATGACTAAGAACTCGAATAGTTTCAAGCCATGCTAGAGGCTCATATTCATGCAGCATTCATAATTCGCAGGTCGCGAAATGCTGCTCATAAATATGAGCCTCTAGTATGGCTTGAGACTAGTCGAGTTCCTCGTCAAATAATTACGTGAGTAACCGGAAATCATAATAATTTATTTAGTATGTCTCACGAAAGTTATAATACAAATGTATCGACGCTGTCATGTAATTACCAAACACATAGCAACGTGTACCTACTTGTGACTGATAGTTAAGTAGGTGCATGTGTTATAAAATACGTCTCTTACTTAACTTTTGAGGAAAAATACCACATTATTGCACAAGAATGAAAGGATAGTTGAAAGTAGAGTAACGAAAGAAGTATACAGAGCGGATATGGATGGGGCCGTTGGTAGAGGGCGCCCTGGACGACCATACTGACGACATATAGGTACTGACTACTGACCAGATTGGCGATATAAGAAGGGCCGAATTAAAAGTACCCTTAACCGACGAGCGTGCATGAAAAGATTGATGACTGTTGATGAAGCGAAAGAGGTGTGAGTAAGAATCGTAGCTATCAGCCTCCCATAATCTCTGCCTACCACCATGGGAGATACGCGTAAGGTTGATTTGTTATTCATTAAGTATGAAAATGAAAATGGTACGTACATATTTACCGACATAATGAAGATTTCTCAAACACCTTGATAGATATTATTATCACTATAGCTAATATTTACTAGCTCATTTGCCTACAGTAGCAAGATATTGTGTATAGTACTTTATTAGAAGTAAGTGAATGAATCTTTATATACCTCTATATAATTCTTCTGTGAGTGTGTATGACATTGATCTTCTCTCAAACGACTGGACCGATTTTGATGAAATTTTTTGTGTGTGTTCAAGGGGATCTGGGAATGGTTTAGATTCACAAATCAGCCCGGCAGATGGCGCTGGAGTCGATGTATAGGTTATTTATCCGAAACAGCTGAACTAATTTCAATGAATTTTTGTTTATACATTCGAGTGGAATGCAGGATTACGTCTGTTGGGTCCGCTAGTATTCTTATAATTTGTCTTCTTGCTTCCAGACTCTCTTACTGAACACGACAATGCCTGAACTGATGTATGTGGCCAGGTTCATGATGGGACTCGCAACTGGTATTATAGCCGTGGTAAGCTGATATACCTATTTATTTTTTTAATATATTTCTTTCTTAATTAGCTTGAGTAGGTAAGTAAGTCTCGATCCTGTAGGAATATTGGTAAAACTTTGGATACAAGGCTTTTCAAACGTGAAATGTTTTTTTAATCGGTGCAGTGGATTCGAAAGCTATTCGACGAAACTAACAAATCAACAAATATATTTCCTCTCTACAATAGATATTTCGTTTACATAATAAAAATAATTGTGGTGTAGTGAATGATTCAGAAATATTTATATTTTGGGATGAAACTGGATTTATTTATTTATTTATTTATTCTTTTATGTACACAATTTTATTATGGCACATAAGGCGAACTTAATGCCGTGCTACAAAGTTTGCCAGTAGTAGGTACCTATACGAAACTGTTGTGTGTGTTCAAATTTTCATGTCAGCACATTTAATTGTAATTTGCAGTTAAGCCATAATTTAAAAAGATGCAAAGCTATTCCTATCTTAAAAATTGTGCAATATAGACTTATTGTAGTACAAACATGTACTCCATAACTGGAACTTTTTAAATACCTCGGTAATAAACAGTTTTCCCTTCGTACCTACAAACCTTTCCCGCACACAGCAAAGCGATTGCTCGTATGCTTATTAAACTTCTGTCAATGACTAAAATTCTCTTGTTTTAGGTAACAATGATATATGTAACAGAAATATCGGACAAAGAGATAAGAGGAGCCTTAGGTATGACGGTGCAAGTGATGAATAACTTGGGAAGTCTTACAGTGTACAGCGTTGGACCATTCGTTTCATACAAAACCTTGAATTGTATCATACTAATAATACCCGTCTGCTATGTCCTGCTGTGTCTTTGGATACCAGAGTCGCCTTACTACCATCTCAAGGATGGAAGAATAGAAGCTGCCAAGAAAGAGTTTATGAGACTTAAAGGAAATCAGGAGGAAAGTGTGAGTATCTATCAATTGCCTACTTCTGTACTTCATCATCATCACATCAACAGTCTATAAGAGTTCACTACTGAGCAAAACCTCTTCTCTCGCGTAGAAGATTTGAGCATTAATCACCACACTTGCAGATATAAAGATGCAATTATTCTATTTAGGAAATTTATAAGGACATGTCATTATAACCATAAATGCAATGCATGCAATACTTAGATAAAATGGCGCTAAGTTTAGGAGTGGGAGGTCGTTACGTCATAACGTGCTACAAAATGTGACACGTTGTGATGTCACGCGATATTTAAATTTAATATATCGTCGAAAGTATTTAATTTTGTGAGAAAAGAAAAAATACGTGTCAAAAGTTTTAAGTTAATGTACCAGACGGACATTACCTAAAATAAAATTTATGAAACTACTATTATAAGCCCAGGTTTTGTCACTATGTTTTCCTTTACCGTATTTTGCTAGTATTTAAATAATATAATCTAAGAAAGTACGTACACGTACTTATATATAACTCGAAAAAGTTATATTGGTGCGTGCCAGCCCGTTCCTTAAACCTCCGGGTCATTACGACAAATTATCATCTGTAACTGTCTCATTTATTAGGAAAAAACCTTTTTGCTCACGGGGAAGGAAAGAGCGCCTAACTGCGATCTGTCTGAGGATTGAGCCTTTTTTCAGCAGGAGGTGTAACCTACCTATATCGGCTGATGATGGTTTTGAACTTTGATCGTTATTATAGCGATAAATATCTGATATATATTTAGTGTGCAGACGACTAGAAATAACATGGAAATACCCGACCTTCTCTTAACAAATTATCACGATAGCATCACAGATAACGCGTATCACTGAATTTTGCAAGCATCACGAATGTGTTACAAAATTTATTTCTCACGATTGTGTGCTAAATTTGAACCGACTTCTTGTTACTAAGATGTTCTTATATTTATCTACTATTGTAATTTACATTCCACTGTACAATAGGGTAAATGCCTAATTTTTATTTTAATGTCCGCCTGGTTGATTTTTTTAAGATTTAAATTTAAGTCGATGCTTTTCGGAATGCAGCGCAGGAAGCAGCTTGATGCTATATGTGTAAGTTGTTTCCAATCGAACGATCTGGAAGTTATTAAGCGTTGTAGGTGCAGTAACAGCCGACGTTACTGATGATCATGATAATTTATTTAAAGGAGACATCTATACGTTTCAGTTGTTAGAAGAACAGATGAATGTAATGCGGGCACACGTGAGAGAGAGCATGGAAAATAAGACCACGTTGAAAGAACTCCTGACCAACATGCGGTATAGGAAGGCTGTATACATTGTCACAGGTAAATATGTAAGTACCCATTAAGTAAACAATTTGTACATAAGATTGTATAATGTTTAATACTCTCTAATTAGGTCGACCTGTAGCGAACTATGTAATGAAATCTTACAATCGGAATTACACGCACTTCTAATTGTTGTATTGGCAATTATAGATTAGTTGACCTATATAGATAGATTACACGACCATATAATATAGTATTATGGTATACCTTCAAACTCTTTGGAACCTTCGACTGCTTACGAGTACCTAAACATAACATCGAGTTAGGGAGGTAGAGACTTAGGGCTCATTAGATGTGTCCACTCCTCCTGATGATGAACTAGATTAAAATTTATATTATAACTTTAGTGAGACATACTAAATTAATTATTATATTTTTCTGCTTATACTCTCGTAATTATTCCGCGACTCGCGACGCAGCGACCAGTAGCCGCGTCGCGGGTCGCGGAATGCTGCTCATGAATATGAGCCTCTAGCATGGCTTGAAAGTAGTCGAGTTCTCGTTAAACAATTACGTAAGTAAGCCGAAAAACATCAGAATTCTGTGAGGAATATTTCATTAAACATTGTTTTAAAATACTTTTTTTAAATTAGCGCTATACAAGTTGAGTTTGCCGTCTCGAAACGAGACGCCAGTCTCCTAGTAACGACGCAAAGTCTAGCGTGGAATGTTATCAAATGAAATAAGGTCACTGGCTGGCGTGACACATCGTACGATGTTTTAATTTAGTTCAACTTGAAGATTTGCATAGGTGCCTTATGTCTTTGAATTTGTTACGGTATCTATTCTTAAAGTAGGCGGTTAGGAAATACAGGCAGGACTCATCTAGGTACTTTTATTTATTTATTTATTTATTTATTAAAACTTTATTGCACATATAGTGAAATTGGCGGACTTAATGCCGTAGGCATTTTCTGACAGTCGACCATTGGGTGGTGCAGAATGTTAAAGCGGTAGGTGCAAAATTGTAAAAAGAAAGTATGAAGTAGATAACGAAGTTAAGGTAATAAAATATTGAAGAGGGAAGACATGATTGTTATAGTCGATAATACATAACTAAGGGTATAGGGTCTTAAAATGAATTATATAATAAATATAATATATCCCAAATATGCATACATATAATAAAATACATACATATATAAATAAATGCAATACATAGACTACATATTACCACTGTTTTGAGTTTGCCACTTTCTATAAATGTGTTCCCTGTTCCCGAACCTTGAATTTAAATGAACAGCGATTATTTGCCATTCTGATTTCCTTGGGCAGCGCGTTCCACATAGAGACAGATTGAACGAAAAAGGAGGAGTGAAGATAGTCAGTGCGGTGAGTGGGACATTGAAGTTGACGGTTATTAGATGAGCGAAGGTATTTAGAATGGTTTGCGCATGTATATTGGAAGTAGGAAGCTAGATAAACAGGTGAAGAAGGAGAGTCGAGAAAAGAAAATAAAGTAGTTAACGCCCTTTGTTGCCTGCGCAGGCGTATGGGCAGCCATTTTAATTGCAACCGATGTGCAGAAACATGATCATATTTACGTAAATTGAAAACGAATCGAATGCAGTTATTTAGAAGACGGTCAATTTTGTTGAGTAGATCTGCATTCAGGTCGTAGTAACACACATCAGCATAATCGATGATAGGAAAAATCAGGGCCTGCACGAGCCGTGCCTTGGTAGTAGACGGAAGGAAGTTTCTAAGGCGGTACAAGCCTCGCAACGACCCAGTTACCTTCTGGCATACCCTAGTGACCTGTGCACGCCAGCTCAATGTGTTATCAATATGTAAGCCAAGATCCTTCACATCGTCACTAAACGGGATTGCCACATTATTGTACGAGACAGGCTGCAGCGACGCGACACTGACTGTTTTCCAGGTACGTGTGCTTCCAATGATTATGGCTTGACATTTATTTGGATTTACTTCTATGCCGAACCTTTGTGACCAGTGGTAGATAGCAGCCAAATCACCATTTACTGCCGTGATAGCACTAGGTAAGTCATCCACTGCAGCCTGACAGTACAACTGCAAGTCGTCCGCATACAGATGATACGCACACCGAACTTTTAAATCTCAATTATTTTGTTTTGTTTCTTTTAAACTGTCAAACGCCGCGAGGACACCGGTGACCGCAACCTATTGTTCTTTAATTGTGTCTATAATGACTTTACTCAACGTGTTAAACGTGATCTCGCACCAAGGTTTTTCGTGATAGGTTCTTCGAAAACACGCAATCACACTTTGCCCGATCATCGAGTTTGATAGCTCTTGTTTGGCAGCGCTTGCCATAATTCCACTAACAAGATAGTCAGCTTTAATAATTATCATTCATGTAGCACCAGTATCATGCATGAACTAGGCCTTTCACATTGTTGGTAGGTACGGCACCACACACAATGAGTCATACAAAGTGCAAGTATTCACTTGACTCTTAAAGTCTTGACCCTTTCTCATCCGTGGGCTGACTTACACCGGCTGATTAGATAAGCCTTTAAGTCTAATGTGACTGTCATTGATCCAATTAATTACCCTGATAAATTATTTATTGTGTTTTTATGCAACGAAGTTTAAAACATTTTGTCTGTAGGTACTTAAGTTCTTATGTACCTAACCTGAATCTCTAGGGATCTGCGATAAGCTGTAAGCAGTAATGCCGTGGTGGAGAATGAGAGTTATAACCTTCATTCTTCTCATGCATAGATATAATAAAGAAGTTTGAATGTGTCTGTGTTCTCATGAATGAGGGTGCGGGTTCGAAATCTATTATTATTTAGACACCATTGTTAAACGGTAGAGGAAAACATCGTGAGGAAATCTGGACTTATAATTTGTAATTATAAGTTTGAAATCGCCAATCCGTAATTAAGCAAGCGTGGTGAATGCTCAAACCTCTGTGTGAGAATAGGCTTTTCTCAGCAGTGGGCACTTATAGGCTATTGATGATGATGAGTAACAGACGTTGCGCAGTAGGTAAGGCTGCCCTGCCCCGCGCACATTTACGTTACATAATTTTATACTATTATTTAAAGCGGAAGAGTTTCTTTTTTTGTTTGAACGCGCTAATCTCAGTAACTACAAGTCTGATTTGAATAATCCTTTTTATGTTGGATAGCGCATTTATCGAGGATGGCTATAGGCTATAAAACACCACGTTACGACCAATAGGAGCTGAGCAGAGCGTGTGAAACCGCGCAGGGGTAGCTAGCTAGCTATATTTTTAACTTTTCTTTTGTACAAGGTACAACATATCTTTGTATATCATCAAGGTACAACATATGTCGTGGTGGCCCGGAGGTTTCGAAACCTACCAACGGCAAGTATCAATGTGACTTTTTCCGAGTTATAGAGTGTATGTATTTTCTAAGATTATTTAGACACCACTGACAAACGGTGAAGGAAAACATCGTGAGGAAACCTGGGCTTATAATTTCTAATTATAAGTTTGTAATCGCCAACCCGCATTGAGCAAGCGTGGTGATTAATGCTCAAACCTTCTCCGTGTGAGAAGAGGCTTTGCTCAGCAGTGGGCATTTATAGGCTGTTGATGATGATGATGATGACAACATATCTTTTATATCATACTAAAGGCGAGAATTGATTGATGATTTTCCCGCCTTAAAAAAATACCTAAGGCTGTCTGGAATAGGATCCTATATCTATGAGAATGTTCTAGCGAGTGATAAATATACAATGAATTTCTTATTTATTACATAACATGAAATCACTTCTTATATTTCTTCGGAGAGTAAGCAGAGAGCCACAATCCAGATCTACCATATATATTTAACACACACCTACTTTGAACAAATTGTGTTATGAATCATAACTTATGATCCAATAGAATGGCCGAGTGGTCGCAAGTGCGACTGCCAGGCAAGTGGTCTCGGCTTCGATTCCCGGGTCAGGCAAAGTATTAATTACTGGGTTTTAAAAAATTCTTAGAGGTAGCACAGTCTGGCCTTGTGCCCGGTATTTGGCAATATGCTTACCCCCTATTGCATGGGACTCATAACGAAAAATAGTGAAAAGTGGGTGTAACATTGTACAGTGGCAGTAAGTGCCGTAATGTGTACCTGTGCCTACATTAAAAAGAGACTTATTGTTCATACTGTAATATTTATGTAATCTACTTACTGTTAACAATAACCTTACCTTTGTTAATTAATTATAATTTTGAGAGAATTGAACGATTTACAAAGGAACATTTCGATGGATGTATTTTGATTCGTGTAGTACATGTCTAGTCTGCATCTGTGTGATGTGATGATGACATGTTATATTTGTATCGTCTTTATCTTAATTTTTTTATTTATTCTGAAGTGTTGCTGTGACTTATCAGAGAGTAAAATTCCTTCGCTTTAGTTGACACTATTTTAGTATTTTTGAGTACCTATTACAGAAATTTGCAGAAAAATACTTTCCTTAGACAGAATTTGATTTTTGTAATATTTCTAGACTAATAATTGAATGAGTCCAACAAGGATAATTTACTGATTTTTAAAAAATCTAACCACTAGTATAGTACTGGAATTGTGCCCGGTATATGACAATAGGTTTACCTACTAGTACATGAGACTCATAACGTAAATAGTGAAAAGTGGGTGTTACATTGCACAACGACATTAAGTGCCTTAATGTGCACCACTGCCTACACCTTCAAGGATAAAAGGTGTGATGATGTTATGGATAATTAATCTAACTTAGAAGGCAGACCACGGGACATTTTTGTTATGTATACAACTATTTACTCTTATTTTGTTTACAGGGTTGAAACTATTGCAGTACATGACTGGTATTCTGGTAATACAGTCTTATTTGGAGCCTATATTTAGACAAAGCAATTTCGTGTCGGGGCCCATCGCTAGCATCGTGTATGGGTTCGTGCAGTTGGGAGCAGGTAATGTAACATCTTAGAAACAACTATTATTTACTGTTGCTATTATTAAGATTAAAATTATTATTCTTAGGTACACTGTACATTTTAACAACGTTACTCAATGTCTAGAGCTCTTCTAGAAAAGTAACTATGTTATATAAAATTTACTGTAGATATCTCTAAAGTCATATCTTCACTCACCCATATCACAAAATATCAGAAAATTTTAATCTTTTGGTTAAAAATTACCTTTTCTATTTTCAGGGATCGGTGCAACATTCTTATCAAGATGGTTCGGGCGGCGAATTCTTCTATCCATATCTTGTCTCGGAGTGTCAATCGCAATGACATTGGTAGGCCTGTACTTCTTCCTTCAGGACACGATACAAGTCAGCGTAGAAACTTCACGAGCCATCTCATGGATGCCACTCGTCGGTATTCTAGGGTTCAATGTACTCTACGCAGTCGGTGTTGGGAACCTACCTTATGTACTTCAAGCAGAATTGTTCCCGGTCAACGTCAAAGGTGTCGCTTCAAGTACAGCCACAATGTTAGCCTGTATCCTAAGTTTCCTAGTCACAAAATGTTACCAGCAAATGAAAGATGCCTGCGGCCACTACATGGTCTTCTGGTCTTTTGCTTTCATAGGGTACGTCGGCGTGTTCTTCATATACTTCTTTGTACCAGAGACGAAAGGTAAAACTTTAGAAGAGGTTACAACTAACATACAAGACCAGCGACCCGAGGAACAAGCGCTGAATACGGAGAAGATTGAAAAGGCTTAAAGAGAAGATTATGCATTCCAGTATTTTAAACGTGAATGATATAGTGATTATGTAAACGATTAAGTTTTCTGTTTTCCCGTGGCACTATTTGTTCTCATTTCATTTACCTATGAAAATGTGATAAAAATAGTACAAAAATCGTCCCGTTTTTTAATATTTAATGAAAAATAGATGTCTCGGGAGAACAAGCTCATATTTATTAGGAGGCTAAAGAAATCCACGTATCTGTTATTTCATAAAAGATTACACTCCAAGTGGCATTTTTGTTTTAGTAAAATTTATTGTTGAGAGTTTATTTAAACATACATTTACATGTGTAGTTGTGAAAAGTTGTTATTGGTTGTTTGTAAGCGTTAATAAAAAAGTTTATCAGTTATGATCTAGATTCTAGAATAAGTAGTAATATGAAAAGACTGTCTGCAGATCAAAATAAAAACCAAAATGTGACTATAAAATTGTATTCGGCTGAATAAAAATATGAAATACATACTGATTATCTGAACCTTATATTAATGGCACCCTATACAGTTTGCCACGCTTCCGGAAGATGAAGATGTGGAGTCTATTAACAGCTATACAATGATAGAACGGGAGTACACGAGAGAATAGACTTTGAAGTAATGTCTTTAGAGTTGAATATAATATTAGGTCTAAATTCTCTTGGTGTTTCCGTAGGAGTAGAGTGGTGCGAAGGGAGTGTCTGCTTGTTCGTCTCCGCTCTCCTCCGAGGCATCCGACTCGAAGGTATTGTCCGGGATGTCGTACAGGCGGATCAGAGGCTTGTTGGGGTCCTTCATGATTAGATATTTACCTGGAATATTTAAAATTCACTATTTTATAGTTTGTTCTTAATAAGTACTTGTTGCTAGGAAGTCCATCTACTTAGATCTTTAACTTTATTTACAAAACAAAGTTAAAAACCGCAGTGGCTAGGCAACTGGTTGCTGACCTACGTGTGGCGGGTTCGATTTCCACACGGGACATCTATGTGTAATATTTATGAGAAAATACTAGAGTGAGGCAACGTTAAGAAAATGTCATTATTATGAAATGTTTACCATCTTTCTGCTTCATACAGATGTCGATGATACACCGTAGGATGCCCCAAGCGTTGTCCATGGACAGGTTGATCTGTGCCGCAAACTCGTGCGGCTTGAACTGTTGCGTGCCGAGGATCACGTGGCGAGAGTTGTCACGCACTTGGGCACGGGACACGTAACCGAACTTAATCTGGTCAGAGCCCGCTAGAAGAGCCTGAAAAATTTATAAAAATATTATTTTAGAACAGATTTCATACTATCTTTACACAGCCCGTTTCACAGTAGCCACTAACGCCATAGAGGCTAACAAAATATTGGAGAAAACTGGGTCTTATTTTTGTGTAATCTTTGAAAGCACCATCATCTGCTTACGTTAAAGTTCGTTCGCGCATAAGCAACCTATCCTTATCAAGAAAGGTTTTTGCAGAAACTTAAATTACGGAAATATATTTCTTGCAAGATCATACCTGCACAGTCCACTTAGCAAGCTTGCAGGAGTTGTTCCTCAGCTCGTTAGCGAGTACGGCACCGCGTTGGGTGTCCAATTTCTGACGCCACTCCACTCCATTGGCCAGCTTGGAGTCCCATTCGTTCAGAGCTTTGATGCTCAAAAACTGGGTTTCATTCTGAGGCCCTTGCATCACGGCGTCATGCTCGCATCGAGCTACCAAAGTCTGAAAAAATATATTATATAAGATTCGGGATCTTTTGTTGCTAAAATGAATTTAAGCGCAACTGCTGAGCAAGATATGGTAAAATTTTATATTACATAGAACTTGTAGCTGTATTAAGTGGATGTTACATATTATATGAGCGCCTTGTAAAATATTCGAGAGTGCTAGACTAACTTCGAGCCACATTGGGACTTCTAATCAAGAGACAACGAAGACGTAATCACATACCTTTTAGGAGATTAAAAGATTTACTGTTACATTTAGAGAAATAAACAACTTACCACTCCATTGTTAAGGTTCCACTTGCGGTAGCGGTACCCTACGGAGGCTACCTCACCTTCCTCCTCCTCAGACACAAACGGGTTTGGCTCGGGGAACTTGTACTTAGGCTCATTGGAACCATTCTTCAACACCTGCAGATTATAAAAAAAACATTACAAGTAAAGAAAATAATTATTATGTAACTATATGTATAACAATACTTTTTGCATTTAGATTGTATGCATTTAGGGAGGTATGTTAACATTATTTTGGTCGTTGGAAAGTTTTTAAAAACACAGTTCAATATGTTAATGTGAACCAAGCCCGCTAGTATTGCTGTCTTCAGAATACTAACTATATTCACATGCATAATGTACTATCCCATTTGCGCATTACTTAGATCAAAATCAAATTACTAACAGAAATAGTGATACAGTGTTTTATATTTTTCTCATGTGCATATTTGCCTACTCTTCCTAAGGTACAGCGAGGCTTATTATGCGTTTAATACTTGACTAACACAATATAACTGATGAAAAAAGGGTGTTACATTTAATGTATTTTGTGCACCTCTGTTTGCCTATCCCTTTCGGAATTGATTGGAGTGATGTTTAATCTGTGGTATGGAATGCTGATCTACAAGAGACACAATGTGTATTGTATTGTGTCTCATACTGGCACAGAAAAGGTTAATAAATTTGGTATACATATTTTTGGAAACTGAGAGTAAAGTTCTCTAAGATCGGCAAAGGAGGATCCTCCGACCAGGCGAGGTGACCGTACCTGACGGGCTTTCTGCCCAACAGTTGATCGTTGGGATTTTCTATCCGTGTTGATTCGCATGTAAATTTAACATGTGCAATGTAGGATTTTGGTGACGTCTTTGATTTGTTTTATTGATAGTTTATGAGCGTGAACTGTCATTTGTCATGTGATATGTGTCTCCACATGTAAATAAAAATGGTTACAATCTGACCTGTTGGCTGAAGTTGTGGTTGATGAATGTCGCTTCGAGCGCGAGGTTGCGCGGCGAGTTGATGGAGTTGCCATCGTCAGTCGGCGGCTCCACCGAAGTCTCGTTCACAGTCAGCAAGTCAAATTCCGTGTTGTCACGCTTGTCGAAGAACAGCTTGTCACCTTTATGAAACAAAAAATGACAATTTTATGTCATTAAAAAAAAGAAAATGTAGTAATATTCACGACTGCTTTGTAGTTCGAAGGGTCGCAAAGCACGACCAGTAAGAAAGGGGTTGTGCGTTCAAATCCCTTCCAGAAAGAGTCATTTAACCTGTGAAGTGTCGAACCACAGATGTGTCTCATATATCGATAGACAAGAGGTTAAATCAGAGGTTAAGTAGAAAAAAGGAGGAAAGGTAACTATAATAGAATATATTTTTGAAAAATGTTTTGTCTTTCAAGGGCCTTAGAGAGTGATAATAAATGATTTAAAATGTCTTGTTAAGTACTTGAGGTACATACCAATCTTCTCAATGACAATATCCCAGGAGTAGTTAGAGCGGGTGCAGCACATGATGGTGGCCAGGATGGCGTCGGTGGCGTATACCGTGCCCACCGTCTTACTGAGTCGTCGGATTACAGGGTCGTCAGTAGTAGTCACCTAGAACAACATATAAAAGAATCCAATGAAAATGTTTTAGTTTACCTATTTCTTGTTTTATTTCTTCCTATTCTTCACTTATACAAGGTGTTGTTTTAAAGCCGCGTCATTTTCTAGGAGGTAACTCGGATATCGATTCTGAGTCTGAATCAATAAAAAAATTGTAGGTAAATGTTTTTCATTTTTCCGAAATTACGGAAATCCGTAAGTGCGAAGTACACGCCGCCGTCTTGTAATTAGCTTTATAACGCAGCTTAACACACAAACTCAAACACTTAATTGACATTTTTCCTAATTCCATAAAACTCCAATGAAACATTGCTGTCGCTTATTCTGAAATACTGTCGAACTTAAACGATTTATTATAGCCGTATTTTTAACTATTGGCCCGAAATTTTCTCTTACATTGAACCTTTATGACTTCTGCGACATGCCACCGAGAAATGACACGGTTTCAAAACTACACCTTGTATTATAAATCGGAAAGTGAGTTTGTTTGTTTGTTTGTTCCGCTTTCAAGCCATAACTACTGAACCGATTGCTTTGAATTTTTGCAGATGTAGAGTTAGAAGTCTGGATTAAATAATAGGGTAATTTTTATCCCGGAAAAATTGATATTCTCGAGGGACAACGAAATTATTGGTATAGATGGCGCTGTGTGTATTGGTATATGTCACATTGGCTTTTTATCCTTTTGTGACGCGAGCAAAGCCGCGGGTAAAAGCTAGTACAACATAAAGTGCAGTCTCATAACCCCATTGGATAAACATAATGAATTTAGTTATAATAATAAAAATAATAAAAAATCTTTATTATTACCAAAGAGATTACATTTTTTTTACATTTCCAGGATCATGACTGTGGCCAGAGCAAAAGGGCCCTGACTTCTAAACTAGGAAAAAACCTGTATCTTAGAAGTCAGTGTACATACGAAATTAAACTATACGAATAAGCCGTTGCGATAACAATTACCTGGATAGGACCATGATAACGGACAGGAACAAAAAAGAAACAGAACAAAGTAAGCTAATCCAGGGCGAAAGGTTATTGTCAGGAGAAGCATAATAAAGAGAGAGAAAAAAAATAATAACATCAATAAAACAAAACAAAACAAAAAAAAAGTAAAAAGTAAAAGTAAAATTGGTTCTGTGTGGTAGGTGTGTTTGAGGGTGTGCGTGTGGTAGGTGTGTGTGTTAAGGTGAGAGTATGGATTAAGTGTGGATGTGTAATAAATAATGTAAGTGAGCTAAGATTTTGATTGTAAATTTAAACTTATTCTTAAATTTCCTATACAGGTATACAGGTATACAGTAGGCTAAAATAGATTGGCATAAAGCAAAATACACGACTTTAAGTGTGTCCGCATCAGCAGAATTACGTAGTTTTTTGAAAATGTAAATCAGCTTGCGAGTTCTGCTCATGAGTGTGTCGAGGTGTTTATGCCAGTTTAGATGTTGATCGATATGTACGCCTAGATACTAGATATTTAATGTTTTGTGACTTAGCGATGGTGGGGCAGTCACAGAAGTTTGCAGACTTACATGAGTGAGCTTTAAGAGTATAGTATGCCGGTGGACTAAGATTTGATCTAATAGCGAACGGTATGTAAAATGTTTTACTTACGTTCACAGTTAGCAAATTGTTACGTAGCCATTCCATAACACACGCCAGCGCCCTTTCCGCGTTTTGATAGCATTGGGCCCAGTCTTTTCCATTTACTAATAAGGAGGTGTCATCCGCGTAAGAAGTTATTTTACAGCTATTGATTTTTATCTGATATAGCTCATTGATGTATATCAGGAAAAGTGTAGGACCCAGGATACTACCTTGTGGTACACCGTAGGTAATGGGACGCTCGTCGCTTTCATTATGTCCGACTCTAACGACTTGTGTACGTCCCCTCAAGTAGTCCCCAAACATTTCCAACACTATTCCCCGGATTCCAATGCTCTCCATTTTTTTCAGTAATTTAGGCGCAGAGACGGTGTCGAAAGCCTTGGATAAATCAATAAAGATGCCCAGACATTTATGTTTGTTGTCAAGAGTCCTCACGGCGTGTTCAGTTAATGCTAAAACGGCATCCTCGGTACTCATTCCCTTACGAAAACCAAATTGGTTAGGAGATAAAATATTATTGACATTGAGGAACGAGAGAAGGCTCTTGTTTAAAACTCGTTCAAGGATCTTTGACATAGCAGAAAGAACCGAGATGGGTCTGTAATTGTTGACATCATCTCTGCTTCCGGACTTATGAATAGGATGAACCACTGCTCGTTTGAACACTGCAGGAAATACACCTGATGAAATAGCCAAATTGCATACATGCGTAATAATGGGAACCAGCACTGTCCTGGTGGCCCTAATTACGTTTAAAGGGATGCCATCCCAGCCTGTTGCAGAATCGGGCTTGAGGGTTAAAATTATGCCTTCAACGTCCATTTCTGTAGTTTCTAGGAGAACCATAGAACTACTTGATTTTGTGGACTCAACAGTAGGCGAATAGGATATAGGCTTTAGTTTAGATGCAAGGCTTTTACCGATACCAACAAAGTAATCATTAACTATATTGAGTGAGAGACGTGGAGAATCGGAAAGTCGTAACAGTTCGAGCGGAGGAGTGATATCAGATCCCAAATCAGCCACCTTTTTAATTACGTCCCAGGTTGCCTTTATATTATTTTTAGCTTTAGAAAATTCTTCTTTCTCAAACGCACATTTGAGCTTCCTTAATAATGAGTTGCAGTGATTGCGGTAGCGATTATACGTAATTCTCAAAATTACGTTATTACTGTATTTTTTTAATTTGGCGTGCATGCGATCCCTGTTTCGAATACACCTTAATAGGCCAGGCGTGATCCAGGGCTTAAGAGTTCTTTGTCGTCTGGGTACTTTATATTCGTATGTATTGGCCTTAATTATGGTAGAGAGATTACCTACTAACTCTTCTGAGGCACTGTCTGCATCTGTCATATTTAGGATGGGGGACCAGTCAAAACCTTTTATTGCGTCTATAGCGTCATCCCGATTTAATTTGTACTTGGTAAGAGGGAGGTTACGACGCTTGATATTAGCTTGCAGAAATAGTAATAAGGGTTCATGGTCTGTGATGGATGATTCAATGACAATTGCTGTAGCAGCTAAGTTAGTTTTTAGAAGAATATGGTCAAGACAGTTTGAAACACATGTGAGATACTCGTCTGAGTTGGTGTCATTGTTGCCGTTCTTGATGTCAATATTGATGTCGCCGATTAGGACAATAGATTGGGTGAAGAGTGTGAGAATTTTGTCCAAACTATCAATGAAGTTGGTTATGTTTCTATAAGAAGGAGAACGATAAATAGCGATGATAGTGATAGACTCTATGGCACAGATTAGGCAGTTTGCATCGGCGAAGTTGGGTTCTTTTACTTCATGTTTTATGAAGGATTTGATATAAATAGCACATCCATCATTTTGGTTGAAAGTGTTGTTTGTGTGGTAAGAGGTAAATCCATCCAGAGTAGGTAGGTGAGAATTTTTGCTTAGCCAACACTCCGATAGGACAATGACGTCACAGTGAAAGCCCAAAAGTTTCATTAAAACAGGTATTTCATTAAAATTTTTTTGAATACTCCGTATATTTAGGTGTAATATCTTTAACCCTCTGTTAGGGTGAGTGATATACCGCATACACATCTCAGGTGCACATTTATATGATTTGGCAACACTGAGTGAGTCTAATTCGTCATCTAGGTTATTGTGGATAGCCATTTGTTATTAATGTAGTTATAAAGGAGCCAAAAAAGGGGGCATACATTATCAGAAGAAGACTGGATATGTAAGGACATATAAAAACAGCAGAAACAAATTAATAGGATTTCGGCTAAGTGTGTGCAAAAACGCTCATATGTTAGATAAGGGAAAAACTTACGTGAGTAGTTGAGAGTGTGAACTGTAAAAAGTTGTTTCTACACACCCCAAGTATGGTCTCAAGCTAGTTGAGCTTGCACTGTGTAAAGTTTTATATGAGATTTTGGATTATGAAATAATCAATCATCTTTGGAAAGTTGCAAAGAAATATTCACTCCTTGTGTCACAAGTTTTATATGTATAGTGTATTTTGTAGTGTTGTGGAATGTAGTTACCGTATGGAAGATACGGTCGATACGCTGCAGCGCTTTCTCGTGTTTCACATTGACACGATCGTAGCCTTTGTCATAGTACTCCAATGTACCACAGCACACAATGTCTTCACCTGTAACATGATCAAAATAGATAAGTTTCAGTGTGGTTGAAAGAATTTGAGTGTAGCACAGTGGCATGCTATTGAAGACCTATGTTCAACAGCGGACAGGAACTCTTGACTGACGGAAACAAAAACTGACTGCCTCGTCGGCCGAGTGGTCGCAGTGCGACTGTCGGGCAAGTGGTTTTGGGTTCGATTCCCGGGTCAGGCAAAGCACTACTGGGTTTTTTTTAACAAAATCTCAGTAGTAGCATGGAGTCTGGATATGTGTCCGGTATATGGCAATAGGTGCACTCTTTAGTACATGGGACTCGTAATATCAATAGTGAAAAGTGGGTGTTACATTGTAAGTACAGTGGCATTAAGTGCCGCAATGTGCACATTGCACAGAGGTGCCTATCCCTTCGAGGATAAAAGGCGTGATGTTATGTTGATGTTGAACAGAAGCATTTACGTCACTCGCAGGAAGAGTTAGTGTGACAAATGTACTCTGTTGGCACCTCACATTTTAATAATCTAGTGTGTGTCATTGTAATAAGGGACGAAATTAAATATGATGTAGTTGGTGGAAACTACATAATTATAATATTGTAAATATCAAAGAATTCTTCTTCAAAATCAAAGAAATTAAGTTGTATTCTATTAAAGTGTTCTATTTAGCTGAATAGAACTTTTTTATTCTAACCAGCCAACCAGTGGCGTAACTATACCATTTGTGGCCCGTAACAAATTCGTTTGATGGGCCCACATTGCCAATAAAAATATAGAGAAGTTCAGATGACAACCTCTGAATGGAACCCCTTCTAGTTAGGGGCCCGTGGCAAAAGTAATTATTATAATATATTTTCTTTTAAACTTATAATAATGGTTCGAAGTAAAACTTAATTTACTTTAAGGTTTTCATTCAGTCATTTTTTAAAATTAGCTCAAGAGGCAGAAATAGGGATTGATATCTTGATAAAAATGTACCTACTCAAGCAAAGGATATTTGATCATACATTAAATTGACACTGTACCTTCTTTAATTCCTGGCAAAGACAACTTAGCGAGACGAGGGAAGTCCATGTCCTCAATGGTGACCCAGGTAGGTCTTACAGTGACGGAAGCATCACGGATCTTCATCGGAGCACCTCTCTGGCCCCACCTCTTGCCAAGTTTACGATCCCGTTGCTTAAAATAGAAGAAAATGAATGATTACCACTCCAGATTAAAATGAACATGTTAGCTGCCACACAGGACAGCGGTGACCAGTTGTAGTGGACCACAGGTGAACGGCTTTTTGTTGTCAGTCATAGTTTTAATTTGTAAGATTTACTACCTTCTTAAACATTGTTGAAAGTTTATCTAATAATAACATGCTGGCATGAAATATTATATAAATTAATATAAATATTACATAATATTGTAGCCACATATGTAAATCCTAACTAATATTATAATTGTGAAAGTATGTTTGTTAGCTCATTATATACCTCACCAATAGTCCGGTCAATTTAGACATTCGAAGTTACATAAAGTCCCAACAAGCTGAATTTTTGTGAAGTTGTTCAAAACATAATTACAAACAATGTCTAGAAGTTCCCCATCATTCCCCTGTAAGGAAAAAATTTAATTCAAGGTCAAAGGTCAAAAAAATGAGGTTTTTGCGATTTTCAGCAAAATGGTAAGTTTTATCTTAAAAGTACCTCAGACAAAAATTGTAGATCATAAAATTATCTATAAAAAAATCTCAATACTTTTTTCTTACAAGCCATCATTTCTGAGATATAACGATTCTAAAAGTTAGTTTATTCGTAAGTTTCAAATTCTTGTTCTTCTTCTCCTGCTTCTTCTTCATCTTTATTTTGGATGCAAGTAAATTGCGTCAATAGCGATGTATCGCATGATACTTCGTTGGAGTCAAACGTATCCTCCATTGTTTGTGATTCAATATTAGAGCACGACCGGCCTTGACAATTTGTGCATGCCAAAGACCAAGACAGTCCGACTTTTTTGCAACCACATTTAGCACTGCATCCCTTTTTGCAGTTGGAAAAAAATAGTATTCAGCAGTTTTCCGGTGCAGGTGGAAGTAAAGTTTGAACTGGCTCTAATATATTGTTGACCAACTTCCAACCCCAGTCTGTAGGGTCTAGCTGATAACCAAGCCACACTTGAACTTAGTAATATACTTGAAGAAGATGTTGGTAAGCAGCAATTGAGGTTGGAGGAAGACAAGCTAATTGAACTTGTTTTTTATTTTTAGTATTTTTAACGAAACATGCATATCGATGTTTATCGAAACAGGTAGTTTTTTTAGGAATATATATAATGTATATAAGTGGTGTACTCATGCATATTATGACGATAACAACTTTTATGGCGTTCCTTAGTGTCTGCCTACTCCCATGGGAGACAGGCATGAAGTTATGTATGTATGTATGTAACAACTTTTATAACTTTTAGAATCGTTATATCTCAGAAACGATGGCTTGTAAAAAAAAAAATATTAATTTTTTATAGATAATTTTAAGATCTACAATTTTTGTCTGAGGTACTTTTATGATAAAACTTACCGTTTTGCTCCTTGCAACTCATTTTTTTGACCTTTGACCTTGAATTAAATTTTTTCCTTACAGGGGAATGATGGGGAACTTCTAGACATTGTTTGTAATTATATTTTGAACAACTTCACAAAAATTCAGCTTGTTGGGACTTTATGTAACTTCACTCTCATTTTTTAGTCTAAATTGATCGGACTACAACTCAGCCAATTTGGTTGACATTTTGCCAGGAGTATGGAAGACCATGCTAAGTAAGCTATAACCATGCTAAGTTCTGAATAAAACCTAAAATTATAAAATATGAATATACATGATGTTTTCAAAAACAGTAACCAATAGGTTTTCATGCTTCTTTTTCTCTATATGAATCTGTGACTGTTGGGAATGGTCAGTTAGTTTCAAAATTGGATAATTGGACTATTACATAAATATTTCAAGTGTTCTCAATAACTTGAAATGAAAGCTAAAACTATATGACACAATACTTTGTTACAAAAACAGGATGGTACAGTAAAAATTATGTAAGTTCTTGATATAGAGGGTAAGTGACTTACATTCCTCATGTAGTTGCCCTTGTTGAGGGTAGTCATGCCTCCAGGCGTACGTGCGCCCCTGGCACCGCGGCCCCTTTGTCCGCGAGCACGGCCACGCTGGTATGGAGGCTTCTGCACCCTTGTAGTGTCCACCAGATGGAAAGTACTCTCATCTTCATCATGGAAGTATGCGTACGACGAACCAGCGCCAAATTGAGAGGCATACTTATCTGAAAATGAATGAAACTCTATTAGAAACGCAGTAAATTATGCTATTTTATTTGACTTGAGAAATTAATACCGAAACTAGACTAGGTTGTACAGTCATGATGTATTTACACAGATTTGTCTGTATGTAATGTAAACTCTCAGAAGTCGTCTCAGAATCGTCCACTGTCACTTCTATACACTATGGTTCAGCGTAAGACCGAGAAATGCTGTTGCAAAAAACGTCATCATAACCTCAAAGAATATTAACATTTTGAACAATATTTCGGCGTTATAAACAGAAGTTGTGAAAAGTATTAAACTTACTTTGATATTTCTTGTCCTGTACGACAGTCCAATCACTTATTTTACCCAAACGATCACCTTTACTGAAAGGTTGGTAAGGCATGTCTCGAAATTGCTCCGGCATTTCGGCGGGGCCCCATCCTGTGGGATTATCTTGAATTATTGGAGCTACAAATCTAATCGGCTCTTCGGCCGGTAACACATGCTCTGACATTGTAACTATTCAATAGAATATAAAATTTTAGCGATAATTCAACATGAAGATACACCAATGCCACACGACACTTTCGAAATGACTTTTTTTTTATTAAGTTGACTGACAATATAAAACATGAAAGGAGTACAAGTCTTTTTGCTTTTGAAAAATTGTTGCCATTACCAAAAATATAGAATAATAGAAAGTAACCGAACTGAATGAAAACCATAAAACTGAAATCACTTTTCTCAATGGAGTTTTTTGCTCATTCTTCTCCATTCGAAACTACACTTAATATATACATAAATAACTATATAATATAAATAACTACACAGACAGACGGACGGACGGACGGACAATTCAATTTTAACGTTTTAAAAGTTTAAGGCACTTTTGGGAATTTATTGAAATAAATGCTTTGATTTTGACAATTGGTATTTAAAAACCTTTTTCATTTTGGCTATTCATTAATGAAAATCAATGAGGGCGCCACAGGTCGTTGGTACCAACCAAATAAAATTAACCTATAAGTAAAGGTAATGTAAACAATCTTTGTTTTTTTTTATATATAAAATCGTTTATTTTGCAGTCTGTAGTTAAACAGTAATACGATTCTTAATCGTCATAGCCACTGTTCGAGTGACATCATAATTTTAATTCTGTCCAGCTTCTTGTTCTATTGAAATTCATTTTATACTTGAAATACAATCAGCCGAGCTTCACTCCGAATTGTTCTTTTGCATGTTTAATGAAATTCTTATAAGTTTTATTCAATTAAATTCCAATCTAGTACCTTTTTAACAAAAAAAATTCGCTAAATCAACTCGATTAGAGCTGATGATCAACGTACTTTTATTAAGTGTTGCCATAGTGGCATAGTTTTAACATTGTTAGTTCAGCAAACATTCGTCATCATTTTTAAAAAATAAACTATACTAACTAAAGTATTCGGACTCTTACATTGAGAGTAGACAGTAATAAAAAAAATAATAATAATAAGCCCGCAGGGCACAATTATCCCGAGTGCTCAAAGTCAAAGTCAAAGTTAAGGCATTTATTTCAATTAAACCATAATTTGCTACAGGGAGAAGTCGCCGTTCCTTATTCTCCGGCTTGCCTTAATTGGTTGGCTGGAGTGAACGATGACAAGGAACAGGTCTCCCATCTCTGGCTTGCCTTCATTGGCCGCCCAGAGCGGAGTCGCAAGAGCAGTGACCCTGCTCGGAGGGTAAGAAATTATTCGTAAGTCGCGAGTGGGCGAGGGATGCAGGAGGCTTCGGCTGGAGCAGATGAGCTGAGTCGAAAGCGGTGGTAGTTCCTTTACCCTTCAGCCACTCACATTCTCGTTGTCCTTCTGTTGATATATCTAGCAACCATTATCGGGGCCCGGTCGGTGAGTTGTCGAGTCTCCGCCTGCCATTTTTACGTGTAGCAATTACATTGTTTCGGCAGGTGCCATAGTCATATATAGTTTCCAATTTACCAATCTACAGCGACCCATCCATAGCCCCACCTTTTTTTTCCATTATCCACAATAGTTCTACACTAACCGGGGACTGTCCTTGGATGCATTTCCATAGTGCATACAGGGATACTCGCCGGTTTGTGTGTCCATTACATTTAGAATAAAGTTGTCTAAAGGGCCTCTGCGCAGATGGCTTCGGCCCCTCGTACGCCTCCCAAATGACCGGGGCCCTGTGGTCCCGTGAACGGTACAGATATGTCTTAACCTTTCTCTCCGGGATTCGTAATAATAATTAATTTTATTTATTTTCCCATCATGTTACATAGTGATGTACTTAGACCTTAATACTAGTTTTATAATATTGACAAAGTTGTGAGAGACTGATTCTACTTATGGTTTTGCGTAGTTTAAGTGACAACGCAATGATGGAAGTCAGGAATCCAAACTAGGATAACCTATACTATGGGCTCCTGGCCTTTCCCTCTCTGATATGAACTTTATATAATTAAAATTACAAAGGAAAAACCAACGTACAAAATTTACAATACATAACATAACATAACATCACGCCTTTTATCCCCGAAGGGGTAGGCAGAGGTGCACATTATACAACTGTACAATGTAACACCCACTATTCACTATTTATGTTATGAGTCCCATGTAATAGGGGGTGAGCCTATTGTCATATACCGGGCACAATTCCAGACACCGTGCTACTACTGAGAATTTTTTAAGAAACCCAGTAATACTTTTCCTGACCCGGGAATCTAACCCGAGACCCCTTACCCTGCAGTCGCACTTGCGACCAGTCGGCCAACGAGGCAGTCGCTTAAAAAATATTAAAAGAGTGTTGATATTATGTATAACAAGTATCTATTGTTCTTTTGTTTATAATTTCAACATACTTGTAATTTGGGGCATAGGTACAACAAGTTCAGTCTTTGTTAATCTGTGAATTCAGCTTGCAGAATTCTAGGAACATTTTATTGGAGAGTGAACAAACATATTCATTGTTTAAATTGTTTAAGAGAACTTAAGTATTTTTGTGTTTCGTTTGAAGTTGAATGACGAACAGACAATCATATGACACGGCGCGACTGGTATTTTTTTATGATAGTAACAATAGTAAGTAACATAAAATATTATAATTTTCGGTTATTAATTAATTAAGCCTGTACCTACTTTTAATTGAATGCTAAAACTTCTTTCGTCATTGTAAGTACACAATATTTGTGACTTTATCAGTTGAAATGAAGTCGGTAAAAATATTGCAATGCTGTTATCTGATATTTGGCAATATCTATCGATACGGTACATTAAGCGTAAACGGTGTACGATCGGCATCTGTATTATCTAATTGTAGTTCTTAATAGCTAAAAAAGGCAAGAAATGCAAATTTTCCACACTCACGTTGTAGTGGCAAGCCCAAAGTCTCAAACTAATGAGTTTCATCCGATTATAATATTACCTATTTTACCTATTTTTTAATAAAAAAAATAAAATATGCAACTCGATTAACTTTGTCCAGAAAAAATCCGGCGAATTGCGAGTTGAACTCAGACCTACCCTAACTCTAAAAAACAAATCAAGATTGGTAACTTTGGCTATAAAGGTCTGCAAGGTGTATATTACCTCTACCTCTATAATGTGACTAATCTAACGAGTATAGTAATCAATACAAGATAAAACAATTTAGGGTCATGGTACATGATAGCGGTGTGCCCCGCCTTCATAAGCCACTGTGAGGGACTTTCAAAGGTGAGTTCATCAAAAAAGTCCCGGCGGCATCGAGATATCGCTTTTGGGAAGGTTACCTTTATATATAAGTGAAACAACGTTGGCTTTATAATTAGTGTACTGTAGCCCTTTTAACTGGTAACATTTGCGTATTCGCAGGGTTCAATGTATAAAGTTTGTGAGGAATTAAATTAGTTAAAAGTTTGTGGTTTATAGAGCTTCCTGTTCCTCGTACATCGTAAAGGTAGTCATGATATTATTATAATTTTCTTTAGTGATAACTAAAATCCGTTCATAGATACCGTCAAGCCCTCAATCTTCCATTAGGGTAGGCAGATATAATCAAAGTTTTTTTTATTGTAATGTTACAGATTAATTCTCCACGGACTCTCGGTCCGTGCCCTTGTCATACAATTTTTTATTAAAATACGTCTAATTAATTTTTATTAAGTAAAGAAGGTACCTAGTTACACACTAGATACAATTAACCACATCTATAATTATTACTAAAAGTATAAATTACATAATAATTAGGTACCTATTATCTATTTACCTATATCTATTTCGACGGCTCTACGAAATCAGTTTCGGTGATCGGAAAATCGGAAGATTTTGGATAATTTCGGGGCTAAACTCTTTAGGCTTAGATTGATTAATGTTAGTAATGGTCATCGATTGATTAGGTCGTGGTGGGTTTTAATCTAGGATTGGGCATTTGTTATCATTGGGATAAACCTTTATTTAACCGACTTAGAAAAGGAGGTTCATAGGTTTTTATTTTTATTTATGTACCTATGTATATTTTTGGGCGACTAGCTCGCGATTGGTTGATCAGATTTTGATGCGGTTTTCAGAACAGTGTTTGTTACATATAAGAGAAGGTTTTGGTATATTTAATTAACCAATTCAAAAAAGAGGGGGTTGGAGTCGGTTTTTTGAACGTAGTTTATGAAACAATTATACCTATATATTATGTAACACGAGGGTTGATATTTAGGCTTGGGCGCATATCTGTGGTGTAATTTTTATTTTCCCCTTTTCTTCTCTAACATATGTATTTACTATTTGTCTGTATGGCAGTGCGTTTGTGCACGCATATTATGAAAAGGTGCAGCCTTTTTAGAGGATTATGTTCTACTAGCTTTTACCCGCGGTTTCGCACGCATCACAAAAAGATAAAAACCTATGTGACATATGCTAATAACACACAGCGCACAGTAACACACATCTATACCAATAATTTCGTTTTCCCTCGAGAATATTAAATTTTTCCGGGATGAAAAGTACCCTATTATTTAATCCAGACTTCTAACTTTACGTCTGCAAAAATTCAAAGCAATCGGTTCAGTAGTTACGGCGTTAAAGCGGAACAAACAAACAAACTCACTTTCCGATTTATAATATTAGTACGGATATCTATTAATTTAAAAAGCCAAGATAATAGATATTTAACGGAAGCACCAAAGTCTAAGGATCGATCGGTCGTACTAAGCTACTAGCAAAAGCTACTTAGACATTATATGTAAATAATTTTAATGATAAGTTTAGACAAATGTACCTAGATTTTCATTTTTTTTAAGGGGGAAAATCATACCGTCGCTTCTCCCACCTTGGGTTAGGCAAGAGGGAGTGTCAGGCTCTTACTGACTAAAAACCACCCCGTTCCAACTCCTGCTCTTCGAGCCGGAGCCCTGGCAATCTGTTAGGCCTTCCGCGGTTCCGTATCGGAGATGAAATATCATCCCCTAAAGTTAATACAAAAGTAGTCTCTAAACATCGGAAAGAAGGTCTATAATGTAGTTAGTGGAGAGCGGTCACCGTTGATCGCTTGGGGATAAATGGGTAGATGGGAATGCCTCGTTAGTTGAGCGGCTGTAAGCGCGACTGTAGAGTAAAAGTGACAGCAGTTATATAACGTTAGAGACTGACTGAACATTAGTTGAGCGGCTGTAAGCGCGACTGTAGAGTAAAAGTGACAGCAGTTATATAACGTTAGAGACTGACTGAACATTAGTTGAGCGGCTGTAAGCGCGACTGTAGAGTAAAAGTGACAGCAGTTATATAACGTTAGAGACTGACTGAACATTAGTTGAGCGGCTGTAAGCGCGACTGTAGAGTAAAAGTGACAGCAGTTATATAACGTTAGAGACTGACTGAACATTTGTTTTTAAACATATTATAACAAAAGTTTTAGTAGTAACTGTATAGGTCGCTTATGGGACGACGTCCTCCAACGTAGACTACATCATCGCTTACCACCAGGCGAGATAGTGGTGGAACAGAGCCCAATAAATATAAAAAAAAAACTTGACATGTTGTATAGAGTATGTTACACGCTATTATAAATGTTATCGTGTTACACAATGTGGTATAACGTTATGTATAACTGCTGTGTGGGAGCACCTTAAGGAGGCCTCGGGTCGCGGAGAACCTAACGGGTTACCGGGGCTCCGGCTCGACGTGCAGGAGAAGGAACGGGGTGGTTTTTAGTCAGTAAGAGTCTGACACTCCCTCCCGCCTCACCCAGGCGAAAGAAGCAACTAGATGATTTTCCCGCTTTAAAAAAAAATGGGGTCCTCGGGATGTTTGTATTTCGACTTCTTTTATTGTGGATTTTGAGCATGGTGAATGGTAATGGTCTCGCCTCCTATGACGTCGGACTTAAAACATCACTTACTGAAGACGGCTATTACATAAATATTGTGCACTTTTAATCTAGATTTCTAGAGGTTTGGTGTTATTTTATTGTCATTCATATTTTATTTAACGCGTAGGTATACATATAGGTAGCAAAAATCTTTGTTTGTGATGAGTTGTGTTAAGTTTAGAGACCAGATGTAAAGCTTCAATTTTATACGAATATCAAAAATACTCTTCTTTGCATACGAGCGAAAACAGATGGGTTCTGAAAACATCTAAGGAAAACGTACATTTACATAATTATAATATGTATGTACGTATCTTCATATTAAGTATGTATAATCCGTATAATATAGGTACAGATTACGCATGTGTCTATTTGGCAGTTGTTTACGTTAAATTCCTAATTGAAAACTCAAAGATACGCCGGTTATTGTACTCCGCATACTTAGGTACGTCTGAACGGGCAATTGCAAATTGCAATGTGTCATAGCCTGTCTGCTTTTTATAATCATTATGTTCTTGTGCATCGAAAACTCATTCCATTTCCAGTATCAGTAATAAACAAACGAGCATCGAGCTCGGACGTGTTCCTAAGCATTTATTTTAGTTAACTAATTAAATACTTAAATACGAAAACATCACATAAATGTAAATAAAACATCGCGAGTGTTTGTGTGTACAATGTTTCTGTAAAATTAAATTATATATTTCATAGAGAATCACAAGATATGAGCTTAGTTTTTCGCACTTTATTGATAAGAGCGTGAGTACCGATTTATTATTATTTTGCATTAACATGTAGAGTGATAAAGCTTCGGGACGGGAATTCCACAAACACAATTAGGGAATACCTAATAGATAATATTTGTTTAGATGTTAAATTGTCCGTAGTTGAATAAATGGAAATACGATAAATTATCCCTAAATAATTACCTATGATTTGACCTCTATAAGTTCTGGAATTTATAGATGGTTTACATTATTTGTTCGAGGAAATCACTTATCTTGCCATCGGTGTCATAAAAGTCAAAACATAACCTCACATTGGGCCGTCTGAGAAAAGCGGAATTTGACATTACCTACGGTCGTTCCATATCCACTGTTTCTGTTTCCTACCGCTGATTGCGGGGTTCATTGTCATTGCCAAGGTAATATAGTATTAATAATGCTATGGTTAATTTATCGATTGTACCTATTTAATTCTAAAAGAGATTTATATAGAGTTCAAATTCGCAAGGCAAATGGCTTTCAATGGGATTTAGAACTTTACGCTACATGATATCGCGTTCCAGCTCTTTGCGTTGCAAGATCTTTCACATCATGTTCTTTAGATCATATTAATGTTTTGTTATATTTTTATTGTACTATGAACAGTGTCTCTAACAGTGAAATTAAGCTCTGAACAAACTCTGAATAATAGATTCAGAGTTTGTTCAGAGCTTAATTTTTTCATAACTGGTCTGCGGGACAGGCATAAAAAAATTAACAATCGAGGTCGCGTTCCAGTATCAGGAGAGTCTATCGGCCTTTCTGTAAAATTTCGTCCCGAATCATTTACGGATTCGTGTTGAATCTAAAGTTATTATTAAATCTTGATTGGTAAAGTTAACTTTTATTTTAAAAACGATACTTTTTATCCTCTATATATGACTAACTCTACACAGTAACGTAGTTTAAACGCTACGAACGGTTTTTTGTCGGGTTGAGGCAAGAGGACTTGCCTCAACCCGACTCTTAATGACTAAAAACCACCTCCTTCTTAAACCTGCTTTGAACCGGAGCCCCGGTAACCCGTAATGTTGTCTGCAGCTATGATACCGACTAGACCGGTACTGCGTATTACATACAGGATTGATACTCTTGGACTCTGGACTAAAGTGGCGAACGGCACGGCCTCAGAGAAAGCCGACTTAAAACA
This sequence comes from Spodoptera picta, assembly GCA_038387885.1. Taxonomy (NCBI): domain Eukaryota; kingdom Metazoa; phylum Arthropoda; class Insecta; order Lepidoptera; family Noctuidae; genus Spodoptera; species Spodoptera picta. The sequence goes on along the minus strand of JAZHFQ010000493.1, from coordinate 902,755 downwards.
ACGCTTTCGTTGTGTTTCATCGCGTGATTGAGGTTACCGGAGGCCCAATTAGACCTCCCCAATCCCCGAATCACCAGCAATCCTCAAAAGGCCAGGAACGCGCTTGTAACGCCTCTGAGGGGTGTCCATGGGCAGCGTCGCTGTTTACCATCCAGTGATCTGTCTGCTACCGGCTTGTCCCATGAAAAAATAGGCTTCCTCTATATGAGAGAGATTGTCACAGCAACTACACTTGGCAGACGGGTCGCAATTTATCAGAGAGCTGTTGTCCGGTCTTCCAAAAATGTTTAGTTTTATTCCCTTAAATTAAGAAACCCGCGGAAAGGGAGCTGGTGACATGAGCGTATTCCATATTGCCGTCACTATAGGCCTAAAAACTGTTAATCTTCTATTTAAGCACTTCCTAGAATATTTAGGTGTCTTCCATCTATTCCTATTTTAAACTGAAAAACTATTCAATTAACCAAATATTTTTTACCGCAGATAATGGAGAACGGAAACAGAAAAAAGCTCTATTTGGTCACACTGTCAGGTACCTAAGTTAAAGTTGATTGAGTGCTAAAAGATGATTTCAGTATTTTATTTTGCATTACCTACGACTATGCGTAGTTTATTCTAAACTTTATCAAGAAGATAATATGATATTCAAGTCCGTGTAAATTTTTTCTCAAGTCAATTAGTGATCTCAAGTCAATTAGTGATCTCAAGTCGATCATGTCAATCATGAGGAAGAACCCCTCTGTAGTTGGAAACTAGTAGAGCTTTTCTCAGTATATTCACGTGAGTAACCCGCGATTTTTATGTCTCACTATAGTTATTACAAAAACAAAGTCATTTATTTTTATGTCAACAACAACGAACTTTATTAACGAAGTATTTCCGATCTCGGTTAAATTAAGATCGATATAAAACCTGTTGCACTAGTAGTTATATAGGCTTTAAATCAAGAGCGAAGCAAAAGAAAAACCGGTCTTGGCACGAAGAGAAAGCGGTTTTATTTTATCACAAAAGAGGGAAAAGCTCTTCAGGTAGAGGACACTAGTATTTTGGGAGAATAGTGTCCTAAAACCTTTTTGGTTAAAAAACATACATAATTAGAAATTATAAGCCCAGGTTTCCTCACGATGTTTACCTTCACCGTGTGTCAGTGGTGTCTAAATAACGTAAGAATCTTAGTTTAGTACCTACCTCAACACATTCAAATATCTGTCTAAGTTTTTACCTCATAAGTAGGTATTGTAGATTCACAACTTCTTAACACCGTTATTGTACGCATTGATGATGAGTAACAGTCGGTTGGTAATTATAGCAGCATAATTATGATTTGAGTAGTGACAGAAACTAATAATAATAGAGCTTCGATCAACAATAGCAAGTTGTTATTGTTGATCGAAGTTATAGAGAAAGGGTGTAATTACAGGAGTTATTGCCATCATAATATGTTTTCAGTGTCCATGGCAATGATGACACTTGGAGTGTCTTCTGCCTGGCCGACACCAGTGCTACCGAAGTTCAAGAACAACGAGACCAATGTAGATATCAATGCGGTAAGAATATTATATAAGTATCCTTTTCTATTCTTCCTTTCTAATGATATTGGCGCGGTGGTTGGGCAACTGGGTGCCGCGCATCGTGTACCGGGTTCGATTACCGCACGGAGCAATTCTTTGTATGATCCACAGATTGTTGTTTAGGGTCTGGGTGTCATGTCTATGTGAACTTATATGTTTGTAAATGCACCCACGATACAGGAGAAAATCTTAGTGTGGGAAAAAAAATGTTTTTTCCGTTTTAATGATTCTCTCTTCTTATAGTGCCTCTTCAATGTTGAAGGTCGGCCGTCAGCTTCTTGTATTTCTTCTTGTCGGTAGCCATGCGGAACAATTGTTCGACAGATGTAATGCCGGTCCACTCCCGGATGTTTCGCAGCCACGATTTTCTTCTGCGCCCAGCACGTCTCTTCCCCTCCACTTTGCCCATCATGATCAGTTGAAGCAGTGAATATCTATCGTGTCTAAGCACGTGACCGAGATATTCGATTTTTCGCTTTTTGATGGTCAGCATAATTTTCCGGGTCATTTGGACGCGCTGTAGCACGGATTCGTTGCTAACCCTTTGTGTCCAGCTGATTCGGAGCATACGACGGTAACACCACATCTCGAATGCGTTTATACGTCTCGTAGTGTCCTCCTTCACGGTCCATGCTTCACATCCGTACATGACTAGAGGCCAGATGTAGCAGAAGAGTAACCTAACTCTGAGCTTAATGTTTATTTGACGACAACACAGAACTTTCCTCATTTTGTTAAAAGATGCTCGGGCAATTTCTATCCGGGTCTTAATTTCTTGATCTGATTCCCATACTTCATTTACCCAAGCCGCGAGATACTTGTATTGTCGTACTCGTTCGATTGGTTTACCATCTATGTTTATAATTGGGTCAAGATCAGGATTTTTGGAGACAACCATCAACTTGGTTTTACTGATGTTAATAGACAGACCGGCTTTCTCGCTTGTCTCGTTGACTTTATTTACAATTGTCTGTAAGTCACGTTACGAAGCAGCAACAAGAACCGTGTCATCTGCATATCTCAAGTTGTTTACCAACGTGCCATTAATCTTTACTCCAGCATCGAGGTCTTAATGATTTTAGGATGATGAGGTTTTAATGATAGAGTGCGCGATTGGCGCGGTGGTTGGGCTGCCACCCAATGTGTCGCGAGTCCGATTCACACACGGAAAATTTTTTTGTGTCATCCACAGATTGTTGTTTGGTTGTAGGTCTACTGTAGATTGTAGTTTACAGGCGCTACAGTGTTTTTGAAGGTTGTGGCGGGCTTCTCCCTAAAAAGACATAAGTACTTTACAAACATTGATTTCAGATACATTTGCGTCCACAGAGATGAGGGACTGTTCTCCGAATGACTTAACTATATCATGGGGTAGCCTTTGTCATCGTAAGTTATCCTATATAGTTTTTATGAGATCAAACTATGTATATTGAGAAAAGATACATGACCGATTGTTAGAATAATTTTAGTTGTAGGTACCTACTTAGTTTTAAAAGTAAATAGGTAGTAAAAAACGTAACATCACGCATTTTATCCTCGAAGGCAGAGGTGCACATTACGGCACTTAATAACGGCAGTAACACCCACTTTTCACTATTTTATATTATGAGTCCAATGTAATTGCGGGTGAGCCTATTGCCATATACCAGGCACATTTCCAGGTTCCGTGTTACTACTGAGATTTTTAAAAAAGCCTGTATAACTTTGCCCGACCCGGGAATAGAACCCGAGACCCCTTGCCCGGCAGTTGCACTAGCAACTACTCGGCCAATGAGGTAGTAGTAAAAAACTGTAACAGAGAAATAAAGAATGAAAGCTAAACTAGGAGCTTTTATAATCTTTAATTTTTTATCTTTTTTTATTTATTTATTTCAAAAACAATTTACATTGTGTGTGAATTAAAGCTTAAAACTAATAACACAAGTAGTACAAAATGAGAGAAAAAAAAACACATTTCTTAAATCGAATTACATTTCAAATTAAAATTGTTGCTAAAATACTGGTCTCATAACGACAAAATTTATGTGACACAATTACATTAATTTGTTTTTTTACAATTACATTAATTTGTTGCATTTATTTATTGCATTAAGCGAGTACATTAATGAAACATTTTGTACTCAAATGGGCTAACGTGGCGTGGTCGCGTGGATGGTAGAAGAAAGTTTCATAATTAATTGTTTGCAGTGCCATTATAATATTATGGTAATTTGTCATACAGGCCAGGAAAATGTGTACCTATTGATAGCAGAAGTTCTATGACGTCAATGATATAATACTCATGGTTCGGTACATGTTTGTTATTTAATAATATTACAATAATCTTTAATTAAGACTTTGACTGCCATTATAAAACTATTGAAGGTAAATCCTCCGCTAACGCCGGTCACCGGTGACCCCCATGGCGTTTAAATAAAATTGCTGCCTCATTGGCCGAGTGGTCGCAAGTGCAACTGCCGAGCAAGGCGTCTCGGGTTCGATTACCGGGTCGGGCAAAGTATTACTGGGTTTTTTAAAAATCTCAGTAGTAGCACGGAGTATGGAAACGTGCCCGGAATATGGCAATAGGCTCACCCCAATCGTAACATAAATAGTGAAAAGTGGGTGTTACATTGTATAGTGGTATTAAGTGCCATAATGTGCACCTCTGCCTACCCCTTCGGTGATAAAAGGCGTGATGTTATGTTAAAATAAAATGTCTATCATCGGCCACATCAGCGCTTTCCACCCGGCGAGATGGTCGACGCCATCTTATTAATTAGAGGTAATATAAAAAAAATATAAAAAAAAGCCTGTTACTTCAGATATTACCGGAAACTGTTGGATCATTTCTGTATTTGTGGGGCTTTTTCATCATCATCATGACATCATCATCACCATATAATACTTAGTATCAGCTACAAGACGTTCACTGCTGACTGCTGAACATGGAATTTAAGTGTGGGGTAGCCATGCTTCGGCAACAATAGGCCGGCTCGACTGGAGTGATTACGGCCTTACAGAAAACCGACGCGAAACAACGCTAGCGTTGTGTTTTGTCCTGTGAGTGAGGTTACCGGAGACCCAATTACCCCCCCTCCCCAGTCTCCCAAATCCTCGAATCCTCCACAATCCTCAAATTCTCAATCCCCAAAAGGCCGGTAACGCACTTGTAACGCCTTGGTGTTCCAGGTGTCCATGGGCGACGCCGATTGCTTATCATCAGGTGATCCGTCTGCTCGTTTACCGGCTTATGCCATAAAAAAAATGAGCAACTGTCTCGATTACGTTTATTTTATCAAGTAGGTACAAAGTCTCGGGTTATACTTTGATCAAGATTTTAATTTAACCTGTGATATGTCGGAACGTAGACCTATGCGAGACACAAAGTATTTTCTATTATATCTCATATTTGTATATGAGATTATTTGTATACTCAAGAGGTTAATAGACTTTTTAATAAATATGGCTGCAAATCTGGACATTCAGCGATCCAAATCCCAAGTCAGCTTGCACGTTTATTTGTTTTCGGTATATATATATGTATATCCAGGTGTCTGCTACATACTTGTGCATCTCCTGCAGAGTTGTTTACCCAATTGTTATTGGCAGTTGTGGCCAAATTAATCAGTTTGAAAGAAACGGTTTGTAGAACATACGGTTAAAATCGCGGGTTACTCACGTGAATCAAAAGCATCTCATGAGGAAGAACCCCTCTGTGGTTCGAAACTAGTAGAGCATTTCTCAATATATTCACGTGAGTAACCCGCGATTTTAGTTAATTTAGTATGTCTCACGATAGTTATTATATAAATATGGTTTATATTGCTTTACATATGATATAGACGTTCAGCAGAATCTGCATGATTCGATGATTTCGTTGGGAATTCGCCAAGATTTAGAAAACAACATTTATTTTACGAAGGGTTTGGTAGAAATTCAATAAATATAGATGAATTCTGCATATATGTAAGCAATGGCCTTTTTTTCTTTTCAGTATGAAATGTCAACAATGCTGGCAGTAAATCCCATAGGTTTTGCAGTGGGTACATTGGCTACTGGGTACCTGGCTGACAGGTTCGGGAGGCGAGCTACTATCCTGGGAAGTGCTATACCTATTGCACTTGGCTCGGTAAGTTTTTTAATCGATTTTTCAAAAAAGATGAGGTTCTCAATTTGGTGTTGAGTTATGATATGACCACACAACAGGCCCGTAACGAAATGTATGTATCTCAATTGCCATTACACGTAGCAATGCTGCCAGTCTTCTAGGAACGTTCCCCGGTGATATTGATGCGGACGAGTAAGTAGTTATTTTGGCGCTTATTTAAGGGTATAATTTTTGTTGTTTCCTTTTTATTCAATAGTTTAGTTGTAGTTAATTTTAAGTTGTAAACATTTAGTGTGCATGTAGTTAATTATGTCCTTTAATTATTTTTCATTGTTGGTACATAAATACGTTTTTGATGGTATTTTTGAAATTTATATAATACAATCTCAATGACACTATTGAAGGTACCTACTGTACCTACCTACTTGGGGTTTAATGAATATAATTTTGTTTAGAATTTGGGGCTTCTAAATTATCAATGAGTAATGAGGAGCTAGTACAAAAGAAAAAGACCTAAATTTTTGTCTAACACCTAAATTAAATAGCTTAAATAGTCGTGAATCAAAAAATGCAATGGGTTATGTTATCTACTTATAATTATGAATTTATAGCCGGCCAGAGAACTATAGACCTACTTATCTCTACACTACATCCGTTAATAGTTGGAGTAACTATTAAATAAATTGACGATGACCATATTTAACGATGATAATGTGTACCTTCTGTGTTACCGACTGAGTCATCGTGCGCGGTAATACTTCCGCCATATTTGTCTATTCAACAATGGGTCGATTATTGAGAAGTAGCCGCCAAACACAGCTTGCTTATTTTATTCTGGTATGCGTGCCTACGTAGCTTCACTTTCTAAAACAAACTGACAGGAATCTTCTTTTACACCTTGATTCGACCTAAAATGTATATAAAAGCTATTTATTTTTAAATGTTATTCTGTACCATGTGCGTCATGGAAATTAAAACCTCGTATGCACCTACTTGGAACGTTTGACGTTTGATTATGTTCGACAGCATTGCACATTGCACTACATCGAGGGCTTGCTAGGTGGTAGAGCGCAACATTTTTTTTTATGGTATAGGTCGATAATGGAGCAGACGGATCATGTGATAAGAAATCGGCGTCGCCCATGGACACCTGCCTTTTGGGGCCTTTTGGGGATTAGGAGTTGAATGAGAGGGGGGGGGGTAATTGGGCCTCTCCCTCCCATGACGAAACACACCGCGTTGTTTCACGTTAGTTTTCGTGAGGCCGTGGTATCTCTCTGGTCGAGCAGACCTATTCGTGCCGAAGCATGGCTCCCCAACACATTATGCGTGGTTTATTGTTTGTCGAGTAGAGACGTGAAGTGCAATAAACAATTGCCAGGAAAGGTAGGTAAACAAAATTTCGGCGCTGACGCCAAATGTTGCTTAGTGAATACGAGGTTTTAGTTCCAGAGACGCTTTATGTATTTTAAATTATGTGTTCAATGCAAAACATTTCTACAAAAGAAATAAACGAGAATTCTATTTGTATGCAAAAACACTCTTTACGTACCTCCCAAATGTGATCTATGTGAAACCACACGTAGGTAATAAACTAACTAACGTATTAACATGTTTGTTTTAATAATACATGTATTGTATCAATATTTTCAGATAATCGTCGTGTTTGCTCTAAAAGCATGGTTGTTATGCATTACGTCATTCTCATGGAGCTGTGGGACGGGAATGGTCAGCACAGTAAGTATATACTAGATTAACTCGTCGAGTACCGTCATTGTAGACACAATTATAGAACAATAGGTTGCGGTCACCGGTGACCGCTTGGTGTTTGAGTAATGTTTAAATGACTTACTTTGATTTTCGAGGATGCCTGACTAGTTTCAAGCTAGTCTGGGGCCCTTAATCATGAAAACCGTTTGCCAAAATGTCGTTTAATCGATATGAAAGTAGTATAAAGGTGATGTAATTATATTCGGGTGCGTTTATAAACAGTATTGTCCCAAATACTTCTCACAAAAACGCGCAGCAATTTGTGGAGCGCATGCGCATCGCCCTGTAAAAATCGAATAAACTGCTAAGTTACTTCTATAACATAACATCACGCCTTTTATCCCTGAAGGGGTAGGCAGAGGTGCAACACCCACTTTTCACTTTTATGTTATGAGTCCAATGTAATAGGGAGTGAGCCTATTGCCATATACCGGGCAGAATTCCAGACTCCGGGCTACTACTAAGATTTTTTTTTAAAAACTCAGTAATATTTTGCCCGATCCGGGAATCGAACCCGAGACCCCTTGCCCGGCAGTCGCACTTGCGACCACTCGGCCAACAAAAATTGAATAGATGTATAACGACCTTCCTTATTGTTTCCAGGTAAGCAATTACTACCTATCCGAAATTGCGGACAAGGATGTGAGGGGTACACTAGGAGTCATTACGGGGTTCATGTTCAAGTTTGGGACCCTTCTGACCATGATTTTGGGTCCCTTCCTTCCTTATGAGACTTTAAACCAGGTCATGTTGGTCCTACCCTTTCTATTCTGTGCTATGTGCTACTGGATCCCGGAGACGCCATATTTCCTTTTGAAAAATAACAATCTGGAAGGTGCTCGATCATCACTAAGGATTTTAAGGGGATATAAGGATGAGAAGGTAATTATATTATTTAGAAATCTGCCATTGTTTGACGTGAAAGACATTTTCGGATTTCAAACATTAGCAGGAATTGTGATGGTAGATCTTAGATAAAATTGTATGTTACCTTGAAAGTCGTGAGACGGTATGTTAGGGTAGTATGGTAGGGCACCTCACAGTTGCCCTACCATACTTCCGCGCCGTTTCACTCGCTCTGCTCGGCTCTTTGGTCGTAGTGTGATGTTTTATAGCCTATAACCATCCTCGATAAATGCGCTATCAAACACAAAAAGAATTATTCAAATCAAACTTGTAGTTACGGAGATTAGCGCGTTCAAACAAACAAACAAAAAAACAAACTCTTCCGCTTTATATAATAATAGTATAAGAAGTATAAGATGTAATAACACATAGCATAATAATAATTATAAGTCTTTATTTACAAACAATTATTATTATAATAAATTGGAATCTGCTCTGTTCTTTAGACAATAATAATACAGTTTTCAATGGTATTAATACTGTTTATCATTTTATGTATTTTGTAGTTTATATTATATATTATTTTACAATATTAACTGCAACACAAATAAGATTAGTATATATATAAGTATACCTACATCCTTAGATTTTGTACATATTGTTTAAGTTAAAAATAGGTACAGATTTAAATAAATTCAACAGCAGTTTATACAGTCGATTTTCAGTCCTATTCCGTGGACATAAGCTATACTTAGCTATCTTGAACGATGACACATAAGTAGGTAAATATAGTTCCTTATTAATATAATAATGAATATTAATTAATATTATATTAAATACACAAATGGGTAGAAGTGGTATAACTTCATATATTTAAAAAAAATATATATATATTATAACCTTGGAGCTATCTATTGCAGCCTCTAGGTCAGGGGTGGAATGGAAATGAGGTTCGAATGTGCGAAAACTATAGTGCAAGGCATTCATTGACTGTAACAAGTGTCCTTAAAAAAACACAATAAATAATAAATAAATTTTATTTTATTTCGGACAACTTAAATCCATTTGGTTAGTAAACAAACAACTTATAAAACTAGTGTTAGTACTTAAAATTACCAGTTACAATTAAAACATGACTTACGCCACAATAGCATGCAGGCGTATCCAATGCCCCAGTATAGGGCTGTCCCATTTGTCTGCTATAGCCTTCAGGATGCTATTGGGGCTGACACGCACCCTATGCATAATTGAGGCACAACGTTTTCGTATGATGGCATGAAAACCATCAACACCTGCCTCTGCGAACATGCCAGAAGCACTGCAGTACCGCGGCAACCCCACCAGCATCCTGAATGCGTTATTGTATTGAACTCGCAGAGCGTTGTATGCCCTCCGCGTGTAGTCGACCCACAGACCGCACGTATAGAACGACTGACAGTACGCTTTAAACAACGTTATCTTAACGTCAGTCGAGCATTTTGCAAACCTGCGGGCCAACATATTGCAGCGGACAGCCAACGCCCTGCGTTCACGCTCTATGTCTAAGCCGTCTCTTAGATCTTCGGAAACCCAGTGGCCCAGATACTTGAACGATGTGACTTGCTTTAGAGGACTTCCGCAAAGTTTTAGCTGTGTTGCAATGGGGTATGTTTTAGTGCCTGCCTTAAATACCAATACTTCACTTTTCCTTACATTGTATCTGAGCCCATGGGCCTCCGCATACTTTTCACAAATATTTAGCAGGCTCATCATTGAGCTGATCGATGGGCTCAGCAGCACCATATCGTCTGCATAACTAATATTGTTGACACATGTTTCGTCTATATAACAACCTTGATAGGTGCTGCTGAGCTCGGCTATCAACCGGTTTATGTACAGACTGAAGAGGCGAGGCGAGATCAATCCGCCCTGTCTCATTCCACACTCCAGCCCATACTCGTCCGATAACGAGCCGGCCCACCTAACACTATTGATCTGATTCCTATACCAATATCTTAGCATTGATATAACTCTCCTATCCACCGTTGTATCATTTAACAATTTTTGCCACAGCAAGTCATACGACACCAGATCAAAAGCTTTGGAAAGGTCCAGGAAACACGCATTAACAGGCGTTTTCCTAGACGTATAATACTGAACAGTATGCTTGAGAGACAGTATGGCACTTTCTGTGGAAAGTCCTGGTCGGAAACCAAACTGCGCGTCATGCAAATCTATACGGGTTGACATATGCCTATCAAGCAAACCGTCCAGCACCTTAGCCATGATAGTAGCAAGAGGGGTTAACTTAAAATTAGTTAATATGAAACAGGGTGCCTCGCGGAATAACGGCTACGCGCTCTCGCTGTCCATTGTCGTTGGCGGGGTTCGCTTTCACTCCGTTAAGGGTGCGTTTGAGCAAAGACAATCAAGGACCCTTGTGCAACATCTGGGCCGCAGCTGGGCGGAACCTAACTATCAACTCTCTTGTTACAATATTGTTTTGCTTCGTTCGTTCGCTGATTCACTTCGTTGCGGATACCAAGACAGTTACTCATGTCCCTGGGACGCGCCGGACTTCAGTGTTCTATTGTTTTCATGGTTGTATCTACAGTAGATCCTGGCTTACAGGAGTTGCAGCGGTTTTGAGAGGTTGTGGTGGGCTTGTCCCAAATAAAAATATTGTTTTGCTTAATGGTATCAAATTTACGCCAGTATTCTGAAAGGCTACGCATTTTTAAGTTGTACTTAAATATCGTGCCGTCTCTGTCATTTTACAAAGAGTTGATAGTGACAGAACTATACTTACTTATGCGCGACTTAAAATTCAGTGGCTTTTGTGTATTTCAGCGTTAGTATTATCATTCACTGTAAGTCATTTTAAAATTCAGTTACAAGGAAATAATTCACTATTACAATCACGGAATATAGAGTATTAACAATGCATGACACCATTGTTGAATGTTAATTAGAAACAGATTTTTTTTAACTGACTTGAGGAACATATTAAAATATTATATGGAGGTACATATGTATGATGTCTATATAATTTTCTTTCGGCTTTAAGGAAATATCTTAACATTTAATGAGACAGAAACTTACAATGGGGCTTACCGTATTTTTGCTCATCATATTAGGCGCTAAATATCGTGGTGGCCCGGAGGTTTAAGACGCCCGCCTCTCATGCATGAGGGCGCGGGTTCGAAACCTACCAACGGCAAGTACCAATATGACTTTTTCCGAGTTATATTTACTTTCTAAGACTATCTATACACCATTGACAAACAGTAAAGGAAAACATCGTGAGGAAACCTGGGCTTATAATTTCTAATTATAAGTTTGTAATCGCCAACCCACATTGAGGAATGCGTGGTGATTAATGCTCAAACCTTCTCCGAAGTGAGAAGAGGCTTTGCTCAGCAGTGGGCTATATGCTGTTGGTGATTGATTAGGCGCTATTGTGATCCTCTCGTTCTTCGTCCAATAGGGAATTATTCAGTGTTTCACCATAGGACGTTCACTATTAGACAGCTGCTGTGATTGGATAAAAATACCTTAGCCCCCATTTCAATTTATGCCCTGGGCACACGTGATTAAAGCGCCTTCCTTCTCCGTGTGAGAAGAGGTTTTGGCCAGTACTAGGACAGTTACAGAGTGATGATGTGATGTGATGTTACCCGTTCCAGGTTTTAGAAGATGAACTGCTGGCGTTACAAGCTAATGTAAGAGATGAGATGAGACACTCCACCTCTGTGAAAGAGTTATTTACTGGAGGACAGTACAGAAGAGCTATTATAATATCTGTAGGTTAGTAACATTTTATTGATGACTTGACACACTCGGAAACCCAAAATAACGACCTACCATTGGCAGATGGGCAGCAGCATCCTCGTAATGATGTTTTTGTTCAGCAGTGGCTGTGATTGGATTCATTATAATGATGACTGACATAACATAACATCACGCCTTTTATCCCCGAAGGGGTAGGCAGTGTACACGTGTACATTACGGCACTTAATGCCACTGTACAATGTAACACTCACTTTTCACTATTTATGTTATGAGTCCCATGTAATAGGGGGTGAGCCCATTGCCATATACTGGGCACAATTCCAGACTCCGTGCTACTACTGAGATTTTTTGAAAAAGCCCAGTAATAATTAAAAATATGTAATTTACATTATACCTATATATACGGATATATGTATGTATTTACAGTTATGCATCACATAAACCATTATACCTATTACACCTACTGTTGCACATCTCTGCATCACCCCATGGTTGACTGTTAGAGAATGCCACCCGGCATTAAGTCCGCCATCGTATGTTTGTTATACAGAAGTGTTAATAATACTTTGCCCGACCCGGGAATCGAACCCGACCCCTCTTGCCCAGCAGTCGCAATTGCGACCACTCGGCCAATGATGACTGACTTTTTTCAATATCCAAATTGATAAAAAAAAGTATAAAAATTCGTTCGTAACTTGTTCGTCACAAAGATGTGATTTGGGACTTTAATATAGAAAAAACATTTTAAAGATCGATGTAATTTATGTTTAAACTGTCAATCACTAAGCGGTCACCGGTGACCGCAACCTATTGTTCTATAATTGTGTCTATAATGACGGTACTTGACGAGTTAAATATTGTTTTTTATGTTTTCAGGATTGAAGTTGACACAAATGATGACTGGTGCTGTAGTTATAAGGCAATACTTGGGGTGGATCATTGAAGAGACCAAGTCGGATATGAAGACATCGCTCGCCCTTATCATCTATGGTGCAGTCTCTTTTGTTGTCGGTATGTACTCCACTACCCGTCTATTCAATTATGATAGTAGTTTGATTTACCTGCGTTTATTACCGTGTTCAATGTAATATAAAGTAATATAAAGTACTTACATACATTTTTCAGGTATGATGTCTTCAGTGCTAGTAGATAGAGTGGGTCGTCGACCACTACTTATCTTCTCCTACATTGGCACCGGTGTTTCCCTGGGAGCCGTCGGCGTTTATTTCTTCATGCAAGAAGTCCTTGAGGTCACTACTAGCACCCTAGTCACTGTCAGCTTCATACCACTCCTCGGTATAATCCTAGCCAACGTCATCTCCACTGTAGGCTTCAACTCCCTTATCTACATTATCCCTGCAGAAATATTTCCTATCAATATAAAGGCTATTGCTATGACCTGTCTCAACCTCTTTTCTGCAGCCTTAGGATTCGGTTTAGGGCTTGGATACCAGAGAGTCAAAGACTTATGTGGCTTGACGACTATATTTTGGATCTTTGCTGCCTTCGCGTTTGGTGGGGGCGTGTTTAGTTACATATTTGTGATGGAAACCAAGAGGAAGGATCTGAGAGAGATACAGGCAGAGTTACAAGGTGACAAGTATAACGTTGTGCCCCAAAATGATAAGTTAGAAAGTACTAAGACTAAAAGAGGAAAGTGAAGAAGCCACTGAATTAAAGGAACTTAAAAGTTAAAGATACACCTTGAGGCTAACAATAGCAAGTATTGCTGTTTCTTATTTTATGTATGTGTTCATGCTTTAATCTCTAAACAGTTGCGTAACTATGTTCATTGGAAACTGCAGCAAATCAAACGTAGCAGACTTCCTTAAGGCACCTTCAATGACGTAACAGTTTCTTCTTTGAGTTGAGAGTTCATAAAAGACAGGACATAGTTACGACTGTTTTACTCAGTAAATTTGTCAACATCATCACCAAGATATTTCCTTACATCACATTTTTATATTTGAAATAGTAGACTTAAGTGAATTCATTCATTGAAGACTGGTATAGATTTAAATAATCACAAACACAATGAACACAATAGATCTCTAGCGCGGATTTGTTTCGTTTTTAGAGGTATACTAGTTATTTTTAGGTCATACGTAAAAACGGGGTTTTGGGCTCGAGTTAAACCAAAGTTATAGTGCTCGAAGTTGTATCCTTAAAACAATTTGGTTGACCATCCGATTAATGGTCGAAATTACCGATTAAAACCGATCAATCCAAAATCTCCGAATACGTTTAAGTTTTTGACAAACAAAAAGAGACAAACGAGAAGATATTTTGGCTCATTTTGGGTTGACATCGGTTGTTCATTTAAGACGCTAGTTGAACTGGATGATAGGCGGAATGAGCCCTAATTTGTATTAGACCCGATGTCATTGTCATTAGGCTTTAAAGTTTTCCATATATAATTACCTATGCAATGTACTAATTTTGAAAAAAATATTGCCTAAATACATAATTCTGTTAAGTACTTAAGTAATGCATGAAATGTCTAAAAGTTGAAAAATATTCAGAACGACAAAAAATTGGTAAGGTCTCAAAAAAAACAACATTAAAATATAATATGTTAAGAGTTAAGACTTTTTATATATGTAATTATGTGAACATCACAACATATATAACTTTTAATAAAAATATTACGTAGTATGACTTGTATCACATATTGTATAGTTTATCAGATATATTATTAAAGTAAATTGTATTTTAGAGGTATATAAAAAAAGAAAAAAAAGCTTTATTTAAACATCTTGCTAGAACTTCGCATTGGTGCTACCAAAAATTGTATTCTACATTTATACACATAGAATTGCTTATGAATAATATGGAAATTTTAAAAAAGCTTGAGGCCATCGTATAACTATAACATAGGTATAAGTAGAGTTAGATCGTTAGATCATAAGTTGTCTAGTATTATTGGAGTTCTCATACTTTTAGTTTCATTTTTTAGTTAGTGTTTAGTACCTACTGATGTAAGTATAAGTCCTATTTTGTTTCGATTGTTTTAACTTACTACCTATTTTTATTTTTTTATATTATTTTATTTTATAACTCTTTACGCTTTTTATACATTTAAGTTGACATTACAATGAGGAACACAAAATACGTTGATAATTGCATTGAAAATTGGTATCAACGCTCTATTATAATAACCAAAATGGCTGACAAATCAGCCGCTCACTAAACGACATTAGCGCCGCATAGTAATTTTTGATACGGCAAAGTTACGAACTAAAACCGCTATGTGTGAAGTCTGTTTGTTTTCGTAGCGAACGGTAGATGGCACATTATCGTACTATTTGTCTTGAGAGTATGCTTCCTATAAAAGTTCACTAGATACAGTTAAAAATTCAATATTTTAGTTTTGAATTTGGTATGTATGTAAGAATATAAACATTGGTTTAGTACAGATATTGTAGTTATTGTTATAATTAGTGTGAAAACTAAACAGTTACTGGTGTTCCAGTAGCCAATCTCTGGACGATGACATTGAAATAATTTTTATTTTCGTACCTGTATAGGATTTTTTGTGTTGACTGTATATTGAAATTTAAATAAATAAACGGATATTTAGCTCACACGTAATAAAATATTGTTGACAAGCCATTGCCAGTTTTTTTTCTATTTCTAGTTGTGTATTTCAAAAAAATCTCAGTTATAGCACGGAGTCCGGATCTGTGCCCGGTATATGGCAATAGGCTCACCCACTATTACATGGAACTAGTAATATAAATAGTAAAAAGTGGGTGTTACATTGTACGGTGACATAATATGCACCTCTGCCTACCCCTTCGGGGATAAAAGGCGTGATGTTATGTTATGTGTTCTAGTTGTGTCAGTTTTTATATTTGTCATTATTAGGTATATTGTTCGACTTTTTAACAACGCATTTAATTTTTAATTGTGTATTTTTTATTGTACTTAGATATTTTTTATGTGAAGTTCAAAATGTTTCTTTTTAATTTTACGACGTTTTTGTAAAACTTTTAGTCAAGTGACTAATTAATCTACTATATTGAAAACAACATCGTGTTGTGTAAAATATGTTCTTTTTGTATGTTTTTCAAAGACACTGCCTTTATAATGAATTTTTCTTAGTGTTTGAATCTGTTTTTAATTAATTAAAATATAAAAGTATTCATCCGAATTTTGTGTTTTCTTGTATAATTTTAATATAGGTACCTAATTACAGACCTAGTTAATATTACTGCACAATAGCAGGTCACAGGGCCTGGAAAAATGTAGCTCTTGTTAAAAATTAAGGTTATTTATTAATATATTAGTTCTGTATAATAATATATACACTACAGACCTCTATATCAAAAGAAACGAAACAGGGGCCAGCAGGATAACCTACTTACTATAAATCTTTAAATTTTGTTTATTGGATTTTCGACTGCATAATTTACATATTAGTTACGACAGTAAAGTTCAAAATCAATTAATGCTCGTCGCCGTACCTAGATACCTACATACAAAAAATCTTGCTCTCCAAATCATGGGTAATCAACCTTGACCTTGATAAACACGTGGATCATATAGCGAAACTGCTTTTGTTTATCCGTTAGTCAATTATTTATATAGTCCTCATTGCTAAGGTACCGTTATTGCTACTACATAGTATTTTACTTGCTGTCGTACTCAGAGACAATAAGGTAATGGTCAACTAGTCAAATTCATTACTTTTTTCGAACTGTCGAAAACGACAGTTTTCTATGAATTTTGTACGAGATTGTGAATTGTGACGTCACGCGTTTTTAGCGTCAAACAGCAATAATATTTTATTGTATTGAACAGTCGATATAATTTATTTTTGATTAAGGAAAGTATCCAAATAATGATCACTTAAACTGATCCTTAGTAAAGATTTGTTTATTTATTGTACAATGTACACATACATAGAGGTATTACATAGTATTACATAGTATTACAGTACATTACCCTTAGGGCGCAGCGATATAACATATACATAACTAAATAATCATCTAATCTATTAGGTTACATACCGTTAATATTATTTATTAAGGAAAGTTATTTATAATTCAAGTGTGGGAGAGCCATGCTTCGGCACGAATGAGCCGGCTCGACCGGAGTGATACCACGACCTCATAGAATACCGACGTGAAGCAAGGCTTGCGTTGTGTTTCGTCGTGTCAGTGAGGTTACCGGTAGCCTAATTATCCTCCTCCCCTTCTCCAATCTCCCCGATCCCTGAATCCCCAACGATCCTCAAACTCCTAATTCCCAAAAGGCCGGTAACGCACTTGTAATGCAAACGACGCCGATTGCTTACCATCAGGTGATCCGTCTGTTCGTTTACTGGCTTATGCCATAAAAAAAGATGCTAAAGGCTGTGTTAAGTTGATGTTTGACTGCACGGTCACTGCAGTAGCTGGGCAACTGACCGCCGTGCAACGTGTAGCGGGTTCGATTCCCGCTCGAAGCTACTCTTTGTCTAATAACTTGTTGTTTCGAGTCTGAGTGTCATCTGTATGTGAAATTGTATGTGTTTAAAAATAAAAAAAACATAATAGGATGATTCTGGGTATGGCGTATACCTAGTAGCTACTGCTTGATCGCCATTTGAGTATGTAGTACAGTAAGGCATCAAAACTTCTAAACTATGTCTCAGC
Source organism: Spodoptera picta (assembly GCA_038387885.1). Taxonomy (NCBI): domain Eukaryota; kingdom Metazoa; phylum Arthropoda; class Insecta; order Lepidoptera; family Noctuidae; genus Spodoptera; species Spodoptera picta. The sequence goes on along the minus strand of JAZHFQ010000493.1, from coordinate 885,068 downwards.
TAAGTGTATCATCGAAAATTGACAAAATTGTAGGTTAAGTAATTTTATTTAGGATAAAATATTCAAAAATGGAGGCATAATTAAAGTTGTTGCTATTTTCGGCAAAAGAATGTCCTTGACTTTTATTGTGACCAAAACATAACATAGGCAGCTCTACTAAACCGGATTTATGACTAAATAAGAAGAATTAATAAAAATCTGTTGAATTAACTTAAACGAAGCAGTGAAACGTTCAAGTTGAATTACACTTCGTTGCGATAGAGTAACCGATAAGTTTATTTTATCCTCGCAACATTGTAACATTAATTATCTCCGCCTTTTTTTAAGAGTGAAAATCATTGAATGACTTCTCCCGCCTGGGTGAGGCGGGAGGGAGTGTCAGACTCTTACTGACTAAATACCAATCCGTCCCTTCTCCTGCACGTCGAGCAAGATGTATAAATACTTAATGACAATAATATAAACAGTCTAGTCAATTTAGGTTTCATCGTCATTATCATCATCAGCCCGTATTCGTCCACTGCTGGACATAGGCCTCTCCAATAATTTAGGTTTTAGCTGCTGAAAATATCCTAGCCAACAGAACCCCTACACACACTGCTAATTTACGGTGAGTTTTTTTTTTAAGGGGGGAAAATCATCGAATGACTGCTCCCGCCTGGGTGAAGCGGGAGGGAGTGTCAGACTCTTACTGACTAAAAACCACCCCGTTTCTTCTCCTGCACGTCGAGTCGGAGCCCCGGTTACCCGTTAGGTTCTCCGGGACAATTTTCGGTGAGTAGGCGGTGAATGGCAGCGCGACAGTCGTCAAAACAATAATGAATAAATAGAAATGTTCAACAGTACAAAATTAAATGTACCACATAGTGTTGCTGACTGTACGTCGAAGATAAGGTGGTACAACGTGTGATACAGTATAAATAGAAATCATCTCTATGTAACAGACGTGTCATTATCGTTATCAAATCGACTACTTTATTTTATATTCTAAAATAGAAAACAGATTAAAATATTTTTTTTATTTTAATCTGTTTTCTATAGCGATTTGTGATTTGTTCTAAACGAGTTTAAAGAATTTATGTGTAACTGTTCGTCATATTTTGATGCGATGTGTTAATAATGAAGTACATAATACATATATTATATATGGATGATTTATTAATGTAGTTGTTATAGTGAAATAGTGATTCTGGATTAAAGGTGTGTGAAATAATTTAAGTTATTAAAATGCCACAAAGTCACAGGATGCAGTATTTGGCGGCGTTCGCCGGTAAGTTTATCATTATTGTTGTAATAGAGCTCAGAAGATAATTAAATCTCTCTGTAAATAGTCGTTTTTAGTTTCCTTTATTTAATTTTCTCTGTTGTTTTAGTGTATATTAAGTTTTACATATTTATTTTTAAGTTAAATACTATGTTCTTCTATATTTATGAAAATAAACTTTAAAGTGTAGCTGAACGAGTTAGTCGAATAATTCTTAGTTAAATAAAACATTTCATATCTCCAAACTAGTTTTACTTTAAACCAGATTCACAGAAAATTGTAAAAGAATAATTTATAAGCTTACCTAATAATAATATGTTAAATACATTTCTATTTAATCTTAAATCTCAATTAATACGTAGATATAGTTACAACTTTAAAATAAATAACTTTCTGAAACGGGATAATAAAAGTGTTTTGTCATTATTCATTGCCCAGAGGCTTTAGTACGAGTTTGTTTTACGTTTAAAGTAATCGTAACGAGTACGCGTTCAGCGCTCTGATTGGTTGGTTCATTGGCGCCGGCCAATCAAAGTGCCGAACGCGTACTTGTTTTGAATACTTTAAACGTAAATGAAAGTCATACTAAGGCCTCTGATCATTTTGGAAGTAGGTAAATAAAAATATAAGTTAAGGTATTCATGGTAAAATGCACGTATGAGAATATATTAAATTCTTGTAATAATATTTTTTTTAAACCGGTAAACCGGTAAACGTGCAGACGGATCACCTGATGGTAAGCAATCGGGGTCACCCATGGACACCTAGAACCCCAGAAGCGTTACAAGTGCGTTACCGGGGGATTGGGGATTAGGAATTTGAGGATTGTTGGGATTCAGGTTTTGGGGATTGTTGAAATATCAATTAAAATACACATAGAGAATTAAAATTGTAAATGCATTAATAATTTTGTTCGATGTCGTGAAGTTGAGTCCTTATAATAATGAAATATACTTCGAAGCAAAAGAATACAGTAACCCAGTGATACAGTTGCAATATAGTTGTGAAATAGTATAACGTTATTAATAGATATCTACATAGTTAGTACCTACATTTAAGTGCTTGCACTTTTATTTGCCCACGGTTTAGGTAACATGTCATACGATAGGTAAATATTTGCTAAGTAAGTAACGAATTTTTTACAAACGTAACTGTTTAGATAAGGGACTTTATAGTGTAGAATAATTCTTTTTTTATTATTATAGACACTTCAAGTCTTATATTTTAATGTCTTATTTACATTAATGTTATTTCGAAATAAATACTTTCTCTTACCTACTAAAATGCTTCCGAAAAATCGGACTACGGCACGAAAGCCCTACCTCAAATCATGAGAAGACCAAAAAATAACAAGAGCACGGACATGTATCGAAGGAGAACTACAAATTTTGAATGTAAAAAAGTCAACGTATTCTAAAATTTATTAAATAAATCGTGCTCGGCATGGCGCTGCTACAACACAACAATTAATATACTACTTTGATATCTGTAAACAATATACATAAAAGTTACCGAAGCACTTTAAGTGTGGGAGAGCCATGCTTCGGCACGAATGGGCCGGCTCGACCGGAGTGATACCACGGCCGAGCAGAAAACCGACGTCAAGCAACGCTTGCGTTGTGTTTCGTCGTGTGAGTGAGTTTACCGGAGGCCCAATAACCCTCCCCTTCCCTAATCTCCCCAATTCCTGATACCCCAACGATCCTCAAACCTCTAATCCCCAAAAGACCGGTAACGCACTTGTAACGCCTCTGGTGTTCCAGGTGTCCATGGGCGACGCCGATTGCTTACCATCAGGTGATCCGTCTACTCGTTTACCGGCTTATGCCATAAAAGAAGCACTAAACACCTTAATCAGTGCTAAAACACTACAAAAAGGTATTTCCGACGACCCACAAGCAGGAAATATTGTGTATTTCTGTGATAACATTAAGAAACGCACAAGATAAGAATATGATAAAAACTACTTGACCTTTACACGAAGGAGTAAACGTCTGTTGTAATAGATAAGTGACGTAGTGCAATAACTCAATGACTGCCTCATTGGCCGATTGGTCGCAAGTGCGACTGTCAGCAAGGGGTCTCGGGTCCAATTCCAAGGTTGGATAAAGTAAAGGCAGGTTTTCTAAAAGAAAATTTCAGTAGTAGCCCGGAGTCTGGAAATATGGCCGGTATATCGCAATAGGCTCACCCCCTATTACAGGGGACTCATAACATGATTAGTGAAAAGTGGGTGTTACATTGTACAGTGGCATTGAGTGCACTGCATAATGTGCACTTCTGTTTACCTCTTAGGGGACGAAAGGCGTGATGTTATGTTATTAAATAGTAACTCCTTTCCCAATTTGCGCCTGAAAATTGAGTAATCTTCCAGGAGTTTATGATTTTCAAAGTTATTAAGTCAAGATTTTAAATTTCATGGTATCTATAGCAATAAAGTTTAAAATGCAATAATCTTTACACTTACATTTTCCAGTGTCAATAGCTACGATGACGACGAGTACTGCCTACTTCTGGACTGCCCCCATCCTACCCAAGTTTCACGACAATGAGACCAGTATTAGAATATCCAAAGTATACAATTTATAAATTATATAAACACGTGATTTTTTTTTCAGGCATGTAGACTGATCTCTTGATGGTAAGCAATCGGCGTCGCTCATGGACACCTGGAACCAGAGGCGTTACAAGTGCGTTACCGGCCTTTTGGGGATTAGGAGTTTGAGGATTGTTGAGGATTCAGGGATTGGGGAGATTGGGGAAGGGGGGGGTGTAATTGGGCCTCCGATAACCTCACTCACATGACGAAAAACAACGAAAGGTCGGCTTAGGCGTAGCTTAAAATAATTATTTATACATGGTTTCCATTGCTACAATGGGAAAATCGGGACATAATTTCCTTGGTAATTATTAAGGAAATATAAAGACTTTAAAAACCCAGTAAACGCTTCGTAAATAGTACCTAATTGGAGCAACAATCGTACTTGATCTTGTCTTGTTGTCTAGAAATAGATATAACCATTTCATTTGAGAAATCGTTCAAACATAATCTGCTGAATTAATGTAATGTATTAATTAGTTCATAAAATATTTTTCTAGGAAGTATAACACAACAGTTATTGCAGTATTGGTTCTTAAAAATATTGAATTTATGTTTGCAGAGCGAGATCTCGTGGGTGGTCGCGATGATATCGCCAGGGATGGTGACGGGCAGTTTGGCTGCCAGCCGAGTGTCAGACAAGTTCGGGAGGCGAGTCACTCTACTTGCTAGCGCTTTACCTTTTATTGTTGGCACGGTAAGTACGTTCTGCGCGGTTTCAGCCACTCTGCTCGGCGCCTATTGATAGTAGCATGATGTTTTGTAGCCTATATCCTTCCTCGATAAATAGGCTATCCAACACAAAAATATTTTTTCATATCGGACTAGTATAGCCTGAGATCAGCGCGTTCAAACCAACAAACACACAAACAAACAAACTCTTCAGCTTATATGTATAATAAATATATAATAGTATATTGTATATAAGAAGTATACGATTTACCTACATAGGTCTAATCTCATGGCCCTTTAAGACAAACCTCTAATTTAATCATTGGCGTCGTTTCAAATACTTATCTATCAAAGAAGTTCGAATTAATTACATTAATATGATCGGTATCTGGGGATTAAACTGGACTCTTGTTATAGGCGCCATGTCATTGTACTTGAGAAATTCCCACTATTAAAAGATTATTGCAACATACAGTTTGTACTCAGAATTTTCTAAGTTCTGAGAGTTCAGTATGAGGTTCAGCGCTCTGATTGGCCGGCTCCAATGAACCATCCAATCAGAGCGCCGATTGCGGTCTCTTTACGATTACTTTAAACTTAAAACAAACTCGTACGAAAGTCTCAGAATTTAGAAAATTCGTACTAAGGCCTCTGTAAGAACTTACTTTCAAAGTTAACGTATAAATTATGTACCTTTGTGATTTTCTATTTTTGCAGGCGTTCGTGTTGCACGCAACGAAGCCCTGGTTGCTATATATCGGGAGGTTTTCGTGGGGACTCGGGTCTGGCATGATTACTACGGTTAGTTTTCATTCAACCTTCCTTACTTTACATGGCGTAAACTTATCGTACTGTTTAATCTCCGAAGGGGCAGAAATTGAAGATTTTTAGAAAGAGTTTTAAAAACATTTATTTGGTTTTAATCATTTGTAAATAACAATTATTACTTACTGCATTTTTTACATTTTTTGCAGGTTACAAGCGTATATCTATCAGAAATAGCAGATAAAGAGATCAGAGGAACTCTAACAGCTGGGACGAGGTTTATGTTTAGTTTTGGAGCTCTTTTAATGCTGGCCATAGGCTCCTTTGTATCCTATCAAGTGCTGAGTTACTTCCTAATAGTAATGCCTATTTGCTACTTTCTCGCCTGTTGGAGGATCCCTGAAACTCCTTATTATTTGCTTAAAGAAGGTAAGGTGGATGCTGCCAAGAAAGAATTGATGAGACTCAGTGGGAGTAAGAATGAAAAGGTTTGTACCTATTAATTCCTAAATCCACAATTACGAAATATCCACAACATTTGTTCATACAAAAGTAGTCTATAAGCATCAGAAATAAGGTCTATAATTGAGTAAGTGGAGAGCGGTAACCGGTGACCGCTTGACTCGGTAAAAAATAAAATAGAAGTGGGTATGTATTTATAATCGTGTTTAGTTTTGGTGATATAGTTACCCTTGTATTGTATTTTTTGCATATTCAACAAGTAGTAGAATCAATGTTTCATGTACAGTCACACAGCTATTTAGTATGGATTATGTAGGTAAGAAAATAAAGATTAATTCAGTACAGACATAGTAATCTCTGTACTGAATTAATATCTATGAAATATATCTATGAAGAAATAAAATAAAAAAAAATGAAAAATAATCTGCCTAGTTGGCCGAGTGGTCGCAAGTGCGACTGCCGGGCAAGGGGTCTCGGGTTCGATTCTCGGGTCGGGCAAAGTATTACTGGGTTTTTAAAAAAATCTCAGTAGTAGCACGGAGTCTGGAAATGTGCCCGGTGTATGGCAATAGGCTCACCCCCTATACTCATAACATAAATAGTGAAAAGTGGGTGTTACTTCTGTGTGCACCTCTGCCTACCCCTTCGCGGATAAAAGGCGTGATGTTATGATGATGATGAGAGATAGTAATCAGCACCATCTATAAAATAAAGGGCACTCGGGGCCCGTGCCCAAGGGCACAGACGGACACATCCGTTACACGTTGAGCGGTAACCGGCTGCCGTAAGATGTGTAGTGGGTTCGATTCTCGCACGGAATAAATATCAAACAAAAACGGTTATGAAAGTTAAAAATCGATTTAGTCCGTAAGTTAGGTAATGAAAAAACATTAGACACGTATTTTTCTATTTTGTTGTATAATAAAATAATACTTAGATAAAACGAATCAAAGTGAGTGAGAGCTAAAAAGATTCTATGTATAAAATGTACATAGAAGTGACGTCACGCGACATTTCAAATCAATATATCGTCGAAAGTATTAGTTTCTGTAAGAAAATAAAAATTCGTGTCTAATGTTTTAAAATAATCTACCAGACGGACATTAAAATAAAAATTAGGAATCTACTACCTATTATAGGTATATCATATTTTCTTGAATTTCGAATGTGATTATGTTTTAAAAAGATTTAAAAATTTTTGTTCCATTTTATAGATGATTGAAGAAAGGTTATCCCAAATGCGGTCGGATGTAAGGAAGGAGATGCAGCGGTCTAGTTCAGCAAAGGAACTGCTTACTGGGAAACAGTATAGGAAAGCCGTTATAGTTACTGCTGGTACGTTTGAAAAAACATATTGTCAAATCAAATTGTACCTACATAAAATACCTATAACATCTCTTTTCCAACCCCACAAGGTTAGGGAGCAGGAACCTATTAACTTTAATTATTTTTTACCAAACACGTATGTCGAACGATTTTTTATATACAATTATCTACTTCTCTATTACGAGACATTTTAAAATAGACAACATTACTTTGAAATAGAGGTAGAATGCGAGCTACATACACAATTAAATCAGACATTATATTATTAATAACCTTCCTTTAATCAATTGCTTTTCAATTCTAGGTCTTCGCTTCACTCAACTCTTTGCTGGCAGTATCCCCATACAGCAGTACATGGGTCGTATCATTCAACAAAGCAACTGTGGCTTACGAGTTTCGACGGCCCTCATTATTTTCGGAGCAGTGAGATTTGCAGTCGGTAAGAACAAATTTACTTGTGATCAAATATGCATTGGACGATCAAATATGCTTTACCTTGCGGGAACTATTGCACTAATGCTAACTCCAAGAGCTCTGACTTGAGCATTCATGAATGCAAATGAGATCGTGAGAGTTTTAGTTCATTGCTTCGAACTTATACCAGATCGACAAGGGGTTGGATCACCTGTCTAGGGATCTTGGTCTATTGACCGGCTCTGCATATTCCCTAATAACTTGCAAACGTACACAGTGAGTCATGCACATTGTTTATTCGGCAATTTCAGGTTTCCTATGAAACTTTTAAAATAAATTAAAAGTCGCGGGTTACTCACGTGAGTATACTGAGAAAAGCTCTACTAGTTTCGAACAATAGAGGGGTTCTTCCTCATGAGCAAATTGTGTGGTCGCTGCGATGTCGCGATGAGTAGCTGCGCTAATTTAGTATATCTCACGATAGATATTTTACAAATATAGGAAATATTTATGCCCATCGGAGTATACCTAATGGTGTAGATATATGGGTGTTAAGTTTCTATGCAAATGTCGAAGATGCTTATTGACTTTTTTCCTCTTTCCAGGTTTGATTTCACCAATGATCGTAGACAAGGTGGGGCGTCGTCCACTACTCATCTACTCCTACTTGGGCTCCTGCGTGATGTTGGCGATGGTCGGAGGCTACTTCTTCCTCCAACAAATCATCGGCATCGACGATGAATCCTCAAACCCATTCCGTTTCGTCGTATTTGTAGGAATTGTCATTTCTATAGTCATATCTAGTGTAGGCTTTGATACTCTAATATTTATTATTCCTTCAGAAATCTTTCCTTTGAACGTAAGATCAGTTGCAATGACTGTGTTAAATATTTACTCTGCTTTCATGACTTTTATTGTAGTGAAAGGGTATCAACCTATGGAGGACTGGACAGGGCTGTACGGAGTGTTTTGGTTATACGCTGTCATGGCGTTCACTGGAGCAATATTTACATACGTAATCGTTCCAGAAACTAAAGGAAAAAGTTTGAGACAAATACAAATAGAATTGCAAGGTAATATATACGATACACCTGATGATTTGAAGGAAGAAGATGAAGAGATCAACGAGAACACAGAATTAAAAGATATCACGAGATGAATGGTTTTTTGACCTTTAGATTAATTGAGAAATACCAGTTGGTGTGTGATGCTAGGAGATATTAGCAATTATGGCTTATAAAAAGTTGGAGCTTTAATTAAAAATTATATTAAAAGAGTTGTGGTATTATTTATTTCGAAAATATAGACCTGATTGTTCAACTTCAACGGATTATGATTAAATACGACTACAACATATTAATCATGTTATTTTTGTTAAAACGTTGTTCGTATTCAAGTTTAAAGATTCTGTTTGTGGTTTCAATTTGATAGTACAGAGCATTCTTCGAAGCGAAGTAAGCAGTAACAAATATTTTTTTACTATTTGACCTTAATGTTTTTATTCACTTCTATGAATGGCCTTAAGCCGTACCTATCGACAATGTTACCAAAAAGTGTACCGCAATCATTTTGCATGTGTGTGTAAGTTAGACACACACATTATATAAAACTGAATGGGTTTTAAACCGTGACGTCACTGTTTTTGTTTAAACACTATTGAATAACATTACATAATATGATAAGTTTTTTGTTGTTGAAAAACACCTTGACTATGTTTTATCAGTGTTAATAAAAAATATGGTTAGGCTCTGGTATCACGGAGTTACGTAGGACCAACTGCTTATAGACATTTTCCAAATTTCAAATACGATCTTAAACTACTCCCAATTTTAAAACAGTCATAATATGATGTCTGTCACTACAAATCTTTACTCATATTAGGTTAAAAGAGGAAGCACGTTAGTGTAAGTATGTTTGTAACGAATAGGCTCAAAAAGTGCCGGACCGATTTAGGAAATTGTTTCACCATTTAAATGCTATATTATCAGTGAGAACCAGTGGCAGGCCAGGACAGGTCGACAGTAATTTATAAAATGACAATGATGACGTAATTTGAAAATTGAGGTGTAATTCAGTATTCGGTTATTAGACTGGGGGACAATCTGGAGCCACGTAAGAATGAACGGGTTGTCGGGGCTATGGCTTGAAGTAGGACTAGGAATAGGAATAGGGATTAAAGAGTCTGATACACCCTGTAGCCGGTGAGGCTACAGGGTGTATCAGACTCTTTGCACAAAGCACCGCCCCAGGACCCGACGGCTTGCATGACAAAGCATGGGTCCTGGCCTCAGAGGCTCTCGGGCCTCGATTAATCGGTCTGTACAGCGCATTCTTGGAGAGAGGCCAGTTCCCGCTTCTCTGGAAAGTGGGCAAACTGGTCCTCGTGCGGAAGACTGGGCGCCCTGCGGACTCTCCGTCCGCATACCGGCCCATAGTGCTGCTCGACGAGGTGGGGAAAGTGTTCGAAAGAATAATTTCGAACCGCCTCGTCGCGCACCTGACGGACATTGGGCCGGACCTGTCGGACGGCCAGTTCGGCTTCCGCAGAGGGCGCTCCACGGTGGACGCCATCATGCGCGTTAGGGACCGGACGACGGGGACTGCAGTGTCCAGGGGTAAGGTCGTAGTGGCGGTGTCTCTGGACATCGCCAACGCCTTCAACTCCCTGCCCTGGAGCTGCATCCTGGAGAGAATCCGGCAGTTGGGACTCGAGGTGGCGCTCCACAAGTCCGAGGCCATGTGTTTTCATGGCAGCGGGAACGCGCCACCTCCGGGTGGGTCCCAAATAACGGCGGGAGGAGTTACCATCGGCGTCGAGACGACGATGTAGTACCTAGGACTCGTCCTCGACAGTCGGTGGAACTTCATTGAGCATTTCCGACGTTTGGCTCCAAAGTTGGAGAGGACGGGGGCTGCGTTCAAACGCATCCTCCCCAACCTCGGGGGGCCAAACGCCTCCTGCCGGAGGTTATACGCCGGGGTCGTGCGGTCCATGGCCCTCTACGGCGCCCCTGTTTGGGCGCCAAACCTGTTGCGACGTCCCGCTCGGACGCTACTCATGGCACAGAGAGTCATGGCGATCCGAATGATCCGCGGATACCGCACGATCTCTGGGGAGTCGGCGAACCTCCTTGCCGGATTACCGTCGTGGGATCTGGAGGCGAAGGTGCTCGCTTGCATGTATAGCATGCGCGCGGAGGCACGTCGCCGGGGCGAAACTCCGCTGCCGCGCCAGGAGGTACCTGTGTCTGATGGGGCGGGAGGAAACGCCCGGGTGTCATCACTGCGAGGACCGCCCTGAGGACACGGTGGAACACACTGTAGCGGAATGCCCTGCGTGGGCTGAGCACCGCCGTGCCCTCAGGGAAGTGATCGGCGATGGCGACCTCTCGCGTCCGGGCCTAGTGCAGGCCATGATGCGGAGCGAGGGGGATTGGGATGCCGTCTCCTCCTTTTGCGAAGCAGTCCTGCTAGCTAAGGAGGAGGCGGGACGCGTGAGGCAGCGAAGCGCTGCCTCCTCGCAACCCAGCCATCGCGAAGGACACACCGGGCGTCGGGGATCGCGAGACGATCTCCGGCCACCGTAAGCGCGGACCTGCGGACGGCGAGCATAGGTGGCTCCCCGTCCGACCAGAAACAGACCCGAGCGTACGGCGCGTCGCGTTCCGCGCGCGCCTCAAAGAGCCATCAGACCACCACAGATGGGGCCCAATACGGCCGATGCCGATTCGGAGTCGCGGAGAACCTAACGGGTAACCGGGGCTCCGACTCGACGTGCAGGAGAAGGAACGGGGTGGTTTTTAGTCAGTAAGAGTCTGACACACCCTCCCGCCTCACCCAGGCGGGAGCAGTCATTCGATGATTTTCCCCCCTTAAAAAAAAAGCCTCACCAAAGGCGGGAACAATTGGATGATATTCCCCCCTTAAAAAAATTAATGAAGGACAAGCCTAAGGCCATACACAATTCCAGATTCCATTTAAATCGGAGTTTCAAGTTCTATTTCTATCCAATTTTTCTCTCACACGTTGACACCACTCATTTCAGTTTATCAAACAGATAAAACCGAAGGTTTCAAGCCATAATAAAGTAAATAGGTATAAACCTGTTCGCAAAATGAGGTTTAATATACATATTTTTTGCGAACGACTAACGCGTTAATTACTCGTGAAAAACAATTTAAAAACAATGATTTGGTATTTTGAAATAACATGTCGATTTTTGTGTATAGAGTACATAATCAATGAGGTCCAGAGATCATAGTACTATTAACGTGTACCATAAGTCCATTGTTTCACAGTTACAAAAGTACCGTTTGAGCATACGTATATCTCTTTCTTACACATAAAAGCATAGTATAGAAAAAATTAAGAGCCAGTCTTTATTTGATAGTGGGGCCTGTATTTTACTATGCCAAATTTCCGCCTATTTATTTTGCTTAATCTAGAATTGTTCATTATAGCATAGTGATCATTTCAAATTATTTGGTCAGATTGTAAGATTATGTCAGAAAAACTGCTTTGAGGGCATGAATAAGACATTTCTGACCTTATGAGGGACAGTTATGATGAATACGTTTGTCAAGCAGTCAGGAAGTATCAAGAAAACTGCCTCATCTGCATGATTTGAGATGTATCTAAAAGATAAGAGAAACCTTCAGAAATACCTTTTAACTACAATTTAGCTTTCGGGCACAATTTTTTTATCTCACTTGAATTGATAATATTATGAATCATTCAGAGATTTATCTTACTAGCGTGTACTAGTGTGGATTTATTTGTTAAGATAATATTTAAACATATTTAATTGTACGTGAATGAATACTACTCAAGGTTGCGATGGTTGGTTTCATTTGAGTCTTTTTTTGAGGACATAAGAGTTTGTTTTTGGATAAAGTAATTCTCAGTGAATTGGAACACATGTGATTGTTATGGAAAAGGGAAGAAGAGCTCAATACTTCGTGGCAGCGGCTGGTAAGTGTGTTTTTCAACTTGTTTTATTTAACTTGCCTTCTTTATTTGTCTGCTTATTTGAGTCAAATTTAATATTTTAATTTTACCGCCCTTTTGATGACAGATCGACCTGATATTCGGTACACACTCTTTTTCAAAATAAAAGTCAAAGCGAAAATCATTTATTTCATTTAGACCAGGAAGGCACTATTGAACGTCAACAAAAAAAAATTAATGTGAAGCTATTTGCTCATTCCAAGGTGTAGATTCCTATGGAGAATAACGAGCAGGAAACTCCATAGGTTACTCTTTTTCAATCAGGTTCACAATCTTCAAGATCAATCAATCTTCAATCAGGTTCTTAATCTTGATGATCATATAGTATTATCTCTTTTTTTTTCTACAACTACCTCCATTACACATATATAATGTAAGGGCTTGATTGGTAGAATAGAACTCATTAAATCAAATCAAATCACTTTTATTTGTTAACATAGGTTACACCATACAGATATAGGTCTTATACATGGTAATAAAATAGACCGCTATGCTGTGCCCGGAGGCGTATAAATTGTGGTGAGCACAAATTAAAAAGAGAAAAATATATTTTGAGGAAACATGCATAAGAATTAAAACTGTTTAACATAAAATAAAAATATATATTAGGTACTTGTTTATACATGTATTTTAATTCCTAAAAGGGTAGTCAGAGATGTCAAGAGCGCATATAAAATGTAACATTCAGTTTTCATCATACACCAGGGTCAAAGCCTACAAAAATGGTAAAAAGTGAAAAAAAAATACAATAGGATGAAACCCATTAGAAAAGGAGGGGAATATGATCAAAATGAAAGGAAAAATAAATTACGGTCGATCCGAGTTCGGGAAGTGGGAGGGGGCCCCCCCTCCCACTTCCCGAAAGTTTTATCATGAGTATAACTAAATCTGTTTGTATAAAATAAATGAAATTCCTATTTTTTTATTCTTGTACTGAAATATCGTTACGTTACGTTACGTTATAAATACAATGTTACGTTAAACATACTATTTATAAAAGAAAATATTACTATTTTTATTTTGAAGCTGATTAATATAGAGGTAGATTAAAATACAGATAGTATTTACCTTTCTATGCAGATTCCAAACGATTCTTTCAATAAAGTAAATTTCTCACAAATCACTTAGAGTAACTTAGCCTGCACGAGTATTTTTAAAAACGATGTACGACGTGACTGGACAAGTCACGAGCAATAACATATATACATTGTCACATTTTCTAAAATATCTTTACTTCTACCATTCAAAAAATATGTGTACGGATTTTTCCAAATTATCTAACCATCAGACTGTGTCAAACAAAAATATAAACAAAACAAATCAGTAAAAAGTTTACACTTCCAATATCATTTTTAAGTATACTTTACAGCTGCTACGAAATAGCAGGTATGTATGAATCTGACGATGAAGAAATGCCTCCAAAGAGACAAAAACGAATGATTAACTAATTAGAATTCCAAATAATTAATAATAATTTTAACTAATTAGAATGTCACTCAGGTATATAAATTATCTTAAAACAGCAATAAATAGGCAACTACAAATATTATTTAAAGAAGGTTCTACAAATTTGTAAAAATATTGTAGATGTCTTATTAAATATTAACTTTATTAACTTATTTGTTTGTTAATTATAGAAGGATATTTTAATTGGTATTTGTTTCGTTTATTAATAAAACATTAAATTTTACGTTTTTTGAGTAATTAAAATGTAAATTTTAATAAATACCTCAAAATTGTACATGATGATTAAAAACAAATTTTCGAGTTTGAGGTTTTTTCATATTTTTGCATTTTCTAAGAATATTTCCTATAGTAATGTATATTTTTCTTTACACCATCAGAAAGTAGATATTTCAACGAACAAAAACTTTTTGAAAAAAGCTGATATTTTGACGTCAGACTTTTCGATTGAAAATTAGGGTGCTTTTTTGATATTAAATTAAACTCACTAAATTTCGTAGAAAATAAAATTTATTTGAAAAAGATATAAATAAAAAACCAAAAACTTGGTTTTTTGAATTTTTCACCAAAATTTTGAGGTTATGTGAAAAATCTGCAAATACAAAAGTTGTAGATCTTTGTATTGCCTACAACTTTGCCATTTAACTTTTTTCCATAGGACTTGTAGTTTTGCCGGAAATCAAGATAAACCATTTTTTACGCTTAACCCCCCCCCCCTCCCACTTCCCGAACTTGGATCGACCGTAATTTATTTTTCCTTTCATTTTGATCATATTCCCCTCCTTTTCTAATGGGTTTCATCCTACTGTAATTTTTTTTGGTTTCAAAAATTATCTACTCTGGTCTATCAGTTCTGTTACGAATTCTGTTTAATACTGACTTTGACTACCTCGTTAGCCTAGTGGGCGCAAGTGCGACTACTTGGCAAGGGGTCTCGGGTTCGATTTCCTGGTTGGGCAAAGTATTACTGGGTTTTTTGTCAGTAGTAGTACGGAGTAAGGAATTTTGCTCGGTATATGGCAATAGGCTTTCCCCCTATTACATGAGACTCATAACATAAATAGTGAAAAGTCGGTGTTACATTGTGCTTTTTTTTTTTTTTTTTTTTTTTTTTTTTTTTTTTTTTTTGAGGGGGGAAAATCATCCAATGACTTCTCCCGCCCGCGTGAGGCGGGAGGGAGTGTCAGACTCTTACTGACTAAAAACCACCCCGTTCCTACTCCTGCACTTCGAGCCGGAGCCCCGGCAACCCGTTAAGTCTTCCACGGCTCCGTATCGGCGTCAGCCCTGTTAGGCCCCATCTGTGGTGGTCTGATGGCTCCTTGAGGCGCGCGCGGAACGCGACGCGCCGTACGCTCGGGCCTGGTTCTGGTCGGGCGGCGAGTCACCCGTGCTCGCCGTCCGCAGGCCCGTGCTTACGGTGGCCGGAGATCGTCTCGCGATCCCCGACGCCCGGAGTGTCTCTCGCGACGGCCGGGTCGTGAGGAGGTTCGTTCCCTCACGCGCTCCGCCTCCTCCTTAGCTAGCATGACTGCTTCGCAGAAGGAGGAGACGGCATCCCAGTGCCCCTCGCTCCGTACCATGGTCTGAACCAGAGCCGGACGCGAGAGGTCGCCGTCGCCGATCACATTCCTGAGGACACGGCGGTGCTCAGTCCACGCAGGACACACCGCCACCGTATGCTCCACCGTGTCCTCCGGGCGATCCTCGCAGTGATGACACCCGGGCGTTTCCTCCCGCCCAATCCGAAACAGGAACCTACCGAAACTTCCGTGTCCGGTAAGCACCTGCGTCAGGCGGTAGGTGAGGACGCCGTAGCGTCTCTCAAGCCACTCCTCAAAGAGGGGACTTACCGCTGCAATGACAGCGAGCCCAGCCTTCGGTTGCGACAGTCGTTGCTGCCATTCCGCCATGAGATCACGCCGGAGCTCATCCCGCCACGCATTAATCTGGCGCGGCAGCGGAGATTCGCCCCGGCGACGTGCCTCCGCGCGCAAACAAAACACGCGCGCGAGCACCTTCGCTTCCAGATCCCACGGCGGTACTCCGGCAAGGAGGTTCGCCGCCTCCCCGGAGATCGTGCGATATCCGCGTATCAATCGGATCGCCATGACCCTCTGTGATGTAAGCAGCGCCCGAGCGGGCCGCCGCATCAGGTTCGGCGCCCACACAGGGGCGCCGTAGAGGGCCATGGACCGCACGACCCCGGCGTATAACCTCCGGCAGGAGGCGTTTGGCCCCCGAGGTTGGGTAGGAGGCGCTTAAGCGCCGCCCCCGTCCTTTCCAACTTAGGAGCCAAACGTCGGAAATGCTCCACGAAGTTCCACCGACTGTCGAGGACGAGTCCTAGGTACTTCATCGTCGTCTCGACGCCGATGGTAACTCCTCCCGCCGTTAATTGAGACTCACCCGGAGGTGGCGCGTTCCCGCGGCCATAAAAACACATGGCCTCGGACTTGTGGAGCGCCACCTCGAGTCCCAGTTGCCGGATTCTTTCAACGACTGTCGTAACCGCTCTCGCCGTTAAATTAGCCGCCGCCTGATGCGACCTCCCTTGAGCTACCACCAGTGTGTCGTCAGCGTAACAGACCACGCTGACGTTGTTCGGGAGGTCGGTGCGCAGCACCCAGTCATAGCCGATGTTCCACAGGAGCGGCCCCAAAACCGAACCCTGTGGAACACCGCGCGACGTCTCTCGTCGGTTCCACTCACCTCGGTGACCGGGGTAAATGACGGACCGTTCCGTCAGGTATGCCTCGATTACACGACGGAGATAGGTGGGCACCCGATGATATCGAAGTGCCTCCAAAATGCAGCTCCAGGGCAGGGAGTTGAAGGCATTGGCGATGTCCAAGGACACCGCCACTACGACCTTACCCCTGGACACTGCAGTCCCCGTCGTGAGGTCTCTTACACGCATGATGGCGTCCACCGTGGAACGCCCTCTGCGGAAGCCGAACTGGCCGTCCGACAGGTCCGGCCCAACATCCGACAGGTGCGCGACGAGGCGGTTCGAAATGATCCTTTCGAAAACTTTTCCCACCTCGTCGAGCAACACTATGGGCCGGTACGCAGATGGAGAGTCCGCAGGGCGCCCCGGCTTCTTCACTAGGACCAATTTACCCGCCTTCCACAATTGCGGGAACTGGCCCCTCTCCAAGCATGCGCTGTAGAGACCAATTAATCGAGGCTCGAGAGCCTCCGAGGCCAGGACCCACGCCTTGCCGTGCAGTCCGTCGGGTCCCGGGGCGGTGTTCTTGGCGCCCATCCGGCGCACCGCCGCTCTCAACTCGGCCTCGGTCACCTCCGAAACTGTGTCGCCGTCGTCTTCGCTGTGGCCCGCATAGGGCACCGCAGGGGGCGGAGTCATGGACGGAGGGGTGAAACCCCTCTGTAGTCGGGGGAACAAGGCGCTGACCACCTCCTCCACTATCTCTGGCCGGAGACTCTGAGTCAGCGGGGGAGCCCATGTGCGGAGCTTATCCCGCACCATCCGATAGGGGCGTCCCCACGGGTCTCTGTTCAGAGTCTCCAAGAACTCCTGGAGGGCATTCTCTTTGGCCCGCCGTATCTCCGCTTTGAGGGCGGCCTTCGCCGCCTTGTACCCCTCGTACAACTCCGCCTCTCTGACCTCTGCGTCCTGAGGACGGATACGAAGCCTGCGGTGCCTGGTGTACCGGCGTCGCGCAGCAGTGCATGCACTGCGTAGAGCAGCCAGCTCTTGCGACCACCAGTACGTCTGGCGCTTGCGCTGACCTGGCCGGACCCGGGGCATCGCCACGTCACAGATTCTGGACATGGCGTCCTGGAGCCACCTCGCCTCCTCGTCGATGTCGGCAGGCCTGTGCGGTGGTATCACCCAGGCCTGCACGATTGCGGCTTCCAGGAATAGCTCCCGGTCCAGCTGTCTCAGCGCCCAACGCGGGCCACATGGGGCCTGTCTGACCGGCGGGTCCGCGGACTCGGTGGAGACGTTAAACCGGATATACCGGTGGTCGGAGTACGTTTCCACCTCCTCCATGACACGCCAGTCAACGACACGCGGTGATAGAGCAGGGCTAGCGAACGAAATGTCCACCACCGACTCGCCCTGCATCCGCACGCACGTGGGGACAGAACCCCGGTTCAGGACGACTAGGCCTGCCTCAAGGGCCCAGTCTTCCACCATCCTACCCCGAACATCAGTAAACCGGGAACCCCAAGCCAAGTTTTTGGCATTGAAGTCCCCGAGGACTAGCACGGGGAGGGAACGGAACCCGACAACGACGGCGACCAACTCCCTCAGTGAGTTGTGGAACTCGGCGAGAGTTCGGTTCGGAGAGAAATACACGCCCACCACAGCGATCTCTCCGAACCGTGCTGCGACACAACCCCGGCCTCTCTGAACAGCCTCGAGAGTCGGGGTACCGGCGGCGGCTGACGAGATGATGGTCACCGAGCCGTCCAAGTCCGCCACCCAGTGATCCCTGGGCGGGACAAAATACGGCTCGGAGACCACAGCGACATTTATTGACCACTGCGCCATGCTCTGAAGCAGGAGATCCTGAGCGGCGGCGCAGTGGTTGATGTTCGCCTGAAGGAGGCGGAATGGAGCTATTATTGGCAATCCATCCCAGCCTCCTCCCTGACGGCATTACAGCCAGTGGTGGCCGCGGCGACGGCATTAGTGGCGACTGCAGCGGCGGGGGCGGGACTGACGGGGGCAGCGGAGGGCCTACCCTTGCCCCTGGATTTGGCAGGAGGGGAACAGGCCTTGGTCCCGACCCGGTGATTGGCCGGCTTACCAACCGCCGCACATGCGTGACAGTGTAGCGGGGCAGAGCACGAGCCGGCTCTGTGACCGGGCTGACCGCAACGGAAGCAGCAGTCACTGCGGTCCACCTCCGAGGTGCACCTAGCGCTAACGTGGTCACCTACGTGGCAGCGGAAACACCTTATAGGTCGGACCTCGAGCAGTTTGACCTGCGCCGAGACCCAGCCTACCAGGAGCCTTCGACCCTCCTTTATTTTCTTGGCCGCTGAGACGGGGCAGCTCACTACAACCGTTCGCAACCCCGAATTATCTGGACGGATGGTGCCGGTCTTAACCTGCTCTGCAGGGCACTCACCCGTCCTGGCCACAGCGGCCACAACCTCCTCCTCCGTCACGGAGTCGTCCAGGCCCATTATACGCAACTCCAGGCACTTGGTTGGCCTTGACACGCGAGCCTCGTCTGCACCAAGGCACACCCTGAGCCTTTCGGCTAGAGCGTCAGCGGTTGGACCGCTGGTCGCGCCGGGGACCTCTAGTAAACGGGCTCCAGTCGCCGTCACTTTCAAAGAGAACCCGTTAGGGGCCCCGTACTCCGCGGGAGTTACCGCCTGCTTCAGTTTGGCGAGGATGTCGCCATATGTCACGCCTCTTTTGACCGCGTCCGGCTGTAGAGTTATCACTACAGCCGCGGTTTTAGGGGCGACAAGCATTGCCGCAGCGCGCTTTTCCTTGCGCCGCTGCCGCTGCCTCTGCCGCTGCTCCTTTTTTCGGCGCTTTCGCCCTTCCTTGGCGACCCTCCTCGCCTCTCCGACCACCTGCCATCCGCCGCCGCTGGCAGGGGAACCCGAAGTTCGGGTAGGCTCCACAGCTGGGGCAGTAGACGGCCCAGGCACGGCGCCCCCACGCCTACGAACTGTTGGCGCCCTCACCACCGTTTCAGCTGAAGCCTGCGCCAGCGAAGCCGCCGGCGGTTGGGCCCGGACACCGCTGGACCGACCAGGAGTAGTCGGCATAGCCGCCGCAGCCGCAAACGTGCGCGGTGCTGCTTGACTCCCTGCGAGTGGGGGCGGAGGATCCTGCTCTCCAGCACGTCAAAACGCTGCTGGAACGCAGCCATCTCCCGCCGCACCAGGCCGATTATGTCGGCCTCCACTGGCTGCGAGGCTCGGGGTCGACCCTCGCGAGCAGCGGCGAGCTGGGCCTTGGCTGACCGAAGCTCGTCCTCCATAGCCGCATTGGAGGCTGTCAGCCGGATCATTTCTCGGCGCATCTCCCCCAGCTCTTTTTGCAAGGCGGCCATCTGCTGCCCTGCCGCTGAAGGCAGTCCACACTGTCGAGCCGCTTTCATAATGGCTGCCTTCGCTTGCCTTAACACTCCGTTTCGGCCCTTCTCGGACTTCTGCTCAGCCACCGTACGGAGTGTTTGTTTGACCACCTTGCAAAGGTCGCCATTTATGGCACCAAGGTCGCCTACCGAGCCCTCGCCGCCAGATTCTGATGAGTCAGCTTCAGCTGACTCGGCCCGAGTAACGGCCATCGGCCTCTCGCAGCCCTTTCTTCGACCCCTACCCCGCGCAGCCGTAGGGATCTTAGGGGCTGGAGCCTCCTGCTCGTTGGAGGACGGATCCCCGCCCTCCTTTAACCTGGGACGTTTAAACGTCCCCTTTTTTTGGCGCTGTGAACTCAAGCTGCGCAATGAGTAAGCGCCAGATGCGGAAGAGTAGTCAGACTCTGCTTCCGACATCCTCCGACTTAAGGCCCGTGTGAGGGATTGGCTGGACGACTCCAACGCTTCCCCACGGGTTCCAGAGCCACCCTGGCTCTCCCCGCCAACAGCAAGCGAACTAAGCTCGCTTGCCCTCTCCTCCTCCGGTGTTTTATTTTTATTTTTATTTTTATTATCAGACTCCATACAATTCCCACGAGTATGGGGGAAATAAACGGTCCGCCCAGGCAGTGCCCCCTGTACCTGGGTAAGTGTATATTTGTTTCCCAACTAGAGGGTCCACCGGTACCCTAGCTGGGGGTGCGCTCACGACTGACACTACTCCTCAGCCATGCATACCCTCGCCGCGCACCAGAACTTGGTATTGGAGGAATTTTTTATAGAGGTTATCTTCCTCGCGGTCCGGGCGACCAAGCCAAGACCCTCGTCCCGTTCTGAGTCATGAGACATCCATGATCTCTTCTCGGATTACGATTTCGACGGTTGCAGTCGAGGAACCATGTGTCCCGATGCTGCTCGTTGGCAGGGTGAGTGCGCAACGAGCACCGTCCTTGCCTCTCCGCCGCGTTCTCTGCTAAGTTCAGAGAGACGGGCGGAAAAGCGACCCCTCGGAAGCGTAGGCTATGTGTCTGCACAAAACCCGCCGCCTCCAGAACCCATCCAGGGTTCGTCCGCCCCGTCCAGAAGTTAGCTACAGGCAATAGCCACTCCAACCCTATCACTCCCGTTAGGGAGACTATCACCTGTACCCAGGGTGCACCACGGGGAGGTCTTCTGGCACCGCACCCCGTGTTACATTGTGCTGTGGTATTAAGTGCCGTAATGTGCCCCTCCTCGGGGATTAAGGCGTTATGCTATGTTCTGTTTAATAGGAAGTGGGTTTGTTATTGTTAAAGTCTAATTTAACTGCCAACGAGTGCGATAATATTGTTATTGGTCAAAAGGTCGCAACAGTTGCAAGTAAGATTGTTGAACTTGAAGCCTATATCGTATCCCTATCGTATAATAAGTATACCTACTCACTGATGGAGAGAAATAAAAGAAATATGCTTAGTGTTTGATTCACTCATCACTTTCTATCTCAAAGAGACTGACAGTATGATACTAGAGGTACATAGTACACACGGCAACATATCGAGCTTTACATACCCAGTAAAAACTCAACGTTAAATGTGCGGAAAGATAATTCGACGCGATACTAGGATAAACTGGTTATGTATAGATTGATGTGTGGCCGTGTGTACAAGATAAATTATTGATTATCGAATTGATATTATTAATCATCCTGACTGACATACATACTGCATATATGGAATTCTTGCATCAGATTTATGATTATCTGTACATAATGTCTGGGCCTGAATAATAGGCCGAATTTTAATTGGTTAGATGAGATTTGAGTCCACCCTTACCCCCTTAAACTACTCACGTAATTTATGGACGCCCTCTTTTAAATTAAGTGTAATGTTTGAGAGCTGTGGATATTGTGATAAATAAATAAATAACTATCTAGAGGTAGTCAAAATAACTAAAGCAATGACGTCCTTCATCTTTCCTATTTCTGTCTTGCTTTCAGTATCCCTGGCTGCTGTTGTAGCTGGAGCCACACAAGCTTGGAGTACGCCTGTCATACCGAAGTTCCACAATAATGAAACTAATATCGCCATTACAGACGTAAGGTTTATAAGTACCATCTTTATCATATACTCAAGGTCAAACGGATATTTTATAATAGGTAGTATGGTTCGCGTCATACATGTTAATGGTATTGGGCAAAAAACCGCCGATGCTTGGGAATTATTGTTTGACTATGAGTTAGTTCGTTTAACAAGCGTTTAATAACCATTTAACTATCGTTGTGATGGTAAAAAACGATACTTTTTACGACTTTGTGGGATAACTGATGTTTTGGGATCATCGACGGTAGTGATACTCATACCTAAAACATTAGAAAGGCCGTGGTCTATACTCATTAATCGGTGTTCTTTTATATGTAAATGAGGAAGGAAAAGTAACAAATATGCGTATACATACAAAAACTGAGCAAAAACCTAGACGAGCGTCTAATACGATCCTTACGTTCTTCCTTAGCCTCATTGAAGTGTCGCGGAGAACCTAACGAGTAACCGGAGCTCTCGATCGACGTGCAGGAGAAGGAACGGGGTGGTTTTTAGTCAGTAAGAGTCTGACACTCCCTCCCGCCTCACCCAGGCGGGAGCAGTCATTCGATGATAAAAGCCTCATTGAAGTACCTACGATTGTTACAAGGCTTTTTACTTGTTTTTTATTTAATGATCTGCATATGGTTTTCTGGACGACACTTACCAGACCAGCGTTGTCATTAATCTTTGTAAACCCTGTTATTTCTTGTATATATCTTCTCAAAATTGATTTTAGCATACATTTCTACATTTTAGTAATATTTATAAGCATTAAAACATTAAGAAAGTTTGTTGAAATGACTTTCAGAATGAGATATCATGGGTGGCCGCCTTAGCGTCTCCTGGGTACATGGCGGGCAGTATGGCGACCAGGATTGTCTCGGACAAGTTCGGAAGACGGTCAGCTGTTCTGGGCAGCGCCTTACCGATACTCATTGGAACTGTAAGTCGATACTGCTAGGCTATTCTGTAACTGTAAATTCGAACTTTTCAAGTGAGCTTGATTGTTTTCTCGCCCATCATTGATTGAGATTATTTTTTTTATGGGCTAAACCGGTAAACGAGCTGACGGATCACCTGATGGTAAGTAATTGGCGTCGCCCATGGACACTTGGAACACCAGGGGCGTTATAAGAGCAAAACTGGCCTTTTGGGAATTAGGAATTTGAGGATTGTCGGGGATTCAGAGATTAGAGGGATTAGGGTGGGGGCAGGGGTAATTGGGCTTCTTGTAACCTTACTCCGTGTAAACACCACGCAAGCGTTGTTTCACGTCGGTTTTCCGTGAGGTCTCCCACACTTCTCACAACCACGTAATGCAACATGAGTTTATATGTGTAATTAAGGAATTATGTTGTGTTTCAGACAGTTATTCTAACCACTGCGTCAGCGCGATGTCTTTACGTGACGCGCTACCTATGGGGCTTTGGTACTGGCATGATCGGAACAGTAAGTTGCTTTCGAAAATTATTCTGAACTCGTTCTTTCTAGCAGTGGGTCTATTAAGCTAATTAACCCTCAAAGGTGCAGGTATTAAATGCAATATCCAATTTGACTCAGTAAAGATAACTATGATACCTCTCATGTAATAGGACAAAAGCATATATCTATATTACCTCTATTATATAGAATACAACTCTAGCCAGAATCAGTTTCATTGCTAAGAAATTTTGAAGAATCCTAACAATCTTTAGATGAACCTACTACTTACGATTTTATCGGTTTACCGAAGGTAATTATATCTTATGGTACAATTTCTTCTCGCCACTATAAATACTTTAAACAAATTATTTCATGAAATATTCTCTGTTTTCAGGTATCATCTATGTATTTAGCCGAAATAGCAGATAAAGAAATCAGAGGAAAATTAACAGCATCCATCCGCTTTATGTTAAGTTTTGGTAGCTTCATCATCATGTCAATTGGACCATTCATAACCTACAACGCCATAAGCTACATATTCCTAGGCCTACCAATATGTTACTTCGTGGCCTGTTGCTTTATCCCAGAGACGCCATATTTCTACTTGAAAGAAGGAAAAGTGAATGCAGCACGAGCTTCTCTAAAGAGATTGAGTGGAGATAGAGATGAAAAGGTGAGCATTTAAGAGAGGGAAAATAGAATTTTGAATTAAAGACATAATATCATCTCTTTCATCCCCGAAGGGGTAGACAGATTTGCACATTACGCGACTTAACAATATAACACTATATACCTAATGTAACACCCTCTTTTCATTATTTACATATGTTATGAGTCCCATGTAATAGGGGATAAGCCTATTGCCATATACCGGGCACAATTCTAAACTCCGTGCTACTACTGAGATTTTTTTTTAAAACCCTGTAATACTTTACCCAACCCGGGTAACTAACCCGAGACCTCTTGCCTGGTAGTCGCACTTGCACACGGATTTATCGTGTGGTGACGGTAAAGTAGAAAACATCTACAAACATTACTCCTGACCGAGGGTGTTATAAGAAGCTAGTACACATAAAACAGGCCAGGCAGCACCATCTGATAAACTTGAACCTTTTCGGACTGTTTCGGGCTGTTGGTGTGATGGATTTGTCCAAAAATTTTCAGGCTATAGAAGACCGGCTATCAGCAATGAGGCTGGATGTCAAAAAAGAAATGCATCGCTCTGGTTCTGCTAAAGAAATGTTCACTGGGAAGAGGTACCGCAAAGCGCTGATCATTGCAACTGGTTAGTATGATAACATTAATAATATGATAATTGTATTCGTAATGAACATTTAATATACCCACAGAGTATCAGTAGTCATATTTGATACATACATTTATGGCTTGAAGGTGTAATCTTTAAGGTTACAGTTTGATTAGAACAGTGGGTTGGGTTCAACAAGTTTAGCAAAGTGTTGTTGATTCCTGCAGAAAACAATTCCTTGCGTAATTAAATATTTGTTCCCTGTCAGGGTGTCAATAGGTCACATAAGAACTACGTAAGCAATCATATGATGCCTTTATGTTTCTTTCTAATATAACATTTTCAGGGTTGAAAGTGACTCAAATAATGGCAGGACCGATAGCCGTCCAACAATACTTCGGCCGCATCGTTCAAGAAAGCAAAACCAACGTGGACATATCCATTGTGCTGATAACATTCGGAGCAGTTAAATTTATTGTCGGTAAGGAATCAAACTAAGAAATTATACTTTTCTTAAGTCTCTCTTTCTCAAATCCTGACGATAAAGTTTTGTATGTTAATTGTAACCTATTTTTTCATTAGTTGTGGTATGGTTCCCATGTAATAGGGGTTGAACCGATTGCCATAAACCAGACATAGTTCCGTGTGCTGTGTTATTAATAATTGTTTGTTACTCATGTCAAAACGTTGCTGAAGGGACCGGGATGTTTGGTCCAGGAGTACAATGGTCTGGAATAACGCATGGGCTATTTCTATTCGCGAAGCAGCTGGCAAAGACTAGTCTAAGATAATTTTCTACTCAAACTTGAAACTAAGATTAAAATTCATTATTGTTACAGGAATAATATCATCAGTGATAGTGGACAAGGTTGGGCGTCGTCCTTTACTCATCTACTCTTACTTAGGCTCTAGCATAGCCCTGAGTGTTGTTGGAGCGTACTTCTTGATACAACCCACCAGCTCTCCATATTACACCTATATTCCGTTCATAGGCATCATTATTTCTAGCGTAGTGTCTATTCTAGGCTATGAGCCCATGAACTTCGTCGTCTCTGCAGAAATATTCCCCCTTAACGTTAAATCAGTAGCAATGACCTTCTTGAACATTCTAGGAGGTCTGCTGAACTTCTTATGTGTAAAAGGCTATCAACCAATGAAGAATATAGCGGGACTGACAGGAGTATTCTGGTTTTACGCCACTTTCGCTTTCATAGGGTGCGTATTCTCATTTTTAATGGTTCCAGAAACAAATGGTAAGAGTTTGAGAGAGATTCAGATTCAGTTGCAAGGAGATTTGTATGACGAAACTTATGACGAAAAGTCTCATAATATTATTGATAATGAAGCTGAGGGTACAGAACTTAAAAAGTTGAAGCAAGATGATACATGAGTGAAGATAACGGTCGGTGAGAGAAATAGAGAAATTGAATGTAAAATAGGTAACGAATTAAGCCAGTGATAGTAGCAATACAAAGTTTAGATTTTATCAACCTTGAATATTTTATACCTACAGATTTTGCAAATGTGTAATAGTAATGTAATTTATCAAAGGCATTTATACAAATGTGATATGTTTTATTTATAAACGTTTTTTATAAGACGCTGGTTTTTTATTTGCAAAAGGTTCCATCAAAAAATGCATGAAAATGTCTAACGAGTTTAGTCAATGCGAGCAAACTGTGACTGCAGTTCGGTGTGATATTCACAAAATGTCACAATGACACAAAACCTCATATTCCTAGAACGCCATGTTTGTAAGTGGCTCGTTTCGGAAAATGGCTTCCAGTTAGACCTATGCAGATTGGACAGGAATTTTTAGAGGCACGAGCACTGTGTGGCTTTGATTAAAATACAGAATTGTGGTTACTATTCGAGCAAAGTAACGAGGAAATATTGCTTTGGCTGACGCCTCACCGTGACTCGTTTGATTGATACGAAACCAAAATGAATTACACCACAAGTGCACAACCCTTCGGACGTTGAGAATTGATGAAGTAATTACCTTAGCGAATAATTCGATTACGGTTCCGTTTATAAAACGTGAGGCGAGTAATTTTTACGGACCCATTTATCGGATTAGGTTTTGTTGGGAGACAGACTCGATTAATGCGTATGAGCCCGGAGTTTGATGTAAAGGATATTGATGATGAGGCAAGGGAGGGTTGACAGCTTCCACACTTGATCGACAGCCTGTTAATTGCTATTTTGAATGTGTAAACACCGATGTGTACTGCTTGATGTCCATTTATTGGTGAGTTTGGAGATTACTAGAGGATCATAGGTCTTCTATCATGTATCTATTTATAGCTTCTTGTAGCTATGTGAAAGTAATAAGTTCAATAGAGTCATTGTGTAAATAGAAATTATTGCCGTTGAAAAGAAAGAAAAAACAATTTATTTAGAACATAACATAACATAACATCACGCCTTTTATCCCCGAAGGGGTAGGCAGAGGTGTACATTATGCCACTGTACAGTGTAACACCCACTTTTCACTATTTATGTTATGAGTCCCATGTAATTGGGGTGAGCCTATTGCCATATACCGGGCACAATTCCAGACTCCGTGATACTACTGATAATTTTGAAAAAACCCAGTAATACTTTGACCGACCCGGGAATCGAACCCGAGACCCCATGCCCGGCAGTCGCACTTGCGACCACTCAGCCAACGAGGCAGTCAATTTATTTAAACATTTTTAATAATTTACCACACGCAGATAAACCCTTTCCATCTTAATTTAGCAGACCATTGTAAGCAACTATGATGGTCTCAAGCCTTTGTTTAACCACCGTCAATTGAAACATCTTACGAGCCATCGATAAACAAATGCCGTCTGTCTCGAACACTAGTGGTGTGCAGTACGCCGTGCAAATATTTATCGATAGTTTAAGCACGAACGTGCACCTCTTACCATTACCGTCACGTCCCATCGCATTGGGAATGCTATATTGTGCGAAACAACGCTACCAAGGATTGCGTAATGGGGTGAATGAATATAACTGTTATTACTGGTATGATTTTAGAATTGGAACATAATGTGGGAACGTGGTTTACATTTATTTAACTGTTTGATGCAAAAATTGATTAGTAATGTGTATGTAGTGCCTAATGGTGATTGGTTTGGCATTGATCGTGGTTCTAGATTACATTGTGTACGGTTTTATTGAATTCTCGACTTAATTTCCAGAATGGTAAAGTCTAAAATGTATAACATATGCTGGAGAACACAAATATTTTTGAATTTCGTTCCCCAACCCGAACAAAATAAAGCGTTCTGAATACATACACCTGAGGAAGTATGAGCCGATTTACTATACAAACAAAAACATCTAAAAATTGAACATAAAGACCAACGAAGATGGACATCTTTCCTTCCTTTATTTCTTTTATTTCCCTCGTGTCTACTGATCTGTTTTTTCTCAACGATAGAGAATATATTTTTTTTTTGTTTTGAGAATAAATGCTCGATTGGTGACTAGATAAGGGCTTTGACAAATCACACTGTGACGCCAACCGAGTTCGTGTGTTATTATCGAAACCGTTTAGTGTGGTGTAGCGTGGCTCAGCAGTGACATCCCTAACTTACATTCGTGGAGGTATGTAACACTGTAATCACTTTTATTCGTACATGGATGAATATTTGCTTAAGTTTTTGAAATACGTCGGTTATTCTCGTATAATGTTCATAAAATATTTTACCAGTAGGTACGTTTACAGTTTGACGTCGGATCACGGTCATATCACGAAGATAGACTCAGGCAGATGGCCTAAATTCCAGTAGCGAGAACACGTACATCCAATTATATTTCGTCTGTAATTCAGTTTGTGGAATTTCATTAAATCTGAAATCAACAGGAGAATTAGCTGGGTGTGTTATGTAGGTACTGGTAATTATAATCAGTGCATTGATTAATGAGAGCCTATCACTGCACTATTTAATGAGACAAAGATCCAGTCTTCCTCTAGATGCTAAAGTATGGAGCGATTAGTGCACTATTTTTATTTATACATGTATACTTGACTTGTTTGTAATATATTATTAGCCGTAACTTTTTGTATAAAAATTAAATCCTCGCGATTGGCTAAACCGATTTTGAAGCGCTTTTCAGGAAATGGTTTATTACACACTACAAGAGAAGGTTTTAGTAGATAAATTAATTAACTGACTTCAAAGAAAGAGGAGGTTGAAGTCCGTTTTTTAAACGTGGTTCATAAAAGAATTATTTTACTTAATAACCGATTTCTGTCATAATCATTGTTGAAACTTCTTCTTCTTTCCAGAGGAAAATTTCAATATAGGTAAAAAAAAAACGCAATGTTGCCACATCTACTCGCATCGATCAACATTTTCTCTGCTCAGTAACACGGAAAGAGGACAGTAATATTTTTCTTCCATATTATTTGTCGCAAATCCAATTATCGTGAGCTGGTATACGTTTTGATGCTTAGTCGTCTTAGGGCTCGTACACAAAACTGCGATGCGAATTCGCAACGCAAAAAATACGATGCGAATTGCTGCGATACGATTTCGTGCGACAAGGCGGCCCAGGGTGACCATTTCTTCGACGAATGTCAACTCGTACGTACATAAACGTACGAAACGTCGTACTAAACGTATTTTAAATCGAAAAAGAAACAAAGAAGATTTTGGGAAGATAGGATTTTGTTGCGCGATGCGAATCAATTCGCAAGTTCTTGTGACGCGTAGAGCCCGATCGCACATCTGCGACATCGCATCGCAGTTTTGTGTATGAGCCCTTTGTGCGAGTATACAAACAACGACACGTAAAGCTATACTGTCCATTTTATCATGGTCCCGTTTTGTATGACCTCTCCAAACATTAAATGGTCAGTTTATACTGGTTACACATAGCTTGATGTGTAGTTATGTATACAAGCAAACTCGAGGAAATCAATAGTGCTTAGGGCGATAGAAGGCGGAGGGTGACTGACTCAATATGTCATCGCAATCTTTTAAGAATGCATTATAATGGTTTTCGTCCGGGTCACAGCACTACCACGGCTCTCGTAAATATTACTGATGACATTAGGTCAGGCATGGAGATGGGGAAGTTGACGGTACTTGTCCTGCTCGATTTTAGTAATGCATTTAATACCGTCGACTTCGAAATATTGCTTGGCGTGCTCAGCACTTTTAACATATCCCCATCAGTGATTGACTGGTTTCGTAGCTACCTATTTGGTCGCCGGCAGCGTATTCATTGTGAGGATCGTTATTCTCCATGGTGTTGTACTGCTTCCGGTGTGCCACAGGGAGGTGTTCTATCTCCTTTACTCTTTACGCTATTTATCAGCTCTATTTCTAATGAACTCTCTTCTTCCTTCCACCTTTATGCCGATGATCTACAGATCTACACACATGCTTCGCTGCATGAATTACCCGATGCTGTTGCACTGGTCAACCGTGACATGGAGCGAATTAGTGACTGGAGCATGAAGTTCGGGCTGCGTATCAATCCATCAAAAACGCAAGTGACGGTTGTCGGCAGTTCAAGGACTGTCTGTAAAATAGACTGGTCCACTCTTCCCCAAGTATGCCTACTTAACACCAAGATACCTTTTTCCAGTGAGGTTAGAAACTTGGGGATTTACATTGATAGCACTCTGTCTTGGTCTAAACAGATGCAGGAGGTCAGCCGCAGGGTGTTTGCCTCGGCGGGCTCCTTGAGGCGTCTTCGGAATTTCTTGCCCACTACTACAAAAATTGCATTAGCACAATCCCTACTTCTACCAATTCTCGACTATGCTGATGCCAGCTATCTTGATCTCACCCAAGAACAATTAGACAAGCTTGAGCGACTTCAAAATCTTTCTATCAGGTTTGTATTTGGTTTGCGCAAATATGACCACGTGTCCGAGTTCCGCAACAAGCTCAAATGGCTGCCTATTCGTCTTCGCCGGAATACTCATATTCTTTCAGTTTTGTACAATATACTCTTTAATCCCACTACCCCTATTTATCTAAAACATCGTTTTACGTACCTTGGCGACACACATTCGAAGTTTTTGAGATCATCGGAAAGTCTGAAATTAAATATTCGTTTGCATTCCACTTCCTTTTTCGACAAATCCTTTACAGTACAAGCAGCTCGGTTGTGGAATGCTTTACCGATAACAGTGAGGCGAGCTCAAACTATATCGCAATTTAAAAAACTTCTTAAAGAGCATTACCTCTCTTTATAACTTTATTTCCTATCTTAACCAGACACCTACACACACACACACATACACCAACACACACCATTTTGTAATATATGTATCATATTGTTTTTTATATATATTATTTATTTTTTAGTATTCTTGTATGTATGTATGTATAGTATTTTATACAGATATTAATTAATGTACACTTGACGACCCATTTCAGACTCCTGTTGCTGCTCCATCCAAAGGTTGTCTGTAAGAAATCGCCTTGTGCGATAAGACCGCCCATTGTACACTATTTTGTTTTAGGAAATATTGTCCTGTATTACAAGTGTGTGGTGTACAATAAAGCATATATTATTATTATTATTATTATAAGTAATGATTTTTGTTCCATTCTAACATTTGTGTAGTTAGAATAAAGGTTATTATTTCTTAAGTATCTCGACTGAGCTGTTAACCACAGGCAATTATTAGCAGACATTTTATTAATTTTCAGTTTTTTTACGACTGTTCCAGGTTTAGTAACAAGTTAAGTATATAGCACTGTATCTTTTTGGTTTACGTTTACGAGCTTCATTTTCAATTTTGTTTGTGCAAATTATTAGTAGCGACTGTTGATTAACAAATTATATTAGAGAATACTTACGCTCATGGGCACCTGGAACACCAGAGGCGTTATAAGTGCGTTACCGGCCTTTTGGGGATTAGGAATTCGAGGACTGTTGGGATTCAGGGATTGGGAAGATTGGCGAAGCGGGGGCATAGAAATAATTGGGCCTTCGGTAACGTCACTCACACGACGAAACATAACGCAAGCGTTGTTTTACGTTTTCTGTAAGGCTGTGGTATCACTCCGGTCGAGCCGGCCTATTCGTGCCGAAGCATGGCTCTCCCACACCTAGCAACATATCATTATCACCACAGATGGGGCCCAGTAGGGCTGATGCCCGAAACAGAGACGCGGAAGACCAAACGAGTTGTCGGGGTGGTTTTTAATCAGTAAGAGTCACTCCCGCTCTTCTAGGCCAAGGCGGGAGAAGTCATTGTATGATTTCCCTCCTCACAAAAAAATAACATAATTGTTATTATAAATAGTTTCAGTACTAAGTACAGATAATAAGATACAATTGTCGAATTATTTCGTCCCACTTTAGGTAGTTGAAATGTAATATAGGTCCAGAATTCCCACATATTGCTTCTAAGTATAATAGTATGTAGATTCGACGTGAGACTAAGTAAACGCAATATCCCAACTAATTGAATTCAATCTGCGCCTCCCTGGGACTGTCAAAATAATTCGATTACCTTCTAATTTACTTTGAAATTGAGTATTATAATGTCAGAAATTAGATCTTTGAGATGTCAAGTGCAACTAAATAAGTGTTAAGTTCAACCTTCAGATGTTAGAAAGTACAAAATACTTTGTTTTTACCTAAATTATGACATAAATTATATTTTTTACTGTAATGTCAAAACCAATTTATGTTTTAAGGTTATTAGTACAGTCTCTGTTGCAATCAAGTGAGAATTTATTTAAATTAAATAGTTTTTTACTCTACTGAGAATTATTTAAAATTCGAACGAAGGCCAAATGCCAAACAACAAAATAAAGAAACAAAAAATAAGAAAAACATTTAAAAAACAAAAAAGGAACACGATGAAGCGAAGATTGGAGGATTTTTTCCTGCCAGTAACACAGGCCGTTCTGTCCATTCTAATGATAATAAATCTGAGAACTTTTAAACTGAATCCATAATGAATCTGTGAATAAATCTGATCCTTTCAGAATACGTTTGCTTTCCTTATCGTACCTTTGAAGGATATTTGAATTTAAGAAATAGGTAATAAGTGCCTACCTATTTATATTCTAAGATACCTAATAATGATTTTTGGTTTTAATTTCATAGATAATTATAATATTTCTTTTCGAGCTATTGATGTTAAAAAGTAGTCTATATTTTAAGAAGTGGTTTCATACAACTGAGGCTTAAAGATTTGCTCTTAAAAAAATACTACCTATAATAGATCAAGATTTATAATGAAAACTGGATGGAGAAGTGAATCACAGTTGGTAAAGCTTGTACAAGGACTGAGCAAAGTGAGCAATTGACTATTCAAGCATTCACATTCAGAAACTTGTCCTGTGTTGCCATACTCCGTGATATTGAATTTATTATTTTGTTTTTATTGTGCATGTGTATTGCAGAAAAGTTTTAAAATGAAACTATGAAATCTACAGATATTTTAGCATTCAAAAGTTAAAATCAAAATCGTCATAATAATTTTTATAAAACTTTAGTCATCGATTAAGAATTACCACTTCAGAAAAAAAAATGTTTTGTATCCTACTTGTCACATCACACTTTAAAATAACCCGAAGTAGCAGCAGAAACATCTGCGTTCACATAACGACAAGAGTAAACGAATTAATTACCCGGCAATGCACTTCTGGGAACGAGCTAAGTTTTCATCTATTTATTAATGTCATAATAACAATCTCCCGCTCGGGCGGCGAAATGGGTCTTGCTTTAATACCATTCATTTCTTTCACAAAAGACGCGGGCCATCTCGTAAATGTGTTGCACAGATTAATTATGCGAAATAGAGACCTCCTTTGTAAAGACACGCTGAGCATAGAGTAGGATAATGTAATCTGTGGAATCTTATGATACGTAATGATACGAAATGTATGTGCATATCTGTTTAATTTTTATCCATCAGAGTTAAAAAGTGCAATGTTATCTACGACAAATTATGGAATTATAGATATTTCTTTAGTTTTTGCGGCGCTTTCCTTCATCGTGGGCAGATCCTCCAATAGTTTACATAGATTTAATATCTAATATTTATATACACTATTATCGCAGCAAACTTCAATATACATTTACATAGTCCCAAATCAATTACTTATTACCAGCACAAAAGTACTAAACCATTCCTCGTGACAGCTTAGCAAAGCGCTGTAAGAACCACCAAACAAAGTTTAAAGCGCTTAAGTCGCTGAATAACAAACCTGTGTTTTGTTATTCAGAGAGCTAGTATTTAAAAAAAAAACGCAGTTAAGCTGTACACGAGCCGGACGAACGTAATAACGATGCCTTTCACAGAGTGATTGGGAAAATAGCATTACTTGAGTCGCAGGGAGCTCAAAGAGAATTCAGTCATATGCGATACTTTTCCGAGTACATACCATACCATGTAGTCGGTAAATAACAGCGCTCAGCGCTTGTTTTTGTTTTTGCGATTTTTAGTCGCAGTTGTGGATTTGATTTTATATTTTTGTATAAAATAATTGTGTATGTATACTGTATGTAAACTTACTTTTGAATTACTTATGTTTAGTTTTTTTTAGTTAGTAATTTTGTCGATCTCCTGTAAGAGAAAAAAAATTATCAGCATCACTACAATGCCACTACAATCAATGTTCCAGATTGATAGCAATATTATTAAAATAGTTTTGTTTTAACTCCTCTCAAATTGACCTCGGTATCGAATCTAGAAACTCAAACTCAGCACTCGGGCTCTATTCATTGAAAGTAAAATTAGTAGGTACATCCATCCAACCAAACGAAGTTCATAAACAACATCATCAGTTACGAAAAAAAAAACAACAAAATTTGTTCTATCTATGAACAAAAAATTGTCATCACTCACCGAACAACTTAGCAATCATATTTAGAAAACAAAAAACAAAAATACGCTATAAGTCACATAAGAGACAAAATACGCAAGTGGCAGAATACGTAATACGCCAATGTCTTCCCTTTCCAATTCGTCATGTCACTCAGCATAAGTCGTTGGTGAAATGTGAGTGACGTACGTTGACTGCACTTCGATTCGCAAGATAAGGAGATTGTGGAGCAAAAGCTATAAAATATAATGCATTTGTAATACGAAAGAGGATTATGTTCGGAATATTTTCTAACGTTTTTGCTAACTTTTAGGGAATTTAAAGGATGAATATAGATTTTGTTCGTTGGAAATTGCATACGGTCGACATAAAGCTAGAAAAAAGATTACAGTAAGACTATAAAAAAGGTACAATGCACAACACGGTCCGACGAAATACAACATGTGTTGATTGGTCACTTATTATGCTGTCATGTATGATTGGCTGAACTGTGATAGATGACATTAAAATTTGTCATTAAATGGAGTGCATCATGGATTGCATTGGGTGATGGAGTGTTAATAAGGTAAAGGAACGCATGAGGCATACAATGTTCAACAAGTATAAAACAATTTTGTGCATAAAATATAAAAAAAAGAATATAGGCCTCATTGGAATTAACGATTCCTTGACAAACGACAATATCAAAAACGATATAAAACATTAAGTTTACAAGAACATTTATACCAACTAATATCACAAAACAAACATAAACAGATCTCATAAAAAAGTATTTACGTTATTTCTATCACGACGTTTTTATATTAAGAGTGAATCGCTCGTCAACATTAAAAATTAGATTGGTTGGCTCAGTTAATGTATCTAACTGACGTCTCTCGCCTTAATCCTGGGTTTGCGAAGCTTGGTAAACAGTAATCTTTGCCGACGCCTTCGTTCCAAAGAGTTTGTAAGTGTAGAATGATTTGGATCTCGTTTTGTACCTATTAGTTACTTGCAGGTTATTTGAAATACGACTTAGTTACATTTGAAATTAGTAGTATTCTCAAACGATATTTGATAAACTGGTTCCGTGACATTATTCATTACTTATTAGGTTTTATCGAGACATATTAAAACAGTTTCAGATTGACGATAACTTTTCATGCGAGGTATATTTAAACTTGGCACAAGTTGTAAAAAAACCAAGCCAAAAGATGGATTTTAACTGATAAAAGTTGCAATGTAGCTTGCAAAGAATTGAGTCAACCGAATTCTGCAGCACTCAATCGTACCTCTTCTCAAACGTATCACAATTACAAGGGAACCAAAACTAGATTGCTATGTTCCGAGTATCTGCTTTTAGGCATAAACGTATCATTTCAAAGCAATATTTCATCTCTTCGTTTTCATCAAAGCGAATGGAACTCCATCCAGACTTATTTCCGGGGGCGCCCGTTTGGAATAAACAAATAGGCGACCTCTCAAATATACAAGCTGAAGCCTTGGTTCTTTCCTTATTGACGGCCGCGCTAATCGATGTCGTGGACAAATATATGTGCCGACTTTAAGAATTAATAAGTGTTTCAGATTTATAATTAGATTTTCTTTATATTTGGCTGTTGCTATGCTTGTCAGTCTTGCGATATACATAGGTACAAAGGTACAAAGTTGATTTGCACAAAACTAAGTAACTAGGGTCTAACTAGGGGCTGATTTCTGCACCACTACATAAATTTTAACAAAGGAATAATTTAGAATATTTGACAATTGTTCCATAATAAAACCTGTCGAATGATAATTTTATTCTACAGATAAAAATATCTGTTGGTTGCAAAATTAGCTATGTTGTTTGTCTGGTCCCTACAAGGGTTGAAAACTAATTCAATGAAGATTTTTGCTTTCAATAGATGGCGCTACGAGGCTGTTATGAAGGCCTATTATAAACCTTTCACGTATTATTAAGAATCTCTTTTTATATTTTCATGGTGCATAGTAGAGGTATGTAATAACGATGAACTTCACTGTAGCATCCCTTTTTCTAGTGCCAATATTAGCAAATTGCAATTTGAATGAGATATTTGTATGGTATCTATTTGATATTTCTGGTTTGAAACATGTACCAAATAAACGAAACGTTTAGATTGAAATGTGTATGTTATGATGAACAATATCTTAGGTGTGATTCTCTGACATATATAAGGGAAATAAATAATCGAGTATCTATTTCTTATCGACTACCGCGTTAGTCGTTATGGACTAGCACCTCTTGAATGTATTGATTAGATAAATTGAAAACATTAATATGCAGGGTGACTTGTAACTCGACGTATTCCTCTCGGGAGGTCATAATATAACCAATTTCATCCAAAATTAGCTCTGAGTTCTCTGGTCCGAAAGTGGCTAGTTTCTGTGATATTCAATATTATTATGTTTTTTGTTTTAAAAAAACGTTGCCCCACATTAGGATTTTCTCCTGTGTCGTGGGTGCGTTTACAAACATACAAGTTCATATACACAATGACATCCAGACCCGAAACAACAATTTGTGGATCACACAAAGTGTTGTGCCGTGCGGGAATCGAACCCGCGACACATAGCACGGCAGCCGGTTGCCCAGCCACCGCACCAACCGTGCAGTCTTATTACCTCTATATAAAAATATTTTCGGTTTTGGTGGAAAAATCCCGATCGAACTACAGAAACATCAATAAATAAAACACTTCTGGTTTGATTTAAGTAATTTTAGTTTTAATTTATTGTCAATACATCAATAAATATTTATTAATACTAATATTGGCAGAAATATCATTCGTTTTGAAATAGCAAATAAATCAGTATCAAATATTGTTTTGAGTCACTAATTTGGCAAATAAAAAACACTAGATCTAGCTTCAAAAATTTAAGTAAGTCGTACTAAGCGTATAAACTATTAAAAAAACTTTCTTGGTTTATTAGCTACCCAAAAACAGTAAATTTAAAAAATAGTAACTACTTGTATTAAGATTATATAAGGTTTTTATAACCGCCAATACTTCAATCGGTCAGATATTTTATTTTATAAAAAATCTTAACATTCTTGAACAATTCACGAGAATATCGTCTAACCAACCAAGGTCAACGACCGCATATTACTCACACAGATAATACATATATATCCTTGTTTATATAAACATGACAGTTACGATGTTGCATGGACGTCGCGTCGGCGGCTAATCTTCAATTAGTAGAGATGTCAATTACAAGACCGTACATGAACTATATGCATTATATGCCATTATGTATGAATGCAGAGGAAATTATGGGATTCTGTTTAATTACTTGGATGATCTGATTGATTAGAATGAAACAATGGTTGATACGTCACTTGTGTAATATTGCAATTACTGTTAAAAGGGCATCGAAAAGTTTGGGTTGATTTTTACAAGCTTATTATCGTATCTAGAGTGTGGTTTATCTAGAGTATCTAGAGTGGCTCCCCGTCCGACCAGAAACAGACCCGAGCGTACGGCACCGAGCGTTCCGCGCGCGCCTCAAAGAGCCATCAGACCACCACAGATGGGGCCCAATAGGGCCGATGCCGATTCGGAGTCGCGGAGAACCTAACGGGTAACCGAGGCTCCGGCTGGACGTGCAGGAGAAGGAACGGGGTGGTTTTTAGTCAGTAAGAGTCTGACACTCCCTTCCGCCTCACCCAGGCGGGAGCAGTCATTCGATGATTTTACCCCTTAAAAAAAAAAAAATCGTATCTAGAGTATTTTTTAACATTAACATTCAAACTAAAGGTAATCCCACACTGCTGTTATAATTATAACGTTATACCACATTGTGTAACACAATAACATTTTGTAATACATTCTACGACATGTCAAGTTATTACTACAAATTTAGTTATAATTTGTTTAAAAACAAATGTCAAGTCAGTCTCTAACGTGTTATATAGTGGGCCTGCGGACGGCGAGCATGGGTGGCTCTCCGCCCGACCAGAACCAGAGGCCTTAGTACGAGTTTCATTTACGTTTAAAGTATTCGTAACGAGTCCGCGTTCGGCACTCTGATTGGCCGGCGCCAATGAACCAACCAATCAGAGCGCCGAATGCGAACTCGTTACGATTACTTTAAACGTAAAACAAACTCGTACTAAGGCCTCAGACCCGAGCGTACGGCGCGTCGCGTTCCGCGCGCGCCTCAAAGAGCCATCAGACCACCACGGACGGGGTCCAATAGGGCTGATGCCGATTCTGAGTCGCGGAGAACCTAACGGGTCACCGGGGCTCCAGCTCGAAGAGCAGGAGAAGGAACGGAGTGGTTTTTAGTCAGTAAGAGTCTGACACTCCCTTCTGCCTCACCCAGGCGGGAGAAGTCATTCGATGATTTCCCCTTAAAAAAGCGTATAATTTTAAATCACTAAATAAATTTACGTTTTATAATCAAGGTCATAATTATGTTGTGGTTGTGATCATACTTCACTTCTATCAATAGAATTTTCATACAATTTTCTCGCCTGTATAATACCTATCAGTATTTTCACATTATTTCACTATTCGATGATTTTCCCCCTTAAAAAAACGTGTTATATAACGATAGAAACTGACTTGACATTTGTTTGTCTGTTGCTGTGTGGGAGCACCTGTGTTTGAGATGATACATTGAGATGTTATAAAACGACAAGACATAACGATACATCAGGAAACGTTTTCAAGACGACACACTGAAAAACGAGAAAGTGACGACACGATTGACGCGCAACGTGTCCCGGGTTCGATTTCCGCACGGAGTAATTCTTTGTGTGATTCATAAATTGTTGTTTCGGGTCTGGGTGTCATGTGTATGTGAACTTGTATGTTTGGAAACGCCACGACATTCGAGATAATCCTAGTGTGTGGCATTAAAAAAGAAAATAAAGAAAGTAGAAGAGTTATCGTTTAAATAATAATAACAATAAACAAACATCATTTGAATTTATAATATTAGTAGATGAAAGAGAATCAAGTAAAGATGATACAGGCGTTGGATTATAAGATAATCTATATAGACTTAGCCAATTCCGGGGATTGTCCATACTTTAAGAGGTTGTTCCACTTGACTTGTTTGATTGGTTCATTAGCCTTTTGATTTTGAGTTATTTATTTACACCGCTGATCTCTTTTATATTTTTTTTTTTTTTTTTTTAATATTATAGATTATTTCTCCACGGACTCTAGGTCCGTGCCCTTGTCATACAGTTTTTTAATTATAATACATCTAGTCGATTTTTATAATGTAAAGAGGGAACCTAGTTACACACTACAATTAACTACATCTATAATTATTACCAAAAGTATAGGTTACATAATAATTAGGCACTATTTATTTATTTCTATTTCAAAGGCTTTATGAAACCAGCCCACCAACAAGATGGGAGAGCCGACCTGACCCAGCAGAAGGCACCCGTTCACGAGTATGACGTGTGTGTCAGCAATTGGTCCGGTCAACCTTTTTATTGGGAACAGAACAACCCAACACACAGCGCCACCGACTGTAGGACATTTATGTGTGCATGACGCCTCAACCCTTGCCACATGGGCCGATTCCAATAAAGCGTACAATAGTCCAAAGTCAATTGGTTATACTCTATTTCTACATGTTTCTGCACACACATTTCCTCATGTTGCATTCGTTTCATCACAAGCAACACTCCCCGCCCAAGAGAGCACCCATGACTGCCGCGTCCCTGTGTTTGATAGCCATTTTCAGGTTGTAGTCCTTAATACCTTGCTCACCCTCATCAGCCGCCTTCCTGATTAGTTTGCTTATCGCGTCTTCACTGTTGTCTGTGTAATAGATGCAACCATGCGTGTGACGCGATATTGCTACTACCGCGTGTGGTACGCTGTCATGTATTTGATGTTTCTTTGTTGCTGTGTTGACAACAATCACATTCGCACACGAAAGTCCCTGTGCCTCGTGTATCGTGAGCACGCGTGATCCCACGGTCGACCCGTATCCCTGGTTCTTAAGGGATTCCTTCTCTACCTGAGTGTGTACCAGGTATAAAGTGTCGGGGAGTGACTTTGGAATCATCGCCCCCGAGAACCTTTTTATCTCGAGGGATCTCACGAACGACCTGGACGAGTATATGCCACTGTAAACTGTGCTGAGGGCATACGCCATCACATCCATTGGATTTCTGTGGGTACATCTCTTTTATATTGCCGGGTTAATAAAATCAAAAATCCTAGTAATATTTTGAATGATTCAAGAAAGAAATTGCAAATATAAATATTTGCAATTTCTAGACCAAAAGAAGTTAGGGGTTGTTGTTACATAACACAACATCACACCACACCTTTTATCCCCGAAAGGATAGGCAGAGGTGCACATTACGGCAATTAATGCCACTGAACAACGGAACCACTTTTCACTATTCTTGATAAGAGTCCCATGTAACAGGGAGTGAGCCTATTATCTTATACCAGGCACAATGCCAGACTTCATGCTACTACTGAGAATATTTTTTTAAAGTCCTGTAGTAATAATGCCTGACCCGGCAATTGATCGGGGTTATGGTTCCAAAGCAAGAAGAGTGGTTCCAATACCTCGGAAGAGCTAATGCGACGTAAATATTGGCATTTGGTTTAATGATCTTACAAATAATTCAAACGTTCATTATTTTTGTTGAAAGTTACTTTTTCTACAAATTAAATGGTACAAATTAAAAGTTACTTTACGCGCCTTGAAATAAATAAGGAGAGACTTAAAAAAGTTTTTAAATCAAGATTCTTTACATATAAACGCTATTAAAGATTAAAAATCTAATTGTCATAGCCAGTAACTTATTCAAAGTCATTTAAATTTTAAAAAAGAGTTCGTTACGTACATATACTTAACTTTATCTAAACTCCAAAATCACACAGATGCATGAAATTCGAAAGCAATTCAAATGTAATTAGTATTTTGAAAGAAATCTCAAACTTGATGGTACAAAAATAAACAAGTAAACAGAATTTTATATCAAGTTGTATCTTGTTAGCGTCTAGAGGGCGCCACTAATGAGAATTTAAATATTTCAGACGAAAGTAGGAAAAATCCGTTAATCCTTAAAGAGAGTTTCAGACTGTAATGTACGTAGCAGAAATAATTGCATTTCCTCACTAAGAACAGGTATTTCTGAAAATTTTATTCGTAAGTCTGATTTAAATAAGTTTTAAGTAGATGAGATTATATAGATACTCATAACATAAATAGTGAAAAGTGGGTGTTACATTGTACAGTGGCATTAAGTGCCGTAATGTCTCTGCCTACCCCATTGGGGATAAAAGTCATCACGCCTTGATTACTTTAAGTCTGCCTCATTGGCCGTGTGGCCGCAAGTGCGACTGCCGGGCAAAGGGTCTTGAGTTCGATTCCCGGGTCAGGCAAAGTATTACTGGGTTTTTTTAAAAATCTCAGTAGTAGCACGGAGTATGGAAATGAGCCCGGTATATGGCAATAGGTTCACCCCCTAATACGCGGCGACGTCGCGCACGCTGCTCATGAGGAAGAACCCCTCTGTGGTTCGAAACTAGTAGAGCTTTTCTCAATATATTCACGTGAGCAACCCGCGATTTTAGTTAATTTAGTATGTCTCACGATAGTTATTATAAAAACAATAAAATGATTGTTTATTTTTACATACTTTAATTGCAATTTTACACTTTGACGTTTCCTACCGAAGAAATGCCGAAACAAATTCTTGTGAGTGCTGTGGTGCAATATTGAACGTCGATCAATCTCCCTTCCTGTTCGACAGACGTGACGTCACATTCAACTGTTGAGGCTATCTTTATTCCTTTTGTTGTTATTCCTTTGTTTAGTAACAAATCGAAGTCCCGTACTTATGACCTTCTCGACATATACCTTACCATGATATTGTACATTGATAATGTGTGTTTGCACCTTTATGATTATATTTTTGAAATTTTTAAGTAGGTAAGATGTAACTACATACATTAGCTGGTGGCTTACACGGGCTGGTGCTGAAAATGAGTGCCGTGGGCTCGAGCCTCTGTGCCCGGTCCACGGTATTAAGCTGAGCTCCAGCCTTTTGCGCTGCGACGCACCATGGGCTTCTTTGTATGTACCTAATTTCTTGTTGTGTGTCGTGGCGAAATAAATGGTTTTTATTTATTTCTTTCTTATTAGCACAAGCATGATTGCTAAAATCTGAGTTATTAAATAGTAATGCGAAAAAATATAAACTAAGAAGCAGGAGAGAATGTAGCAGGCAATTTCAAGATAATTTTGCTCATTAACCTCTTGTCTGTCGATATATTTTTTATTTATTTATTTAAGCTTCATGCACAAAATGTACATAAGGTGGACTTAATGCCGCAGGCATTTTCTCCCAGTCTGACCTTTGGTTGATGCAGAGAAGAGTTATTGGTGTGAGCAAGAAGCAAGCAACGAATTAATTGAGTAATTAAAATAGATACACTTACATATTTAGTGATAAACATAAAGAAACATCATTATAATATATATACCTACACACGAGCACAAATAAACTATACATACATGCATATATGAGACACAATAGACAATATGTCTCGCGAAGATCTACGTTCCGACACTTCACCGGTTAAACCACGTCTGACACAACCTGTCGTAAACACATCACGAGATTGTAAAATCCCTAAACGCCTTCATTGACCCGGAAGGTAGTGACCCATTCACCACACGGCTCTTTACCTTACCTCTACCACTTTTATTTGCTCATTTACATATAACGTAAACGCACCCATTACCGCCAGTTTAAGCACAGTTCAGATTGAGATCAAAAAAATAAGCACATTCTTAATCTTGTCTACAATAAAAATATTATTTCCAGTGCTGAAATTATCGAAATTTTTAGTTATGTAGCAGAATAGACAATCAAAGAATTACTTAATAATGTAAAAATTAAATAATAGGAAAAAGGGTCATGTCCCTATTACCGATCAAAACATCGGTATGTGCCTAATACCGTTTCTGTGACACCTAATACCGACCACTAAATAAATGGAACCGTTAAAATTAAATTTAAATGCTCGTGTATATTGCACTGTTTATATAAATGATCTAACACTTAACAATTATAATGTATTCTTATAATAGTAAATTCTTAACAGCGTTAAATCAATAAAAGATACCATATTTATACGAATTATGTATAACAAATTATCAAAGGCCAGCATTGAACTATAGTCAAAGTCAAAGTCAAAGTCAAAGCATTTATTTCAATTAAACCATAGTTTGGTACTTTTGAAACGTCAACAAATACAAAATAAATAATAGTCTGTCAGTCAGTCCGTCAGTGAAGCTAGGTGAAGCTAGGTGCTCATTCCAAAACGTAGATTCGAATGGAGAAGAACGAGCAAGAAACTCCATTCGTTACTCTTTTAAAAAAGTATGTTCTACAATGTCTCTGATACATATTTCAATACTGTACGCATATGTAAGAACAATGCAAAGACACGCTTGACGCATTATACTAATAACTAACTAAAATAAAAATAATAAAGATCTTAAGTCTAACATGGTGCTCACATATGCATACTGACAATCCATAGAAATAGTGCTTCTATACAAGAAACAGGAAACTCTTTGTTTCAATAAAGAAAGAAATGCTCGATGCCATAAGGAAACTAGATTGTCTACATTAGAATTAAAGTATTAAA
The DNA here is from genome assembly GCA_038387885.1 of Spodoptera picta. Taxonomy (NCBI): domain Eukaryota; kingdom Metazoa; phylum Arthropoda; class Insecta; order Lepidoptera; family Noctuidae; genus Spodoptera; species Spodoptera picta. The sequence continues at coordinate 840,831 of JAZHFQ010000493.1, read as the reverse complement.
TTATGTCACCACTTTGTCGTCATTGGTTATATAATATATAACCAATGACGACAAAGTTGTCTATATAGAGACTAGCTCCGTCGTTCTGGGGCACACAACAGCTCATTCGCGGGAAAAGTAGATGTCGCAGCATACATGGAGTCTAATTGAAGACATAAAAATGCTTCAACTGAGATTGCTCGACGCCCAGGGTGACGCTATAAGAGCCGACCTGAACGCACAGGACCGTCAGAAGCGGAAAGAATTCTATCGTAGCACCCGCAAAGATAGGAGACAGTGGGCTGACGATATTGCTGATCACGCTCAACAGGCTGCAAACGCTGGTAACACCAAGCTTAGGAAGGAAAAACTACTGAAGTCTAAAGTCGCTCAACTCATTGCAACATCCGAAGGGCAGCTGCTTCGCTGGCGTCAACACTGTGAGGAGGTCTTTCGCATGTCGGCTACGGCGACACTTGGTGCACTAGCTGTTAATTCCACACCACCTCGGCTACTCGACATCAACACGGAGACTCGACGGCGGGATAGAGTGGGGATTATCCAACTTCTTGGAAGATTTGGATTACGCCGATGACCTATGTCTGCTTGAGTCATACCCACGCCGACATGCAAACAAAATTGGATGAACTGCGGCAGGAGGCGGCAAAAGCTGGCCTAAGAATTAACACCCGAAAGACCAAAGAAATTAGAACGGGTGTGAAGAATCATACACCGTTGCTGATTGGCACAGAGGCAGTGGAACGTGTCCACATTTTTTTCTATTTCGAGAGCGTCGTATCAGATACTGGAGGTACTGAAGAGGACATCACTTCAAGGATCGCCAAAACCCGAGCTACGTTCGCGCAGCTGAGACCTGTGTGGCAGTCATGGAAACTGACCCGAAGGATAAAACTGAAAGTCTTCGGTTAAGTGTAAAATCTGTTCTGCTCTATGGGTGCGAAACGTGGATGGTGACCAAAGACATCTCACGCCAACTTCAAGTCTTCGTTAACCGATGCCTGGGTGCCTAAATACCAAATAAAAAAACATGTAGTATGGGGTCCGTCGTAAATGTACATAATGTACATGTACACAATGTTAAAGTAAACACATACACATATCTTTATTAACAACTATTACATAAATAAAATTAAAACTAAATATTACTAAATTAAATATATATGTACAACTTATGATTAAAATTAATTATAGGAAAAATAAACTATTTATAAGGCATCGAAAAACTCGTCCGCATCGACGTCAGTGGGGAAAGTACCCAGAAGGCTGGCAGCATTGCCACGTTGTATGGCAATGCTTAACCTCTGACCGAGAAAAAGACCAGCCCTCTGGTCACGAGATGTGTCGACCAGGCGTTTCGAAATGTTTTTGAACAATTTAAGCGCACTCGGACCCCACGGACCTAACGTCTGAACCCCAAACGGCTCAAAGATATAACTACCAGCAAGGTTGTTATACTTGCGCCGCTTGAGGTTTTCTGCAGAGGCAGCAGCCGAACCAGCACAACTCGCCGTTACTGGAAGATGAGAAGGTGCAAGGGTGTCGACACAGGTTGCGTCCCACACCAAAGACTTTCCCAGCTTCCAGGGCATAATGGACATACCGTCGGGTCTCTTACCATCGTCGCGTGCCAAACCCTTTGGTTCCAGAACAGCTGGTACACCGGCGATGACAAGAGCTCGACGGATGATGTCGTTAATGCTGGCGTGTCGGGCTATCCGGCCCGCGCTTCTGCTACACGATAGGCCGTGGTGGCCGAGGTGGTCGACCATCTCACCGCATTGACAGCGATGCGGAGAAACACAGGGTGCACCTACACGCAAGCAAGCAGCAAGCCGAAAAGTTGAGTCATTCAACATCGTGCCAATATTGAATGACGGAAGTGTCTGAAGCCAGAGACCTGAATGTAGATCGGTAATAGGTTTTCTTAAAGGAAATCGTATAACCTATTACCGACCCATGGGAATGTGTATGAATTGTGTAAATACATGTGATTTATGTACATGTATATGAATTTCAGTGGTGCGGTTGCTAAAAATATTCAATAATAATGATATTTCAACTATAAAAATACACTATTTAAAATTATGCCTCCTTTATTCATCAAAATATTTACATAAGAACTAAGTTAGTATATACCGCTACTAAAGCTCTTAAATATATGGCGTTAATAGCTCAAATATAAGTTAACATACTAAGGAACTGAATTAGTATACCCTCCTGCCTATTAATTTATGCATTTTAACATACATCATGGCACACAAAAGATACGACAAGTACTTATCAGCGACATGGGTCGGTTATAAAATTGTGATTTTTGTTCCTATTACCGCCTATTTTTAAAATTGAATTTTAAGCAAAATAAAATAATATCTTATTTAAATGAATCATTACTTGTGTTCAAGTTCAGTATCAAAAATGCATTAAAAGAACTAGAAGTTTCATTAATATGCTTGATGATATAATCTTCTGCTAAAAACGAAACAAGAATCCTTACGCCACCGGGAGTGCCGCACTATGGAAAATGCACTAAAGTCGGCGTCCACGGACTAACTAAGAAATTATTATTCAAATCGTCGAGTTACGCACTCAAACAAGAGATAAACAGTTGCAATACAAATATATCTACATTTTTTTAAAGCAATCAATTGTGTAACTTCAATACATGACATAAAAATGATAGTTTTCTGAATAGGCGGTAATGAGCGCGGATTTTAATGGGTCGTTATTAGGTGCGTTTACGTTATATTTTAACACAGCACAATTGGAATGTGTATTATAAACAGGAACAATACGTATAAAGAACACACCTCCATTGTAATTGTAGGGCTATGCAAAGTAACAGTATGTAGAAAATACCACTTAAATAGGTACACAGAAATGTAACGCTTTTGAGAATTAAGTCAAACCACAGGGGAAAATGATGGCTATTTAAAGTTGTTCAGAAAATTCACATAGAAGATAAGCCCGTAATTGCGTCCGATCTTGTGGGAATGCCGGAGAAATTCCGTTGAGGCCGAATTTTTATCAATACCTATCTGTCTTTCAAAGTAAAATAGTGGTATTTGAATTCTTTTGGTATCGTGGAGGGTCATTATGGTTCATCGTGCGAGGTCCCTTGGTAACGGTTATGGTTTGTATGTCTATCGAATAATGGAGCTTTGGAAATATTTTGATTGTCATACCGAGGTATTTATGGAAAGGTCTTTGCTAAGAAGTAAAATGGTTTTGAAATTCATTGTTATATGAGTCAGAAAAACATACTTACTCTTGTTGTTTTTACGATAGTACAAATTAGTATGCAGTTTTGTAAACCTTTGCAGCTGTCGATTGATTAGAATAGAGATCAATTAGAAGAGAGGTTGATTTGAATACTCGTATGCCTAGTCTATAGGCTGATTGTAGTAATTTATAATTCGTGTATACATTATTTGTGTTTGCACTAGCTTTAGAAAAGCTGTGGACTAAAGAGTCGAAAAAAAAACGAAAGGAACCCAACCTCCAACATAATCTTTCAATTACCAAAAACTATAAAGCAAGATGAATTTAATATTAGGTGTACATGAAACAATGTACATATTTATAGAACATATAAAAGTTAAGTAGGTACCTCGGGGACGTATTAGAGAAACCGCGTTCCTACCCCATTTGAATATTAAAGAAATAATTGTTAGTGTTATCTCCATGTTTAGATTGTTTAGGTAATTTTCTATGTTGATGCTGTGTTGTCTAACGATCATTTCCAGTCTATGAAAACTTAAACTTTTTCATGTTTAATTATTTTCTTTTAAATCAGAATACGTCGTACCATTTATATTATTTTACTTTCGTTTTATTTAATAGTTTAGTTGTAGTTAATTTTAAGTTGTAAATATTTCTATTATAACTTTTGTGGGACATACTAAATTAATTATTATATTTTTCGATTACTTACCTTAACTCTTTGACGAGGAACGGGACGTCGCAGTTGGTGGAATGCTGCTAATGAATATGAGAGTCATTTCATCTCTGTACTCCATAGTAAAGGTAGATTAGTAGAAAATGCCTTTGACTTTAAGTCCGCCTATGCAATATAAGTTAGCATAAAGTTACATGAATAAAACATTAGACTAACAACGGGGTCGGGTGTCCGTTCACTACACAGAGGAGATACAAGTGCGTTAGTGAGGGCAATGCTGATTGCTTACGTTTATCCCTCTATCGCATAAAATAATTATTTTATAACCTACGTATGAAAAAACTGCCTCGTTGGCCGAATGGTCGCAAGTGCAACTGCCGGGCAAGGGGTCTCGGGTTCGATTCCTGGGTCGGACAAAGTATTACTGGGTTTTTCAAAAAATTCACAGTAGTAGCACGGAGACTGGAATTGTGCCCGATATATGGCAATAAATATTACATGGGACTCTTATGAGTCCCATGTAATATTTATTAATAATATAACATAAATAGTGAAAAATGGGTGTTACATTGTACAGTGGCATAATGTACACCCAGGGCCGGTCCTAGGGCGGTGCGAGCGGTGCGACTGCACCGGGCGCCATCACGGTGGGGGCGCCAAAATGAACCAAAAGGCACTCAACTGAGCACACACGAGTCGCACGATAGAATCACAAAACAATGCAGGAAGGGCGGTGGAATTTCATCTATGACTTGAATCATAAATTGTTAAGAGAAATGAGTATTTATTATTAGAGCTTCTAGACGGGAAGTCTGTGGGTCAGTCACACCAAAAGGTCGCTGGATGTCCTGCGCATCCAATATAACAATATCTTCAGGATGATGTTGGGGCTGCCCCGATTCTGTAGTGCATCGGGGATATTCGCACTATATCGCACTGATGGATTTCACGCCATTATTCGCAAAAAGACAGCATCCCTGATCTGCAGATTGCGTGGCAGCCGGAACAAAATCCTGGAGACTGTGGCGGATAGATTCTCATCCCCACTCTGGAGGTCATTTGTGAGAAGAGTTATTTAATAATTTAATTTAATAATAATTAGGTATTTCTGTCTGGTTGAAATTTTGAATCTATGTTGACATCTTCTTTTTAAGTTTAAGTATGACTGATTTTAATGTAATTATGATATTTGACTAAATTTTGTATGACTGCGATGGTATGGTATTAATGATGTATGGTATAGATATTGATTAATTTTATGGATCTCTTAGATGTCCGAAATGAATGATTTTTATTTTATTTTATTTATTTATTTATTATTAGCAAGCCCCGTATCTATGGAGTATTGCTCTCATTTACGAGATGACTTTGCTAAATACTAGCTAGAGGATTTAAGTGCATCGAGAGGCGTGCCAAAAGGTTGATCAACGATGATATACATGTGGAAGCCTTTCGTTTTTATTTTGTAGGATATTTTCAGGTGAGTGTGCAGGGTTGTAAATACCAATAAACCATTTTTTTTATTTAAAGGGGCGCCATTATATTTTCCGCACCACCTAAAAATGTTCTTAGGACCGGCACTGTGTACACCTACCCGTTTGGAGATAAAAAGGCGTGATATTTTGATATGTTATGTTTAAAAAAAGCTACTTCAAGCCCCTCTTTTTTGAAGTCGGTTAATTAATATACTTGAATAAGGGAATAACACAGAGAGGAATGAAAGCCTTTCAGGGGCACGACCTTCAGAAATGAAGCAAGCCATCGAGAAAGAATTAATATATTTAGTATATTAATTCTCTTAAGTGTAACAAATACTTTCCTGAAAACTGCATCAAACTCGATTCAGACAATCAAAGTCAAAGTCAAAGTCAAAGTCAAAATCATTTATTTCAATTAGGCCAGAATGGCACTTTTGAACGTCAAAATAAAATTAATATTAAAAGTGAAGCTATTTGCTCATTCCAAGGTGTAGATTCCTATGGAGAAGAACGAGCAAGAAACTCCAGAGGTTACTCTTTTTCAATCAGGTTCACAATACAATTTACTAGTTACATAGTTTTGCTGTTTGGATTGTGCGAGAACAATGTAACACCAAAATCCAGTCAAAGTGATCAAGAAAGAAAATAACCTTAAGAACAATAATACAGTCTGGAGCTGACCAGTCCCAGTTGACGGCGCCCGTTCACGAACATGACACGTACACCAGCACCGCCCAACTCAACCATATTGTAGGGAATCGAGCGATCCACTGCACGCGCCACCGCCAATGAGACCTTTGAGTGAGCATGACAACTCCAAGCTGACACTCTCAGTATTATATTGTATAGTCTATGGCTGACACAAATGACTTCTATTAATCTAATTTAATATTAAGTTAATTACAGGGCTCTCACATTTACATTGGTTATATAATTTAAAAAAAATATACAATTTAGCAATATAGCTGCATTATTTACGATTTCATTAAAACAACAGTGTTTTTAGTTATCCTGTGGAGCCGGACTAGCCTGCATCCAAGCATTTTTATCCTCTATATATTCATTAAGTTTGTAATATGCTTGTCTACATAAAGTTTTCTTTATACATAATTTAAATTTAGATTCATTTAGTTGTTGTACATCGCCTGGTATCTTATTATAACATTTAACACAGAATCCCATGAATGATTTACTTACTTTCGCTAATCTCGAAATTGGCTGACTTAATCTATTCCCATGTCTAGTTTGATAGTGGTGTCTGTCAGACACTTTACCAAATAACTGTAGGTTTTTCCTAACATACATGATGTTTTCATAGATAAATTGACATGGAACGGTCATAATGTTGATCTCCTTAAACCTTTCTCTGAGAGATTCGCGACGACCTAGATTGTAGATAGCTCTGACGGCGCGCTTTTGCAAGATAAAAATAGATTCAATGTCAGCAGCGTGTCCCCACAGCAAAATGCCATACGACATAATGCTATGAAAGTAACTGAAATACACCAGTCTTGCCGTGTCAATGTCAGTTAACTGTCGTATCTTCCAGACAGCATAAGCTGCAGAGCTCAATCGTCCCGCTAATGATATAATGTGAGGACCCCATTGCAATTTGTCGTCTACAGTAATTCCCAGGAAAGTTGTCTCTTTTACAAACTCTAATTTCTCACCATTCAATAATATGTCACATTCGTTGCTTTTAACATTTGGCAAAACAAATCTAATACATTTTGTCTTTTTATTGTTTAGTACTAAGTTATTTAATGTAAACCAATTTTGAACTTGCATTAGGGCATTATTTACGTCGTCATAACTATTTGTGCGTCTATTAATTTTAAAAACTAATGAAGTGTCATCAGCAAATAATACCATCTGCGGTTCATTTTTAAATAAATGGGGCAAGTCATTTATGTACGCTAAAAATAAGAATGGACCTAGTATCGAGCCCTGCGGCACACCCATAGATATGCTAGCACCCTGTGAATTTACTTTATTTACTTGTACTTTAAGTTGCCTATCCTGAAGGTATGATTTCAACAGATTTAGCGACGTCCCCCGAATGCCATAGTGTTTCAGCTTCAGCAATAGCGTCTCATGTTCAACACAGTCGAATGCCTTCGATAGATCACAAAATATGCCGATGGCATCCCGTGCTTCTTCCCAAGAGGCGAACACCCGCTTAATTAGAGCTACTCCCGCGTCAGTAGTGCAGCGACCTTTGGTGAATCCGTATTGTTGATCATGAAAGATAGAATTCATGTTAAAGTGACGCAACATCTGAGAAAGCATCAGCCTTTCAAACACTTTGCTGAGCGCTGGTAAAATAGAGACCGGCCTATAGTTATTGGGTTCTGCACTATCACCGGATTTAAACAATGGAACTACTTTACTATGTTTCATTAAATCCGGGAAAACTCCGTGATCTACACTTTTATTAAAAATGAAAGCTAAATGAGGCGCTATAGTCTCTATAAAAGACCTATCGTGAGATAATTGCGCACAAACATACATACACATACATGTCAAACGGTTACCCTCCTTTTTTGGAAGTCGGTTAAAAAGATAGGAGATGACATCTAAAGCCGCTGTCAGAAGTTAGAAACCAATAAGATACGTCAAGTACCTTTTTTTTCTCTTTTGTCTCACATAACATAACATAACATCACGCCTTTTATCCCAGAAGTAACACCCACTTTTCACTGTTTATTCTTCTCCTCTTATACCTAATATCTACTCATTCACTTCGTAGCGGGAACCAAGACAGTTATTCATGTCTCTAGGACGCGCCGGTCTTCAGTGTTCCGGTGTTTTCATGGTTGTATCTACTGTAGATCCTGGCTTACAGGAGTTGCAGCGGTTTTGGGAGGTTGTGGCGGGATTGTCTGATTAAAAAAAATATTTCAAGTACCTACACGACAGGCTATACAACATAGGAGTACATGAACCGTTATGGCTACTATGTAAACAGTTAACGATCAATTTGATAATGTGTGGCCAACGTATAATCGAATCATAATTACCTTTGTTGGTGGAGCTTATTGTATCGTGCGTAATTGGTTATTATTGCCAAATGCATTTCTATGTAGTGTACCTATGTACAGACTCTATGTAATAAGTAAATAATGGTGAGTAGCGTTCCAAGTGTCGGTTAAGTCATTGCATAAACAATCTATAAATGCTTCAATTATAAAATGCTCATTTTGAAACTTCTAAATTTTATGCCGTTATGCATACGTTGCAAGTGTGGGAGAGCTATGCTTCGGTACGAATGGGCCGGCTCGACCGGAGTGATACCACGGCCTTACAGAAAACCGACGTGAAGCAAGGCTTGCGTTGTGTTTCGTCGTGTGAGTGAGGTTACCGGAGGCCCAATTACCCTCCCCTTCCCCAATCTCGCCAATCCCTGAATCCCCAACGATCCTCAAACTCCTAATCCCCAAAAGGCCGGTAACGCACTTGTAACGCCTCTGGTGTTCTAGGTGTCCATGGGGGACGCCGATTGCTTACGATTAGGTGATACGTCTGCTCGTTTACCAGCTTATACCATAAAAAATCTACTGAAAATTGTAGAATTGAAAAACAAAACCTAACATTTTTTGTCTCATTTAAACAAAAAATAGCTGGTTACTCCCGTGAATATACTGAGAAAAGCTCTACTAGTTTCAAACCACAGAGGTGAATAACCCGCGATTTTTAGTTAATTTAGTATGTCTAAAAATAAAATAAATAATAAAAAAGTGTTTATTGCAACAAAAACCTTAGACACACAGTTTATGAATACTAACATCTAAACTAGGCCGAGCCTGTACCTTAGATGTTAGTTCCTTCCAATTGATACAATATATTATTTACAATTTATAGTTTGTAATGTTTTATTTCCATTGATATCCAATGCACGAGTATGACAATACAATAAAACAACCTTGAGAGACAGGAGGGTACCTAATAAAACATACTGTACACAATATCAAACTTTTTATGAACCACCCGCACAGAATGAATTCACTTAAGTATAGTTAAACCACTAAAACAATGAACTTAGATAATAATAATAATATTATGTATATATTTTTATAACTTTATTATTTTATTTATTATGTGTTAAGTGTAGTGTAAGGTGGTGTATGCATCAGTGTGATTAATGTTGATAAGAATTTAAGTTTTATTTATATACATATTATAAATAGTGATTATTGAAGATTGTTTCTTTTCCCCGAAAATTGGATATTAGTTAAATTTGCCTAGTAATTAGTGTTTGTTAATTATTTATTTAGTATTAATCTACATACTTTATTATAACTAGTAATACATACATGCACAGTAGACCAAAATTGGAAACAACAACACACCAGATTCCTTTTATCTTTTATAACACTAGTGTATCCAGTTATTATTACTGTTATATATGTACCTCTACTTTTAACTTGGTTACTGTAAAACAACAAACAAGTTTTCAATATCTTCATAGTTTTGTTTTTTTAACCAGACTGTTACAACTTTTTTGCAGCAATAACATGTTAAGGGATAAAGGTTAAGTTTTTTATTTAATTTATTGTAAAGCATGGGGCCAATATAGCACTGGAATTTCCTAATAAAGAAAGTGTTGTAAGATTCGGTTACACAAACTTTATGGTTTCGCCTTGACGTTATTGTTCCTTTAAAGGTAAGGTTCTGATGTTGCGACAATATGCTTTGCCTAATAAACAACTGCCGGACAGTTAAAACATCGCATTCAGTGTACAAATCAAATGTAGGATACCTGAAAGGTTTAGAGGTTATGACTTTAAGTAAGGACCGTTGTGCTCGTTCTACTTTAATAAGGTGGGTTTTACGTGCACCTCCCCAAGAAGTAATACAGTATGTTAAAATAGATTGTGCCAGAGCAAAATATACCGTTTTCAATAGCGCACGATCCGCCACGTGTCTTAGAATTTTAAAAACATACATGAGTTTTCTGGTTCTTTGTTCTAATAATTCTATGTATGGACGCCATGTGAGTGTTTCATCAAGAAGTATGCCAAGATATTTTATGGTTTCAGTACGCTCTAAATTTGTACATTTACATTTTTTACCAAACATGTCACATGAATGTAATTGTACTGTAAAGTTTTTAACAGAATTTAACACTCTTTTGGAATTGGCAAAAATCATAAATTTTGTTTTAGCCACGTTCAGGGAAAGGCGATTTTGATTAAGATAAGCCAATACAGTCTGTAGCCCTACTTCTACATGGTTCTGAACGTCTTCCCAACTTTTACCGTAGAAAATTAGAGCTGTGTCATCAGCAAAAGCAAATATTTTACAATTTTGTAGTTGTATATTACAAAGGTTATTTATATATATAAGGAATAAGGTCGGTCCGAGCACACTTCCTTGGGGCACGCCAATTGTTATAGGTGTGTCTTTACTGCAAAACTGGTTTATTTTTACCCTTTGGGTGCGATTACTCAGGTAATCCTTAAATAGATGTAAGGTTACCCCTCTAACACCAATTTTTTCCATTTTGTTAAGCAATATAGGAATAGATACTGTGTCGAATGCCTTTGCTAGGTCTAGAAAAACACCTACACATTTATCTCTATGGTCGATGTGAGTACCCACAAAATTTGATAATTCAGAAACTGCATGAGCCGTCGACCTTCCCGCCCTAAAGCCATACTGGTTACTTGATAAAATTTTTTGCTTTTCCAAATATGAGATTAGGCTTTTATTCATTATTTTTTCCAGAATTTTGGAAAGCGCAGGCAAAACTGAGATTGGTCGATAATTTTCGACACAGTCTCTGGTACCAGATTTATGAATTGGATGGATTATGGATATTTTAAATACTCTGGGAAATTTACCAGTAATAATTGACTGATTAACAATATGTGTTAGAGGGGAAACAACCACATGCCTAACCATTTTTATGAGTTTCGTGGAAATCCCGTCCCATCCCACAGCACTGTCTGTTTTTAAGTTCATAATCACTGATTCAATTTCATGCTCTGTTACTTGTAACATGACCATTGAATTAGATGGTGTGGATTTGAATTCATCCGCTGAGGTGCTGTTAATTTTAATATTGTCAGCTAATTTTTGTGCTATCGTGCTAAAGTAATTGTTTATGGTTTCTAAAGATGCTTCGGGCGTAGGGCAGATTTTCAACAATTCAGATGATGGATTTTGCTTGTTTACTCTGTTTGTGATATTATTTATTACTTTCCATTTCATTTTTGGATTATTGGCATACTTAGTAATTTGATGTTTTTCATAGTTACGCTTTAATCGTTTTAGTAAGTCATTGCAAAAGTTCTTATATCTGCTGTAAGTTATGTGTAAGATGTCATTATTAGGATCTTTTCTACATTTTAAATGCATACTGTCGCGATTATTAATACATCTCACTAATCCAGGCGTAATCCACGGTTTAATACAACGTATTCTTTTTGGTACTAAAACATTAAGAGAATTTCTCATGATTGCTGTATTAAGAATCGATACCAATTGTTCGGCGGACCAGTCAACATCAGGTGAGTCAAGAATAGGTTTAAAGTTTATTAGTTCTATTTCAGTAACGACGTTTTTAAAATTTATTTTTTGTACGGTAGTAGTTGGGATGGTTTTAATTTTAGTTTTTAGTGTTATGCATGTCATTACGGGTAGGTGGTCAGTAACAGGACATTGAAAAACCATTGTGAGTGATTGAAATTTGGATTTGATCATTGCATGATCATAGCACTTATTTTCCCTGGTTTTATATAGATGACCTGCCAATAATTCATTCGAAGCTAATAAATCTAAGTAATCAATAGAATTTTCATCGTCAGTGTGTAGTTTAATGTCTATATTTAGGTCTCCCATGATAATTATGTTATGGTGATTTTTATAATTGCTTAATAATTCATCTAAAGATTTAATAAAGTTGTCTACATTCTTGTGGGATGGTGATCTATATATACCTATCACTATAGTATCATTACTCAGCTTTACCATCATGCACGTTGCGTCAACCAACGACACCTCCTCCACAGAGCAATCTAATTCATCTTTTGTGTAGATAACTATTCCGTCATTTTGATTGTTATTTATAGTCGTGTAATTTATCTTGTAGTTTGTTAGAGAGGGGAATAGAGCAGTTTTTGAATTCCAAGTTTCTGTTAAAATAATTATTTCACATGTTATATCTAGTCTGGATAACAGAACTTCTAACGCCGCAAAATTTTTAGTAATGCTTCTGATATTCTGTGATAGAATGATCAGATTGTTGTCTTTACGACTAGTATGAGATAGTAGCAGACTTCTGCAAGACGCCGGATCCGTTAAAAATGATGGCCCAGCTAAGATATTATCTATATTGGTTATTAAGTTATCATTGTCTAAACAATCGAATTTTTTTATTATAAATTGTGAAGATAATCTGTATTGATATTACATCCGCATTATTAGATGTGTTATAAGAAGAAAGTTCAGAATACGTTTGTATTGCTGTATGGTATTGTATTTGAGTGCATAAGTAGGAGTGATATTTATATGGTAATTTTGGTTTCTGGCAAGTATTTGGCATAACACGAAAGTTTTTAAGATTTGTAAAGAGTAAAATATAAATGTTAATAAATAGAACAATTAAACATAAATAGAACAGTATTAAGAATGTAACAAAAACTAGTCACATCTCGTTTCTTAGAGAAATTAATTGTAGTTCATCCTTAACTTCAATACGTGGTCCTTCTGCTTCCTTACGCAAGTAAATTTTTCCAAGGCTTGTCCAGCAGTATTTATATTGATTTGTCTTGGCCAGGTCTCTTGCTAAGTAGAATAAACGTCGGCCCCTAGGTGTTAATGCTTCTGAGATATAAATTGGAGTATGTTGGCCCTGAACTCCTAAGTCAGCAGCTGTGAGTGGGTTATTCGGATGCTGTTTTTTATATGCTTTGATTCCCTGGATAATTTCGTTCTTAACCAGCACTGAGTTTAGGTCGACAACTATTGTCTTTTTTCCTGACTTTCCATTGATTCGAGAGACATCCCTTACATCCGATTTCTGTGCAACCACATTAAGTTTTTTGCAAGTACTTTGTACCAGGTTTATCAGATGTGATTTAGTTTCATTGTCAGAGCACATTGGTACATTTCTTAATTCTATAGAAGACGATTTTGTATACCTACGCATATCCTCAATTGTGGATTCCAGTTCAGAGATCTTTGACAAATGCTGTTTACGTTCCCTTTCCAGACAGTCAACCCTTTTTAGCACATCATCGTATTTTTGATTGAGAAATTGTAAATTTTTTTCAATTTCTTCGTTGGTGTGCTTAATTTCAGCATTTTGTTTTTTTATTTCAGTGACTTCAGTAATTAACTTATTTAGGAGGGTATTTTGAGTGTCTTTCCATTCGTCCAGCATTATTTTGATATCGTCTTTGAAGCAGTTAAGTTGCTCCTCAGATGATTGCCTTCCTCTTTTGTATCTTTGTGATATAAAGGAAGGTGAAGGATTTGTAGCAGCTGCAGTAGGTATATCTGTATCTGATACAGCGTGTACACCAAGCTTCGGCGATCTCACATATTTCGCCATATTTTTAAGTGAAAAAGAATGTGTTATGAACAAATCTATAACCTGAGGTTCAGGGTTTTCGCAGTTGCAGTGTGCCGCAGCGCACCGTCACAATCACAGTCCAGCGGTGCTATACGCAGTAGTGCCAGAGTAAGACAGCAACTATTTAGGCACTTTCTTCTAGCCCACTCGCACCTAGCACAGATTGCGAAGTGTGTTATTATTGCAAAAATCACTAAGGTCAATGGATACTGTACGTTACGGAGAGGATATAAGCATTAAAGTTGCACACATGAATTATTTAAAAACTAAAATTATTTATTCGAAGTTGACACACGTCTACACTACAGCGCGGTCGCGGACGGAAGGGAATGTCTCAATAAAGTTATTATATCAACATTTTTTTCTCATTTATTGGAACAAAAATGTTTACAATTCAATAATATTTAGACCTTAACTAATACAATTTTACTTTATGATAATATTTTTTGTCAATTTTAATTTATTTCTTGACAATTTTATTTTTTTTTTAAACGTTGCCCCACACTAGGATTTTCTCGTGTGTCGTGGGTGCGTTTACAAACATACAAGTTCACATACACAATGACACCCAGACCCGAAACAACAATTTGTGGATCACACAAAGTGTTGTCCCGTGCGGGAATCGAACCCGCGACACGTTGCACGGCAGCCGGTTGCCTAGCCACCGCACCAATAGTGCAATTGACATCATTTTGACATAATTATTTTATTATTATTGTAAAAAATTTAACTCAAATTGTAATATTCTAATAATGTTTCAAATGTATGTACCTATTATATTTGTATGTCTATCACGGCAAAACATAGTGGACTATCTTTATATGTAAGACCTTATTATGTAAACTACCTATGTTTAACAAATAAATGATTCTGATTCTGATTCTTTTTGCAAACTCAACATCAATGGTCATCTAAAATGTTAATAATTGACTAAATGTTATTTACAGAGTATTAGTAATTATGTTCGTATTTATATGCTATGAGTCTATGGTATGTATGTACGTATGTATGTATGTATGTATGTATGTATGCATGTATGTATATTGTATTGTACTCGTGTGTAGGTATATATCTATATATATATTATTATATTTATTTATGTTCGTATCTGAAATATGTTAGTATAATCTTCTATTTTCTCAATTAAATAGTTGCTTGCTTCTTGCTCCTACCATTCACTCTTCTCTGCATCACCCAAAGGTCAGACTGGGAGAAAATGCCTGCGGAATTAAGTCCACCTTGTGTAGGTATACTTTGTGCATGAAGCGTTAATAAATACAAAAATAATAAATGATGAACTTGCATCGCAATATAATTATAAATAGTTTCATAGTGAAATTAGGATGGTAGTTAATTAACACTAATTATTGTTCTTTAGGTACTTGGTCATCAAATATCTTGTTACATTGAATAGGCTCCTATTTGAAAATTCCCTTCGCCATAAGAAAGGTTATTTTTTAGGCACTAATACAAGCAATTTAAGTCCTGATATTTCTACGGTATATACTCAAGTGAAATCTTTTAATTTAATGTCTACACGAACGAAGGAACATCTCTACATAGCTGAAATGATAACCTCCTCCTTTTTGGGAAATCGTTTAAAACTAGTTCAGTACAAAGTATCGTGAGTTGTTTAAACCATTACTCGTATGTATATAGTACACAAAACAGTATTGTAAACAAAATTGCTGCAATCGAGGCGCACTT
Organism: Spodoptera picta; assembly: GCA_038387885.1. Lineage (NCBI taxonomy): Eukaryota > Metazoa > Arthropoda > Insecta > Lepidoptera > Noctuidae > Spodoptera > Spodoptera picta. The sequence continues at coordinate 825,173 of JAZHFQ010000493.1, read as the reverse complement.
ACTCTCCACTTCTCCCCTCGTTTACAGCGAAGCGGTGTTGCCAGCTTTTGAAACTAAATCTCCAAACCTTATTTACTAAAGTACGTTAGAGTATCTGAATTTTAGTTAAAATCTACTTTGTCTACTAAAATTAAAGCAATATTGTAATTGAATTGTCCTCGTTGTCTGAGAGGCCGCAAATGCAACTGCCGGATAAGGGGTCTCCGGTTCGATTTCCAAGTCGGGCAAAGAAAAATCTACTGGGTTTTAAAAAAAATCTCAGTGGTAGTAAGGAGGATTATTATGGCAATAGGCTCACCCCCTTTTACATGGAACTCATAAATAGTGAAAAGTGGGTGTTACATTGTACGGTGGCATTAATTGGCGTAATGTCCACCTCTGTCTACCCCTTCGGGGATAAAAGGCGTGATGTTATATCTTTATCTTTCTGCAAAAGTGGGTAACCTGACTACTATTATTTTTTAACAACGATAAACCCCAGGTACTAGAAGTTTGCTAGCAGTAAATGCTACTGTGATCACAGATCTATTTGTTTAGGTTAGGGATCAGCTAACAGATACCTAGTCTCGCTAGTCCGTTCTAAGTGATTGTTCAAATATTTACAATTAGCTCGCTTATTGTGAACGGTGTTGGAAGTATTTGATACGATTTTATAGTAATAAATGATTACTATAAAATCGTATCAAATACGATTTTATAGTAATCATTTATAGTATTCATTTGTAGTAGTTGCATTTGCGGCCCGAGAGGCCGCAAATGCAACTGCCGGGCAAAGGGTCTCGGGTTCGATTCCCGGGTCGGGCAAAGTATCACTGGGTTTTTATAAAATTCTCAGTAGTAGCACGGTGTCTGGAATCGTGCCCGGTATATGGCAATAAGCTCACCCCCTATTACATGGGACTCAAAACATACTTAAATAGTGAAAAGTGTATGTTACATTGTTCAGTGGCATAATGTGCACCTCTGCCTACCCATTCGGGGATAAAAGGCGTGATGTTATATTACATAAATATATTTCATATTTTTTTCTTATATCTAAATTGGTTGTAAAAATTACCACTAATAAGTGGAAAATTCCTTACCTGGCAACCCCATATGGGTGCTTCATTTCTAAATCACCTGAGGCGAATTTAATATTTTATACGCAGGTAGCGAACGTCAAACGGGGCGTAAATTTCGCACACCCTGAATAAACGGCCCTTAGTTGTACTTGCCCCTTTCCTACATCATGGTGAACGCGATGTTTTTAGAATGTTATGTTCGTAGCTAGAATATTTTGGTATTAATTTATTCTAGACCCTATTTCTCGGTTAGTTTGAGTTCCTAGAATTGTTTTTCGTTGTTATTTTGTAGTAATGTTATATTGATGTTATATATGTCATCAATATAAAGGGAATAATTATTTTACGTGTGAATTAAACAGTTTAGCTAGTCAAAAATACTCGGTATATATTTCATAAACAAAAGAAGAATGTAAATAGGTTTCTACTCTTGATGGTGGCCAGCTTGCCACAGATAATATAAACATATATAACAGTTGACTAATGTAAAAACTAAAACTGTAAGGTTTTAACTTAAGTGTGCTGCAGTGTTTCAACTATCGCAGTTGATATTGCAATGAAATTTTGCCTCTATTTAGACTTTCATTGCAACAATAGCATATAGCTAAGTGTATCTTAGTCCAGCTTATTATTGCGGGCTTGTTTAGGAACGATAAAGTCCGTAGACGAGATAAACTAAATCGTTGATTGAAAAAAAAGAAAAAACCTTCTCGATCCTAATAGTCCAAACTCGAAATACGAGGAGGAACACTCCTAGTAGTTCATGCTCCTAATACATCAGCTCTGAACACGGAACCAAAATTGCGCACTAACTTTATAACATGTTGGCTTGTTCGGTAATCCAGGGAAGATGTACAGAGATATTATTCGTTCCGACACACCTGTGTCACAATCCGATTGTGAAGTTAGTTGCATCTATTTCATGGTCTACGGATCAAGTCATGCGAGGTAGGGTTGAGCTGATCTTTATATTGTCTCTATCTTATATTTTAAATGTTGATAATAATAAATCTCCCGATCGGTTTCGATCATGGTGGCCAGTTTGTGTAACTAGACTAGTCCACAATGCTGGAGATATTATAGTGCACTCTGTTTCCTCGCTCTCTGAACCCGATACGACGGCAGACCGATACGACCGGAGAGAAGTAAGGCGCAGAACCAACGGCTTTACATGTTCTTCGAGGCGTAGGGGCAAAACACCGCCAAACTTCCAGGCTCCGGGCTAATAATGGTCATTTTACTCAGATAATGCCTTTATCTTTTTTTTCCGGCGCGAGATTCGATCCCGCGACAAGTTGCAGAGCAATCGGTTACCCCACCACTGCGTCAACCGTGCAATCGATATGTACTATAAATACAGAACTAATGACTGCTCTGTTGACAGTCGTACCTAACTGCAGTAGTTGGAGTTCAGTAGTAAGCTTAATGCTCCACATCCTTAGTACTGAACCAGGTGATAATAATTGTCTCTTGTTTCTTAAAACCAAAATGGCGGGATCCAAACATCTGCTGGTAATAAAATCTTTATTTTTACATTGGTTTAATTCACAAAGAATTTCTAAAACAGCAGCTGTAGCCAAATGCCATTTAGCGCTTGTCTAATTGTCGAATAGAAAACTAAATTATATGGAATTGACGTAAATTTTGACACTTGTCAGTGTTATCCCCATACATTTATTTTTCTACTCTCTCTGAAGACAAGCGCTAAAGTGGCGTTTGGCTAAAGGCACAGGAGAGAAATGGAATTGGCTTGTGCCAACAAAGAAAAAAGTTGTTAAAATAATTCTTAGCCACCCCTAACATGTCAGCCGGACTAGGGGTGTGTGGGGCTTACACTGTCGCCCTCCTGTTAACGCTTACACAGAAAACCTTCCATGCATGTGCATACGAACTGCGACCTAAAGCTCTCGACGTAATTGTCAGCTACACTCACTGGCTTAACTGAAAGTAAATAAACTAGATTTGTTAGAAAAGCAAAAATGGATAAAAGGAATTAGAAAGTCTAAAGTCCTGTGACTTTAGACTAATGTATTTATTACTGTCATCGAAACAGTAACTGAACGTAGGTCGCATTCAATCGGTCAATCTGTAAGACATTGAAGGCCTATGTTCAGCAGTAGACGACTTGTGGTGAGAATGATAATGATGACCGTACCACCAGACGAACGGCGGGACGCCACCCTTATATGGTGGACATTCCACCCATTCGAACGAAGCGTTTCGCGTCAAGCTTCCTCATGCGAACCGCTAAGGAATGGAATTCCTTGCCAGAGGCTGTGTTTCCCGTCAAATATGACTTGGGTGTCTTCAAGTCCCGAGTGAACAGGTTGCTCATAGGTAGGCATGCTCCATCGTCGGCCACATCATCGCTTACCATCAGGCGAGATGGTGGTCAAGCGTCGACCTATAAAGTATAAAAAAAAAAAGATGATGGTTTGTCAGTGGAGGGTTCAGAGATTTTTTTAGAGTACATTCTCATCCATCAATCTCTTGTAATAAACGGACTTTCTAAGGGGAAAATCACCCAATTACTTCTCTCGCTTTAGGAGAGGCGATAAGTTATCGTTATATTTCATAGTTCCTAAATAAGAAGAATTTTAGAATTGGATGTCGTGTTCCAATTGCCAGGTGTTCGATGATGACATTTCATATTATCTAATAGTTCCTACTAACCATAGTTCAACAATTGCAATCCAATCTTATGTTTTAAACTGACACCATGCTCAAAGTCATGCTCACAGCTCCAATATTCCAAGAGACTTGGAAGACACTCCGCGGAATGTTTTAAATTAAATTCTGTCGCAAACTAAGAAAGTCCTAGCACTTAGTGCAGTTCCTTTTTCTAATCTAACAGTGCCTCCGCAACTTGTTATTAACATTGTTACTTTAATAGAAGCTGGATATTAAATAGGTATTATCTTAAGTTAAAAGTTATTTTTATGCGATAAGCTGGTGAACGATTAGATGGATCACCTGATGGTAAGCAATCGGCGCCACCCATGGACACCTGAAACACAAGAGGCGTTACTAGTGTGTTTCCGGCCTTTTGGGAATTAGGAATTTGATGATCGTTGGGGATTCGGGGATTGGGGATGGGTTGCTTTGTTATGAGTAATCTTATGGAGAAAATGAAATGGCAGCATAGTAACTGAAACTTGGAACTGTGTTTGTTTTAATTCTTAGTAGAAGTGTAGTTTTTTGCATAATATGAATGGAATTTTTCGCAAGTAAGAGTTCGGTTCAATAATTTTCTTTTTACTTTATTCTGACCTCCTGCAAAATAGGTTGAGTTGACACTGAGTTTTAACCAGTTCTGATAGTGGCATCATATATTGATCAATAAATTCGTCTGTCAGTCACCAATACTATAACATTTTATTTATTTATTTTATTTTTATTTTTATTTATTTACTTACTTACATTTACCATTACATGACCCAATGTGATAAATGCGAACTATTTAATCCTGAATTATGGCTTATAACTAATTACAAACAAAGCATTCCTTGTGAATTCACTCAGAGAACAGTAGAATAAGTCCGTCTCACTCGCTATGAGGTTGAGCGTGCGGAGCGCACACATAACAGAAGAATAGACTCCTAATTCACAAAAATAATAGACGTTTATACCCTAGATTAGCGATTCAAAATGTAGGTAATGACCCCAGTTGACGTCTGTCGCAAGAGCCACTCGATACCGTCCAAACAAATGGAGGGTGCTTGACGTCACGTCGGGGCGTACTCTTTATCTGACAGCCTGACGTTTACGTCACTCGAAAGGGTAATGAGAGCGCATTTTTTATATCCCAACCGGCTATTGGAACTCTTACCCTAAGTGGATTTCAATCATAAGTGGAGGATTAGTTTTTGATTGATTGATTTTCTTTTTTATTGTTTTTGTAAGATTGTTTATGATTTGATTGTTATAATTATCACTGTTCGAATGTAGAAATATTAAAAGGGCGGTAACGCACCTGTGACTCCCTAATATTGCGGGTGTCCATGGGCAGCGCTGATCGCCTACCACCATCAGATGATCCGTCAGCTCGCTGGCTTCCTATTCCATAAAAAAAAAAAATGTAAATTCCGTATATGGACGCAAACAGGCGAACTTTCCCTTGTCAACACAAAAGCAGAAACATCGTACTTGTTATAAAAGCACTCATATTAATGTGAGCTTAAACTCATTGAGTTAAAGTACAATGTTCTAGTAGACTAGGTACGAGGGGTAACAAGTGCTCATTTTTACCCTAGAAGAAAGTTTTTAACCGTAAACTATTCCTACAAGTTACAACGGAAGAGAAAACTTTTTTATGAAGAAAAATGGCTTCCGTATTTCCTATTCTTCCAAAGAGTTTTTATTCATTAACCCGTAAATATATATAATATGGATACTTAAATATAATTGCAAATATGTGACGGTGCAAGGTCTCGGGTTTGAAATCTGGAGCAAATAATGTTTATATGATTCTTATGATTGAAAGTTCGGAGAGAGGAGTAGTAAGGTCTTCCCACATTTAACAAGCACGTCTCCGGTACGGCTCCAACCCAGTAATGTTATTGTCATTTAAATCATCATCATCATCATTAACAGCCTATAAATGCCCACCGCTGAGCAAAGCCTCTTCTAACACGGAGAAGGTTTGAGCATTAATCACCACGCTTGCTCAATGCAGGTTGGCGATTTCAAACTTATAATTTAATTAGAAAATATAAGCCCAGGTTTCCTCACGATGTTTTCCTTTACCGTTTATTAGTGGTGTCTGAATAATCGGAAAAAGTGACATTGGTACAAGGCGCTGGTAGGTTTCGAACCATCACCTCAATATGAACTTCAAATCGTCGATCGAAATATGTCGTATGACATATTTCAAAAGGTCAATATAAAACAAAGGCTGTAATCGTGGCGTGCTTATACCTTTTTGGTATTGTTTCCAAAGCAAAATACGCTGTGCTGGGGCCGTGCCGAAGCCGTGCCGGAGCCGTGCCGGAGCCGTGCTGGAGCCTTGCTTGAGCCGTGTTTATTAGTGCGCGATGACCTGAACATTGCTCTCAGTGGTTTTTTAAGGAACCGAAAACAATTAAAATGCCATCAGTATAACTGCAAAAAGTGTCTGTATATATTCCCTTTTGATATTCGGCGTGATGTTATGCTACGGTTTGTAATACCTCTATAGACAAGGCGTGTTTATCTCATAATCGCTTATTGTGCATATCTCGTGTTTTGTGGCAAATTATCAATTCAAATGAAGATATTTCTATAATCCTGCATATATTACAGTAACACGTATACATAGACATAACATCACGCTTTTATCCCTGAAAGGGATAGGCAGAGTGAGTGAGTTCCATGTAATAGGGGGTGTGTCTATTGCCATATACCAGACACAATTCCAGATTCCGTACTACTATTGAGAATTGGGATGATGATGATGATGATGACAGGGTATGAAAATTAAAAATATAATTAGTCCATACCTAAGTAGAGGTATAATAATGAAAAAATATTAGACACGTATTTTTATTTTGTCGTATAATAAAACAATACTTAAAACGAATCAAAGTTTAGGAGTGGGGGCTAAAACGTCATTTCTACGTATAAAATGTACATAGAAATGACGTCACACGACATTTCAAATCAATATATCGTCGAAAGCATTCGTTTCTGTAAGAAATTAGAAAATACGTGTTTAATGATTTGAGATAATCTACTAGACGGACATTAAAATAAAAATTAGGCATCTACCCTATTAAAAAACAAATCCATGACGTTATTTTTAAGTTTTAGTTGAACCCGGTCATCTGAGCGACTAAGTTGCTGTTTTAAATTTGTGTTTTGTGAAAGTTTATTAGGTTATTCAATTATTGTCATATCGTACTGTTTCTTCAATCACTAAAGGTGATTTGAATCCAATAAAAATGCCATTAACACCATCACAGGTTGCACAAGCTGTAGCATTGATCGAACAAGTGCTGACACAGCGAGAAGTTGCTGTTATTCTGAATGTACCACGTTCATCGATGCAGTATGCGCTGAAACGATACCAGGAGACAGGCCGCTACTCCCGCAGACCAGGCAGCGGAGGTGTCAGATGCACATCAGCCAGGGATGATCGCTTTATTGTCCTAGAAATTTTGAAAAACCGCTACCTTACCGCTGTTTAGATACGCCGGCGACTCCAGTTCACAAGAGGTGTCAATGTTAGTGAACGTACAGTGAGAAGACGAATAGAGGAAGTGAATTTAAAAGCTCGTAGACCAGCACGTGGCCCAGAACTTCTCAGAAGTCACCGAGTAGCTCGACTAAGATTCGCACGAGAACACGTCAACTGGACCCAAGAGCAGTGGGCTCGAGTACTGTTCACAGATGAGTGTCGAATCGCTTTACGAGCTCCAGATGGTCGGGAGCGAGTATGGAGAAGAAGAGGAGAGCGGTTTTTACCCATTACCACCAGACAAACTGTTAGTTTTCATGAAGGCTCTATAATGGTTTGGGGAGGAATAAGTTCCGATGCACGTACGGAGTTAGTTATCGTCGATAACCGATTAACGGCAACACGATACATCGAGGAGATTCTTCAGGAAAATGTGTTGCCATATTCGGGGTTTCTTGGGTTCGACGAATTCCTCCTAATGCACGATAACGCGCGCCCACACGTTGCACATTGCGTGGAGGAATACCTTACAGAGGTTGGTATTCAAAAATTGCAGTGGCCAGCTCGTAGTCCAGACTTAAATCCAATAGAGCATATCTGGGACATGCTTAAAAGAAAAATGAAAGTCCTCCTCCAACCCTGCTGAAACTCTGAACCAGCTTCGAAATGCAGCACTGACCGCTTGGGAAAGCATACCACAAGTTGAGATCAGAAACATCATCCAAAGTATGCCAGAACGAATGCAAGCTGTTATCAGGGCTAGGGGAAGAAACACCCAATATTAAAATGCAAAAACAATGAAGACTTTATGTTTATTTTTCATTTTGTGTTCATTTTAAATTGACAGTGTTAAAATCAATATTTCTGTGGAAATGCTTATTTTTTAAAAGATTGCTGCTGGTGCATCAATTTTTCAATAACTGAGTTACTAAACCATGAAAAAACTCTAATTTAGTGCATAAACCCATAATATAGTGAAAATTAAATATTTAAATAGAAATTATCGGCGAGTTAGTTGGTGGCCAAGTTTCCGTGCCGGTGAGTGTATTTTGTCCGACCCGGGAATTGAATCCGAAACTCCTTGCCTTAATATGTATACCTGTATATGTATAAAATACAAGGTTGTAATGTAACTTTCGTGAGACATAGTTATATAGAAAATACAAGGTTAGAATTAACCCTTAAATTGTGTGGTTAATGTTACTATAACTTCAGAAGTAGGATAAACTTTTTGAAGTGCTACTATCAAGTATGAGACTTCAGGTTCATTCCTCGAGTATGTGGCATTTATAAGGTTTTTAACGTTGCTGAGATTGAATCCATTTGCTAGAGGTAAATGAACCTATTGTTGTCTATTTTTAAATTTGTTCAATAGTTCCATAGAAATCTTCAGCTATTCACATTCAACCATCCACTTTGAGGATATCGTCCAAATAGGCAGTAGATATATCTACTATATAAAAATGAGTCGTGTTTTCCTTCCTGACGCTATAACTACAGAACGCACGAACCGATTTCCACGGTTTTGCATTCGTCGGAAAGTCTCGGGCTCCGTGAGGTTTATAGAAAACAAAACTCCGGAAAAAAGGTTTATCTTCATCTTTTAATCACCCAACGAAATGTTACATAAAACAAAGCCATGTGGTGGCGAAACGGAGTTCGCCGGGTTTGCTAGTTTTTTATATATAAGAATCATAGTTCAAACCGGCCTACACAATTATACATTCATAGTTTCATAAAATCTAAATACATGCCTTTGATTGTACTTACGTCCTCATCACTAAGAGAGATGGAATGAGCTCCAGCTTGATACCCGGATTAACTAGTGCAAAATAAAAACAAAAGACATGTCAATGACGTCAGGCACAAAATGACAAGGGCAGAAATGTATCGAGCTCTCTTTCTAAATCCAAATTATTGCCGCCTTCTGAACAATGCGGAATAAAAACAAATGACATATCAATGACGTCAGACACAAAATGACAAGGGCAGAAATATATCATGTTCTCTTTCTAAATCCAAATTAGTGCCGCCTTCAGTGTTCAATATAAAATTAAAAACAAATGATCGTATTCTTTTTTTGAAATCAAAATATTGCCCGCCTTTAGTTAAACTGATACGAAATATGTGTCTATTGTTCTTATTATAAAATTCTTTTAAATAAATATATTCGTAGTATTGAATGGTCATCGAGTTTGCATATAAATACCAAGTTTCATGATGATAGAAAAATTAGAAATTTGTGTAGATAATTCAGATTCTTAGATTTTATAACATGTTTGTTTCAGGTGAACCAAATAAAATGTTCTAAAGTAGGTACCTAGGTCTGTTATCTACCTCTAGAGGTAATAATAAGCAAAGTACGTATCTTGTTCGACTTGCGTTGTATAGTCAACGTCTCATAGTGACCATCAAACTGTACAAAACCAGTTTATAGTAGTCTCGCTTTATATGATCGTTCTGTACACACGACGGTCAGTTCATACTGGATATATAACTTGATGTGTGAGTGTAATATACGTCCTAAACCAATAATCAAGTGTGCATAACTGAGGAAATGCTGGGACCAACAACAACCCAGTGTTTTGTTATTGTGTGGTCATAATGAACGAAATGTATATGTTAGGGAATGCTTGACAAACTGTATAAATTGTATAGTTGAGGTCGCACGTGTTTTGGGGTTAAGTTTTTAATAGTTTAGATCTGTTTGGTAATTTGAGTGGTTGACAGTGATAAAGCTTTCTAAGATTTGCAAGGTAAGTAATGTAATCTTAAATGAAAGAAACAAAATGATTTAACTAAAATTCGCGGGTTAATCACGTGAAAATACTGCGGGGCGCCATGCATCGCCGCGACTGCGCACGCTGCTCACGAGGAAGAACCCCTCTATGGTTCGAAACTAGAGGAGCTTTTCTCAGTATTTTCACGTCAGTAACCCGCGATTTTTAGTTAATTTAGTATGTCTCACGATAGTAATTATGAAAACAAATTGATGTCCATTGAGGCATTTGCTATTGTAGGCTAACATAGACATTCTTACAAGCCAAATATGCAATAAGATTTATGCTATGGTTTTTGTATTGAGAGAGGCCAGTTCCCGCTTCTCTGGAAAGCGGGCAAACTGGTCCTCGTGCGGAAGACGGGGCGCCCTGCGGACTCTCCGTCCGCATACCGGCCCATAGTGCTGCTCGACGAGGTGGGGAAAGTCTTCGAGAGAATCATCTCGAACCGCCTCGTCGCGCACCTGACGAACATTGGGCCGGACCTGTCGGACGGCCAGTTCGGCTTCCGCAGAGGGCGCTCCACGGTGGACGCCGTCATGCGCGTTAGGGACCTCACGACGGGGACTGCAGTGTCCGGGGGTAAGGTCGTAGTGGCGGTGTCTTTAGACATCGCCAACGCCTTCAACTCCCTGCCCTGGAGCTGCATCTTGGAGGCACTCCGATATCATGGGGTGCCTACCTACCTCCGTCGTGTGATCGAGGCCTACCTGACGGACAGGTCCGTCAGCTACCCCGGTCACCGGGGCGAGTGGAACCGGCGAAAAATGTCACGCGGTGTTCCACAGGGTTCGGTTCTGGGGCCGCTCCTGTGGAACATCGGCTATGACTGGGTGCTGCGCACCGACCTCCCGAATGGCGTTAGCACAATATGCTACGCCGACGACACGCTGGTGCTAGCGCACGGGAGGTCGCACCAGGCGGCGGCCGATTTAATGGCGACAGCGGTTGCGACAGTCGTTGAAAAAATCCGGCAGTTGGGACTCGAGGTGGCGCTCCACAAGTCCGAGGCCATGTGTTTTCATGGCCGCGGGAACGCGCCACCTCCGGGTGGGTCCCAAATAATGGCGGGAGGGGTTACCATCGGCGTCGAGACGACGATGAAGTACCTGGGACTCGTCCTCGACAGTCGGTGGAACTTCGTGGAGCACTTCCGACGTTTGGCTCCAAAGTTGGCGAGGGCGGGGGCTGCGTTTAAACGCATCCTCCCCAACCTCGGGGGCCAAACGCCTCCTGCCGGAGGTTGTACGCCGGGGTCGTGCGGTCCATGGCCCTCTACGGCGCCCCTGTTTGGGCGCCGAACTTGTTGCGGCGTCCTGCTCGGACGCTGCTCATGTCACAGAGGGTCATGGCGATCCGAATGATCCGCGGATACCGCACGATCTCTGGGGAGTCGGCGAACCTCCTTGCCGGATTACCGCCGTGGGATCTGGAGGCGAAGGTGCTCGCGCGCGTGTATAATATGCGCGCGGAGGCACGTCGCCGGGGCGAAACTCCGCTGCCGCGCCAAATAAGTGCGTGGCGGGATGAGCTCCGGCGCGATCTCATGGCGGAATGGCAGCAACGACTGTCGCAACCGGGGGCTGGGCTCGCTGCCATTGCAGCGATAAGTCCCCTCTTTGAGGAGTGGCTTGAGAGACGCTACGGCGTCCTCACCTACCGCCTGACGCAGGTCCTCACCGGACATGGAAGTTTCGGGAGGTACCTGTGTCTGATGGGGCGGGAGGAAACGCCCGGGTGTCATCACTGCGAGGACCGCCCTGAGGACACGGTGGAACACACGGTGGGAGAATGCCCTGCGTGGGCTGAGCACCGCCGTGCCCTCAGGGAAGTGATCGGCGATGGCGACCTCTCGCGTCCGGGCCTAGTGCAGGCCATGATGCGGAGCGAGAGGGATTGGGATGCCGTCTCCTCCTTTTGCGAAGCAGTCATGCTAGCTAAGGAGGAGGCGGGACGCGTGAGGCAGCGAAGCGCTGCCTCCTCACGGCCCAGCCATCGCGAAGGACACACTGGGCGTCGGGGATCGCGAGACGATCTCCGGCCACCGTAAGCGCGGGCCTGCGGACGGCGAGCATGGGTGGCTCCCCGTCCGACCAGAAACAGACCCGAGCGTACGGCGCGTCGCGTTCCGCGCGCGCCTCAAAGAGCCATCAGACCACCACAGATGGGGCCCAATAGGGCCGATGCCGATTCGGAGTCGCGGAGAACCTAACGGGTAACCGGGGCTCCGGCTCGACGTGCAGGAGAAGGAACGGGGTGGTTTTTAGTCAGTAAGAGTCTGACACTCCCTTCCGCCTCACCCAGGCGGGAGCAGTCATTCGATGATTTTCCCCCCTTAAAAAAAAAAAAAATGGTTTTTGTATGTTGTATGTAAGTATGGACTTAATAGATTATTTATGAGATTTCAGAACTGAAATGCAATGAAAACAAATAGGTAGGTATGTTAGTAGACCAAAAATATCTTGAGCAAAACATAGCATAGCAAAAGTAGAATGTACCTAAATAAAAATTAAAAATAAAATACGATATTACACACTCGTTGAGTTCGGAAGCGACGCACTGGGCGCCATGACAGCAGGAAATTAATTCTAACGCTCGACTGACTTGCTCACGCGTCGCGGTTTTGACAATTTGACACTACGCCCTCTTTGACATTTGAAGTCGACGCCAACGATGGTTCTCGAGGAAATTCATAGTGGAGACACGTATATATTTTAATTATATTATGATGAAATATTGACGGCTTTATTGTTCGCATACAGTTATATTGTTGTTTTCAAAAGTTGTAAGTTGTTTTAAAAAAAAAGAAACAAAGGCGAATATGCCAGTATAATACGTTTTTGTATTACAAATTGCAAATCTACTACAAATTGCAATCAATTAACAGACCACTCTATTTTATATTAAATAATGAATATGAATACTAAATATTTGAAAGAGAACCGTAATTAGGAAGGGGAGCCATCTTAGTGAATTTTCACTAATCCAATAAGCTAAGGTCCCGAGCTGCAGGATTAAATTGGGGATATAGTCACAAACTGGGAAGAAGGAACATCTAAATTAATCAGGTGACTTACTCGCGGCCGAAAACCGGAGAATTTAGCCCCGAAATTATAATTTATCGTCCATTATAATACCTAAGTTATTAAGTCTTTTTTTAGAATATATTTTTATACTGAATAACTTTTTTATGTAATATTTTGGTTTTAGGCATTATGGTGTATATACTAAATTTATTATGTACACCATTTCATAATACACATAAATACATAATGTATGTAATAGTTTTAAACTGTCAAACACCGAGCGGTCACCGGTGACCGCAACCTATTACTCTATAATTGTGTCTATTATGATGAGTTAAGTACATAATGATAAAACCAAAGTCTTTAAAGAACAAATTGTTTCTTTCTTTCTTTGACACTGTGGTTCCAGTACAAAAGGAGTAGGTACAAAGTACAAAATGTGGCGTGAAAGATTACCTTAGTCTACGGATTTTCGCGGATAACCTAACGGGTAACCGGGGCTCCGGCTCGACGTGCAGGAGAAGGAACGGGGTGGTTTTTAGTCAGTAAGAGTCTGACGCTCCCTCCCGCCTCACCCAGGCGGGTGCAGTCATTCGATGATTTTCCACTCTTAAAAAAAAATATATTAAAAAGTCTACGAATTTATTATTGTTAGACGTAAGTTTGACTTATTTCATTGATTAGTATTAACTGATCATGATCTCTCAATCAAAACAACCCTATCATGGTTGTTCGGAAACGTCTCGGACATCTTGATGACGTCGATGGAGGCGGCACTGGCGGTGGCATCAGAGGGGGGACAGCGCTGCGCGGGGATCAACATATACGAGGACGAGGATCGCGGCCCGTTCTTTTGCACTCGATTAGCTGTGAGCACTGTACGCGTTGCGCGCCGTATATTTGTAAAGGCACACCTACCTTCCGTCGAATAAACCAGTACCTTTAATCAGCATCATCATTTATACAGTCCAAAAACTCTCCCCAACATATTGGTCCTTCGCAAGAAAGAAGCAAACAACGGAGGCAGACGTGCAATACCACGGGCGTGGGCGTTTTGCAGTGCATGAAAAGGCCAACGTGGCGCACACATCTCCGAGAAAGAAAAAATCGGCGAGAACGAACGGCTAACGGTGGCTACTGATCGGTAAATAGTGTGTCGTTCCAATTAAACATTTCTGTCCCTTTTTTATAGTTTCGTTAATTCTCCCTGCTTTGTTGGCCATTTAAATCTGTTCCATTTTTTCCCATATTTATTAGTCATAGCATTCATCTCGATTCATATTTTTCTGGCGTGCTTATCGCTCAATTAATTGTAGATGCATCGCTGCATAAATATTTAGTAGCAAGCAAAAAAAACAAGAAACCCGTTTTGCACGGACACGTGGTAGCTTGACCGCTCATTTACTTAAAGTGGACACCTGTCGATTTGCAATTTATTTACTTTCATAATGGAGACTAAACTTAAAGAATTAGTTAAGAAACGTGCCAGCTGTAAAGCTAAGCTTACGCTTTTCAGTAACTATTTAAATGTAGTCCTTTCTTGTTCACGATTAAGTGATTTACAAGTAACAGAGCTAGAAACCCGAATTGATAAAATGGATTTATTATACAATGACTATGATAAAATACAGGGGGATATCGAGCTTCTGATGGAGGACTCCACCGAGGCATTGAGTGATCGTGAAGCTTTTCAAAACCAATACTTCTCCTTGGTGTCATCGGCCCGCGAGGTGCGACGTCAGCATGGCGAGCGAAGAGCCAGCGTGTTGGTGAGTTCTGTACAAGCTTCAGATATTAATGACGTCACACAGTCTAAACACAGTGTTGTGAAATTACCTCAGATTAGTTTGCCACATTTTGATGGAAACTATCAGCATTGGCTCGAGTTTAGAGACACATTTGATTCTCTAATACACAAGAACACGTTGTTGGACGATATAAGTAAATTCCACTATCTTAGGTCCTCGTTAAAGGGTGCTGCTGCCTTAATTATTAGAAGTTTGGATTTTAATTCTGGTAACTATAGCATCGCCTGGGATCTATTGACGAAGCGGTATAACAATAATCGTCTTTTGGTAAATAATCATGTTCAATCGTTATATAATGTCGACCAAATAGAAAAGGAGTCTAGCAAAGCGGTACGTCATTTAGTCGATAGTACCACGAAGAATCTGAGGGCTTTAACAATTTTAGGACAACCCACGCAACACTGGGACACCTTAATTATTCATATAATGGCTAACAAATTAGATACTAAAACTTACATTCATTGGGAAGAATTTAGAAATACACTATCCGAGGCACCTACGTTGTCTCAATTTTTAACATTTTTAAATAACAGGGCAGACCTGTTGGAATCAGTTGAGGACTCTGAAGCTAATAAAAACAAAATTTCAACCAATAAATTAAATAAACAAAAAAGCTTTGCCGTAACATCAACTGATTGCAATAATGGTTCAAATAAAGGTTCGAGCTCAAATTGCCCTATGTGCAAACAAAGTCATGTTTTATTTAAGTGTGATATTTTTCGAAAACTGACTTCAGACGTTCGTAATCAGAAGGCTAAAGAATATAAAGTTTGTCTTAACTGTTTAAACCCGGGCCATTCCGAAAATAAATGTAAATTGTGGGCTCGGTGCAAGTATTGTAAGGCAAAACATAACACACTGTTACACTCGGACAAAGACAGTGAGCCGCCTATCAGTAATCAAATAACAGATAATGTTACTTTAACTGCCAAAGCCATACAGAATACTACTTCGTCCACCGTATTGCTTTCCACAGCGAGGGTGAAGGTGCGAGATAGCAGCGGCCGCAGCCACGCAGCGAGGGTGCTGCTGGACAACGGCAGTACTGCAAACTTTATAACTGAGGAGTTGTGTGGTAAGCTGGGTTCACTTAAACGTAACGTAAACTCCAGAATAACGGGTATTAACCAGCAAACTTGTAAAATCACACAGTCTTGTTCCTTAACCGTTGAATCTTACTCGGGTATTTTTAAAACAACTATTGATTGTTTAGTATTACCAGAGATAACTAAATCATTACCGTCTACATTAATTGACATTAGTACTATTCCACTGCCATCAGGCATCTGTCTAGCTGACCCTCACTATTATAAACCGTCAAGCGTAGACATATTACTAGGTGCTGAACAGTTCTGGAATATTTTAGGTACTAAAACAATACATTTAGGAAAGTATCAACCTAGATTATACGAATCTAAATTAGGATGGCTTATTTCTGGGTATATTGTGCAACCTAGTCCATTCCGTGACCAACCAGTGTGTAATTTCATGCAGGAAATAAAACCTGAACTCACTCGGTTCTGGGAACTAGATTCAATATTAGAAAAACATTCATTGTCTGCCGAAGAACGTGCATGTGAGGCACATTTTTTGCGCACTACTACTCGTGGCGAAGACGGGCGTTTTATTGTAACAATGCCATTTAAACAGTCACCTGAAGTCTTAGGTGACTCATTCCAAATGGCGAAAGCTCGATTTCTTTCGCTCGAACGTAGATTTGAACGTGATCCCTTATTTAAATGTAGGTACATCGATTTTATGCGCGAATACCTGCAACTAGGGCATATGTCTGTAGTTAATAATTCAAATGATAACATAAGTTATTATTTACCACATCACGGTGTTATGCGCGAGCAAAGTACTACAACTAAATTAAGAGTTGTCTTTGACGCGTCAGCTGTGACATCTTCAGGCATCTCTTTAAATCACCTACAAATGATCGGTCCGACCGTACAGGATGATCTTTATTCCATTTTGCTACGTTTTCGACAACATAGATACATAGTATCAGCGGATGTTGAGAAAATGTACAGAGCTATAGAATTGAATAAATCTCAACGCTCTTTACAAAAAATCTTATTTAGATTTAACCAACATGAACCGCTTAAAACCTATGTTCTTAATACAGTTACTTATGGTACAGCTTCGGCACCATATTTAGCGACTAAAGCACTCGTAAGTCTCGCTTCACAAGCGTCAAATGATGACGTAAAACAAGCTATACAACGAGACATGTACGTTGATGATTATCTTGGGGGCAGTGACACTGAGTCCGCCACCATACAGTTATGCAAGGAGGTGAGTTCGATTCTAGCATCAGCTCAATTCAAATTAAGGAAATGGCAATCTAACAGCCCACAAGTGATAAAAGCTATAATATCATCCCTTGATCAGTATGATAATAACATTCTCGATTTAAATCGTAATCAATTTCATAACACTTCTAAAGTATTGGGCTTAAACTGGGTTTGCGATGTAGATCAGTTAACTTTTTCTATAAATCTACCTCCAACCAATGAAATAACTAAACGTTACATTTTATCTTGCATTAGTCAAATCTTTGACCCATTAGGTCTAGTAGGACCATGTGTGGTATTGGCAAAAATGACAATGCAAAAATTATGGTTAGAAAAATGTTCGTGGGACGAACCGGTTTCTCGTGAGACTCAAGAATGTTGGTCGTCATTCGTCACTACGTTATCGTATTTGAATAATTTAAATATACAACGGCATGCATTTCATTTTAATTATAAATCAATTGAGTTGCATACTTTCACAGATGCATCCGAGCGCGCCTATGGGGCATGTGTGTATGTTCGTTGCCTAAATAATGATGGGACAACGACAGTTCACCTTTTAACTTCCAAAAATAAGATCGCTCCCATTAAACATATAACCATACCTCGTCTTGAACTGTACGGGGCCTTGTTGGGAGCAAGACTGTGTGCAAAGGTAGTAGCCTCATTAACTATTAAAATAAATAAGTTTTATTATTGGTGTGATTCAACGATAGTTCTCTGTTGGTTATCTACATCACCGAATAAATTAAAGCCTTTTGTCCGTAACCGTGTCAGTGCGATACAAGAAAGTACCGGGGAAAATTCTTGGAGATACGTGTCGTCTAAAGAGAACCCGGCGGACTTAGTATCTCGCGGGCTGAGGGCCGATCAAATCGGCACCTGTAAATTGTGGTGGTCGGGCCCAGACTTTTTAAAATTAGGTGAAGTACATTGGCCTAAAATACCAAATACAGGTTCTAATCCCGACATATCTGAAATTAAAGTTCACCTAGTGGACAGTTGTCAATTAACTCAATCAGCTATTAGTAGTTTGATTAGTAATAAATCTAACTTAAACATATTAACACGTATAATCGCTTATATACTTAGGTTCGTTTTTAATTTAAAAAATTCTAAAGTCAAGCGGTGTGGTCATTTATCTTGTGATGAATTAAATGAGGCATTTACTGTCATGTTACGTATCAGTCAAATGGAAATGTTTCCTGACGAATACAAAACACTTAGTTTAAAACGGCCATTATCTAGAAAAAATAGGCTTGTTTCTTTGTCTCCGTTTTTGGATGATCGAGGTGTAATTCGCGTGGGTGGCAGGTTAGATAACGCTAATTATAGTTACGACACAAAACATCCAATATTGCTAGATAGTAAACATCATATCACAAAAATATTATTTCATCGTGAACATATTAAGCTTATGCACGCAGGGCCACAACTTCTTTTATCGCACATTCGTCAAACTTACTGGCCTTTAGGAGGTAGAAATCTATCTAAAGGTACATTCAGAGAATGTGTCAAATGTTTCCGATTTAGATCTCAGGCGGTGCAACCAATCATGGGTCAACTACCACCCACGAGGACACAGCTTGAATTTCCGTTTTATAATTGTAGTGTAGACTACGCCGGACCAATGCTGATAGCTGACCGTAAAGGCAGAGGTACCAGACTCATTAAGTCTTATATCTGTGTATTTGTCTGTTTGGCAGTAAAGGCCGTCCATCTGGAGCTTATGACGGATCTCACCAAAGACGCTTATCTTGCTGCGTTAAAGAGATTCGTTGCTCGTCGGGGTAAACCACACAGCATCCTCTCTGATAACGGCACAGCGTTTGTGGGCGTATTTAATGAGCTTGCACAATTCTTAACTAATTCAAATTTAGGAACCGATCTTGCACAAGAAGGAATAAAGTTTAGTTTTACTCCTCCTTATAGTCCGCACTTCAATGGTATAACAGAGGCCGCCGTTAAGTCTACTAAAAGGCATTTAAAAACTATTGTTCATTCTTCTCATTTAACATATGAAGAGATGAACACATACTTAGTCCAAATTGAGGCTATATTGAATTCCCGCCCCCTTGTTGCTCTTTCTTCGTCTCCTGACGACCTTACCGCTCTAACTCCTTCGCATTTCTTAATTGGACGACCGCTAATATCCGTTTCTCAGCCGCAGGTACATTCTGTGAACATCACTCGATTGGACCGCTACAAAAGAATTGAACATTTACGGCAACACTTTTGGAACCGATTCAGTCATGAATATGTTGTCATGTTGCAGCAGAGAACTAGATGGCATGCGTCCACAGGCGAACTTAAAGTGAATCAGTTGGTTCTGATTAAAGAGAAAACGCAACAACCACTGCATTGGCTATTAGGTCGTATCGTCAAGGTGTTTCCTGGTGCTGATGGCGTCACGAGAGTAGCGGAAATTAAAACCAAGAAGGGCGACATCACCAGGGCTTTCAACAACATATGTCCTTTACCTATTGAAGACGATGTTTCAACCCGGGCAGGATGTTCGGAAACGTCTCGGACATCTTGATGACGTCGATGGAGGCGGCACTGGCGGTGGCATCAGAGGGGGGACAGCGCTGCGCGGGGATCAACATATACGAGGACGAGGATCGCGGCCCGTTCTTTTGCACTCGATTAGCTGTGAGCACTGTACGCGTTGCGCGCCGTATATTTGTAAAGGCACACCTACCTTCCGTCGAATAAACCAGTACCTTTAATCAGCATCATCATTTATACAGTCCAAAAACTCTCCCCAACAATGGTACTATAGTATATGTAATGAACACGCCATTCAACACTAATGACGTAGTCAAGGATATATACCGTACCACAATTTACACCCCTATAATTAATCCATAATTATTTCGCTGTTCGTATTTTGTAACGAATCAAAACGAAAATCATTATATTCGTTTGCAATTCAAATGTTTCTTTGTGAAGTTAGTTCGAACAATCGTTAATTAAATTAGTTTAAATTCAAACAAGTTCTGGAACGTTTCATAATGGCGAATGACGATAATTTGCACGGTTAACTGGTAACGTTTTATTTATTGTTATTATTGTTTCGCGCCATTTTTTTCGATTCGATTGCGTCTGGTGTTCGATCTTTTATAAGCTGCCATAAAAGATCGAACACCAGACGCTCTTCTTTAATTTATGGTTTTTTCTTTGTTTTTTTTTGTATTCTATGGTTATTGCTGAGGTAAAAGCTATGATATTGAAAATAAATTATTAATGTCTTGGCTAATTGTGGTTGTTTAGACAAAACCACGGTCTAGGACTTATAAATATATATTTTTAAAAATTTAGGAGCTATTTCCAAAAAATAACTAGGTATATTGACTGAATTTATTTACTTCATCAAATATTAACTTGTACGTATTTGGTCACCTATGAATATCAAGGTACTACAATGTTCTGTTTAACTGTAGTTAAGTTGACAAAGAGACAGGTTACCTCGTCGTCGTTAGCGTATGTGTTTAAGTGTTAACTAGTTGGCCAAGTTTAGAACATTGATTGGTGCAACCAGACCATGTCAATTTGCTGTGTTGCGGAGGCGATGTTTGGTCTCATTACTAAATAATGACGTAGGTACGTAAGAGTCGACTATATCTGTATTAATTTTAGAAGGTTTTTAGGAATTCGTTTTCATCATCATCATTAGCCGAAAGACGCCCCTGCTTGACAAAAGCCTCGAATAGTCTTTTGGCTCTTTAGTTAGGTCTTTTAAGTAAAGGTAAAAAGAAACTAATTACTATTATAGTATTAAAAATATTAGCTTTAACTTTAGAACTGTATAATATATAATAGCTCCTTTACTGCATCAATAGTAAGAATGTCTCATTGCCTTTTTGGCCAAATGGTCGCTAGTGCGATTACCAGGTAAGTGCTCTCGGGTTCGATTCCCGGGTCGGGCAAAGTATGACTAGTTTTTTTAATTCTCAATAATAGCACGGAGTCTGGAATTGTTCCCGGTATATAGCAATAGGCTCACCCTCTATTACATGGGTCTTATAACATAAATAGTGGAAAGTGGGTGTTACATTATACTGTGGCATTAAGTGCCGACCCCTTCGGGGAAAAAAGGCGTGATATTATGTGACTCAGTTACAACTAAGATAATGCATCTCTTGCTGGCAGAATGTTCGTCGAGTAGGTACCTAGTTTTATCAGTTTGTTAAACTTCAAGTTAGCCGGACAGTTTGTCCTAGGTAAGGCAGCTTTGATTGAAACTTAACAATGAAAGCAGAGCTCCACTTGGCACAAGACACCATTGTAGATATTAGAGCTCTATTGGACACAAATTCAGACTTCGTTTTACCTAACTATTGTGTACACCTAGGAATAGGCAGAGACGTTTAGATTATAGGAGACTCTTACGATTCAAGAGGTGTCGGATACAGGGCTGTAGGTGTTAAGAAATGTGGTCTATGTTTGGCTATATACAATCAAATTATCGAATGAGAATCTCTCTAGGAATCACTAGCAACCTCAATTCCAAAACCATAAAGAAACTCAGTATAGAAACTACAAATTATATACATACATAATATATACAACATGTAACATAATTAACGCACACCCCAATTAGAATATTATGTTATAATCATAATACATGAACTAAATTTTTAATTTAACATGTATATGCATCCTTACTGGTCTTGTCATAAGGTTTATTTTTCTTTATTTTGTATTGAATGATAGAATTTGTATGAATACAAATAAAACTGCGATTTTAAAAGTCTTATTGCTTTGACTTACGGTCCATTTCGAATTATTTTAACAATACAGGGTTAATATGACAATAATTTCCGTAGTTTTAATTATTTTTGGATAAAAAAATTACCTATACTAAAAATTATATACTTAAATCGATTCAGTTAACGACTATGCGTTATTTAAGTTACATGTTGGATACATAACTTCATGTCTGTCTCCCATGAGGTTAGGCAGACTCTATGGACCGCCATAATACGATTCTTACCCCTTTCGCTTCATCCACACATTTCATCAATAAATTAGTAAGGGATTAAATATAACCTGACTCATGGAGAATCGCACCTCCTAATTATTTTAGGCACCCGTCATCTGTATACCAACAAACCACATAACTTTGTCGTAAGCATAAACCTAAAGCAGTTTGCACGAAACGAATATCAGCGTTCAATATTAATAAATTGTAAGCAATGTACCAGGGTTTCATGAATACGAAACGGTGCTATTACATTGGGGACGGTCCTAAGCAAACATGTACACTCGCCAATAACACAGTATTGGTTTAATGACAATTCGTTTGTTAATTGAATAGAATGCGACCCTTTTTTATGTTGCAAGCATTAATTTATTTCCAGTGTCTGCCTTTTTTGGTCCAAAGTTGGTGGAAGGTTTAAACAAACCTATATATGGTATAGATATTTGATCTCATTTGGCTTGATTTGGGTGTGAATAGCTGGACATATTTAATAGATTACGAATCATATCGGCAACCCTTTGGAAGACATGTCTGGTTTACATTGATAAATTATTACTAATAGTGTCTTCTTGATGTCGGTGTGTACAGTAACTGGACTAGCAAAC
Organism: Spodoptera picta; assembly: GCA_038387885.1. Classification (NCBI taxonomy): domain Eukaryota; kingdom Metazoa; phylum Arthropoda; class Insecta; order Lepidoptera; family Noctuidae; genus Spodoptera; species Spodoptera picta. The sequence goes on along the minus strand of JAZHFQ010000493.1, from coordinate 802,458 downwards.
TGCACGTAAGACGTCGCAGTGTATAAAAATGAGTGTAAATACAGATGTACATATTTACATAAATTTTCGTCATTTTCCTTATTATTTTGTTTGTTAATACAGACGTCAGCACAAAATGCCACATCACATTAATTAATTTCCGACTGTATTTAAACTAGTTTTGTAAAAAACGTCGAAAACTTATTTTAGTTTGATAGAATGAGATACCACCACCGGTCAGATAATTTTAAACATTATTATTTTGTAAAAAACGTTGATAACCCATTGGGAGTTTGTCAGAACCGGTGCTAGTATACGAAACTAATATCCGTAAAATATCGATCCTCCCAATTTATAATTCCTTACCCACCTTTATACCGCCCACGGCAAGTGATGAAGTGCTTCGTCCTTAGGTAAGACCGTACGACAAATAACAATTAAACTATAATTAACTTAACCCCAATTTAGCTGGGAATTTCTGTAATAGAGAGCTATTACTGGGTCCTCCTGCTAAATTGGTTACTTTTCTAATGGTTCTTCTTTATTATTTTTTTATAGATATTTGAATGGCCTACGTTTGGCCACTATCTCGCCTGGTGGTGCACGATGATGCGGTCTACGATGAAGCACGTCGTCCCATAAGCAACCTATTCACTCGAGCCATGAAGACACCCTGGTTATACCCAAACAAAGTAGTTTATGCAACACTGGCTATAAAAGTTAAGCCCTCTAATGTTTATGTTGATATAGGACTTGTTTCAAAAACATCAGGAAGATGATTTTATCACCGCTTATTATAATTTTATTACTTAGAGTATTTAACCAACCGTGACAATTAAAAACAGTTATCTACCTGCTTGGTGCTTTCATATGTTAAAAAGTATTTTATTATTTAGTATTTTATTAGTTCAGTTTTGTCTGTTAGCACACCTGCCTCTGCCCCTGCCTCGTCTTTAGAAATAAAAAAAATAATTTATGATGCGTGTAAAACACTTCATCTTTCAATATTTTGGTTGGTATTGCAAAGTTCGTCTAGTTCGTTAGGTTTGTCAAAATCAAAACCTCAAACGGTCAGAAAAAAAGTACTGCAAAATAAGAAAAAGATTTATTATGGTCATTTTATACTTTAATATAATCTTCTTTGATCAGTTCCGATCCTCTTTCACCCACCATAATGCAAGCGCCATTGATGTTGCCACTTATGGTCGAAGGGAATACTCCAGCATCGATCACACGTAAGTTGCTCACACCGTGGACTTGTAGCCTACTGTTCACTACTGACGTACTTATGTCAGATCCCATTTTACAGGACCCCATGGGATGGAAGATGGAGGAGACTAAGTTTTTAGAAATACACCTCCAATAATCTTCACTGTCCAATTCATACTCATTACATTTCGGCACGTCCATCCTTCCCAAAAAAGCATTAATCATCTTGAAGTATGGAGTGTCCAAAATTTTTGTTGCCATTTTAATACCAGCTACTGCAACATCTAAATCTCTACTGTCATCGAAATAGTTCGCGTAAATTAGAGGTGCATCCTTTGGGTCGTTAGATTGCAAAGAAATGTTACCTTTGGAATAAGGATGCAAAAGTATAGCCTCGAATAAATAAATCGCATAATCTTTATTCAGATCTGCGATTGAAGCTAATACAGTATCATTGTAACGGAAACTTGCCTGTAAAGAGTATTCAAGTGTATTACTGTTTTTGTTGACGATTGTAAGATGAGTTTCAATGTTAGGATAGGTGGCATCTTCCACTGTAGAATAAAATGCAGCAGCATCAGATATAATACTGCTTTGTGCAAAAATGCCTTCTTGTTTTGTAGCATATTCAGTGACATCACTTATCACGTCAAGTAATGTTTTTTCTCCAGGTGCATTGCCGTAAATTGTTATCGGCAATAAAGCATGGTCTTGAAGATTTTGTCCAACCATCGGAGAATCAACTAAAGTTTCTATGTTATTTGATTCAAGATGTTCTTTAGGGCCCACACCAGACAGCATTAAGAGCTGTGGTGAACTGACAGAACTAGCACTTAAAATTATTTCTTTAGATGCGTAATAAACATTTTTTTGGCCGTCTTTCTCGACTTCAACACCGTACGCTGATAAAGTATCATTCACCAAAATTTTTGTTACTAAGCTATCTGTCATTATGATTAAATTTGATCTGTCTTTGACTGGCTGTAAATACGCCTTATTAGTGCTCTGTCTTACTCCGTTGGTCGCCGTAGCCAATATTACGCCTGAGCCTAAGAAATTTGTTGCTTTGAAGTCAGAAATTTTCTTAAATCCGATATTGTCCCACGAATTAATCACAAAATCTGTATAAGTGCGCTGTGTGTGATTGAATCTGTTTATTTTTAATAGACCATCATGACCGTACAGATCTTTGATATTTGGATCTTGCAACATATTCTCATTTTGAAGACTCTCTAATTTCTTGAAACATCTGTCCACGTGTTCTAAACTCCATTCTTCGTTTCCTGCGTCATACCAGTTTTGGTAGTCTTGGGTGTTACCTGGTACATACGCTAAAGCATTTAATGCTACTACTGCCTCCAAGCATTTTTCGTTTTGTCCATGCTACGGAACCATTTATGAGTCCTTGACTTGTAATACCATTATTTACTGTTGTGTATTGCCAATCATTTTCAGTTCCATACAAAACAGTTTGCAGCCCAGGTATCTAGAAATGACAAACTGAATATTCAGAAGATTGCAAGTAAATATAACATGAGTCACAACTGAAACTTTTACTCAAAAATAATTAATATTACGTTAACGGAAGATACAAATATATGATACAAATAATGATTTAGTGGACAAATTTTTGGTTTGCTATTTAAAAAATATACATACATCAGATGCAATTGGCGGGACTCCTCCAGCCTCTAAAAGCAAGATGTTCCAGTCTTCTATTTCACTTAATCTGTTTGCAACTACGATTCCCGCGGATCCCGCACCAATTATTATGAAGTCAAATTCACCGGAATCTTATACAAAATACAAAATAGTATCAAAATACATTGAAACAGTAATCTAAAAGTTATCGGAGGGGGTCTATGGTCTGTATAATAAGTCTTATCGTTGATATGATAATAATGTCTGTGGATGGATGACCCTTCCTAACATTTTAAAATTGCTATGAATATTGGTAATTGATAGTGGTAGCCGTGCAAACACTGATGATAACTGTCGCATCCAGTAAGCGGTGGATATACATGGAGTGCAAGATGATAATTTTTGAGAAGACCAGGAAATATATTTTCAGATACCAAAAAGGAGTGATATTTAATAAGGTGTAGGTAAAGGTAGATAATAAAAATAGCTTACCATAGTCAGTTGAAACATCTGGTACCGAGTTGTCATCTAATAAAAGTAAATTAGCAGCTGCAAAACACTGAAATACCGCTGCTATTGTACTGGGTGTGATTCCAGCGCTACTGAACAATTGTGACCAACACGGCGACGTGGTGATGCTGGAAATTTATCATTGTTAGTGGAAAGCTGATCTAAAATTAAAAAAATATAATTACCACCACGAATAAAACTTACTTTAACGACATTTTGCTCGACTACATTGAGTAGACAAACATCGTTGCCTTATATTATGTTCTCGTTTGTCCACGTTATTATAGGTATTGTGACGACATTTTGTTTTAATATAAAATTTAATTTACCTATGATTGTTACCGCATTGGCGGATATCGATAATCGATGTAGTTGAATCGATGCCTACAGTCCTACATACAATACAAAGATTTTCTCTAAGAATGTTCTATCTTACTTCTTGGTCTTTCTCAAACAGTATTTTATATTCGTGATGGTGCATTAGTGTAGCTGACATTGGTTCAAGTATTCGTAAGAATCTCATAAATTTAGTAAGAGCAGATTTTAGTTCACGAGGTTGTCGATATGTGGAGTGTGGATTTGGATCATTATGCCGTTAGTCGTGTCGTCCCTGTAAGCCTTGACATCCATCTTAGGAGGCTAGCGTTAGGTGTTTGGATCAAGGGCACGTATCATGAGGAAACCTCTGTCTCTAGAGCCCTAACCACTGGTAGCTTGAACCATGCTCCTGTCTACATATAGATCAGTTTTATCTGATGGTTTTATACAAACTCTTCGAAATCATGACAGTTGATAAGATTTTTTAGTGATTTGACACTCTTGATAGTATACCTTTCTTTCAAGGTGCCATAAAAGTTTATAGTTAAATCATTATGCCAATGAAAGAACTTTTAGAATTGTAAACTGACGGCAAATTGACGGCACGGTTGGTGCGGTGGCTAGGCAAAAGGCTACCGCGCGTGTCGCGGGTTCAATTCCCACACGAAGAAACTTTTATGTAGTGTAATCCACAAACTGTTGTTTCGGGTCTGGGTGTCATGTGTATGTGAACTTGTATGTTTGTAAACGCACCCACGACACAGGAGAAAATTTTAGTGTGGGGCAACGTTTTATAAAAATAAAATATCCTCTCTGGATTTTTGTGGTTATCGATCGTGAACTTTAATTTTATCGATAATTTTCATTTAAAGCGAATGTTGACGACAGACACATCATAAAAATTGTAATTCCTAGTATTCGTACCTACTTTTTAACCAAGTGGTGCATCGTAATATTTTTGTCAGTTTCAGCAAATATTTAAATTATTACGTTTACATAATTATTTTTAAGAACAGCGATAATCGCACCTTTTTTTTGTGGGGTGAAAATCATCTAATGGGTTCTCCCGCCCGGGTGAGGCGAGAGGGAGTGTCAGACTCTTACTGACTAAAAAATCGCACCTGCATAGTGCATACTCTCTCTCTCTCTCTCTTTTATAATTTTTTTATTAACACTGCATTAAGCACACAAAATAAGGTACATAAGGCGGACTGAATGCAATATGGCATTTTCTCCCAGTCAAACTGTTTTTTTTATATTACGTAAACATTATTATTATTTAGCTTTACTTGGGAGCTAAGAAACGAAACCATTGGCGTTTTTTAACCGATTAAAAAAATAAGGTTTTCGCTTTGACCTGTATGTATGTTTGTATGTATTTATATTTGTTCGCGATTATGTCGCGATTGGCTAAACCGATTTTGATATGGTTTTTAGAAAAGTGTTTGTTACACTGAGGAGAAGGTTTTAGTATGTTAAAAAAACCGATTTCAAAAAAAGAGAGGATTGAAATTTTTCAGAACGGTTTTTTAAATGTAGTTTATATATAATAGTAAAGTTCTTGATAAATATTCCTTGATACAAGTATTTTTAATAATTGGTAACGAATGCCGTATAAAAGGCAATTTAGTTATGTTTAACATTAGAGCATGTTATTGTAAAAGAGATATTTTTTTTAAGTTTCGATGAAGGGTTCGATAAAATAAAAAAAAATGCTAGAAGCGCCGATTCAAGTAACATGTTGTCAACTATGTAGGTAGAGAATGGAAGTCGCAGAAGGGTGGCAAAAGGGCAAAAGGTTCCAAAAGGGTGATATGGAAGTCATTGGGGGACCTATTCGTCCAATAGTGGACGTCTTGTGACTGGCATGACGATGACACTTGTAAATTATCAGCAACAATTCCATTAAATAATACAAATGAAATACCGCTGCAATTGACCTGGGTGTGATTCCAGCGCTACCGTTGAAGACAAGCGTGAATTTAGTATTTTAGCAACAATTCTATTTCTACTATTAAATGATCAATTACTTTTGAGTTGAATCACATTGTATGTATGATGAGAATCTAAAAAGCTCTATATATAAGTCTAAGAAAAACTGCACACAGGAACCTAATTAGTATACTTCATTAAATAAAACTATAACATTTATATTTCAAAATAATTTTTATCTTATAATTTGGGCGTAATGAAATTATGACCCATAGAAATCAATCGTCTAAGTCCGAGCAAGAACTACTGTAAACTAATATTGCTACGTGTTAAATTTAAGCAACATAATTAAAAATAATAGCAATACAACATACTTTACAATTGCTGTAAGTTTTTCCAAAGCATTTAACACTGCTGTTACAAAAGTATTCAGTCACTTACTGTACCCAGAGACACCAAGAGACATTTACAAAATCCAACAAAATAACAATGTTACTAAACAAACCAATTTATCTCCAAATTACGGACACCAAACAAAATATCCAGAGAATTACATATACATAATGCAAAAACAGTACGGTTTGGTTGTAAATCCGTTCTAATCGGTCCCGCAAGAGTTCTGACCCGAATTCCGGGTACCTTTGGCTATTTTCACATGATTACAGCACCGAAGATTATATACAGCGATGTTTGGGGTTCCACGAGCTGACTCAGGAACTATTGGTCCTAAGTAAACGGCTCGGTTAGCAACCCGTAAATATTTTAACAATAGCGAATAGCGCGCACGTAGCGTAATCTTCGCAAACATGTGACATGACAAACGTTTGTTTGGCGCAAAAGTTAATTTTTGGTTCGTTTGTTCTACGATGCCGCCCGCAGATTTGGTACAGTCACCATTATTTTTGGGGCTCGTCGTTCATCGGCATTGTTTCTGGCAACAGGTAAAGTATAATAAATTAGCATATAATAGAGCAGTGAGTGTTTTGTGGTGTTGTTTTACTTAATTACTACGGCCTTTATTGCTGTTTCTGTTTGTATCTAACTTTTGCAAAATTGTCCCCGCTTTCCACTTTCTATAGAAGTTAAAAATAACATTGTCTAAGTAAAGTATTCATGGGACAAAGGTGTTGTTACGTAATGAAAAGATTAAAATGTTCATTTCTGTCTACCTGTGTCGGAAAAGACAGGTGTGATGTTATGATAAAGTTTAAAATTTTGCACCTGCCTAGAGACGAAGTAATTTACAACAACATGACCCTTTGTTCTAAATAAAGTTTGGACCACGGCGGCGGTCGGTCGCGGCCGCAAGTTATGTTAGCGATACGTGGTCGGCTAAACCCTTGTGGGACACCGCAAATCTCTGAAGCTCACATCCACTTCTGCGAATATCATATTAAACTGTTTTAGTTGCGTATTACGGACTCTTTTTAAAAGAAATTAATGATATGCAGACTTTTGTAAGTAATTTTGTGAGATTACGTTGTTGGTGATTGCAGCGTTATTTTAAAAAGTAGAGACGGGTGAGATTACCGCAATATTTGTATGTTTTTTAAGTAATTCGAGTTGTATAACCGATGTGCATGTGTTGACGTTTTGTTATTACAGAAAAATTATGCTATTCAAGTTTCACCAAGAAGCAATGGTTAAAAAACCATTAATGTTAATTAAATGAACGCGTCGCGACTGCGCACGCTGCTCATGAGGAAGAACCCCTCTGTGGTTCGAAACTAGTGGAGCTTTTCTCAGTATATTCACGTGAGTAACCCGCGATTTTAGTTAATTTAATGTTAAATTAACTATAAAAGTATGTAATTTTGCTTTATGCATTCTAGATATTTAGTGCACAATGATACGTAGTTTGATACAAATAAAACCCAAATTCAAAAACTTAAACCAACTAAAATGACATTATAAAATGTTTACATAATGATATTCAATCTCAACGTTTATGGCCGCAAAGAGGTCAATTGTAGGACCTGATCTGCGGTCAATCGGGACCGCAAACAATATAAACGATACATGATCGCTATCATATGACTTTAGGGTCACCCTTGTGGGACCCCGCAAACTTCGGACCTTTAGCTCGATCAATGAATTGCTTGTGACCCCTTGTGCAAGTTTAAACATGTTTTGGGGTAATTTTAGATGAAAAGTGGGAATAAAATTTAATAACTTGTACGGTCTGCAGAATTGTTGGGAATTTTTTCGGCTCATTCATGCGCTATATTCCTATAGGAACTGGAAAAAAACAATACTATCAATAAATTGTTTCATAATGTTTCTTGAGTTAAAAACATTTCATTATTCTTTTTTATTTTAAGTATGGAAAGTCATGCTTCGGCATGAATGGGCAGACTCGACCGGAGTAATTCCACTGACTCACAGAAGACCGACGTGAAACAACGCTTACGTTGTGTTTCATCGTGTGACTGAGTTTAGCGAAGACAACAATCAACAATAGGAGCAGGCAACAATCCTCAAATTTCTAATCCCCAAAAGGCCGGTAACGCACTTGTAACGCCCCTGGTGTTCCAGGTATCCATTGGCGACGCCGATTACTTACCATCGGGTGATATGTCAACTAGTTTTTTTTTTTAGCCTTTTCTCCACACTAGGATTATCTCCTGTGTCGTGGGTGCGTTTACAAACATACAAGTTCACATGCACATGACACCCAGACCCGAAACAACAATTTGTGGAGCATACAAAGTGTTGTTCCGTGCGGGAATCGAACCCGCGACACGTTGCACGGCAGCCGACCTTGTTTACCGACTTATTTCATAAAAAGGGCGTATAATAACGATTAAAATGACCGAAAAAGTAATAAATAAACACCAAAAATAAATATAAACAATTTATATCAGCAACACGTTTTCCAAAAGGGCTCAGAGGTCTGACAGAGTTTTATTCCGGAACTTTCTTTAGAACAACGTTCGTAACTGTCCTTCTAACTAATCTAGATTAATCTTTGGTATTACACGATCTCTTAAGAATACCGTCCGCAAACTTGTTGTTTGTAAATCGCGATGAGAATACACATTGCTTGCTGTCTTTGTTGACCGTACCAATATTATTTAAGAGGTAGTTTGTTTGTCTTGGTTCACGTTAGTGCATTACCTACATATGTATTGAGACAAGGTTCTATCCTCTGTGTACTATCTTATATTACTTCCTACTAACATTATAAATGCGAAAGTTTGTGAGAATGTATATGTATGTTTGATACACTTTCACGTCAAAACGGTTGAAGGGATCGAGATGTTATTTGGAGCAGGTCTGGAATAACACATAGGCCACTTTTTATCCCTCGGAAATGCGGGCGAAGTCATTGGCAGAAGCTAGTCTGCTATATAATTGTCTTCAAGTTCAATATGTATCAATGTGTTAATTATGTCCTTTTTCGTGAATATTATATTTTACTTTTTGGCTCCTTTTGATTTAGGACAAGCATGATGAGAAATGAGAAAGCAAGAAAGAAAGAAAGAAAAAGAATTTATTTGGCAAATGGCACACAAACAAAGATTATGATTTGTGAATATTATACTGCCTTGTTGGCTGAGTGAAAAGTGGGTGTTGCATTGTATAGCGGCATTAAGTGCCGTAATTTGCACCTCTGCCTACCCCTTCGAGGATAATAGGCGTGTATTGTCATGTGTTATATTTTACTTTTTAGTTTCTTTTGATTTAGGACATGCATTATGAGAAATTATTAAATGATAACATAATAATCACGAGCAAAGCAACAGAAAAACATAACTACTTTATTTAAACTGAACTATAGAAGTCGGCACTAAATTTATAGGTGGCACTTTATCAAATGATCTAACTTTGGATCTAAGTTCAGATCTTCATGGCATTATCATTCATATCACGTATTGCGTTATTGACTCAGGTCTGTGACTGAATTCAGTCGAGTGCAGCATGAATTATGTTTAGCATAATGAAACAGTTCAGATGGAAGATCCTCAGTTGAAGATACTGGAGGTTATAAAGGAAAAGGGGTGCAAATAGAAAATAAGCATCATGACGAGGTATGAAAATTATAAATATTTAGTCTGTATTCTTTTCTGTAAAATTACATCTTCAACTTTATTTTATTGGCATAACGTTGAAAATCCAAAGAACAAATAGTTTGGAGTAGTTTGACTGTACAATTACTCTTATAACTTAGTTAGTAAAAATAGATGATTTTTAAAATCAATTTGCTAAGCGTAATTATTCAAAATAGGTCAGTCATCTAAATGATTACCATACAATATATTTGTCTGTTCATTCAACATTTGGATTGCTTCTTCCTTATAACGTGTATCGATCAACATAATGGTAGCACCGAGGGTCACCACTGAACCGAAGAAGACTTTAAGTGCTTCTTAGAACAATCAATGATGAGATATATTATCCATAGGTAGGATTTCCTTCGATTTTTCTTCCTTTAATATTTCTTGTGTTTATCCAGGTTGCAGCTTTCTTCCCTTAAGTATCTATAGATTTGTTCATAAATACTAAAATTCAATTATAAAGCAGTACGTCTAAAGTAATGTTGTTGTAATAAATAATAATCAATACTTTTTTATTTCCTTTAGCTATTTTTTCTTCTTATTTAGCCATTTACTTGTCTGTGATTAGATTATTATTTTGTACATTTTAGTCTGTATAAAGGAATAAGTAAATGACAAAATACGCAATTATTTACCTCGGTCAGAGATGAAAATGTTCCATAATATTAAACCTAAGACTCAGACAGGACAGGATCACCTATCTTTGCATACTAGAATAGTGAACTAGATATTCAAAGTTGTAACGAACGCACGCTACTAATCAGTCACAAAAGTACAATAACAAACTTTCTTATTTAAATACCAGACAGTCAATAATAAAGTCATTTATAAAAATAACAGAATCATTATCGTAATAAACCACGTAGGGGAACAAATAAAAATAGGAAAACACACTAGGAATGGCGGAATAGAGAAATGGGAAAATAGCGAACGAAGCGACGGACCACTGAGTAAACTTGAAAAATTTTCATATCATTTGTCTTTTGGCATGATCGATGTCAAAGAGGAAAAAACACGGACGATTTTTCCCAACGGTTTTTGGTGGGCAGGTAAAAAATCCTGCTAGTCATACTGCCTGGAAATGTCACGGTTCACGCTTGATCGGCACTGTCACTACACGTCGGTAGAAATCTATGTTTTGTGATAAATAAATCTATCATTGAGTCCCAGTTTTTTAAGTGATATATTGACATAGTTGCTGAGAAGCGATAAAGTGTAGTATTTCAATTTAAAAATGTAAGTTCGATGTTTAATTTTCTGAGGATTTAAACAGTTATTTCATACAATGGTAGGACTTGAATGATATCAAAAGCCTCATTTTTGAACATGTCATTTGAAAAGCCTTAATTCGAGAACTTCTGCTCGAGAACCACTCGTTTCTCAAGATCTTTAAATTAATTATAGTAACGTCCTATTTCACTCCCATTAAACATACATATTTATAACAACGCGAAGACTTCTCGTTAATCATAAAATAGTCAATAATTTATACAACAACAGAAATTATTACATCCATTGTTATGTACGTGACTATGGTGACTTGAATTTGTCTGGGCCATAAATAAAATTATTTCTGGTTGTTGTTAGGACCCTACAAGAGATTAGATTAGACAACTACGTCAATATGTTATAGTTTCTGATATTAAAATGACTTTAAACTTTGATACAGATATTAATTTGTCTTAATATTCCAGCTGGTTTAAGTATTTTTCTCGTAGATACCGTTGTTGGTTTTTTAACCATCTATTTACTTGTTAGGTTTTTAATAAGCATTTTATAATCAAATCTCATCCAATAGTTAATCTAAGTCATTATGAATATCACTGCCAGTTCATTTGAGTATATTCTATTTTATTGTAAAGAAACAACGAAAGGTATACCTCTATAACCTTCTTTCATTAAGTCCAAAATAAGAAAGGGTATTTAAAAGATCCTGGGAACGGAGAAGTACTAAACTTCTTGCTTTTGTTAGATAAAAATAAAAATTCATACTATAACAGACGGAAATAAAAGCAATTCTTAGCATTTCGCTCTGAGGAAGTTCAAAAAATTATTCATTGTAGCTACTTACTTACGTAACAATGTTACAAGAATTCAGGGAAACCTTTTTCTTTAACAAAATTTATTTACATAATAAAATGTTTAACTTTTCATTATTAACTAATAATAACATTATTACATAATACGATTGTAAGAGTTGGACATAATTTGGTAATTATGCAGATACAGATAAATCAGTTATTTACAAGAAAATTGGTGTGGTTAGCTATTTTAGGATTTCATTGGTTTCCGTATACAAATAACAGTCTAAAGCGCTAATCATTAACATTATCAATTCCATTAAAAAACACTTCAAAAGAATAAATTCTATTTAAAATTAAAATATTCTTCATTAATGAACTCTGCAGCTCTCTCAGCTACCATGATACAGGGTGCGTTAATATTACCACTAGTTATTTCTGGCATCACACTGGCATCCACTACTCGCAAATGTGATACTCCATGGACCTTCAGTCTACTATTCACAACTGCTGTCTTCGGATCAGGGCCCATCTTACAAGTACCTACAAGATGGCTCATAGAAGTTACCAAATTCATAGAAACACATTCCCAATAGCCTTCTCTATCCAATTCAAAAACACCGCAAGCTGGCCAGTTCATTCTTCCTAAAAATCCTCGTATACTCTTGAAAAAATTGGTCTTCACTACTTTAGACGCCATTTTTAGACCTTGAACGGCGATTTCTAAGTCTCTTGCGTCGCTGAAGTAGTTTGTAAATATGAGAGGTGCGTCTTTTGGATTATCTGTGTTTAAAGATATGTTTCCTCTTGAATATGGATGTAGAAGATTGAAAGCAAAGAAGTAAAGTGAATGGTTCTTATTCAGTTTTGTCATAGAATCTATTATGGAGTGTTTGTATCTGTATTGAGATTTAAGCATCCCTTCTAAATCAGTTGTATTCTTTGGGACTATTGAAAGGTGAAGTTGGAATTCTGGATGAAAGGGATTATTCTTAGTAGAATAAAATGCTGTTATGTCAGTGAACTTTGCACTTTCAGCTAATCGTCCAGTACGATCTAAAAGATAGTTTGCAACATCTCGATGGGTTTCTTTTACTGTTAGTTTTTCAGGTCCATCACCGTAAACGGTTATTGGAACCAGAAGATGATCTTGAAGATTCTGTCCTATCATCGGAGAATCAACTAGACAGCTAACATTCTTAGCTAGTAAGTGCTCTTTAGACCCAATGCCGGATAACATCAGCAGATGTGGTGTGTTTACGGCTCCAGCGCTCAAAATTACTTCATGAGTGGCATAGAAATTTAGAATTTTACCTTCTTTTTCTACCTCAACACCGAAGCATAATTTTGAATCTTTTGTTATTAATAATTTTCTTGCAAGAGCATTTTTAAGTATCTTGACCTTCCATTTGTTCTTAATTGGCTCCAAATATGCTGTATATGTGCTTTGTCTCTCTCCATTGGTCGCCGTGGCCGTTACAATACCAGAACCCATAAGACCAGCCATATTCAAGTCAGGAACGTATCTAAATCCCATTTCATGCCAAGACTTAAGGATATTGTTGGCAATATCTCTATTGGTGCTATTAAACCTATTTAATATTAATTGTCCTTTATCACCGTAATATTTGTTAATGGCAGGGTCTTTTAACATTTTCTCGTTTTGAAGATTTTCAATCTTTTTGAAACATCGATGGATATCGTCGTGAGTCCAGTCGATGTTTCCAGCGTTAAACCATTTTTGGTAATCCTGGTCGTGTCCACGAATGTAGTGCATTTCACTGAGGCTGCTGCTTCCTCCAAACATTTTGCCTCTTGATAAGTTTATGGAGCCGTTAATAATGGCTTGATTTATAACTCCGTTGTTTACTGATAGATAATTCCAGTTGAAAAAATCATCAGTCATTGAGTTGTCTAAGCCTGGAATCTGAAAATTAGAAGTAAAATACTCGTAAATGACCAAATTATAAAAAAATGCTTCAAATGTTATTACAGATATGTTAAATTTAATTGTCACACAAATTTTTGTTGGCGTTTCTGTGACTTTACATTTAATAGGCATTTGATTCCAATATCGATAGGCTTAACATGTCATCTAGTAAATTATGAACCAAGTCGTGTCCAAATATTATTAAGTGTCAAATCGCAATATGATGAACAAATGATGAAGTTGAATAATCTCTCATCTCCGCTAGATGGCGCTTTAGCTGTCAGCATCTTTGTTGTTGTTCTCCGTAAAAAAAAAATATTTAAAATTACTAATTGAGTGAATATTTAGTTGAATGTTTGTCTAGTCTGAGTAATTAACTGTTAACTATCAGTGATATTATTATCTAGTGAATGTGACATTGGCTAAAGTATATAAAAAAAGAAAAACAAAAACTTTCTCAAAAAATAGTGACCAAGACAATAACAATTAAAATATATGGATTTAAATCAATAATTTACTATCTAAACCACAAAGAACAGATAACATGTGTTAAAACATAAATACTTATCAAAAACCTAATATTCTACTACAAAAGTTATGTAAACAAACTACAAATAACAAAGTGAAGTTCAGTGCAATAAAATCACAATAATATCAAGGAGTGGACAAAGTAATAAAGTGCGTTAAAAAGATAGATGATAGGTGCCTAAGTATATCATAAGTGTAGTGAAACAGAACGAACAAAGAAAAAGTGCAAAAAATTCCTAATACATGAGTCATAATAACCGCCATAAGATTTAAATAAAGCAAGCATTTACATTGGGACTCATATATTCGACATATCAACATTGACTGATATGGCTCAATGGTAATACCTTTTGCTTTTGAGCGCTGTACACGACAAATCCCGAGATCGATTCCAGCGATCGGTACTACTTACCAACTCTTTTTGGAAAAAAAATATATTTTTTTATTTTTTTCCTTTTTTTGGTTTTTTTTTTGTGTCAAGAATAATAATGGAGGAAAATATCACTTTTCGTACCCGAAAATTATTTAAATCAAGCTCGGTCAACGATATTAGTCAAGAAAATTCACTCCTTTTTGACACAACTATGATGAGTCTGCCAAATACATCTCTAAATTCCAGTCAAACAATTATGGATCTTCAGGAAAAAGTTAAAACATTATCAAACGATTTACAAAGCGCCCACCAAGAAATAGAAAATTTAAACTCCGAAAATTTTAGATTGAAAACGGACTTGCAGAAATACATCAAAGTAATAAATGCTTACAAAGAAATAAACTCTACGGATAACACAAATTTTACTCCTCGCTCACAACACAAACGTAGATCTAGCCTAAACAAGAATAAAACACCTGCGACGAATAAAAATCAAGTTTGCTTAACAACACAGGTAAATCAAGAATTATTTAAAACGCCTGCAATAGAGAAAAAGCAACCAAACGCATTGATGATACAAGAAACTAGTTGCAATACGCAGGTAAACAAACCACAAAATACAGGAATTATTCATGAGATTACACGATCAGAGATGAACCATAGTTCAGACAAAGCTACCTTGGAGGCATCATTGCAATATCAACAGAATGACGCCATAGTAAAAACTCACGTAATGAAACAAACCACTACAGAAAATCAACATACAATGCAACAAATGAGCAATGCGGAATGCTACAATGGAAAGAGGAAAGCTGTTATTATTGCGGATCAGCAGGGACGCTACGTTCAGGGAATCCTTCAAAAACTATTAGGAGATAAATTTTTAGTTACATGTTTCTGGAAACGAGGGGCAACATTGAGGGAAGTCTTAAACACCGAAAAAACAGAAATAAGTTTATTGGGGAAGAATGACTTTGTTATTGTACTGGGAGGAGTCAACGATAAAAACCCCATTGATACTCAAATCAGTTTGATAAATTTCTTAAACTGTACACAGCAGACTAATGTGATCGTTTCTGAAGTACTGTATAATACTCATTTGAATGTTAGAAAGTTAAACTGTAAATTTAAACTTATTTGTTTACAATACACTCACACAAATTACGTAGGCATGAACTACTCAACCTTTGTTCCAGACTATGGATCTTTAGCATTGCATATATCTCAATTGACATTAAGGGAAATTTTACGTATTGCCTATAAACAAAACTTTAGTAAGTATTCGACTGAAAAGCGCAGCATTGACACTGCTCCAATGTGTACTGAAAGATATACTCAAACAGAAAATATTCATGATTTGGATCAACACGATAAACGTTATAATACCAGTAATGAGTTTTTTCGACTATAAACATTTAAATATTCTGCACCAAAATATCAATGGGTTGATTACTAAATTGGATGAGTTAAATGTACACCTGTATTCTATAGGCAAGGATAATAATGAAAATCCCGTTGATATTTTATGCATTACCGAACACAATATGACCTCGGAAGATACAAAAATACTTAAACTGCAAAATTTCATATTGGGAGATTTCTTCTCGCGCAAAACCCGGAGTGGAGGGTCATGTATAATGATAAAAACAAACCACAAATTTAAAATTATTCCTGAATGTCGAACCCTAAGTCTCACAAATGTTTTCGAATGTAGTGGTATCGAACTTATTGACCACAAAATTGTAATATTATGCATTTATAGACCACCTAAAAATAGACGAGACATTTTAGATCTTTATTTTTCTAGGCTAACAGAATTATTGAATAATATATTATACACAAACAAGAAAATTATTATATGCGGTGACTTTAATATTAACAGACTTGAGAGAAATAATATATCCAGACAATTTGATCAGATACTATCCAGTTTTAACCTAACATTGACAATAAACGAACCCACTAGACTGAGTAGCATGACGTGTATAGATAATATAGCGCATAATATCAGAGGTTCAAAAATAAAAGTATTGGAATTTTCACTCTCCGATCACACAGCACAATTATTGACTTGTCCAGTAAAGAAAAGTTACTACATTACTCACTGGTATAAAGTTAAACGTGATTATTCCGAAGAAAATATATCGAAATTTACAGATTGTATTAAAAATCTCAGTTTTACCGAATGCTACACTAATAATGACCCAGAAAAAAAATTTGACACATTTTATAATTCATTCAGACTCTTTTACAATTTATGTTTCCCTGACACGCGTGTAAAAATATCTATTGCAAAAAGGCCAACGTGGCTGAGTAAAGGTATACGTATATGTTCGAACCGTAAACGCCAATTATTATGGAAGTACAGACTGACGGGAAATCCAAATGATGAAAAAAGGTTTAAAGACTATTCAAAAAGACTTAGAATTATAATAAAAAAAACACAGAAGTCACAAAACAGCTATTACATAAACTCAGCTGCAAACAAAGGAAAGGCAGTATGGAATATAGTAAATAATTATAAAACAGTAACTCCGAAAGAAAATATTGCACAAATAAAAGTAAAGGATCAACTGGTTACAATGCCTAAGGAAATTGCTCAGTTATTTAATGACTATTTCATTGACGACGTACAACCTACTTCCAGAAGATTAGTTACAGCTACAAAAACATATAATAGAAACTCAAATTCCATCTTTTTAAAACCAACCAATCCACATGTAATAGATCAAATTATAAAGGGTCTAAGGAATACCAATAGTACAGGGTATGACAATATAAATACGAAAATAATAAAACGGGTATCTGGTATCATAGCTCCAGTAATTAGTGACATTATCAATCTCTGTTTAGAACGTGGTGTCTTTCCTTCGAAATTAAAAATTACTGTTATAAAACCTTTATTTAAAAAAGAAGATAGAGAGGATATGCGTTTTTACAGGCCTATTGCATTAATACCGGTGATAGCAAAGGTTTTCGAAAAGGTTATATATAACAATTTATACAGTTACTTTGAAATTAATAACTTATTTACAAATGAACAATTTGGCTTTCGTAAGGGTAGATCTACTATTGATGCTCTTATTAAATTTCTGAAAAAACTAATGACCGGATTAGACAACAAAGAACAAATGATTGCTATTTTTATGGATATGTCTAAGGCTTTTGACTACGTTGACCATAACATCTTACTTGACAAACTGGATAGGTACGGGATAAGAGGGAATGCACTAGATCTAATAAATTCTTATTTATCTAACAGATACCAGATAACAAGTATAACGAAAATAGACAAGAACACAAAATACGAACATATTCACATGTCTGACCCTAAAATAGTTAAATTTGGCGTCCCCCAGGGTAGTATCCTCGGGCCTCTGCTATTCATTATATATATTAATGACCTACCAGGTTCTATGAACCAGGAAATCATATTGTTTGCTGACGATAGTACGGCGATTTTTGCTGACAGCGGTAAAGAGGATTTTGAAGGACAGGTGACTAAATCTCTCGAAGACATTATAAACTGGATGATATTAAATAACTTACAAATAAATATTACTAAAACCAACTATATGTCCTTCACAAATAAAAGCACAAAATTGAAAAAAATTAACATACATTATAAAGGTACAATTATAAATCAAGTCAATAATGCAAAGTTCCTAGGAGTCCATATCGACTCTGAACTTAACTGGAAAACGCAGGTAGACGATGTATGCAAGAAACTAAACCAGTTTTCATATGCCCTCCATGTACTTCGAAAAGTAGTAAATGAGAACGTACTATTAAATGTATATCATGCATATGTAGGCTCCACACTTAAGTATGGTATATTATTTTGGGGTAAGTCCACTAACAAAGAATTTGCATTCAAAGCCCAAAAGAAATGTATCCGAAGTATATGTGGACTTAAACAGACTGATTCATGCAGAGCGGAATTCAGAAGGTTAAAGCTCCTAACTCTGGCGTCAATGTATATATTGGAAGCAGCCTCAATCACAAAGCGCGATATCAGTAATTACGAAACAATGATAAGTACAAGACATAAAAATGAACTTAAGTTACCTAAGAGTAGAACAGTTAAGTTTAAATCAAGTGTATTTTGTATGAGTGTAAAAATTTACAATAAATTACCCGATTCTATCAAATCCATTCAGACATCAGCTTCTTTCAAATACAAACTCAAAGCATTTTTGATACAGAAGGTATACTACACAATCAATGAATATTTAAATGACAAATGTATGGAATAGTTAATATCTAATAACTATTCTATTGTGTTGATTATTTTGTGTATTATATTGATTGATTGATTCTTTTGTTTATATATATTTGGTTAGTTTGTTTTTTTTTTGAAATAATTTGCCTGGAAAATCATTAGTACATATACCTATACTGACTTCGCGGTAGAATAATGTACACCGTAGATAATAATCATTTTTAACCGACTTCAGAAAAGGAGGAGGTTTTCAATTCGACCTTATATTTGCTTTTTTCTTGTAATCGACTATCTTGTAATGTATGACTGTAATGTATCTACGACTAAAATGTAATATGTCTATGACTATGATATCAACGTAAATATTGTATTGTAATTATGAAAATTATTATATGGTGACTTTAATTTGAAATTTTTATACTTTGCACGCTTGCTCGCAGGCAGAATACAATGACTTTGAGGCTGTAAGATCTTCCTTTGTAAATATGTATTCTTGCAAATAAATGAATTTGAATTTGAATTTGAATTTGAATTAAATGTCTATCATATCAGTATTAGTTGCCGATTTGATATCTATACTACCTAGTACACTATACAGTTAAATGGATTTTTCATTGGCGCTTACATGAGATTCAACAGGCGGGTCGCCTCCAGCCTCTATGAGCAATATCTTCCAATGTTTAACTTCACTAAGTCGTTTCGCAAGTACACTCCCTGCTGTTCCACCGCCGATTATTATGAAATCAAAACTTTGAAAGTCTGAAAGAGATATTATAATATTTTTTTTAATACGAAACTAGATATATCTCTGAACGCCGTTGTTAGGGAAAGGATCTATTTAAATATATTTTTTTTCTTGAAGGTCATCACATCATCAGCCTTTTACTATCCCACTGCTGACCATAGGCCTCTTCTCAACGGAGAAAGAAGGAGTATTATATAAACAATGTCTCAAGGCAGTTTGGTTTCTGAATTTAATGAAGTCGATCGGTACATACTTAGAATGGGAGTATCAGGAACATTCTGATGACTGAGGAGACACTGTGCTGCTGCGAAGTATTGGAGCGTGGCAGCAAATATTTGTGGACTTGCCCCAGTCGTGGGCGCCAGACATGACGCATTGTTACTGGAATATTAGTGAAACAAAACTATTTACGCCTGTACCTACGTGTTATTTGTCTAAATGTAAGAGAACTTTTCGCTACCTACGTACTTGGAACTAAAGAAACGGAGGCTACTAGAGATTTTATTTCATGTCATCTAGCTTTAAAAAACATATTAATTTTACAAGAAAATGCTCTCAATTTAAAGGCAACTAATTGGGTTGCGGAAAATAGATAGATGATGGTATTTGTTCCATGAAGTGCTGAAATTTAGTTGGATCTAAATAATATATAATTCAGTGTTGATAATAGGCAATTCCCTAAATTATTTTTAACGCCCGTCTAGTTGAACATTAGCCAAGTATTTTTTTTTCTCACAAAAGTAAATATTATCGACTGCAAGTTGTGACGTAACGACCTCCCATTCTTAAACTTAACGCCATTTTATCAAATATTGTAACTTTACATGAACAAATAAAAAATACGTATCTAATATTTTTCGATTATAAAACTGACGGACTAATTAAAAATTTCAATACTCATACCCTTGAAAAGTATAAAAACGAGTTAGAGTAGCATTATCTACAGCAAATCCCGCTACTCCTAATGAGGGGATAGCTGGTAATAAGTTTATAATTACAGTTGCTCCTCAAAAAGATATTTGTCCTCAAGGTAAAACATATCCTATAAATGCTGTTGCTATTAATAAAAATAAAATAATTACTCCAATTATTCATGTATATTTTAAATGGCAACTGCCTTATTGCGAAGGTGTGGGTACAACTGTACAAAGCGTACATGTACAAATTATACATGACTAATAAATAATTCTCGAAATACTCACCACCAAGTCATGTTTTCAAGAATACACTATCACTTTCATGAAGATAGACTGAACAACGATTGAAAAACAATCCATTCATAACCAACTTATAAGAAATCGTTCATATTAAAATATACACAAACCACATACAATAACTTATTCTCTTGGAATAGGCGCATATATGCGATTATTCAAGAATAAGACCTGCCTCGTTGGCCGAGTGGTCGCAAGTGCGACTGCCGGGCAAGGGGTCTCGGGTTCGATTCCTGGGTCGGGCAAAGTATTACTGGGTTTTAAAAAAAATCTCAGTAGTAGCACGGAGTCTCATATTGTGCCCGGTATATGGTATTAGTCGCATCCCCTATTACATGGGACTCATAACATAAATAGTGAGAAGTGGGTGTTACTTTGTACAGTGGCATAATGTGCACCTCTGCCTACCCTTCGGGGATAAAAGGCGTGATATTATCTTATGTGTTCAAGAATAAAATTAAAGTATAACATTATAATATACTATGTATAAACCAAGCCAGCTCACAATGAACAAGCGTGGTGATTAATGCTCAAACCTTATTCGTGCGAAAAGAGACCTTTGATTAGCCGTGGCCACTTATAGGTTGTTAATGTGATGTCTGTGTACGATGTGATATGTTTGAAGAGTATGTGGAGTTTACGTGCGTGTGTGTGTGTGTGTGTGTGTGTGACTGTTTATTTATAGAGGAAAGTGACCAAATATGGAATACCATTTTGTTTCTTACGCATAATTTTCACAAACGTTGCAAATAATAAAACTTTTTGTGGTAATTACAACAATTATATATTGTCGCTTTATTTTGTAACAAGAATTGCATACATTTCTTTCTTTTGAGCTAAAAATTTAAAAAAAATACTAATCGACAAAATTGGTACCTAAATTTGGAATAGGTACCCCAAATATGGAATAAGTGCTATTAATACGATTAAAACTAAACCGGAACTTAAATAAAACTGTTTAGAAAGGTTGGCACAACATAGAAAAGAACACAACGTATTTGCAAAAGTCACAAATCAGGCATCAGTCTCTACTCCGGGGCAATCAATATGTGCCCAGAGTCCACATTATGAGGCACTTGAGCCATGTTTCTCTATGAGTATCATTGGAAAACAGAATACTACAGAAAATACACTCCGAATCTTCAGAGTCTGGAGTTGTATTTTCTATCAAAGCATCAGCTCACTGTCTGTATCAAACAAAACAATGGACCATTCCATAATTGGATTTTGCAACGACTTTAAACTGACATTAATCTATACTAATATTATAAAGAGGAAAGATTTGTGTTTTTGTATATTTGTATGTTTGTAATGAATAAACTCAAAAAGTACTGGACCGATTGCAATATTTTTTTCACCATTAGAAAGCTGGATTATTCAGAAGTAACATAGGCTATATAATATCACGCTAGGTCCTATATATCCGCGGCAGATGGATATTGATTCTGTTGGTGTTACATACCGCACGCGAGTGTTGGATATGTCGGTTATGTGTTAACAAAGATTATTTATTATGTAGCGTAATATAGGAATAGGAATCTTGGGGGAAAGGTACGTAAAGCAAAATATCAGTAACCATTTTCAAAAATAAAAATACAGCGTTAAAGCTTTGATGAAGATAGAGTGCAGTAAAACTAAAATTAATAAATGTGTTTGCCAAATTAATTACTACAACTACAAACATACATTAACACACATAAATAACACTGCAGACGTCAAAGTCAGACGGTCGTAAAAAATATATTATTTTTCTCTCTAAGGAGTTGTTTATTTGAGAAATATGAATCGAAATTTTAACCACGAAGCGACCTCCAGTAGTGGATAGGATATTTAAAAAATGTGTAGTTATTTTTCTTGATTCTCAGCTGGCATTTACTTCCTTGACGAATGTAGCACAATAGATGATGTGTTTCAGTCAATATGTACAAAGGTGGATAAATAATTATGCGGCAAGAGATTTCATTGTGACGAACTATGCAAATACCGCAGTACCCGTTACTACATTGTAAACATATATGCTTGGCATAGCTGCCTATATCGTACTGGTAACGTGGAATCTTCTTTTCCGAAATTCTCAGGAATGGCAGATAATTTTGTCCAGTGTATGGCAACATAGGTTCGTGTCCTATTATCTACATGGGCCCCATTGTGTCCGAAGAAAAGTACGCTAGTAGAATAGGGTAGATGCCTAATTTTTATTTTAATGTCCGTCTGGTAGATTATCTATACTAATATTATAAAGAGGAAAGATTTGTATTTTTGGATTTTTGTATGTTTGTAATGAACAAACTCAAAAACTACTGGACCGATTGCAATAATTTTTTCACCATTAGAAAGCTGCATTATTCAGAAGTAACATAGGCTATATAATATCACGCTAGGTCCTATAGTTGTGGAGCAGTAACCAAAAATGTTTTAAAAACGGGGGAAAAGTATCGTTTCTGAGGCCTTCCGTGGCGTGCGCTGAGCATATAGTTAAAGTTATACAAAAATGCTCTATAGATGAATTGTTCATCTTAACATTATTTTTAAAAAAGTCCGCGAGAGCATATGTCTACCTTTTATAGTTTACCCATAACAATCGTTTTAGTGAATGGTTCAATCCTTATAAAAGTTTGCTCTAGATAACTTTTGAATTGTTCAATCTGTTACCTTAAGACGCGAATTCGACAACGGAGGGCAGTACGCTAAAAAAAACTGAGAATAAATATAAATAAAACGTAAAACTATGTAAAAAATCTTAAGTCCCCCCGTGCGAAGCCGGGACGGGCCGCTAGTATTTTTATATTTAAGAAATAAATATAATTAAATACCACCGAAATCGACAAAAGAACATCTAAACTGTCTCTAAAAGTTATTAAAACCACACGATGTGCACTTTTTAAAGGAAAAATGCGTATCTTTCACATACGTTAGAAAGTTATGCAGAAGCGGCAAAAAAAAACACTGCAATATTGACGAAAGGGCTCACTCGACTGATATGTCACAGCCTGTACCCGCAGATGGGGATAGAAACAAAGAGACAAACAGTGTTTCTTGCGTGTGTGAATTATAGTTTCTTAGTATAGCCGGTATTCCATATTAGGGATACTATTCCATATTTCGTCACTTTCCTCTAATTCCTTCTACATTTGATTTGTCTTAGCTTCTCTAAGGCCACTCGCTTGTTCATTTACTAAAAGTGAAATCGTCGTGAGCTGGGGGGGAGCACCTGCTTAGCTCTAAAATCAATTTTGGTAGACTCAAAACCATGCGTGAGAAAATGAAAAAAATAACTTTTATTTATTTATGTCAGCCAACGACTGTTTACACATCATATTACAACAAATCGGTTTAGATACAATATGCATTTGCTAGTGTAACAATCAATTAAAGGCTAACACATCATGCTCAAGAGAATAGTTAGGTATTAGCCCAAGTTTAAATTATTCAATTAAATTAAATTAATAAACATAAAACACAACTTTTTTAAAAACAAATGTTTGGTAGTTATTCTGCAATTAAAACATATTTGTTCAAATCATATGTAACCACATTTGATTTAGAGGTATACTCCAATCGATTCTGAGGTACCACTTTACTTCAAAATCTATAGGACATTAAATTATTGTGTGCAGTGAAACTTAAATAAATAGTGGCCTGCCAGGAGCTCACCATTTCTTTTATTAATTGTGTATTTTATTATGAAAGAAAAGACACATGTTATTATTACAGAAATAATAATATTATTCGACATAATAACAGGTGTTTCGCATAATTAGCATTCATAATAATTATTATTATATACAGGGTGCAACTTAAAAAGATTTTGTACTGAAAAAATATAAACCTTTTTGTTTATTAGAACAACCAATAGTTGTTACATTTGGTTTTACATTTAAACAGTATGGAAGATAACGATCACAATTTTGAATTATATTACACTAGCTTTTACCCGCGGCTCCGTTTGCGTCACAAACGGATAAAAAGTAGCCTATGTGACATATACCAATACACACAGCGCCATCTATACCAATATTTTTTCCCTCGGAAATATCAAATCTTTCCGGGATAAAAAGTACTCTATTATTTAATCCGGACTTCTAACTTATCGTCTGCCAAAATTCAAAGCAATCGGTTTAGTAGTTACGGCGTAAAAGCGGAACAAACAAACAAACAAATTCACTTTCCGATTTATAATATTATTAATATAGTAAGGATTAATACAATAACAAAAAATATATATGTCGCAGAATCAACAAAGATGCACAACTATCGAGTATCGTTATTTTAGAACAACGCCATCTGTTATCATTTATCGGAAACGTCAAGCAGTGTGCATGGGTGATGGTCGGTACGGGGCGTGGCATGTTGGCATTTGAAAGGCGTCACTTTTGAGTTGGATACGAGGGTGAGCGGTTGTTCTGCCAGCCCGTACCGAACTTACCGCGTTTACGAAGAATCAGATGACGAAGTACCCCCAAAGGGTGAATTGTCTTCTACATAGGTATAATTGTCAATGCAGATATTATATAACCCAGATATCATCAATATGTTAATGCTCTGAATTCAATAATTGAAAGCGTAGGTACAAAGTATTAAAAGTTTGTTGTACCTATTTAAGAATTATATTTTCCTTAAGCATACTTTCCATATTCTCGACTGACTGCCTCGTTGGCCAAGTGCGACTGCCGGGCATGGGGTCTCGGGTTCAATTCCTGGGTTTTTTTTTTTTTAAGGGGGGAAAATCATCGATTGACTGCTCCCGCCTGGGTGAGGCGGAAGGGAGTGTCAGACTCTTACTGACTAAAAACCACCCCGTTCCTTCTCCTGCACGTCGAGCCGGAGCCTCGGTTACCCGTTAGGTTCTCCGCGACTCAATTCCTGGGTAGGGCAAAGTATTACTGGGTTTTTTCCCGGTATATGGCAATACCACAATGGCTCACCCCCTATTACGAAATTTCTTCACAATTGTAATCTATAAACATAATACTACCTCCCATTAAAGCCGTGGCTAATAATTATAGAGCACCTTATATATTAAAAACACTACTTATAGAAAATCCACAAAGTCCCAATGACGCACAAAATTGTTTAAATTTAAAGATGATATTAATAATTTCATATACACAGCTGCTAATTAAGATTAAATTACCAAATTGGTATAAAACGTTGTCTTTTCAAGGACCTCCAACTTTTTGAGAAGTCTGTTAAAAATGTTCGTCAGTCATCGGTCATGGAAACCTAGGTTACTATTGCAAAAGCACAGTCTATTTTTTTTTAGTAGAACAAGCATGCCTCACTTCCCTAAACCACTGCAACTCCTGTAAGCCAGGATCTACGGTAGATACAACCATGAAAACACCGGAACACTGAAGTCCGTCGCGTCTCGGAGACATGAATAACTGTCTTGGTTCCCGCGACGAAATGACTCAGAAGGTATTTATAAGAGGAGAAGAAAAAAAGCCTATGTAATAAATAAATAAAATAACTAGCCTCGCTGGTCGAGTGTTTGCAAGTGCGTTTGCCGGGCAAGAGGTTTTTCCCGGGTCGAGCAAAGTAATACTGGGTTTTTAAAAATTGTCAATAGTAGCACGGTGTCTGGAATTATGCCTGGTATATGGCAATACACTCACCCCCTTAGTTTATTTTTATTAACACTTCTGTATAACAAACATACGATGGCGGACTTAATGCCGGGTGGCATTCTCTAACAGTCAACCATGGGGTGATGCAGAGATGTGCAACAGTAGGTGTAATAGGTATAATGGTTTATGTGATGCATAACTGTAAATACATACACATATCCGTATTACATGTGACTCATACATAACTAGTAAAAAGTGGGTATTACATTGTACAGTGGCATTAAATGCCGTAAATGTGCACCTCTGCCTATTCGGGAATAAAAGGCGTAAAATAAAAAAGCCATTTATTTCTAACATTTAATTTTACATTTTATTCTTGCTGTTGGTGTTGTTAGTGTAAATTTAAATCTTAAACTTAATTAATCGTTTGTGTTAGGTAGTTCGCATCCTCTAAGAACCCCTATTGAGTAAAGGACTATGTAATACATACTTAATTTTATTCGTATTCATAATCAAAATGTTAACATACCTATTAATATAATATACAAACCAAAACATATTTTGGTGAATATTTCCCTTTTACTAGTCCTTAATAACCGTAATTAATTGATACTTCCTTTCAAGTTATACCAGCATTTATCTAAGAAAATATTAAGACGAAAAATACATTTCTCGAAGGGAATATTCTTATATTTCCTGTCCATCAATCAATTCTGAAAATACAGGAAGAAAAATGTTTTGGTCATAAAGCGAGTATAATAGAAGGGGTTAAAAGTTATTACGGGAACGACAAAAGGTTGAATAATGAACGAAACAAAAGCTACGTAGGCTAGCTGTAAATACGATTATGCGAGCCCTTTCTACCTTACCACGGAGTACGAACCAATGGAGGGATATTTTTAAACATAACATAAAATCACGCTTTTTATGCCCGAAGGGGTAGGCAGAGGTGCACATTACGGCACTTAATGCCACTGTACAATGTAACACCCACTTTTCACTATTTATGTTAAGAGTCCCATGTAATAGGGGGTGAGCCTATTGCCATATACCGGGCACATTTCCAGACTCCGTGCTACTACTGAGATTTTTAAAAACCCAGTAATACTTTGCCCGACGCGGGAATCGAACCCGAGACCCCTTGCCCGGCAGTCACACTTGCGACCGCTCGGCCAACGAGGCAGTCAATATTTTTAAAAGTATCAAGAAATACTTGCTAAATTAATGATTATGTTTTTCGGCTTACTGCAGATTGTCAGGGAAGTCCCCTGACAATCTGCATGCTGCATGAGCAGTTTCTCGTCACACAGTTATGCGCGTAAGCCAAAAAGTAGGTAGAAGTAGTAAGCCGTAAGTAATAATACAAAAATAATTAGTGTTAATTGTTTCGAATTTACGTTTTAAAACATATAACCAAAAAAGGGATCTCCTATGTTTGATCAAAAGGAATTTGACAAATTTTCACTTCTCAAACATGTTTGGCAACTTGGCTTGTCGAGATGTGCTTCTATTCTATTAATGGATTTTTAAATCACAATTTTCATTTCTCAAACATGTTTGGCAACTTGGCTTGTCGAGATGTGCTTCTATTCTATTAATGGATTTTTAAATCACAATTTTCACTTCTCAAACATGTTTGGCAACTTGGCTTGTCGAGATGTGCTTCTATTCTATTAATGGATTTTTAAATCACAAGTTTTGACATTATTTAATAATTCGACATTATAATATATAATATTATGACATTGTATTTAGTATTTTGACATTGAATTTAAATTTTTTTACATTTACTGACGTTTTATTTAGTATTTTAGTTTAGTATTTTGATAATTTACGTTTTGACATATTGACATTGTATTTAGCATTCAAACATTTTATGAAATATTTAAACATTTTGATGGAAATAACATTGTTACTTTTATTTAATGACATGTACCAACCAAATTCTTATAATGTGTAATTCAATTTAATTGGCATTATTGTAATTACTAGTTTTTTTTTATATTTTACTTTATTTTATAAAGCATGGTTAACTTAATATTTCTACACCAGCAATGGTAGTGTATGTGAAACAATATTTAATGTAAAACCTCAATGTACCATATACTTGGAAATAAATGACATTCATTCATTCATTCATGTTTCGCATAACTTCATTTGCCAAATTATTATTTAGCGAAAAATCTATATACAAAAAAAACTGTAACGCAAACCTTATGTTTGGAAATTAAACGTTCATACTATAACTTGTTTACCAACTAGTACTTTTGACGTTTTTTATTTCGTCAAGTATTTCCGTCAGAATAACAGTTTTTACGCCAAAAAAATCAAATAAGCTAAATATTTAGTCAAAGTCAAAACCGTTTATTTCAATTAGACCAGGAAGACACTTTTGAAAAATAAATTTTAAAATAAATTTTTGTAATAATGACGAGACCTTTGAAAAATAAATTAATGATAACTTAAACGAAATCATAACCTGGCTAACTGCAAATAAATTGAAAATTAATCTAGAGAAAACAACTTACATATCATTTGCACAAAGAATTAGTGGTAACAGGTTTCACGTAGGATATGACGGGAAAAATATTGAAGAGACTGACCATGCTAAATTCTTGGGTATCTGGATCGATAAGAACCTAAATTGGAAATCCCACATTGATAGTGTTTGCAAAAAACTTAGCCAATCCTCCTTCGCGCTATACAACTTAAAAAAGTGGCAAATCAGGAAACATAAACACGGCGTACCACGGCTATGTCTCATCAACATTGCGATACTGGCTTCTGTTCTGGGGAAATTCGTCGGATAGAGAAATGGCCTTCAAATCACAGAAGAAATGCATCAGGGCAATATGTGGTATACAAAGCACAGTCAGCTGCAAACCATATTTTAAAGAACTAAAACTATTAACTCTGCCCTCCCTTTACATATTTGAGGTTGCCAGCTACGTAAAAACTAACATCCACTTGTTCACCCACCCAAAAAGTAAACGTCATAAATATAGGATCTGCGCTACACAATATAAGAAAGCCATCTTCAACAAAAACATTTTAGGTATGGCACCCAAAATCTTTAATAAGTTACCTAAAGACATAATAGAAATTGACAATATTAATATATTTAAAAAACGACTACATGAATTTTTGGTAACTAAGTGCTATTATAAAATTAATGACTATTTAGATGAAAGATGCTAGACCTGCTATATCCGATTTGCAATATATGTAAATTTTTGGTTTTTTCAAAAAATGTAACCAACTCTGACTATCTTGGGTGATTCTAATCAGATTAACCATAGATTTGCCTATGTCGAACGTACATGTGACATTCTTCATTTTCCTTTTAATTTGACCACTTAAATTCTGATACATACTGACATTGGATTCTATGTAATTTTGTGCTTGTCATGACATCCCATATTACATATTATATTCCTTAATTAAATTATGACATTTCGCATTAGGGATTAAAGCTCATGATATGACTGATGACGATGGTTCAGTGGTTTAATTCCCATAATAAATGTCTTATTCCTGTGTAGATACTTAAATGACTATTAATGTAATTTTGTTTTCTAATTTAAATTAATCTATTTACTAAAACTTATATGAATGTGTATGCTTTAAGGCAAAACATAGACGGACTCGCTGTATTGCATTGTATGTCAATCATTCAACAACTTTATATAACCAATGTTTACAAATAAACGATTTCATTTCATTTAATTCATTTCATTTCAATAATAAGAAAAAATGTCAGTCTGTAGGTCAGTCCTCTAGTGAAGCTATTTGCTCGTTCCAAAGTGTAGATTCCTATGGAGAAGAACGAACAAGAAAGTCCATAGGTTCCTCTTTTTCAATCATGTTCTCAGTACAATTTTTGGTTACATTCTTTCGTTGAGTTCAATTATGTGAGAACAATGTAATACCAATATTTGGTCAAGGAGACGGAAAAAGAAAATAACCTTGAGGACGACAAATTGAATACAGTCTGGAGCTGACCTGTCCCATTTGACAGCGCCCGTTCACGAACATGACACGTAGACTAGCACCGCCCAACTCAACCATATTGTAGGGAATCGAGCGATCCATTGCCCGTGCCACTGCCCGTGCCACTGCCAATGAGACTTTTGAGTGAGCATGACAACTCCAAGCTGACTGACACACATGCATTCTACTAGTCTAATTTAATTTAGTTACTTACAGGGCTCTCACATTTACAATAATTATATAAAGTTTGACAGTGTGTATTTGAACAAAATGGCTGTACATAATTGGAACTCATTGGAACATCAATGTTTTTCGCTATCCTGTGGAGCCGGACCAGCCTGCCTCCAAGCATTTTTATCCTCTATGTAATCATTAAATTTGTAGTATGCTTTTCCACATAACGTTTTTTTAATATATATGTCGAAGATGGTTGCCAAAATCCTTTGTTTTGCTAAATAAATTATTCTTATTCTTATTCAAAGGAAATTGTAGATAATCTGTGGCAATTAATTTAATTTGTTCCAATTATTGAATACATATGGCAATGCTGCCAGCCTTCTGGGTACTTTCCCCACTGACGTCGATGCGGACGAGTTTTTCGATGCCTTATAAATAGTTTATGTAAATAGTTGTTTTTGTTTTTTCTATAATTAATTTTAATCTTTAGTTGTATATATTTAATTTAGTAATATTTAATTTTAATTTTATTTAAGTAATAGTTAGTTTTAATTTAAGTTTTTTAATGTATGTAAATATTAAAAGTAATAAAATAAAAAAAATATTGATTTAATGTTAGATTTTATTACTAATTAGGTACTTTTTGTAAATTTGAAACATGATTTATCGACTACCTACGAATTGATTTTGGCAACATATTCGATGAAAGTAAACGTTGTTGGTTCTGTTCAAAACAAATAACTGCTTGTCATATTATTATTTTTTTTGTAAAGTCTGTTTACCGTTGTTAAATCATCATTGTTTATTTATGATAATTATTCTTGTAATATTTGGTTAATTGTAACAATCTAAATGTTATTAGATTTACAGTATGTTAGTTTTTTGGTAAACGCGTGGCGGAAGTGCGCCATTGGGCAGAGATGTTGTGGAGGGAGTGCAAAGAGGGGCATCGCCCTATATAAGAGCCTGCACTGATTTATGCCGGCAGTTGCTGCTCACCACAATCACCATCAACGCCGTCGTGCGCATCCTGCAGGGGATTGTGACGGCGCTCATCCAGGAGCAGAGCGATCCAGTGCCGTTGCTCCTAGACGCGATCAAGTCCCTGATCTGCGATGGACCACCGGCACCTTAAGATCGTTCACTGGAACGCCAATGGGATGTCCCCCGAGAAGACCAGGCTATTGAAGCTGCTGCTAGACCAGCGGCAAGCTGATATAGCCCTGATCAACGAGACACACCTTAGACCGGTAGACAAGCTGAAGATGGCTGGCTTCCACATCTACCGGGAGGATCACATCTCGCCGTCAGGGATTGCCTACAGGGGACTGGCAATCCTGGTCAGGAGAAAAGTCGTCCACCAGCTACTGCCAGTACCGACGCTGCGCGCGTCCTACGCGCTGGGCGTGGAGATCTGCATCGACCATCAGCCGACCCGGGTGTTCGCGTTGTACAGACCGCCGCACTACCGCCTCGCAGTGGCTGACGTCCACACCCTGCTGGACTCGCCACTGCCAACCATCATCGCCGGTGACTTCAACCTGAAGCACACGGCGTGGAACGCGAACGCCAACACACGTGAAGGCAGCCGCCTGCTCGACGATGCGGAGCTCCACAACTACGTCGTGCTCGGGCCGGAAGCCCCGACGCACTACCCGCACGACCGGCAACTCACGCCCGACGTCATTGACCTGGCCGTCCTACGCGGAATCTCCGCGACGGTCAGCTGTGACGTCCTGGACGACCATCTCCGGTCAGACCACCAGCCAGTGAGTCTGACTATCGAGGACATCCCACAGCACCTGCGACCTCTTCCCCCTCGCCCACGGCGGGACTGGCGCGCATTCGCCGCGCACATGGCGCTAAACTCGCCGTCACACCGGATCGACACGCCCGCCGACGTCGACCGACTCGCCGCCGACTTCACCGCGGCTACCCAGACCGCACTAGCCGAGTCCCAGATGGCAAACGTGTCGTCACCGAGGAGGCCATCACCCCTCCCAGCCGCCATACTCGCCATGGTCGAGAGGAAGAGGAGACTCCGCAGGCAATGGCAAAGGACCCGATGCCCGACAATGAAGAGCTCGCTCAACGCTCTGGCCGCCAGAATCTCGTCCGCCGTGGCAAATCACACGGCCGAATCCTGGCAACGAGCCATCGAGCACGTGAGCGACGACTGGTCGGGCATACACAGATTGTGCCGCAGTCTCTCCGGGAAGCCAGCTCCGATAAGACCCCTCCTGGCCGGCGACGGTACACCCCGCTACCGAGCCGAAGACCGAGCGGAGCTCTTCGCTGATTCCCTGGAGAGCCAGTTCCAGCCCAACCCGGCCCGCAACGTGCAACACACAGCGGCTATCGAACTTCAGGTAGCACAGTACCTGGAGCAGCCGATCTCCCCCGAAGAGGACCCAATCGTGCTCTCCCCTGGCATGGTGCGGCGTATGGCTCTGCGAGCCCCACTACGCAAGGCACCCGGCCCGGACGGAGTACCCAACGAAGCCCTCCGCCGCCTGCCGCCACGAGGAATCGCGACGTTGACGCGGCTATTCAACGGCATCCTCCGCACCGGACACTTCCCTGCCAAGTGGAAGCTCGGCAGAGTAATCATGCTGCCCAAACAGGGGAAGAACACACTGCTGCCGGGGAGCTATCGCCCCATCACGCTCCTGGATACTGTCTCGAAGCTCTTCGAGAAGCTGCTGCTGTTGCACTTGCGCCCACATCTCCAGCCACGCGGCGAACAGTTCGGCTTCAGGGCTGAACACTCCACCACCCTGCAAGTCGCGAGGGTACTGCACGACCTGGCGGCCGCGCGCAACAAGCGCGAGCGCGCCGCGGCAGTATTCCTCGACATGGAAAAGGCGTTCGCGTCTGGCATGCCGGCCTGCTCAGCAAGCTGGCCGCATCTACTACTCCTCGAAGACTAGTTAAGATCGTGGCCACCTTCCTGCACGGCAGAACCTTCCAAGTGGCAGTGGAAGGCACTCTGTCGACCGAGCGGAACATCCGAGCCGGCGTGCCCCAGGGAATCTGCATCTCACCTGTGTGCTACTGCGTGTACACGGACGACATCCCTGTCGCGAGCGGCGTCAAACTAGCGCTGTACGCCGACGACGCCGCCTACTACACGACATCGCTGAACCCGAGGCACGCAGTAGTTAAACTACAGCGCGCCCTAGATGCACTCCCTGAATGGCTGGAGAAGTGGAGACTGGCTGTGAACGTGGCCAAGACTCAAGCGCTCGCCGTGGGGATCATGAAGCCGACACCCATGACACTCATGGGAGAGCAGGTCCGGTGGGCGCCGAGCGTTAAATACCTCGGCGTGACCATCGACCGCTCGCTCTCAATGACGCCCCACGTGCAGCAGGCTGTTGCTCAGGCGCGCGCCGCGCGTTACCTCTTGCGCCCGGTGATCGACTCGGCGCTACCTCTCCGTGCGAAGCTCGGTATCTACAAGGCCTACATTCGGACACGGCTCACCTACGCCGCCCCGGCATGGTACGCGCTCGTGTCCGAAACTAACAAGAAACGCCTCCGTGCGCAGCAGTCACTGTCGCTGCGCACCATCGTACAGGCCCCGCGCTTCGTACGGAACGCGACAATCGCCCGAGACCTCGGCGTAGAGAGCGTCGACGCATTCGTGCAGCGCCTGAGCACCACACTCTTCGAGCGCTCCGATCGGTCGCGGCACGACCACCTCCGGGAGCTGGCACCCTACCACCGGCGCCCCCCCGACGGCTTCGGCCTCCCAAGAGACCTGGTCGCGCCGACCGACCCATCGGACACCGCGTGAGACTCCCGCTCGCCCGCCGGCGGATCGGTAGAGTCTCCGCCTCCACCGGACACGACCGCGCGCCGCTACCAACCCGCCGCTCACCGGGCTCCCCCCGGCTCGAGCGCGGCCCCTAGCGGCGCCCCCACTGGACACGACCATGCCCCGCCAACAGCTTGCTGCTCGCCGGGCTTGCCCGGCTAGAGCGCGGCCCATGGCGGGGCAAACCACCGGACTCGACACCGCATCGGGCCCCGCAAGGAGCCCGACTAACCCAACCCCTCGCCTGCTGTAGCAGGCAGCGAGCGCACCCGCCGAAACAGGCATCAGCCTGGAACGCCGACCTCGCGCCCCCTGCCGGGGACGCAGAGAAGACTCGACGGCGATGCCGGCAGTCTCATCTTCGGATCTGACTCGATTAGAGCCTCGCTCCCGACAAAACTGTCGGTTTACCCGGTACAGCCCTGCTGTATATTCTACATAGCTGTATTGTTGCTCATTAGCCGATACACTTTGTAACCTCTCAGGGGTGGCGCTGCCACTGTACGAACCGTGACCTTATAGGTCTGTTCGTTAGTCGACTTGACTTGTATTATTTTTTGTGTGCCCTAGCTTAGTTTTAGTTAGTATTTATTGATTCCCGTAAATAAATTCTTTGTTAATAATTTTATCTTGTTTATCCCACCAAAATGGGGACTCCAAACCCAGGCGATGGCCGCTCGGAGCTCCTGATCCTACATACCTCTATAATTAAAATTTTGACTCATTTAAGTGTTGTATTTCCTCCGGAATTTTATTATAGCATTGAATACAGAATTCCATAAAGGACTTTTGTACTATTTTCAATCTAAATAGTGGCTGACTTAATCTATCCTTCGCATGCAAATAACACCCAGGCGGGAGCAGTCATTCGACGATTTTCCCCGCTTAAAAAAAAAATGGCTTGATAGGTAAACAATAGTTTCGGTCCCATCGTGATCTTATCTGTAGCTGTACCATATGTTTCAATTCGGTCTTACTGGATCCCACTCCTATGATGCTTCCCTTAATCGGTTGTCGTTCTAACTTTAATAATTGAGTCGCTTTCTCGCTAATGAAAGCTGCTTCAGAACCTTGGTCGACGCTAAAAGAGCTACTCGTTGCTTAGCGCTGTATTGTGACGTCATCATTGTGTTGACTTCTATTGCTTGCTCGTCTTCTACATGTGTTACAGCTGGGGATATTGAGACCGATGAATCCTCTGGCTTTGTGTTCTTCTTAACATGTAAAAGGGAATGATGGCGTCTGTGGCATAGACGACAAGACACTGGCACCTTGCACTTAACTGCCGAATGTCCTGGCACCAAACAATTGTAACATAAGTGTTTCTCCTTCACAGATTCACTCCTGTTATTAGGTTCCAATTTGCAGAAATCCTTGTAATGACTTAAACTGTAGTTTTCCTTGCACATAATATAAACTCTCCGTTACTGGCGTAGCAGCATAAAATGAACGCTCTTTAGTTGTTTTATAATCCTTGGTAGTAATATTCTGATTGGTTAATTCTAATGTACGGAACTTTGTCTCTAAAAACTTATTAAGATCACACAGTCCGAATCTTCCTTATACGCGTAATCTTCCCAGTTTTTGTGAGTCTCTGGATCCATCTTCTGCACGAGAAGATATATGAGAACTGGATCCCAAGAGCTTGTGTCAATGTTTAAAGTGGTTAAGTTATGTAAACATTCGGTTGTTGTATCCAACAATCCTTTTAGCTGAGAAGCTGATTGAGAAGTCATCTTCTTTTGATTGAATAATCTTCTCATAGAATGATACAAAATTAAGCGTTTATTCCCGTACCTTGTCTTTAAGATATCCCACGCGTGATATATTTATCGGAGACATGTTGTTCAGTCATGTCTGAGCTTTGTGCATAACACTTTTTTTCAGGAAATGAAGTTTTTGCACATCACTTAATGAAGAATTACTATGCACTAATGATGTAAATAAATCTTGAAATGTTTGCCATGACTCATAAGTTCCAGAAAATTTCGGTAGTTGAATCAATTTATTTTGTTGATTTGGAAGGGTAAAACTGGAATTCGCTGACCCTGATTCATAAGATCCCGATAATGCAGTAACCATATCTTTCAAGTCACCTTGTAGCACGTTGTATAATTCTTCATAGATAAAAAAATCATCATTCATGAAATAAGGCAAAGTTCCTTTATGAGCTTTAGGTTTTATCTTCACTAAATCTTGATGTGCACACTTAAATGTATGCCAATATTCATCGTTAATCTTCATACGCGCTTCGATATAACCTTTAGGTAACCGTTGTTTAGGGCATTTTCTCAGGTTGTTTTGAGTCTTCTATAACAGGTTAGCAGTATCTTGAGAAGTTGTTGTTGTTCTTCGGTCGAACACATTTACTTAATAACGGACCTCTAATGCAGCTGATTCCCGATGTGTAATGTCGTAATGACGTCTTCTAATGAATTGTAGTAAACAACTTGCTAATTCGTGGTGCTAATAGGTGCAAAAAAAAGGTTCGCTTATCGCTGCTTAGGAATGCAGCCTTTTGTTCTCCTGGCTCGACGACTTGACTGCTGTATCCGGCTCGCATTTTTAACAATATGGTGTTTGTAATAAGGTTCACTCGACGAGCAGAGGAGTTGAAAAGTGAAATGCGTGTTGTCCACATGCAAGAGTATTAGCGACTAAAAAATATTACATAAAGATACTGTTTTAAAGCATCGACTTGACGTACCTAGGTATAGCTAAATATATGGAACTGGTTTGTGAGCAGCCACGACAATTCTTACATCAACAAATACATAGGCTAATTTTTACCTGTTTTTTCACCCAAAAGTTACGATATTTACGGAGCTAATACTACAAACCAACGCACCACTGTTATTGGTTTGCGCACTTCCGTTCTGGAAACTTCAAAAAAATGAACCTCGCGGTCGCTCGAAGATTTTGGTCGACAATGATGAATTAAAGGCGATTGTGGAAGCTAATGAATGATACACAATCTATGGCTGAATTAGCAGCAGCTTTCGACGTTAGCGTCAAAACAATATCTGTCCATTGGCGTCAAATTTGCAAAGTAAAAAAAGCTTGACAAATGGGTGCCCCACTAACTCAATGATTGCCAGCGCGAAGTACGCGTCGAGACGTGCCTTGCACTGCTCAACAGACACACAAATGAAGGATTTTTGAACCTGCGATGAAAAATGGATTCTGTTTGATAACCGCAGGAGCTCAGCAAGTTAATTGGATCCTGGTTCAGCACCTAAACAATGCCCTAAACGAAAACTAACCCCTACACTGAACTGAACTTATTGAACACAATGATGGAGAAGCTGGCACATCTCCAACTAGCATTGGTCGATCGCTCGTCTCCACCGATCCTACACGACAACGCGCAACCTAATACTGCACAGTAGACTGTCTACAAGTTGCAAGAAATGGGGTTGGAAGCTCTCCGTCATCCGCCCTACTCACCAGACTTTACTACAGACTACTACTTTTTCCAGAATTTTGATAACTTGTTCTTGTTCAAGAAGGGCATCAATAAGCTGCCACTACGTTGGCAAAGATGCATTGATTGTATGGGTGATTACTTCAATTAATACTGTACGGTTGGCGCGGTGGTTGACTGCCGCGCAACGTGTTGCAAAAATCGACAAAAATTCGTTTAAAGTTTTGCATACTAAACGGCACTATCACAGGTGAAGACCTATTATTTACATTTTATTTACATACGAGACAAACATTACTTAAACTCAAAAAAAACCATTAACGAAACCTGTATAAATAATGTCAATTATTTTTCGATTGTTTCTTCTACCTACTACAACAAATATGATGTAGCTACAGCAGTAAAAAAAAAAACAATAAATTTAAAAAGATTTTTGAAGAAAAATGTTAACTAAAAGACATACTTAATCATTTATATGAACAAAGAATAACAATCACTTCTGAGATCTTTCCCATCATAATCTATACTAATATTATAAAGAGGAAAGATTTGTAGGTACCTATTTTTGTATGTTTGTAATGAATAGGCTCAAAAAGTATTAGGCCGATTTAAAAAATTCTTTCACCAATAGAATGCTACATTATTCCAATTTGATATAGGCTACATTTCATTTTGAAAAAAATTAGGGGTCCTTGGTAAAATTTGAACAATGTAACCGAAGGTGTAGAAAAATGTCTTAAAATGTCTTTCGTCGAATGCGCTGCCGAAACTATTAGCGATAGAACAAAATAATGTACAACAATATTAAAGAACATCATAATGTTTACAAAAAACTCCGCAATAGCATATGTCCAACTATTGTAGTTATGTCACTACAACAATCCAAATTTCCAAAAATTGTCTACCCCGTGCGAAGCCGGGACAGGCTGCTAGTCATTTACAAAGTTATGAGGACCGTTAATTGGAAAGTTGCATTTGTTTTTCATTC
This sequence comes from Spodoptera picta, assembly GCA_038387885.1. Taxonomy (NCBI): domain Eukaryota; kingdom Metazoa; phylum Arthropoda; class Insecta; order Lepidoptera; family Noctuidae; genus Spodoptera; species Spodoptera picta. The sequence goes on along the minus strand of JAZHFQ010000493.1, from coordinate 763,812 downwards.
TCCAATTTCTTCCATCGTGAGCACATTTTTGCTACATTCAGAATTAAATCGTTTTCCAAAGTTAAACGATGTCTATCCTTGCTCTTTCTTTAGACCATTGACGAATATATCAACTCGCACAAGTACGGGGTTGAAAATGTTTTGCATTATTAGATACAAAAAAAAACAACGGCTATTTCCTTATAAATTCGTACCACGGACCCTTTAGTATAAAGGGTCCGTGGTACGAATAAGGTTGAAAAACCCCGTTCAAGATAATCTGTCAGTTTGTAGTAAGCTTATTTACACAATAATGTTTTGAATTGGCTTTCATTAAGATTTAGCATGCTACTTGGTATTTTATTATAACGTTTAATACATAACCTAACCTCATGGAGGATTTCTATATCCTGGACAGTCAGAATAACTAATGTTTATGTGTATCGGTTCTTTTTTCAAACAATTTCCTGTTTTTTCTTACATACATTATATGTGTAATTTGACAAAGGTATTTTAAACAATATTCTCAGCGATTCAATACGGCGTAAGTTACATATTGATCGAATAGCCCGCTTTTGTAGAATAAAAATTGATTATATTTCTGCAGATAGACCCCACAACGAAATACCGTACGACATAATGCTGCGAAAATAACTAAAAATAGACAAGCCTTGCTTTGTCTACATACGTCCGTGCCTAACCTGTGTCCGTTCTAAACTGTCTAATGTGTCTACTTGCAAAAGCAGCTGAGCTCAATCTCCCCGATAGCGCCTTCATACGCGGACCCCATTGTAGCCTATTGTCTAACTACCGAAAACACCGTCTCGTCGACAAATTAAATAATAAGTAAAAAGAAAAAGGAATTAAATGTAAGAAAGATAAATATCTTACGTTATATTACGACCAGGTGTTTCTATGTATTTACATAAAACAGAATTAATTATAATTTTGATAGTGCCTTAACCATCATTGAATGTATCGATAAAATCTACGTTGGATGACTTGAAAAAATAAGTGATGCCGCGGCAGTTGTGTAGCAAAATCTTCCCTTTACAATTAAAGACAATATATGCGCACGACCTGACCCTGATCTAGGTAGCGCTACGGGTAACGGCAGGCCAGGAAAAGGGGACGTAAAGAATAGAGCTCTGGAAAATGAACCACTACTACTTCTGATGAATTTTTATAGACATAAGTGCGGAACCCGTTGCACGCCAGTGCTTGGCTTTTTTACATAACACAAAAAGGACGTATGATAGTTTTTATCCCGGATATTCCATGGAAACAAGAACTATGCGTGAAAATCCTCTCTATAGAGAGATAGGTCTTAAGCCACTAAATCTAATTGATTGTAATTCGGTACAACGATGATTTGCGACCCGAGAAAGGACATACAATACTTTTTATTGCTGAAAACTCTTGGGAACAGGTCCAGTGTGTGTAAAACCCTGTGAGATTTTTTATTTTTCAAACCACGCAAATAAAATCTATCTATATGTATAAAAATGAAACCCGTTTCCCGTTGTCACGCCATAACTTGAGAATGGCTGGACCGATGTGGCAGATTTTTTTTATTGTGTTTGTTATTCTCATGAGAAGGTCCTTATGATAGGTGCAATTCCTTTAAATCCTATGGGAACGGAAGAAAATGGGATTGCGCATACGAAGTCGTGGGCAGAAGCTAGTTATTTCATAAAAATATAACTTAGATGCTGGACTGATTCTAATGAAATTTGTTTTTTTAATCCTAATTTAAGAAAATATTCTACGTGGGCAAAGACGCGGTTAAAAGCTATTATTATTATAATTTGGAAAGTCACACTGGTACTTGCTAGGTTTCGGACCCGCACTCTAATGCACAAGAAGTGGATGCCTTAACCACCTCGATGTCAATAAGTCTTAGCAACCCGTTTTACTCATACACTGCGTAGAGTGTGGAACCCTAATAATAAAGGTCGGACGCGAGTATAAAAGCAACAGTGTTTATCATTTGCCTACTTATTGTACCTGTTTGAGAAAAATGTCGCTAAGGTAAGTTTTATTTCCGATCATTTATAGTATTGTTTAAATTAATATCATATTTACCCACCAACTACCTAAATGTAATAAATTTCCAGCATCGTCACTTCACCGTGTTGGTTGCAATTATATGGAGCTGCTGGTATTACTCCTAGCTCCATAGCAGCGGTAATTCAGTGCTTTGCTGCTGCTAATTTACTATTTCTACATGAATTACTGCGAGAATCTTCTACTAACATTGGTAGGTACCATTTATTCCACTCGTATTTCTCTTACCTATCTTTTTAACTGGGCTAGTTGTAATCGATTATCGAGTCTTACTTTGACCGCGTAGGATAGTGTTTTGTCGTCTGAATGAGGTTACTGGAAGCCCAATTACATCCCTCCCTAATCCCCGAATACTCAATAATTCTCAAATTTCTATTCCCTATAAGGCTGGCAACGCATTTGTAACACTAATGGTGTTTCGAGTGTACAAGGGCGGTGCTGCTCACCATCAGGTGATCCTCTTTTACCGACTTATCCCAGTAAAAAAAAAAATAACCGACTTCAAAAAAAGAAAGACGCCCACAGTAACTCTAAAAGGGATAAAGCTAATATTCTTTAATTATCTTACTTGATTTATTCATTAGTTGTAATCATCAAATCTATCTAAACATAGTATAATAAAACTAGAAGTGTAAAGTCTGTACATTGAAAATATTAAAAAAAGATAAATAATACGTTATTACTAAATAAACACTGAACCAAAATTATTAATTAAAAACATTTTTGTTGATCTGTACATTTACGCATCACGCAAAAACTACCGGTCCGATTACGATGAAACTTAGTATGAATATACTTTAATACCTTGAGCATCACAATGAGCACTTTGATTGTGGTCTAATAATCATTCATCTTCTATGTTAGACACAGGTTATTAGGTAGTAGGTTAGACGCAGAAAAAAGCCGATTCTAACCATTATATAAGTCGATGTCACATAAAATGTGACGTACCGTGTTTTGGCCGGAAGGCATTGATATGTATGTACATATGTTTGAATGTATAGATGCGTATATTTTATATGAAAACTAGCTGTTGCCCGCGACTTCGTCCATGTAGAAAGACTTCTGGAAGAATTTAGACTTTTGAATTAGACTTTATCAAGGGACATTCCACGGTAACAAAAAATGTCGTCAGACTTCATTCAGTACTTGGTTTATATTTATTATGAAATGAATTTATTTTCATGATTTCAAATAATGTATAATCCCAACAATCAGGTTTTAACTCGTACAGAGGTCGCTTCATGAGGTTTCCGTGATTAAAACTATTCTATCTCCTTTCCCGGGTTGCAAAACATTTTTGTACCAAATTTCATTCAAATAGAAGTGATTTAAAAGATACAGAGTGACGGAAGTTTAATTCATATCCCCGTTGCCGTGTGAATTTCGGAATAAAAACTATCATACTTCGTTTCCTGGGTGTCAAACTATCGTTGTACCGAATTTTTACCGACTTCAAAAAAAGGAACAGGCGCATTCGGATGATTGTGTTTTTATTTTTGTTCACCAATTACTCCGCCATTTATGAACCGTTTTGTTATATTTGATTTTCATCAGGTTAGGATCTGATGATGGATTGGTTTCCACCAAGAGAAACTTTCGAAAATTGGATGGGCGAGTAATACGACTATTATGTTATTCAATAAAAAAAAATTAAACGTTAAAATTTGATCAGGCTCTGGAGTCGATCTGATGATGGAGCCGAGAAACAGTCGAGGGAACTCCTCTACGGTTTAGGTATAGTAACTATCTTGTGATGCTTGATTAACTTGTATTGATGAACATGGTGTGTGTGCAGCTTTACACTAAAAATTATAAAATAAAAACTACGTTTAAAAAACCGACTTCAAAATATTAAAAACAAACAAAAACTATTATTAGTACCTACTGATAGGTTACCCTCCCATCGATAGGTTAGAAGTGGGCGCCATAAGTTCTAACCAAAATTATTCATTAAAACCTTAATAGATACCTAATATTAAGCTGTTGACAATTTTGTGACCATTAAGTTATATCACCTAGCCTATATGTTGACTCGACCTGTCAGTAATAATCAAACAAAATTTGAAGTAGATCCATGCAGTAATTTTGAGATCATCCCGGACATAGGCACGTACAGATAAATAGGTAAAAATTCTAAAATCCGTATTTTGGCTTCAGTGTCGGTTTTAGATCACGCCCAAGTATTATTTTAAAAAAAATATTCGATGTACAGTTTTGAGTTTTCTACGATTTTATTATATGTTGTGAAATGAATTTATCGTGGTTTAAAAAAATAAATAATTGCGCAGGGATTTTATCAGTACAGTGCCCGTTCCAGTAAGATTTTAGTAATAAAATGTATTCTATTGACTATTGTTGGAATGAATCTCTCTAAAATAAGATCAGTGGTTAAGAGATAGAGAGTCCGGCTTTAACGCATAGTTCACATTCTCGTGGGACTTCTGTGATGAAAACTATCATACATCGTTTCTCAGATATCAAATTATCGTTTTACCGAATCTAACTTAAAAAGATTCAATGTTTTAGGTTAATTGGCTAAGAAGATTTATACTAACTATCATGTCCTATTTTATTCCATAATTGGTATTTATCAAAATCCTTTTCAGGAGATGCCTACTTCAAAGTAGCTTTATGCATGCAAAGGCTCAGCCTAGTTAGTCAGTTTAAAATTTCATCCCCAATTTTGTCTCTTTGGAAGTGATTGATCAAAATCTTATATTAATTAAGTCAATTACATCAAAACATTTACCTGCATGCAAAACTGACAAAACTTCGTACAAACTCTCATCCCCTATTTTACCCCAATTGTGTATGCCTACGTCATAACATCTACCTGCATGGCAAATTTCAACCCGATCAGTGTAAAACTGACAAAGTTTCGTACAAACTTTGATCCCCTATTTTACCACATTGGGGTGGAATTGATCGAAATCTCTTGCTAGCGAATGTCTACGTCATAACACTTTCCTGCATGCCAAATTTCAACCTGGTCGATGCAAAACTGACAAAGCTTCGTACAAAGTTTCATCCCTTATTTTAGCCCATTGGGGGTGGAATTGATCAAAATGCTTTCTTAGTGTATGCCTACGTCAAAACATATACCTGCATGCCAAATTTCAACCCGATCAGTGTAAAACTGACAAACCTTCATACAAACTTTCATCCCCTATTGTACCCCCTTGGCAGTACAAATTATCAAAATCCTTTCTTAGCGGATGGTTTCGTCATAATATCTATCTATATGCCAAATTTCAGCTCAATCCGTCCAGTGGTTTGGGCTGTGCGTTGATAAATCACTATGTCAGTCAGTCGACTGACTGACTGAATTTGAATTTTATATATATAGATATGAAAATAATCTTTAGTATAACAAGCAATCATTAAGTGGTTCTACATAATTATGTGTAATATAATTATACCACCCATAAATTAGGAATTTTATCATTGTATATTTTTTCAGATTCTGATGAATTTGACTTCATAATAATCGGCGCGGGATCTGCCGGAAGTGTGGTTGCGAATAGACTAAGTGAAGTAGGAGATTGGAATATTTTGCTTCTAGAAGCTGGAGGAGACCCACCAATTACATCAGATGTATGTACTTTTAATATTTTTTTTCATCTAATCCTTTTATTCGACTTTTTATAGGGTATGTCCATGTCCATATGGTAGAAATTAGACCACTAAACTAACACACTTCCATAAACAATAGTATTATGTCGATTACCACATAATACCATTATTTGTATGTACTATTAAGTATACATATTATGTTCTATTAAATGAAAATTATCAATTTTAAACTAAACAATCAACAATTGTCATCAGCTACAAAAATGAGATGGAATCAACATTAATCACCACATTTTGTAATTCTTTCACGTATAATAAAAAAATATAAGTTCAAGTTTCCTCTCGATGCTTTTCTTCTCTGTATGTCTAAATAATCTTAGAAAGTACAGGTGGGTGCCTAATACTCTGGGCCACTACAATCTGTTCTTTGGATTAAAATACTCGTTAATTTTGCCATTGCGTTTCTAGATACCTGGACTACAAACAGTTTTGTACGGAAGTAAAAACGACTGGCAATATACAACAGTAAATAATGGAATCACTAGTCAAGGCCTCAAAGACGGTTCTGTGGGATGGACAAAAGGAAAAATGCTTGGAGGCAGTAGTAGCATAAATGCTTTAGCGTATGTACAAGGTAGCACCCAAGACTACCAAAAGTGGTATGATGCAGGAAACGAAGAATGGAGTGAAGAAGACGTGCAAAGGTGTTTCAAGAAAGCTGAGAGTCTTCAAAATGAGAATATTTTAGAAGATCCAAATATTAAAGATCTGTATGGTCATGATGGTCCTTTAATAATTAATAGATTCAACCATACTTTTCGCACTTTAACAAATTATGTCATTGAATCGTGGAATGAAATTGGATTCCAGAAAGTCTCTGATTTAAAGGCAGCGAACTTTTTAGGCTCGGGCATAATAATGGCTACGGCGACCAATGGAGTAAGACAGAGCACTAATAGGGCATATTTACAACCAATCAAAGATAGATCCAATTTAGTCATAATGAAAGATAGTTTAGTAACCAAAATTTTGGTAAATGATACTTTATCAGCATACGGTGTGGAAGTCGAGAAAAACGGACAGAAAAAAGTTTATTACGCATCTAAAGAAATAATTTTAAGTGCTGGTTCTGTCAGTTCTCCACAGCTCTTAATGCTGTCTGGTGTGGGCCCTAAAGAACATCTTGAATCAAATAACATTGAAACTTTAGTTGATTCTCCGATGGTTGGTCAAAATCTTCAAGATCATGCTTTACTGCCGATAACAATTTACGGCGATGCACCTGGAAAACAATCGTTACTTGAATTAACAGGTGAAGTTCTTAAATATATTACAAAACGAGAAGGTTATTTGGCACAGAGTAGCATAATAACAGATGTTGCTGCATTTTACTCTACAGTTGAAAATGCTACATTTCCTAATATTCAAAATCATCTTTCAATCGTTAATAAAAATAACATTTTACTTAAAAGTGTTCTAGAAGCCACTTTTCGTTATAACGACACTATACTAGAGTCGATAACAAATTTAAATAAAAATCACGCACTTTATTTCTTTGAAACAGTTATTTTGCATCCTTATTCCAAAGGTAACATTTCTTTGCAATCTAACGACCCAAAGGACGCACCTCTAATTTACGCGAACTATTTCGATGACAGTAGAGATTTAGATGTTGCAGTAGCTGGTATTAAAATGGCAACAAAAATTTTGGACACTCCCTACTTTAAGATGATTAATGCCTTTTTGGGAAGGATGGACGTGCCGGAATGTAATGAGTATGAATTGGACAGTGAAGATTATTGGAGGTGTATTTCTAAAAACTTAGTCTCCTCCATCTTCCATCCCATGGGGTCCTGTAAAATGGGATCTGACATAAGTACGTCGGTAGTGAACAGTAGATTACAAGTCCATGGTGTGAGCAACCTACGTGTGATCGATGCTGGAGTATTCCCTTCTACCATAAGTGGCAACATCAATGGAGCTTGCATTATGGTGGGTGAAAGGGGATCGGAACTGATCAAAGAAGATTACAATGAAAAATAATGTTATATATATAACTTTACATGAATAAATTTGTTCTATTGTAACTTTAGATTTTATTTTATCCTAGCTTTTCCACAAATATATCTGGAACAATCTAAAACATATAAGCAGATCAAAGGACAATGCTTAGAAAGCTTCTCGTAGCACTTTGAAATCTATTTGAACGATCATGGACATGGACCAAGTGGATAAATAATTGAGAGGAAGATTGTCCTAAAATGCGTACTCAACATTAAACTGTCAAACACCAAGTGGTCACCGGTGACCGCAACCTATTGTTCTATAATTGTGTCTACAAAACCGGTACTCGACGAGTTAAATAACTCGATAATTAATGTTGAGCAAGCATTTTAGGGCAATCTTAAATCAGGAATAATTTTAGAAAGGTCAGGAATTGCATTTTCCTGATCCTGATTTTTGGAAATCATCAACTTCAAACAGGTTGTGAGAGCCCATTGCAGGACTACGAGCCTCTTTTAATTCAGTTATGTCAAACTGTCAATAGATTTTACACTTTTTTACAAACTCCTTTAGAAATTATGTTCACAATCAAAATGAGGTTCTTGCAGAAATCGTTCCGTGAAGTGGCACTGGGGGTCTCCATTAGTTACTACTCTGTGTTTCTCAACAATAAATTATGACAGGCTACTACCAGAGGTACAAAGGTGTTGGTAATTATTAAATTCATTCTAAAATTGTGAGGCGTTAACACTTGGGGTGTAGTTTCACTTGCTTAAGCCTGGATGTTCACACTTTAATATTTCTAACAATTTTGTACACAATATCTATAGAAAATGTGTTTTAGTTGCTAAACAAAGGTAACACGACTTTAGTATAATCTAAGCCTGATTATTTATCATTCATAATTATCTTTGAGTCAAACAGAATTCAGAGAGAAAGTACCTAGCAGTAAGTTAATTGGCAAGCATGCTCTTTTCAAAACATTTCCAAAGCATCTAGGGCACCACAAAATTGCTAAACGTTGCCAACAGATGCACACGAAACAAAAAAACTACTGCGGGCATTAAACTTTTGCAAAAAATGAAAATGTATTCATTTTAATTTAAGTTTCAACTCAAAGGTGTCACCAACAGAAATATTCCTCGGTGCTTTTTAGTTTTTAAACTAGCTTCGCTATTTGGTTGAAGTCAACAAAGTAGTAGATTCATAGGCGGGGCTCATTCCATGTCTAAACGTTGTTAAAATCTATGTTTAGAGTCAGACTTTACTCAGGCAACGTAAACAGACTTGTTCATGAACGAGGTTGAGGCGCGGCAGTATAGACCAAGAGCTAGACACCAATTTATGCGAAAACATCGTTTGATTAAATTTTTTTTTTTTTTTTTTATATTTAATTATATATTTATGTAAATTATGTATCTAATTAATATTAACTATAACTAAATGAAAATATATACAACTTAAAATATAAATAACTATGAACTAAAATATTTACATCTTAAAAAAAAGGTAATAATAAATAAATAAGCTATAATAAGGCATCAAAAAAAAAAAATTAAATTAATTTGATTAAATTTTGATATGCTAGTTAGGTTGATATCTGTGAAACGGGTAAACGTAATTGTATTTTGATAGTGCTTGTGTAAAATAGAGGTTATAAATGGAAATGTTATCTTCGGTTTCTGGATCACCAATCAGGCAACGTGGTTAAGTTTCAAATGCTGTAAATTATTCAATCCATCAACATATCAGATAATATTAGTATTGGAAACAGATGTAATTATAAAGTTCAATCAATTAATCAACGGTTTTGAATTTCCTACTTTAGTCGAGAGAAAATTATGTTCATGTTCACTATAACTTACTTTGACTAATCTTTTCTTTGTTTTGTATTTATCTATACTAATATTATAAAGAGGAAAGATTTGTACCTATTTTTGTATGTTTGTAATGAATAGGCTCAAAAAGTACTGGGCCGATTTAAAAAATTCTTTCACCAATAGAATGCTACATTCTTCCAATTTGACATATGCTACATTTCATTTTAAAAAAATAGGGATCCTTGGTAATATTTGAACAATGTCACCGAAGTTGTAGAAAAATGAGTCTTAAAATGTCTGCGCTGCCGAAACTATATTAGCGATACAATAATATTGAAGAATATCATAATGTCTACAAAAAACTCCACGGTAGCATATGTCCATCTATTATAGTTATGTCACTACAACAATCCAAATTTCCAAAAATAAATAATTGTCTACCCCGTGCGAAGCCGGGACGGGCTGCTAGATCTTTAATAAGTGCAAATCAAGTAGTGTAAGTATTTCTGGACAAAAATTATGTATGAGATTATGGAGTCTAAAAATAATGATTGCTTGTTTTGTTGGATTTGGAATAAAGAAAAAAAAAACACAAAATACGAATAAATCAGTCGAAAAGAGGAAGAGAGTTAGCAATATGCAACACCATATCTATAATACCATATCGAAATTCAATTCCATTGAAAAAACAAAAAAAATATTTCAATAAAGGTTTGCGGCCTCCGGGACTGCGTTCACGATTCCGGCCATTCACGTGGCATCGCAAGAGGTGTGTTCCGCACGGCAACCCATTAGGTAATTGAATTGACTACTTACCAACTAGAAGGGAATGACCTTTTTCTAGTCTTTTTTTACATTTAGTTGAACTTTAATTAGGGAAATTTCAAAGACGGTATCAATTTCATAGTCAGGAAACCTTTTTTCAGCAGTAGTGTAGATAGAGGTTCATTTTGAAGTCAAGAAAACTAGGTAGGCATTCTTAAAAGAATGTGGAAGTTTGTCGTATATGAAGAACAATTCGTATGAACAATATACATGAAAATTTTCATAGATGTTTCTTTAAAGGCAATTCTGTGAGATGAGATTGTCGAAAAAGTCCTAAATTACATTACGTCTTCATCTGAGATGCATATCTTAAAGAAACAGGACAGCACAGTGTGAATGAAAGTTTCTTATAAAATTGTTTGTAAATTCAATGTCTAATTAACCAATGCAAAATCAAATGCTTCGTTTTATTAGTATTCAACACGCAGTCGTCGTGCAACACGCGGGCCGTCGGCGTGCCGTCAGCGTGCTTCTTTTTGTATTGTTTCCAGACCAAGAAACCGAGCCGTGCCGCAGCTGTGCTTGTTAAGTATATGATGACCTTTAATTCTTGGTTATTTGACAAATACTCATACGCTCTAGTTAATTCAAAGACCACTAAATTAATATATACATATTTGCATTACTACTGTATTAGGGGCTAAAGTAAATATTTAAATAAATTAATGAAGTTACACTCTAGTACCTAATTAAGTAGTAGAGATGTAGTTTTAATCTTAATGAATATTTTATAAGTGACTTCGTATTATTCAATTAGGGAACCTAGACAGTAGACCTACGCTTGTCAGATAACAGTCCTAATTTGTATTCTACATAAGATTCATTTTACATCGTCTGTCTTTTTTTGTTAGACTTTTGACGTCCAGACAATCAAAACTATATGAAAAAAGTTTAACAACTTGATAATTTTATTAACAAAAAGAAATGTGAAAATATTGATATTAGTATACAGGCGAGAAAATTGTATGAAATTCCTATTGATAGAAGTGAAGTATGATCACAACATATGACCTTGATAATTAAACGTAAATTTATTTAGTGATTTACGATTGTACGCTTTTTTAAGGGGGAAATCATCGCGTCAGACTTTTATTGACTAAAAACCATCCTCCATATCCAACCATACTCCTTCGAGCCGAAGCTCCGACAACCTGTTAAATCCTCCGCGGTAAGATTTATGCTTTTTTTTTAAGGGGGGGACATCGTCGAATGACTGCTCCCGCCTGGGTGAGGCGAGAGGGAGTGTCAGACTCTTATTGACTAAAAACCACCCCGTTCCTTCTCCTGCACGTCGAGCTGGAGCCCCGGTTACCCGTTAGGTTCTTCGCGCCAAGATTTATGCTCAGTGTGGTTTCTTTTTATAAAAAACACAGAATCAATACTTCTATTCTCCAAAAAGGTAATAGGGTAATTTCCTAAATTTTATTTTAATGTCTGTCTGGTACATTAATTAAAAACTTTAGACACGTATTTTTTCTTTTCTCACAAAATTAAATACTTTCTACGATGTATTAATTTGAAATATCGTGTGACGTCACAGCGTGCCCTAATTTGTAGCACGTTATGACGCGACGTAGCGACCTCCCACTCCTAAACTTTATACGCCATTTTATCTCTAATATTTTTTCATTATCTAACTGACGGACGGATTTGATACCCTGGAAACTACCCAATTGTGCGTAAACAAATGTTACACTTTGTCTTTTCCTCTAGATCAAATTCAATTACATACAAATGCGGAGTTGTAGGTGAACTTAGTTGATTCACCTGTAAAGTATCAACTGCAGTTCGGTGGATTTGACTTCTTGTCTTCAAGAATGTTTGAATGTTCTTGGTAGCAAGATCTACCGTGGTCACGCCCAACTTTCTATCAAACTTCATGTTTGAACCTGTGTTTTTGATCAACTTTGTTTCTATTCTAGAATTTAGTTCAGTCTTGTGTTTGTAAGGGTTCGTAAATATTGCTTCGTGCTCAGATAACATAATATCACGCCCTTTATCCATGTAGACAGATGTGCACATTGTGACATTTAGTGCCACTGTACAATGTAACACCCACTTTTTACTATTTATGTTATAAGTCCCATGTAATAGGGAGTGAGCCTATTGCCTATTGCTGATTTTTTAAAACCTAATAATATTTTGCCCGACCCGAGCATTGAACCCTTGAGCAAGGGCCCCCACCTTGCTTAGTAGTCGCACTTGCGATCACTCTGCCAACGAGACCCTCTTGCTAATGTGTTGTTGTGCCTGATTTGCGCCTCTATCACATAATATATTATAGTTACAACATAACTGGCTACATGGGGATATAAAAATCTATACCTATTTTGAGTTTATTAAAAAAGCACAACATTTTTAAGGTACATTTTCAAATTCTTACTTTTAAAACACTCGCAGTAGTAGCAAGGAGTTTAGAATTGTGTCCGGTATATAACAATAGGCTCACCCCCTGTTACATGAGACTCATAACATAAAATAGTGAAATGTGGATGTTATATTATACAGGGGCAATAAGTGGCGAAATGTGCACCTAAGCCTGTCCCTCCGGTGACAAAAGGCGTGATGTTATATAATCTCAAATTCTAATATACATATACATTACTACTAATCATTACCATCAAATTCAAATAAAATACTGTTCTTAAAATATACTGCAATGCTGTTATTAAGGTTCTAAAGATAAAATAAAAAGTATGGCTCAGTCTGAACTGTCAGTAGCAGGTATCGTTACAACATAGGGGTGAGAAAAATCTCTACTAAGAAACAGGCGATTTATATTTTACACTGGCAGTCTGGCAGTTTTCCTAAGAAAACCAAGGCTGAGATTTTCCTTTTAAATTGCATTCCTTTAATAACATTTTTCTAGCGTTTCCTGTGAGAATAATTACCATAGAGGTCATTAGACCTCTATGGTAAGTAATTTACATTAGTAAATTAGATCTGTTGTTTCTCTAAGGTGTGCCCATTGTAGGTTTTTTTTAAATCATCGAATGACTGCTCCCGTCTGGGTAAGGCGGGAGGGAGTACTTACTAAAAACCACCCCGTTCCTACTCCTGCACTTCGAGCCGGAGCCCCGGTAACTCGTTAGGTTCTCCGCGAAGTCCATTGTAGGTGGTCTTAATTTCTTCAAATTTATGCTTTTATTACCAATTAGGCCTAAGTGTGATTACGAATTGTGTGTTTTGGTGGCCCGCTTCACATGCATGAGGACGCGGGTTCGAAACTTATCAATAACAAGTGCCATTGTGACTTTTTCCGAGTTATATGTACTTTCTAAGATTATTGAGACAAAACTGACAAACGGTGAAGGTAAACATCGTGAGGAAATCTGGGCTTATAATTTCCTATAATAAGTGTAAAATCGCCAACCCGCATTGAGCAAGCGTCGTAATTAATGCTCAAACCTTCTCAGTGTAAGAAGAGGTCTTTGGTAAGCAGTATCAGTAGGCTGTTAATGTAATTACAAATTGGTACGTTGAATCGTGAAATTGAAGCACTATTATACATACATACATACATACATACATACATAACTTCACGCCTGTCTCCCATGGGGGTAGGCAGAGACTAAGGAACGCCAATTACTACGATTCTTACATACCTCTTTCGCTTCAATAACAGTCATCAATCTTTTCATGCATGCTCGTCGGTTAAGGGTACTTTTAATTTGGCCCTTCTTTAATATATCGCCAATCTGGTCACTATATGTCCGTCTAGGGCGCCCTCTACCGACGGCCCCATTCATATCCGCTCTGTATACTTCCTTCGTTACTCTACTTTCGTCCATCCTTTCTACATGTCCAAACCAGCGTAACATTCCCTTTTCAATCCTTGTCACTACATCATCTTTCAATCCACACCTTTCTCTAATAACACTATTTTTCAGGCTATTTCTTAGGGCTCTCATTTCCACCGCATTAATCCTGCTTTCATGCTTCTTCTGCCACACCCATGATTCACTACCATACATAAGCGTTGGTGTCAATACACACTGCATTACAGCAAGTCGAGCTTTGCTGGATATTATTTTACTCGACATGACAGAGTGTAAAGCACCATTAACACTATTTCCCGCTTTCACTCTCCTTTCAATATCCCCGTCACACTTTCCATCTCTCGTAAATAGTGATCCCAGATACACAAATTCATTCACTTGTTCCAATTTTTCATCACCTACCTACCAAGCACTATTATCAACTGTGATAACTTGATGGTAATCTTTGTGACGTGTAATGAGTATAGGTACTTTAAAAAAGGCTTGTCTTTTGTCAAACATAATAAAAGGCGGACACAATAACTAACTGATGGGTTACTTTACACAAACTTCTATTTAGTTCTTCCAAAAAAACGATGTCGCTATTTCCCAACAAAATAAGAAAAACTAAGAATAAGAATAATTTATTTGAATGTACCTCTACTCCACTTACAACATGTATTTTTTTTAATTACTACCTATATTAAAGTAAAATTATGCTAGACTATTATCTTGTTAACTAGATAATAATAATACATTGTTTTGCTTAAAACTATGGACAGAAAAATAATAGGACTAGTTTTAATATTTGTCGTGATTTGCTTGAACTAGGTTTATGCAACCTGTGTTTCAAGTCATCACTTTATTACTATTCATGTTAATTGTATTGTCAACTAGTTATATAAAATGAAATATGTAAGCAATATTAAAAGAAACTACACAGGAACAGGAATCCATATTCATTCTTTCGCTAAGTGTCGTTGAAGTTCTGTTAAGTAGTAACAAACTCTACGTAACTCGGTCGCTGTTTGAAACACCTCCACAAACTGCTTCACTCTTAGTTACAGTGACAGTTTCCAAAACGAAAAGATTTTCAAAATTACTGAGAGCTAAGGAAGTGTAAGACTTGTAACGTTGTTAGATACAAAATATAGCCCGCATTTATGTACGTTCAATATTCCATTTTATGTTCTTAGAAAATTTCAATAAATAAATATTATATCATTAAATGTTTATATCCCCCAATCAAAGTCAAAGTCAAGGTCTTTTATTTCAATTAGACCAGAAAAGCACTTTTAAACGTCAGAAAATAAATAAAAAGTGAAGCTATTTGCTCATTCCAAGGTATAGATTCCTATAGAGAAGAACGAGCAATAAACTCTATAGGTTACTCTTTTTCATTGAGGTTCACAATACAATTCGCTACCCAATCCCTGAATCCTCAACAATCCTTTAATTCCTAATTCAAAAAAGGCTGGTAACGCACTTGTGACGTCTCTGGTGGTCCAGGTGTCTATGGGCGACGCGACGCAGATTGCTTACCATCAGGTGATCTGACTGCTTGTTTACCGGTTTAAACCATAAAAAAACTGTTAGCATTAACACGGAGCTTCGATTTGTGCCTGGTATGCAAAATAGGGTCACTCCACGGTATACGTAATACGTGATAATCGTAAGTTAAGAAAGTCATGCGTTACTTGGAACTTACAACCCTATTATCATGTATTCCAAACTATTTGCTACTAGAAATAACAACTGCTTTGAAGACTTACCTAAAAAAAATTGTCGAAAAATTAAAAAGAAATCCTTATAGGGGAAAGTCCCGTAACGCCGGACGATATCTAACGCCGGACACTTGTATTATCTGGATAACTAATAACGCGAGCGATTCAATTTTTAGGGGGAAGTCTCCCAGTGGCAGACACCTAAGATTTTTAGTAAAAATTCAATCGCTCGTGTTATCAGTTATCGAGATAATACAAGTGATCGGCGTTAGGTGCCGTTCGGTGTTACGGGACTTTCCTCTAAGAGTTTATCTGTATTTGGGGTACACTTAACCGACGAAATAGTCTGCTTTAATTGTTAATGTTAACAATAAACAATATCTAAAAATAGCGTTGTTATATTTAATAGGTATGAGAAGTCTTTATAAGGCACAATACTGGAAAGCCTACAAGAACAAACATTACTTTCTCCTGGCATTTTCCCAAGCCTCAATACGGTTGGTTTGGCACTAAATCTCAGTGAAATTAAGCGCTTCTGAATACCCTTAACACGCACGGTATTAAGAATTGAGAATACGTACAATAATACCTACCTGTCGGTAACTGTTGTACTGTTATATAAATAAAGTATAATTGAGTATTGATTCGTGCGGTTATTCGGATTGTTTGATTAGTGATATAAGGCTTATAAACATAACATGTAATAACATTGTGCCTTTTATCTCCGAAGGGGTGGCACACACAGGTAGGTAGGCACACACAGGTAGGTAGGTACACACAGAAGTAACACCCACTTTTCACTATTTGTGTTGTGAGTGCCATGTAATGGGGGGTGAGTCTATTGTCATATACCGGGCACATTTCCAGACTGCGTGCTACTACTGAGATTAAAAAAAAATGCATTAATACTTTGTCCGACGAGGGAATCGAACCCGAGTCCACTTGCCCGGCAGTCGCACTTGCGACCACTCGGCCACCGAGGCAGTCATATATTATAAGGCTTATATTGTTATCTAATGTGCTAAAATGTATTTTTTATTAATAAGTACTATAATTAACCTTGAAACTGATATAATTGTTATCTTATTTTATTATGTTCTGACAAGAAGAAAGTGTGTTAATTAGCACCTAGCTTCACTGACGGACTGACTGACTGACTACTATTTATTTTGTATTTGTTGACGTTTTAAAAGTACCAAATTATGGTTTAACTCGTTGAGTACCGTCATTATAGACACAATTATAGAACAATAGGTTGCGGTCACCGGTGACCGCTTGGTGTTTGACAGTTTAATTGAAACAAATGCTTTGATTTTGACTTTGAATTTTCAAAATGACTTAAGTACTTGTATAGGTTGAGAACAGCTTTCAAAACCGTACGTAGATTTCACAAAATCATTATAAACAGTTAATGAGAGTTAATGACATTTTTCGTAAAACAAACTGCCAATTACCTTGTCGCCATCTGCAGAATTATAATTATTAATGTCACTTTCATATAACAACATATTACACACATACATAATACCACTGTAACAAATGAATACAGCGGTCCATTTCAATTCATAGCTTATTAAATTCACCATTTATACGGTAGTTTCCGAGATGAACGTATAAAATAAGGTACAATTTATAATCACCGAGTTCCCCGGGGATTCGGGCGTTTGTTAATTATTCGAGCCGCTCCTTTGGGAGCCCGAATTATTTGTTATATTCAATATTTTCGACTGCAATGTTTTCAATAAACGTGCTCTATTGTGTACAAGTGATGATTAAATTGTATTATTGTTTGGGATAGATGTATTTGAGTTAATGTAGGTTTTCGTGTTTAGTAAATATGTATTGTATTTTGTATTTGTTACTGGGGTAGTAGACATAACATAACATCACGTTTTGTAACCCCCAAGGGGTAGGCAGAGGTGGATATTAGGTATGCCACTGTACAACATAATACCCACTTTTCACTATTTATGTTACGAGTCCCATGTAATAGGGGGTGAGCCTATTGCCATAAACCGGGCACTAATGAAATAATTTCTCAGTAGTAACTGAGAATTTTTTAAAAACCCAATATCTAATACTTTGCCCGACCCGGGAATTGAACCTGAGACACCTCGCTCGGCAGTCGTACTTGAGACCACTCGTCCAACGAAGCAGTCATATATATACCTACGTATGATATATACATACGTATTATAATTTGTTATATTAAGTTTCTAAACTACAGTTTACAATCTTACATGAAGATTGAGTACGTTACATTTAATTTAAAAGTAGCGAGCACATCTAGCACTACAGGGTGTTAACTTTTAACTACATAGTTGGTGCTCCGTTTACGAGCGGGTCCCTAAGGCTTCGTTTTATATCGAAGTATTTCTAGTACATAAGGTTAGGTGAAGTGTTTGCGTGTTCCGTATAAATAAACTGAATGTGATTGAGTTGGTAGCTGAATGTAGTTGAATACTATTGTTTAACATATTGTTTTAACCTTTTAACTAAATAACAGGTAGGCATAATAACAAGAAATGCATATATTTCGCATTTTCATATTTGTGTAACCCGATTCCTTTTCAAATATTTTGAAATTATAGAGGTACCTTTAATTATAATCATATTTTAACGTAAATAGCACGCCGATTGTTCTAACATGTTTTGATAAGTATGTATGTAAAAGTAAATATAGAAATAATATATTAACTAAAGATAGCGGGTTACTCTGTGAATACACTGAGAAAAGCTCTACTAGTTTCGAGCTACAGAGGGGCTCTTCCTCATGAGGATGGTCATGAGCAGCGTGCGCGGTCGCGGCGGTGTCGCGTAGCCTATGCTAGCTGTTTGCCGGAAGCCACGCATTTGCGTTACGTTCACCAGTCGCGTGGGTCACTACCCACGCAACACCACCCACCCACTTCCACCAAGCCTGGTTCAGAGTTCGGCACAAAGTATATTTAGAGTCGAGTTATAAGGTTATTTTAGTACCTACATTTTAATTGTAAATTTGGAAGAGAACCCTAATTTTCTAGGGTTATTAATGAATACTTAAGAAAGTGCAGGAAGCTAGACTATGCTGTTAATTTACGACTGTAGTATGATCATAAAACTAAATTTACTTGATTTTATAGCTTATATTCTGGCGAGATATCTATGTTTTACAGACAATTCGACGATTAAAATAGGTACTATCACTACATAGTAAAAAACAAAGTCGCTATCCGCCGTCTGTGTGTACCTATATGCTTAGATCTCTAAAACTACGCAACGGATTTTGATGCGTTTTTTTAAAAGATAGAGTAATTCTTAAGGAAGGTTTATACGTATAATACAGGTATTTAAATTGCACCCGTGCAAAGCCGGGGCGGGTCGCTAGTAATAAAATATATTAAAGTAGAAAGACAATTCCCTAATTTGGCAATTATAATGTAATGCCTCGATCATTAAATCCTATCATTTATTGAGTAGAAATACTACCTCTAATTACGTATATAAGTGTATAATATCTATGTACATTAAGGTTTCCTGGAAAAGATCATTCTAAGAAATTTTGCCAAGCCCACCTATTGTACAACATAACATCAAGCCTTTAATCCCCGGAGGGGTAGGCAGAGGTGTACATTATGCCACTGTACAATGTAACACCCACTTTTTACTATTTATGTTATGAGTCCCATGTAATAGGGGGTGAGCCTATTGCCATATACCGGGCACAGTTCCAGACTCCGTGCTACTACTGAGATTTTTTTTTTAATAACCCAGTAATACTTTTGTACTATTGTACAAAATATATAATATGCTTAAAAGTTTGATTTAGAAAGAAAGGAATGAAAGAAAAACAATTTATTTCACCGTTACAAAAATTAAACAAAAAAAAAACAAGAAAAATTGTTAAAAAAACATAACATAATGGGTTTAAGTGTGGGAGAGCCATGCTTCGGCACGAATGGGCCGGCTCGACCGGAGTGATACCATGGCCTCACAGAAAACCGACTTGAAGCAACGCTTGCGTTGTGTTTCGTCGTGTGAGTGAGGTTACCGGAGGCCCAATTACCTTCCTCTTCCCCAATCTCCCCAATCCCTGAATCCCCAACGATCCTCAAACTCCTAATCCCCAAAAAGCCGGTGACGCCCTTGTAACGCCTCTGGTGTTCCAGGTGTCCATGGACGACGCCGATTGCTTAACCCTCTGCAACTGACGTGGTTAAATTGTTACAATTCAACTGAGGTGTATATTATACCAGACATCATTTCAACAGCAAATATTTTTGTAGAATTAAAGTATAGCGAGCACTATACAGTAAGGTACTCGCAGCAGTGATGCTCGTATTTGAAAAATGATGGTATAACACGTGATTTTGTATTTCGCGGTGTCTGTGGGACTACACGTCAGCTGCAGACGGTTAACATCAGGTGATCCGTCTGTTCGTTTACCGGCTTATGCCATAAAAAAAAAACATTGTTCAAGGTGCAAAAAGTGAAAAATGCAAAAAGCTTGCGGCCGCGGTTCGCGAGTAGCGCGCGCACTAGGCATTCGTGGAGCTTTTGCAATCGCCAGGTTCGGACGCACCCTTACATAGTTAAAACCTTGTTAAAACAATATCAGTTTACAAACATTTTCAGGTACTTTATGTACATACATATTAGTCTGTGGGATGGTATTTAGCTGAAAGTGAGGCTTATGAGGCCTGAAATATGTTAAACATTTTTTGTAATACTTATTTACAATTTTAATCTGTTTAGTCTATGTAGTATTATGATGTAGTCGAATTAAACATGGAATAAAAAGGGTTTTTAAAGGTACGGATATACTAGGTAGTAGGTACTGTTTAGCGGCTAATATTACATAAATTTTATTTTTTTTTTACTAACTCTTGCCCGCGACTTCTTTCGCGTAGAATATGTGTATTTGATTCAATTTCCCAAAATAAGAGTAGGTTATGTTACTCCTTAGTACCTGCTACCTGCCAATAAACGTCTTACAAAATCGGTCCATCCATTCCAGAGATTACCTCTACAAACAAAAAGAGACAAAAATTGTAAAAAATGTTATTTTCGTATGTGTATCGTATTCATACCTCTAATTATGCAGGAGACTTCGGCCTCCGGTAACCTCACGTTACCGGAGGCCGAAGTCTCCTTAGTCCCCGTTTCCCGAATCCCCGAATCCTCCACGATCCTCAAATTCCCAAAAGGCAGGTAATGCACTTGTAACGCCTCGGTGTTTCGAGTGTCCATGGGTGGCGCCGATTGCTTACTATCAGGTCATCCGTCTGCTCGTTTACCGGCTTATGCTATAAAAAAATATCACAATATTTTTTTAAATCATCGAGGAATAAAAGAAATCCAAATCTCAATATTAAAGCCTTACCAAGATTCCACCGGAAAAAGCACTGAATCAGTGGCTGGAACTTCTCCATGTAAAGCACTGAATCAGTGGCTGGAACTTCTCCATGTAAAGCACTGAATCAGTGGCTGGAACTTCTCCATGTAAAGCACTGAATCAGTGGCTGGAACTTCTCCATGTAAAATTTTCAGAGCAGCTGAAGTCAATCATACTGATATCTCTCAAGCCAGTGAACATGGAACAGATTCAGACATTAGTTTGTAAAAATGTTTTATCCTGAAATATGATGGAGATTTCCCAAATTACGTGCATATCGATGTATGAAAATAGGCGACAAAGATTGTAATAAGTGTTGGAGGCTGTATAAGACTTATTTTTATAATAACTATCGTGAGACATACTACATTAACTAAAAGTGGCGGGTTTCTCATGTGAATATACTGAGAAAAGCTCTACTAGTTTTAAACTATAGAGGGGTTCTTTCGTATGAGACTTGTATACCGAGTGTGTTAGTTATTACGATTTTTTATTGGAATTTTTGATACTTGAATAGTTTTTTTCAAAAGAAGTGTTCGAATGTCTTAGCATTATATTTACTACGTGGGACAGATACGTAAATGATTTGATATTTTCGTTGCCCGAGTGGGCGCAAGTTCGACTGTTGGGCAATGGGCCTCGGGTTCGATTCCCGGGTCGGGCAAAGTATTATTGGTTTATTGTAAATCTCAATATTAGCACGAAATCTGGAATTGTGACCGGTGTATGACAATAGGCTCACCCCCTATTACATGGGACTCATAATGTAAATTGTGGAAAATGGGTGTTACATTGTACAGTGCTACTACCTCTAAGTGCTTTAATGTGCACATTAACACGAAAAGGTAGGCAGAGGTGCACCTCTGCCTACCTTTTCGAGGATAAAAAGGCGTGATGTTATGTTGATATTTTCGTGTGTAAAAGTTAAACTAACTTACGCTGTGTTTGACAGATATAACTATCTATATAATAAAGTTGTCGTGGTGGCCCGGAGGTTTAAGACCCGCTTCTCATAATGAGGGTGCGGGTTCGGAACCTACCAATGGCAAGTACCAATGTGTCTTTTTCCGACTTATATGTACTTTCTAAGATATCACTGACAAACGGCGAAGGAAAACATCGTGAGGAAACCAGGGCTTATTATTTCTAATTATAAGTTTGAAATCGCCAACTCGCATTGAGCAAGCGCGGTGATTGATGCTCAAACCTTCTCCGTGTGAGAAGAAGCTTTGCTTAGCAGTGGGCATTATAGGCTGTGATGATGATGATGATGATGATGATGATATAATAATGATTAAACTTTTACTAAATTCTTACTTATATCCTGATAGTTATTTGCTCAAGATACCTTTATATAATAGCAGTAATACGACAACAAACTTCAGGGAAATGTAAAATTCAAAGTCGATTTGGACATTTAAAAAAATGTTCGATCCTCAAACGATACTTCACTAACATATTCACCTTTTAAAAGGTCAACTAATAATGGACCTTATATATTCTCCAAGAGACCTCCGAGACATCTGGGGATGTCATGAGAATGATAAAAAGAACATCTATTTTGTACATACGTATTCACAAAAATAGGGTTGTCAAAAAAGATGATTGATATGTATCGGCGTTCAAATAGGAGTTTTGATGTAAAATATTTTTGTTTATTATAATGGCATTTTTTCTAAACTTGAATTATATATTTGACACACTTTTAAAAAAATATTAAGTATCATATAAAATAAGGCATTAATATGAGTGTTTACATATTTTATTGAGAATGTAAATTAACGTTTTATTTACTAGCACATAATTGAAAGTTATTTAAACCGCCTGCTGATTGACTGTTATGTACATTGTTAACATCCTGGAAAGCAGTTTTCTCTTAATTATGAAACAGGCATAATCTGATACTTTTGACCTGTTCCCGATAAACTTGAGAAACTACTACGATACGTCTTACACAAACCAGTTTGTAAATATTTATTCCATACAACGAGATCAAATATTTTATTACTACATTTTCGTGGTGGATAAAACTTGTAATATCGTGCGAAAATATTATTTCTTCCCAAAGTAATAGTATTGAATCGATTTACTAAATAATACCAAACATATGGGACTACGAAAAAACCCTATTATAAGTTTATACAATGTTTTGGAACAATCTTAAAGTTGCGAAAGGGGTCCAAACTTTGTGTACCGTCTCACGTCATTATTTATGAATAGTTTGACAAAATATATGCATATGGAATATGAAAATGGGTTCATATTATTTGGTTTTCAAACTGAATTTATTAAGAGTTTATTTATTCTTTTTGTAGACTTGAATAGTTAGAGATGCCTACTTTAAAAATAAAGTTTGGTGATTTTGGTAACTTCAATGTATTCTATGTTTGAATTAAAGATTATACTTAATGATTGGATATTGAGTTAAAGAAATTGCAATACCAGTGCAATTGGAATAATGACAAGGTATGAAAATTAAAAAATCGAATATTATTTTTTTATTTTGTCGTATAAATAATAAAACAATACTTAGATAAAACAAATTAAAGTTTAGGAGTGGGGGCTAAAACGTCATTTCTACGTATGAGATGTACATAGAAGTGGCGTCACGCGACATTTCAAATTGATATATCGTCGAAAGTATTCGTTTCTGTAAGAAAATAAAAAATACGTGTTTAATGATTTAAAATAATCTACCAGACAGACTTTAAAATAAAAATTAGGCATCTACTCTATTTTCAACAGAAGTCACTGCTAAGTTATTGTTTATGTGTAAAATATAGGTACATTCTGTTTTCCTGTTTCAGGTTATTCCCTAGTGGAATTCACATCTCAGACGAAAACAGACTGCGGTAGGTATGCATCTTTATTTACCCTAAAATAGAAAATGATGTGCAGGATATTACATTATTGGGTGCTTCCTTTTTGTGATCACGAATTATCTGTTTGCGTATACAAAAATCCTGCAAAACAGCTATTTTTACGTTCAGGTTGCTGTTTATGTTTGTTAATTTAAACAAAAGGCGTTTCCCCAATTTAGAATCACTGCTTACAGAATAAAATCATAAACAGACCCGTTCAGGGAATAACTTCAAAGAGTAAACTTACTCTCGTACATTTTACGAAACGGTAAAAAGAGTTACTATATACATTTTACCCTCGTTTTGTTGTAAAAACACATTAATAAAATTGTACGAATGTACGTTTGGGCGTACATCAAAAAATCCGTCCCACCGTATCTAATAAATTCACATCGTTCACTCGAATACATCGCTTAATAAGGTCAATTTCATTGGCGTTCCAATTACTAAATCATTTCGCGCCGTACAAATAAAAAGGCAGAGAAAGGCACCCTTTTCAGGCGGCTTGGCTGAATAATTTGTTGTGACAAATTGTCGGCCTATTCAAAACAAGCGACCGTCAGTGCCTGATTTACGTGGCTTTTGTGAGCCTCTGGCAATTCTGAAGGCATTTTTCTGTGCTTGTAAGCAGATAGCAGGCTTTTTGTATCTGTTTGTTGATGGAATTGGACGGAGATTTGTGTGAGTTATGGAACCATATGTGTGTTTACGAGGGCTAAAGTTGATCGGAATTGTTTAAGAATTGTAATAGATGGCTGATAAAATTGGACATGTGTTGTAAATGTTTGTAGTAGGTATTGTGCGATTTTTTTTATTCTTTTGGGTTTTCATATTATATAAGAGTAACAACTTATATTACATACATACTTTTAAGTAATAAAGGAGAATTATAAATTAGTTTATTGCAAGCAAAGTTTATACTTAAAGACATTATCGAACTTACGTATTATTAGTATTTTTACTTCTGGTTTCTTTTCTAAAAGGTGCGGATGCCCCATCCATCTTTTGCAACCCACGCGAAGTACCACGCTTGTAATTTTTCACGGATCAACAAAATGTACCTACCTAATTAGCAAGGTACGGTATTTTTTTAAAGGGGAAATTCATCGAATGATCTTCCGCATTATTATCAGACTCTTACTGACTAAAAACCACCCCGTTCCTACTCCTATACTTCGAGCCGGAGCCCCGGTAAACCGTTAAGTTCTCCGCGGCTCCGCATCAGCAGTAATATAGTTCGTTTAATTAATAAATTATAAATTTGTTTATTGGCATACACAAGTTAGATTACATGTAGACATGGAAGCGAACAGCATTCACATAGATACAAATACGGCAGAGATGCCCGTGGGCCCCAAACTAGGCACACAGTAATATAGTGTAACTAACAAAGTAGTTTTGAAAGTCATGTAACTAAATATGAAATGACTACCTGACCCGATAAACTTCGTACCGCCTAAAACAGATTTTCTTGCCTTTTAAACCTTCCCTGGATTTCCACGAACATTTGAAGACCAAAATTAGCCAACGCGGGTTAGCCGTTCTCTAGTTTTAGTGAGAAGAACGAATGGAAATTCATTTTTATTTACATAGAAGATAGATAAAAGTGTCAGTTTGTCGGTCCGCCCTTAATGAACATAAGTATTAGCTTTTTTTTACATATTAGAAGAACGAGTGAGAAACTACCTACATCTAACAAAATGCCAAAACATATGAAATGTCAAAGTTTGAAGATGCAAGCTTCTGCCAGAATGCTAATAAATTATATTGGATGCCTTCCAAAACCTTCACCCGATGTATATTTCAAAGTTAAATTTGTTCGTTAATACTTTTCCGCAATCGATATGTATGTGGTACAGAGTTGCAGTTCTTTTCTTTTTAAGAAAACTTCACATGAGATAACTCTAATAATATGTTTTTTCTTATTCATAACCCTTTTTTATATATTTGATGGGGCGACATTTGACCACTATCTCGCTTGATGGTAAGCGGTGATACGGTTTACGAAGGAGCACGTCGTCCCATAAGCTACCTATTCACTCGTGAAGACACCCAGGTTATACATACCTTTCAGGAAATACAGACTGGCAATGAGTTCCACTCCTTAGCAGTACGCACAAGGAAGCTTCGTGCGAAGCGCTTCGTGCTTGTGGGTGGGACATCTACCATGAATCGGTGAAGCTTGACCGACTGTCTTGTGGTATGATGATGGAAAGGACTAGCGTGTCGAGCCGGTGCTGCCGCTGCTGCTGCCGAGAACCTCAAACGGCGAAAGTATGATAGCCTGATTGGCAATTATGCTTTCGAACCGTTTGGGGTTGAAACTTTAGGGCCGTGGGGCCCAAGTGCACATCTTCTTTACAAAGATATTGTAAAGAGGATGGTTGACACTTCAGGTGATCGAAGGGCTGGCTTCTACCTTGGACAAAGGTTAAGCATTGCCATTCAACGTGGTAATGCTGCCAGTCTTTTGGGCACCCTACCTCACGATAATGATGAGGAAAATTTTTTTTTGATGCCTTATTATAGCTTATTTATTTATTATTACCTTTTTTTAAGGTGTAAATATTTTAGTTCATAGTTATTTATATTTTAAGTTGTATATATTTTCATTTAGTTATAGTTAATATTAATTGTATATATAAAACATTTTCAAATAAAATTGACATACTATCGCAACTTAAATTTGAGCACGCCTCTAGGGAGAATCAAGTTTTATAATTTTCCCGCGCACATACCGAAATGTATCCAGTAGAAAAGTATTCTTTAAAAAGTTGTAAGAATTTACTTATTATTTAAGTATTAGAGTGTAATCAAAACGTCAAGAATAGACTATTGGGGATTGGAGGTTGCAGAGGATTGGAGATTGCAGGTTCAGGTTTATTAGAGAGTGCTGCTGCACGGTCTCTAACGAATATATGTAATCCTTTAGTCAACTTTACTATACTAGTGGGAACAATATTTGTTTCTTTAAACTGTCAAATACCAAGCGGTCACCGGTGACCGCAACCTATTGTTCTATAATTGTGTCTGCAAAACCGGTACTCGACGAGTTAAAGGTGCTCCCTCACCGAGAGCATTCACTTGTAATGTAACATTATAGAATCGACTTTGAGCATTACATTACAATAATACCTCCCTGACTAACGAGCATTTGCGTGTAATGTAAAATTTTGATTCGACTTTGAGCATTTCATAACAAGATGTAGAACGTAGCGGGCGGGCGGGGGGCTAGGGGAAGTTGAGCGCATTGATGTTTCACGCTGTATCCAGATATTACATATTGTTCTTGGTTCTCCTCCTTCACTGATGTAATGCTCAGATCTGTTACGTTACATTACACGCAAATGCTCGCGGTGAGGGAGCACCTTTAGGCTTTATGGACAAAAATATATACATAGCTGACTTTAATGCCAAGCCATGGGCACTCTCCTCAAGCTAAACCGTTGAGTGATGGAGAGAGCATATTAAAGTAAAATGAAGAATAAATAAAAGTCAATACTAATACTTGTAATAAATCATCAACACTGAATATACATAGTGCTTTTTACATACCATGTTATATTCAGACACAAAATACAGAAGCTTGATAACAGACAAGCACAAAGACAATATCCCTTTGTCAGTTGGAGACACGATGCATTTACTACGTTTCTTGCTAATGCATTCGTCTATAAGGCGCTACTTCTGTGTTAGTAAGGCGTTGTAATTGAGACGCGTATGTCGCAATAAGATGGGAATATCAGGAATTTCACAAACTGCCAGTTAATGTTGAATATACTTGTTTATTGCGGCTTCTTATTAAAATTATGAAATGTTATCTTTGATAATCATCAACAGCCTATAAATTCCCACTGCTGAGCAAAGCCTCTTCTCACACGGAGAAGGTTTGAGCATTGATCATCACGCTTGCTCAATGCGGGTTGGCGATTTCAAACTAATAATTAGAAATTATAAGCACAGGTTTCCTCACGGTGTTTTTCCTTTACCGTTTGTCATTGGTGTCTAAATAATCTTAGAAAGTACCTACATATAACTCGGAAAAAGTCACATTGGTACTTGCCGTTAGTAGGTTTCGTACCCGCACCCTCATGTATGAGAAGCGGGCGTATTAAACCTCCGGGCTACCACGACATTTGCTATATATAAAAGTGAAAAGCTAATTCAATCGAATCAACTTATTTTTTACTATATTTAATTTAGTGAATATACTACGATTTGTGACTTTATAGTAGTGTTTTGTTATGTCAGTTCTCAAATCCCTAATACCAAAAAAAAGGCAACCATTGTTTTCATCAGGTAATATATAATATGCTCGTTAGCCGTCCTATCATAAAAATCACTAAATAGTTTTAGTAAGAAGACACAATAAGTAACATCATTCGACATCTGAGGGGTGTTTGGGTTATCCTTATTTCGATATCTTTTGAAATGCCTAATATCTTCATTGCCCAGCGACATAGACATACACATATAGTGTTCTAATTGCTAGATACGGTTGTGTGTGTTGGCCAACGTATTATTGTTGTGAGACTATGTATTGTTTATGTAGATATTCCTTATGTTATGCTCCAAGTTTGGTTCAACTGTTGTTTATGTAATGTTCTGTGGTGGGAGATTTGTTCGTAATCGGCTGTTGCTTTGTAATATGTTTAATTATTTGTTAATTTGTTTAAGTGGTATATTAAACCGACTGCCTCGTTGGCCGAGTGTCCGCAAGTGCGACTGCCGGGCAAGGGGTCTCGAGTTCGATTTCAGGGTCGGGTAAAGTATTACCTACTGGGTTTTAAAAAAAATATCAGTAGTAGCACGGAGTCGGGAATTGTGCCCGGTAGATGGCAATAGGCTCACCCTGGGTGAAAAGTGGGTGTTACATTGTACAAAAGGCGTGATGTTATGTATGCTATTTTAAAATAATATTCTAAAGAACATTTTAAAATAGGGAAAGCGGTATAGATAGTACATACACATAACATCACGCCTTTTATCCCCGAAGGGGTAGGCAGAGGTGCACATTCTACCACAGTACAATGTAACACCCACTTTTCACTAGTTGTTATGAGTCCCATGTAATAGAGGGTGTGATACGTGTTACTTACATACATTAGTAGAACTGTTCTCAGTATACATATTTAGAGGTACGTGAGTAACATTCCGACTGCATAACTAAAAATCGCGGGTTACTCACGTGAGAATACTGTGAAAAGCTTTACTAGTTCCGAACCACAGAGGGGTTCTTCCTCATGAGCAGCGTGCAGTGCAACGGTCAGGTTTTTTAATTGTTTTTTTGTATTTGTGTAAAGTTGCAGAAATCAGATTAAATACATCATTTATGTTTTATTTGTCGACTCTCAAGCACAAGGAGATCATGAAAACGTACACCAAATACTTGTGCTATGTTATTAAAAGATTCATCTCGAGCACAAAACACCCTGATGTATGCAGTTCTACGGTTAAGTTCCAGATTTCAGTGCAAATTGTAAATGGCAACGACATAAACGAAGCAAATTAAATATTTAACATAACATCACGCCTTTTATCCCTGAATGGGTAGGCAGAGGTGCACATTCCGGCACTGAACACCCATAACATAACATAACATCACGCCTTTTATCCCCGAAGGGGTAGGCAGAGGTGCACATAGAACTGAACACCCACTTTTTACTATTTATGTTACTAGTCACATGTAATAGGGGGTGAGCCTATTGCCATATACCAGGCACAATTCCAATTTTAATTATTTATTCCGATTAAATATGTAATTACTAAGTTAAAATTCTTTCTTGAATCAGAAAGCTAATGTTCACCATTTACAGATGAATTTAAATCTTATTTGTTTACCCTAAAGGAACCAATTATATTTAAAACAAGGACTAGATCTTGTTTCAGAATAAATCTAAACGTAGATTCTCTTTTATACTAGACTTTTTGTTATTAAATGTGTTTAACTCGTCGTTTGAAATAAAATCCTTTTTTCGATGATGCCTTCGTCTTTTAGATGTTCAGGATTTAACATATGTAAAATTATATTGAAAAAAAAATAATTCTCTCACCAGTGAAGTAAGAGTAAGAGAAAAGGCGAGAAAAGAGTGGAAAGCGAGAGTGAGTGTCTGACGTCAATAGTCAAATCAGTCAATGTTTTAAAACGACGAACAAAATGAATAAAGTTGCCACGTAAAGTACAAAAATACTCCAAAAGGGTCATCACTCACTATCTCTAAAATAAATCAAACAGGGTTGATACGATACACTTATTATAAGCTAACAGCAACATTAGATGACACCATAAGATTGCATTATTGCATTAAATAATGTGACTTCGCTATCTCGGGAGCAGCGACTTTGGACGCAGCCGGCAAGCTCGGGTCCTACAATAAATCCCACTTGTGGAAACTACGGCAAAATATGTGTTAAGTTTCTAGTTTGTTAGCACAAGACAATATTTTAGAGATTTCTTGATGAGCCTTGTTTCGTAATCTTAGGTGTTAACACTGGTTTATAAGTGCGAAAATTATTTTCTATGGGAAGGTGGGCCAAATGAACAGGCAGACGAGAAGTTCCTTCAAACCTTCAAGAAAAGAGCGTATTTCTTTTTAAAAGGCAGGTAACGCACCTGTGACTCCTCTAGTGTTCCGGGTGTCTATGGGCGTCGCTGATCGCTTACCATCAGGTGATCCGTCTGCTCGTTTGCCTCCTATTCCATAAAAAAGTAAGTAATTAACGCTGACCAAAGACATTCATAACATTAGAGGAGTTACAATTTACTATAAGATTCTTAATTTTTTAGTAACACGACTGCAGTCTAAAATTATGTATAGTAACGCAAACATCCAATTCAGAATCAGGGTAACATTAAATATAGTCTTATTTTTTCAAATAAAATCTAATAGTTTGGCTTGATAAAAATACAATCACATTCTTTTTAGTAAAATTTAGTTCAGAAACATTAAATACTCTGACAATTGAATAAAAATTTAAAAGAGATCACTGCTAAATCCCAAGCAATAACAATTTAGTTGGGATTCTTTGAAAATGTTGCAGATTTACCGTTTTTCAGCACAAACACCTTTTTAGTTTTCAGGAAACAAGTCGTAAAGAATGTCTAACGACACGCTAACGAGAGTATGAGAGAGGAAACGAGAGAAAAACGGATAAACCCAGGATACAGATGAGTACAAAAGATTAAGGAAATAAATGTGATTTAGCACCACTGACCCGAATTTAACGGTAGAAAGTTTTTACAATAGATAATTAGCAATTTATCTCAAAATGTTTCGTAGAATACGCTGTTTTGTAGATATTATTATAAGGTTTGCCTTTTTCTTTTACTGCGAAAATGAGATGACTTTAGCAAAATATCACTGAGTTTATCCTACAAAGTGGTAGACATTCTATAAGTGGGTGTTACCACTTTTTGTCAGTTACAGAGATCACCCCATCTAATAGAAGGTGTCCTTGTCGACGACGTAAATGTCGTGCGCTACTAAAACATAGTTAATTAAAAAAAAACTTATAAAATATTTTTGTCGACTCGGAAATGCGTATGTATAAACATCTATGCATGAGCCACAATATTTGCCAGCGAAAACCCAATTTTTCGGGCATCCAATCATAAAAATCGCATAAAAGAAACCATCAAAAAAGTCACCCAACTTTGGACATTGACAGCGCCATCTATCCAAGTCCATTGTCGGTTCCCTTCAGCACATCTTGTTTGTGAGACAGTCCAGTTATATTGAAAAAGTTTGCACTCACGCCATTCTTCCAGCAATATATCAATGTGTCCTCAAACTTTTTTGACAGCTCAGCAATAGTTGAATTCCTATTCATTTATTGGATCCCTCTTTATAACTTTAGTTAGGGCTCACCGGAAAATATTTTGCATCGCGGAAGCGTAATAAATTAGGGTTCTTATAATATATTGGGTTGTATGCTGGCTTTATGTGCGTGAATTTGTGGGAACCCTGAGCGAGAATTGTGGTGAGAGGTTAGTATGTTGAATAGTTTCTTGTACTTAAGTTATAAATTGCGCAAGGATTCGTTATTAGTTCAAGATGATGATCAATTGTAGACGGCGCGTTTATGTACTGAATGTACCACAGATTTTAAAGCGACAGATTTTTACTGATAGAATTATTTTTTTAGTTTTTCTTTGCCCCGAATTGCATTGTTAAGTTTGGGTATTATATATGCATCCTAAGGATTTCGAAAGCGAAAGTTAATCTGTATCTCAAGTGCTA
Organism: Spodoptera picta; assembly: GCA_038387885.1. Lineage (NCBI taxonomy): Eukaryota > Metazoa > Arthropoda > Insecta > Lepidoptera > Noctuidae > Spodoptera > Spodoptera picta. The sequence goes on along the minus strand of JAZHFQ010000493.1, from coordinate 731,584 downwards.
ATAAAACCAATATTCACAAAAACTATGTAACGATGATAGCACTGAGGGGCAATTTAAATTGATCAGAGTAAAAGGGTATTGTGTTGCATCGTGAGCGGCTGGTATCTATTTAATTACGATGAGGTTGTCCATTGATGTGAGCTCTCCATATTGCAAGCTGAAATTGACATACATTGTGGGGATGAACGATTAAATATGCGCCATGGAACACTCTCCTTTGAAGGGGCGATGATAGTGGTATATTGTGAGGATATTGCAAATAGTAAAATTCTTTTCCAATCCTAATATACTTTTTACAAAAGTTTTTTTTTGAGGCTATTATATTACTGAGTTGTTGACGCTATAAAAACGAAATAAATATTTTTATCGAGTTTTCATCGTCATGTATAGATACATAGACCGACAATTATCTGTTTCATTTTCATTTCGTTTTTATAGTTTAAACTAAATCAAATGTGAACTACTAAAAAAAATTAACTAGACTGAGGTTGCAGTAGCGTCTAAACTATGGACGATCTTTCTTTTCAGTGAATAGTTTTCTAAAAAAACTTCTTAACAACTTAGCATGTAGTCTTTGAGTAACCAGAATGAGTTTTACAGAATCAGCGGATATGAATAGAGCCGTCAGTAGAGGGCGACTTAGATGGACATATACCGACGAGATTGGCGATATATCAAAGAAGGGCCAAATTAAAAGTACCCTTAACCGACGAGCATGCATGAAAAGAATTTTGACTGTTGATGAAGTGAAAGGGGTAGGATAGAATTGTAGCAATTGGCGTTCCATAGTCGCTGCCTACTCCTATGGGAGACAGGCGTGAATTTATGTATGTATGTATGTATGTAGGAGTTTTTCTGGATCATTTGAAATCAACTATTAACACGACTGCAGCTCCACCTATATGTGGAATATTGACTTTTTAGTTCGGTTCATATCGCATTGTCGTTCTCCCGCAAATTGTCCCGTGGTCACAAAACGCCTCATCCACGGACTGCCCAATTCCCACAGCATCCAATTCAGAGCCGTTCAATGGTGTTCTAGAGCACGCGTGTGATTTTTTTGCTGCAACAAGGCGTTTTTCAGCTGTAACAAGGCTACGCTTTCTAGGGTTTTTCTTTGTGTAAAACTTTCATTCATTGGGTTTGGGCTTCTTTAGTTGTGTTGTGAACACGAAAAAAAGAGAAGCGTATGATAAGTTTTTAACAATAAGAATATTAAATGTTGAAACAAACCTTTTTAGTGAAATTGTTACATTTAAATTGCTAAACCAACTACAATGTCCGTTCAGAGTCCGTACAGAGATAAATACAGAAGAGGATTATCCGTTTTTACTGCGAGATGAATTCGTATGCCCGACGTGGTGGCCCTGAGGTTTAAGACGCCTGCTTTCCATACATGAGGGTGCGGGTTTGAAACCTACCAACGGCAAGTAACAATGTGCCTTCCCCGAAACCACTGACAAACGGTAAAGGTAAACATCGTGAGGAAACCTTACAATTTCTAATTATAAGTTTGTAATCGCCAACCCTCTATAATGCTCAAACCTTCTCCGTGTGAGAAGAGGTTTGCTCAACAATGGGCATTTATAGGCTGTTGATGATAAATAAATTCGTAAGCTATATCATTCAACGAAACGTATTAAACGTACCGTATATCATGATTACTTAAACCCTAAGGTTGACTGGTAGAGAATGCCATATGGCATTAAGTTCGCCTTATGTACCATAAACAAATTATGTACATTAAAGAATAAATAAATAAAATAAAAAAATGATTACAAGTTGCAGTACACAATACAACCAAAACCGCAAAATGATAATAATATTAAAACTTCACATTTTATTAAATTTTATTTATCATCAGATTGCCAAAGAACAATAATTGCACATTGCCACAGATTTTCATTACACACTTCTTTGTTTTCATTCATTTTCGAAAGTTTAATTATTAACAGAAGTCGTAACAACAAACAGAGTGCGTAACCATCAAAATAAATGTCCCTAGACTATACATGGCGGAAATTAAACTTTGTAACAGCATGACAGTTTAATTAAACTGTTCCTACATATAATGCACATACCACATTGTATGAAACAAAAGTAGCCTTACTTTATATACCTATTAGCCTCTGCCAGGGATTTTGCCCAAATACCCGCGAATGGCCTATTTGACCCTGTGTGTTATTCCAGACCATAATCTATCCGTGTTCTAATATTCATCTCGATCCCTTCAGCTGTTTTGACTTGAATATGTAACAAACACGCACATATATCTACATCCTCACAGTCTTAAGCTTTTATAATATTAGTAGGATTGTAATTGTGGTCGCAACTTCGACTGCTGTGTTAAGTGGTCTCGGGTTCGATTCTCGGATCGGGCAAAGTATTATTGTTTTTTTTTTAATTCTCAGTTTTAGGATACGGAGTCTGGTATTGTGCCCGATATATAGCATTAGGCTCACCCCCTATTACATGGAACTCATAACATAAATAGTGAAAAGAGGGTGTTACATTGTACAGTGGCATTAAACTGTCAGACACCAAGCGGTCACCGGTGACTGCAACCTATTGTTCTATAATTGTGTCTATAATGACGGTACTCGACGAGTTAAGTGCCGTTATGTGCACCTCTGCCTTCCTCTCTAGGGAGAAAAGACAGGATGTTATGTTGATGTTTTGTTATGTATGTAGTTAGTATTATCTAGTAAAAAACTAAGGGCTTAGTACGAATTTGTTTTACGTTTCAAATAATTGAAATGAATACGCTTTCGGCACTGGGATTGGGCGGCTCCTATGAACCAACCAATCATAGCGTCGGACCGCGGCCTCGATTCGATTTCTTTAAACGCAATACAAACTCGTACTATGGCCTTTTTTTTTTTAAGGGGGGAAAATCATCGAATGACTGCCCCCGCCTGGGTGAGGCGGGAGGGAGTGTCAGACTCTTACTGACTAAAAACCACCCCGTTCCTTCTCCTGCACGTCGAGCCGGAGCCCCGGTTACCCGTTAGGTTCTCCGCGACTCCGAATCGGCATCGGCCCTATTGGGCCCCATCTGTGGTGGTCTGATGGCTCTTTGAGGCGCGCGCGGAACGCGACGCGCCGTACGCTCGGGTCTGTTTCTGGTCGGACGGGGAGCCCACCCATGCTCGCCGTCCGCAGGCCCGCGCTTACGGTGGCCGGAGATCGTCCCGCGATCCCCGACGCCCGGTGTGTCCTTCGCGATGGCTGGGTTGCGAGGAGGCAGCGCTTCGCTGCCTCACGCGTCCCGCCTCCTCCTTAGCTAGCATGACTGCTTCGCAAAAGGAGGAGACGGCATCCCAATCCCCCTCGCTCCGCATCATGGCCTGCACTAGGCCCGGACGCGAGAGGTCGCCATCGCCGATCACTTCCCTGAGGACACGGCGGTGCTCAGCCCACGAAGGGCATTCTCCCACCGTGTGTTCCACCGTGTCCCCAGGGCGGTCCTCGCAGTGATGACACCCGGGCGTTTCCTCCCGCCCCATCAGACACAGGTACCTCCCGAAACTTCCATGTCCGGTGAGGACTTCCATGTCCTCGTACTATGGCCTAGAGGCTATAGATAATGTGCCTTGTATCCTTCAAAGGGCAGCACCATGGCAGTCTCGCGACCTTCGTTAGTTTTGATGCACGAGCGAGGCTAACTTACTAACCAAAGGATATGAATCAAAACCTCATGCAATAATTGAGAATTAAGAATTATGTTTTCGGCTTACTCACGTAACTGTTTGATGAGGAACTCGACTAGTGTCAAGCTAGAGGATCAAATTTATGAGTAGCACTGCGCGACCCTCTGTGGTCGACTGCCTCGTTGGCCGAGTGGTCGCGCTTGCGACTGCCGGGCAAGGAGTCTCGGGTTCGATTCCCGGGTCGGGCAAAGTATTACTGGGTTTTTAAAAAAAATTCTCAGTAGTTGCATGGAGTCTGGAAATGTGCCCGGTATATGGCAATAGGCTCACCCCCTATTACATGGGACTCATAACATAAATAGTGAAAAGTGGGTGTTACTTCTGTGTGCACCTCTGCCTACCCCTTCGGGGACAAAAGGCGTGATGTTATGTTATGTCACTGCGCGACCCGTGACGCGACGCATACATATGAGCCTCTAGCATGGTTATGGCTGGTAAGCCAATTATATAATAATTAATGAGAAATAAGAAATTGACAGTTTGCGAAATAGTTTAGTTCTGTAGAACCATTCGTTAACTGTTGTGTAAGGAACTTTTATAGGTATTAAAAGCTATAGTCATTCTGCTTCTATATTAACTTTGAATAATAACAGTAGCAACATGTTAACATAACATGTTACTTATATCATTTATAGCAACATATACGTAGGGTTTATAAATGATATAAGTAACATAGCAACATGTTACTTATATCATTTATAAACCCTACAGCCAAATAATGCAAAATGAGCTTGTTATTTAACAAATTTACAAACTTATTCATGTACTATATATAAACTTCAAGCCACAGCGTTGTCACAGTTTCCGAAAAATAAAATTTTACTAATCGTATTTTATCCTTAATCTTCTGGTGGTCGGTGTGGTACAACTCCCTTTGAATTTAATTAAACATTTAAAACTACTCGGCCAACTGCTGGAATAGTTTTACATAGAAATCTTAAAAATGGAAAAGTACTGAATAAAAAAAAATAAAGTTGTGGCAAGATTGTACGACCAGTTTCACGTACGTGATGGAAGCTAATGAATAATTTTAATATCTTTTTTCTTTTAAAACATTTTAATCTTAAGTTATATTTAATTTAGTAATACCTACTTAGTTTTAATTTTATTTAAGTTTTTATTTGAGTAATAGTTAGTTTTAATTTTATTTAAGTTTTTATTTGAGTAATAGTTAGTTTTAATTTTATTTAAGTTTTTATTTGTGGTGGCCTGGAGGTTTAAGACGCTCGCTTCTCATGCATGAGGGTGCGGGTTCGAAACCTACCAACGGCAAGTACCAATGTGACTTTTTCCGAGTTATATGTACTTTCTAAGATTATTTAGACACCACTGACAAACGGTGAAGGAAAAACATCGTGAGGAAACCTGGACTTATAATTTCTAATTATAAGTTTGAAATCGCCAACCCGCATTGAGCAAGCGTGGTGATTAACGCTCTAACCTTCTCCGTGTGAGAAGAGGCTTTGCTCAGCAGTGGGCTAGGCAGTGGCAGTATAGGCTGTTGATGATGAAGTTTTTATTTGAATAAAATCTTTTTACTAAGCTAATGAATTATTTAAGGATTGTAGTAGGTGGCGCTCTGTAGTTGGTGCATTGTCCTAAGAGATAACGGGGTTAATATATTTGGTTCAACGATAGTCTCTGAAAACAAAAAAAAAAAAAACATGAAATATTCGACAGCACGCTCGGCGCTGTTTTTTGGGCAACCGGCACGACGTGTAGCGGGTTCGATTCCCACATGAAGAAAGTCTTTAAGTCCACCACAAATTATTGGGTCCCATGTTTACAAACATGAAATTGTATGCTTGTACACGCACCTACAACGCAGGGTAAAATCCTAGTGTTGTTTTTTAAATTATTAGTTTTGCACAATTTGTAATTTTTTTATAGTTTTTAATACATCAAATAGTTATGATTCGTTTTCGTAACCACTAAGAACTGGTATATCCTAATCTTACCTCTAAATAGGTTTAACTTAGAATAACCATTGGTAATATTCAGTACAGATCTTTTTCAATATATTTCCATTCAAAACAAACGTGTTCAAAGTTTGCTGAGACATTAATTTGTTATTATCATCCAAATAGGCTGTATTCCGAATAATTATAACCTTTTACACATTACATACATAGTTGTTAAAAAAAACAAAAATTAAAAAAGGTTTTATTCTGATTGGTTCGGCTCATCCAGCGTCTCTAGCTCCAATTAGCTATTTGTTTTCGTCAATCAAAACCGCAGGCTTACCAAGCTAGGCTTTTATCTACATTTTCTATATATTTATGTAAAATCTAATTTCAATTACTAAAGTATTTGTGAGGTTGAGTGCTACTTTACAAATTTTTTTGATTTCAGATTTATCAGCCTTTTATTTGCATAGAGTTATAAGTATATCACCTTTGGTATTGAAATGAAATTATATTTTTTACTAATTGAATATTTTTATTAAACATTAAGTACGTTTTTATCTTGGGAGGACCAAGGGGAGGCCTTTGTTCAGCAGTGGATATTTTCCAGCTGTCGATTATGATGATGAAGTAGTAGAGAATCTAGCAGCGCGCTTGTAAGTTCTCTTCTGGTGTTGCTGTTTATATGAGCGGCTTTTCGCCAAGCGATCGGTCGTTGTTTCCCTCCATTCCATAAAGAGAAGCATACTTTCAGCATGCTTTTCGAAAGTTATAGCATTTATTATTGAGTTTACCGTTGTCCTACTAATCACTAGTTATTTTTATTTTTTTGGAATAACGTTGGCCCAGACTAGCATTTTCTTTTGTGTTGTGGGTGCGTTTTAGAAACAAAAGTTTACATACACATGGTACCCAGACCCGAAACAACAATTTGTGGATCACACAAAGAGTTGCTCCGTGCGGGAACTCAAACCGCTACAAGTTGTGCGGCAGCCGGCCACCCAGCCACCACCGTGCCAACCGTGCAGATAATGTAATCCTGTAGTAAAAATAACAGTTGTGGTTTATTGTAGCATGTAACATAGGCACGCCATAGATATTGTAATATGTATCCCACCAAAAATATTCTGTAAAAAACTAGCCAAGGCACGATGGAGCTGCTAGATAACCTCTACAAAGTAATAAAATATAACAAAGTCGTGCCAAGTCTAAGGTTCTTTTGCGATTTCGTTATTATTGATGTTGTGTGACTTGGCCGTTGAAGGGTAACACCCCCCGATTTCCAAGTGGCAATTTTCCATCGTCAATGGGTAGCGGTTCTGGCGACAGATTGGTGCCATGGTGTCATGGAGCACCTGGTTTTGTACCCTTATATACCCGATTATACATATTTCAATAATTATTGAAGCTGGCAACCCTGGCTGATGTAAACATTGGTTCCGTAATGAAAAATTTATAAAAATCTTTAAACTTAGTGATTCCTTATGATAATACAATCATTAAAGTCTTAATAACTTATTCAACAAGTGACATCGTTTTCCTGTGACATTATCGTGTTAATAAACAGTTACAGAAAAATATGTAGTGAATATGAAAACCGTATATAAACTATGTAAAGAGTGACATCTTGGAACTTTATCAATAATAATACTTTTAGTGCATTGCATGAAGAAACCGCTGATTATTAACAGTGAACAAAAATACTTAGTATCTTCAAGTAAGATTTTTACTTTTTTTAAGTCGTTAATTTTATTCAAAAACAATACCACTTACCAGTGCTACCAATATCACCGTAGTTAAAAATAACTACTAGCGCCAAAACAATATAAAAAACTGTCCTAGTGGCGAATAGACGCACTAAAGTGACTTCGCTGTCTTACCAACCTAACAACATCTCAACCAACCACTAGCGCCATAACATCACACAAAACGGTTCAGGCGGTAGAAAGTTGAACTACAAAATAATAACGCTACTACCCACCAGATGGCGATTGGTAGTTATTAGGGATACCAGTTTATAAAATATTTTTCCTGATAATAGTAAATAAATAGGAAAAAAAAAATTTGGACATTGCATTTTATAAGATAAAACAAATTAATACTCTATAGAAATGGATCCTAATAGCTCTAATAATAACATTACACAACGAAAACCGTTTAAAGTGAACTCATTGAACGATTTATATTCGATAATGAATGAAAAGAGTATATTTGACACTACTATGATGAGTGTACCAGATAGCTTTAATGACGACAGTGAGACCATGAATACTTTAATTGAACAGAATAAAAAACTTACCATGGAGTTGTTAAGCGCACATCAAGAAATTGAAAATTTAAATAGTGAAAACTTTAGATTAAAAAGCGATCTTCAAGAGATGATAAAAAAATCAAATACGTATAAGAAAATATGCTCGACTCCTAGCAAAAAATCTAAAACACCAACTCGTAAACAAAAAACATTAAATCTTAACAGTGAAATTAGTATAGACACCTTTGAAAGGGCGGAAAACAAGCACGACAAAGAAACCCAAACAACTGAAACTTGTAGTGAAGTACAGAATATTTTAACATTAGAATACCCACATATGTCTACATCAGTTAATGACCTAAACAGTAACACAAGTGAACAAAATAAAAGCATTTCCATGAATACAAAAGTAAGAAATAAACTGTGTATTCTAAGTAACGAAAAAATCAGCGGTTCTTTATCCGTAATTGAAGATGTTTTTTCGAACCATTTTGATTTCTGTCATTATGTAATGCCTAATTGTAGTTTTAAACGACTAGCAAGTGATATAGATCAGAAACTAAAGGGATATACGATTAAAGACTATTGCCTTCTCTTCATAGGACAGTATGATGTTAGAAATGAGAGTGAACACATTAACGTCATCAGTGCGTTAAAGGAGTCACTTCAGAAAATTAAACACACCAATGTAGTTATATGTGCCCCTACGTATATCAAAGGGGCTCCCATATACAACTTTAAGGCAGAAATGTTTGGTAAATTACTTTATCTTGACCTAAAAAACAATGACTACGCGTATCTGTTTGACACTAATTATGATCTGACTCTTGAAATGTTCTCCAACACAACTGGAATAATTAACAAAAGTGGACTAAAGAATATATATAATCGAATAATGGATAACATATTAATTGATTTGAATTTATTGGACAAAAACGGCATTGGACAAACTAACGATAACATAAAACACATAGTCACAAACTCCTACCAGCAAACAACCAACACCAATGAATCCTCGGACTTTTTTCGTCTGCAATAGCATTTATATTCTGCACCAAAACATCGCTGGTCTCTTGAACAAATCTGATGCATTAACCATATGTTTGGATGAACTTACTGAGAAAAATATACAAGTAGAAATAATATGCATCACTGAGCACTTTATTATGGACGGCTACGAAAACCACTTAGTAATTCCAAACTACACACTAGCAGCGATCTATGGTAGGGGCCACTGCAAACGTGGAGGTGCCTGCATTCTCGTAAAGAATGGGACTCAGTGGAAGGAGTTACCAGAAATAAAAAGTCTGTCAATTTCAGGTCTGTACGAGTGTTGCTCAATAGAACTTATAAGTTATGGTATAGTTATGGAATGTATGGGTATCAGAGGCACACAACTGAACCTCTTTGCTGATTATCTAGATCACCGTTACCAGTGTGTTAGAATAGATGACGTCACAAGCCCATTCCAGAAAAATACGGGTTTTGGAGTGCCTCAAGGGAGTATTCTTGGTCCTACCTTATTTTTGATCTATATCAACGATTTATGTAACATCGAGATGCATCATGGGAAACTAATATCATACGCTGACGACACGGCCCTAATTTTTTCATCCAATAACGACAATGAACTGTACTGTAATGCTCAATTGGTTTTTAATTCAGTTAATAGTTGGCTTTGCTCAAACATACTAACACTAAATGCGGAGAAGACAAAATTTATTCACTTTTCTATGCGCAAGAGTCCAATTACCTCTGTTACACCCCAATTATACGCACATAAATGTAGAATTAGTCCAGTGGACACATGCAACTGCCCTTGTATATTAAAAACTACTTCCATCAGATATCTAGGCATCACAATTGATGAAACTCTTTGTTTCAAACAACACATCAGCGCTTTGGTTGCACGTGTCAGGAAATTGATGCACATTTTTAAAAAAATTAGACAAATCGGAGATTTTAAATTAATCACTCAAATCTACCTAGCGTTATGTCAGTCAATTATCCAGTACTGTGTTACTTCTTGGGGTGGCGCATCAAAAACTATTATACTCCCTCTAGAACGTGCTCAGAGAGCCATCCTTAAAGTTGCATTTTCCCATCCCTTTCTCTTTCCTACATCGATGCTATATAGATCCTGCAAAGTTTTAACTGTTCGCCAAATCTATGTAGTACAGCTAATACTCAAACAACATTCACTACTCAGCTTCAATGTTAATAATCTTACTAACAAAAGGCGGAATGATATAGTTTGCACTTCAACCTCAGTGTCAAAACACGCTTTTATAAAAAGATTCTTTATCTTTCTTGGCCCATTTTTATACAATAGAATAAATAGAGAATTAAGTATTTATAGCCTCAATCACTTTCACTGTAAAAAAACTATTACATAATTATGTACACACCTTAACATACGATCAAACCGAGGAATTACTTGAAGTAAGCAAATAATTTTATTATAGTTGACTTAGTTATTTTTGCTTACGTTTGTTTATGAAACTGTACACGCGCACCTGTTATACTTAGAGACTAGCTTAATTTAATTTAGACATAACATTTTTAGTTTTATAAGCAATATTATTGTATTTTAAATATTTCAGTACATTTTTAACCTGAAACACAGGCTTGGACCTAGTTCAGGTTTCACATATTTTTAGACTTTGTTTAGATATTAAGATTTATTTTGTAATCTGGCTTTTTACACCAAATAAACATTTTATTTATTTATTTATTATTTATAGTTATTGTATGTGTTTACAGGGTGCCCAAACCAGAGAATTTAAATACATTTTTCAATAAACTAGACACTACATTACAACGATTAAATAAAAAATCTTGTAAACATTGTATAATCGCGGGTGATTTTAACATTGACTTATTAAAACAAAACAGTGTAACATGTGATTTTGAGGGATTATTATTGACGTACAATATGACTTTAGCTGTAAGAGAACCGACAAGATTGATAAGTAAAACTTGTATCGATAATTTTGCTCACAATTTCAAAAAACCATGTAAGACGGAAGTGCTAGAATTGGCTTTGTCAGATCATACGGCGCAGCTGATGATGTTCCCCGTTAGGAGGATACCTGTAATTAAGATATGGAGAAAAAGAACTCGTGATTTTTGTGATGAAAATATATCAAAATTTATGAAATGTCTTAATAATTACTCATTCTCTGAGATATATGCGGAAACTGACCCCAACAGGGCATACAATTTCTTTAGCGAACATTTCGAACTATTTTACAACCTTTGTTTTCCATTCAAAACTATCACTGTACATGTAAATAAAAAACAAAAATGGATATCTCGTGGAATAAAGAAATGCTGTATCAGAAAGCGACATCTATTATGGAATTATAGATTAAAACCATCAATTAAAACACAAAACATGTTTATTACATACTCTAAATTACTTAAAAAAATTATTAGACTTACAAAACGTTCACAAAACAATTATAAAATTAAATCCTCTGACAATAAATGTAAGGCTACGTGGCAGATAATAAATGATTCAAGATTAAATATTCCAATTGAAATTATAAGTAAAATTAAAGTGAGCAATAATACAATTTCTGATCCCAACGTTATGGCCAATGCCTTTAATAATTACTTTGTTGATAAAATAGTACCCATATCCGGTCGTGGCAAAAAAGTAACATCGCGGATTGCAAGCACGATTAATTCTATTTTTATGGCTCCATGTGTACCAAAAGACATACACAAAATTATTTCCGAGCTGAAGAATACTAACAGCGTAGGTTTTGATGACATTTCAACTAAAATTATTAAAATCTGTAACCGACATATATGTGGACATTTAAGTCATCTTTTAAACTTATGCATTAGTAACGGTGTTTTTCCTGATAATTTGAAAGTAACTATTGTAAAACCACTGTATAAAAAGGGTGATAAAGAACTATTACAAGCCTATAGACCTATTGCACTGTTATCAATATTTTCTAAAATTTTTGAAAAGTATATTTATAACCAATTATATACTTATTTAGAATCTAATAAACTACTATGTCATGAGCAAAAAGGTTTTAGAAAAAACAAAAGTATCAATTTGGCTATATATGATTTTTATAAAACAGTGCTGACAAACGTTGATAAAAGGACTCCCATATGTGCCATATATTGCGATATGACTCAGGCTTTTGATTACGTGGACCACCGAATACTATTAAACAAATTAGAGTCTTATGGTATACGAGGCAGTATTCTGGATCTACTAAAATCATATCTTTCTGATAGATCTCAGATGACAACTATATCTAGGATTAATATCATGACTAAGAATCAAGAATCTTATTTGTCTGAGACGCGTGGCATTACTTTTGGTGTACCACAGGGCAGCGTACTGGGTCCGCTTTTATTTATCATTTATATAAATGATCTGCCTAAATTTACCACCCACCCAATGTCGCTTTTTACAGATGATAGTACTGTATCAGTGCAGTGTAGGACAAAAGAATTATATCAAGACGACATTAACAATTGCTTGGAATCAATTATTAACTGGCTAGATAATAACAATCTTAAAGTAAACTTATTAAAAACTCAAGTCATGCACTTTAGCCAGAGACCTCAGCCTCATGATATTCATATAGATTACGGTGGTAACCCTATACACGAGGTTGAATCAGCGCAATTCCTAGGCCTAACTATCGATAGGCAGTTGAATTGGAAGGCGCATATAGCAAAATTATGCAAAAAGGTGAGCAGTTCTGCATACGCTATGTGCAGATTGGCCCCAGTAGTTAACATCGATGCTTCACTCACGGCCTACCACGGCCTTGTTGACTCTGTCTTAAGGTATGGGATAATCTTCTGGGGAAACTCAACAGATAATGCGCTGGTTTTTAAGGCCCAAAAACGTTGCATACGAGCCATGTTTCACCTGGACTCGACTGACTCTTGTAAACCGTCCTTTATAGCACATAAAATTTTAACACTTCCGTCACTATACATATTGGAGACAGCACTGTTTGTTCATAAAAACCCTCATCTATTTGAACAAATTTCTGATGTGGCAAAAAGAAACAGGCGCAAAATTAATAGTAATAGACTGTGTCTGCATAGTGCAAAAACTACTCTGGCACGAAAAAGCGTATTATGTATGGCGCCAAAAATATATAATAAAATTCCTAATGATATTAGGAATTGTAATGTAAGATTATTTAAAAATAAATTGAAAATTATTCTGGCCAAGAAATGTTATTATAGTATTCATGAATTCTTAAATGAAAATAATTTTAATATGTAATTGTATCTCATACTATTCTTTAAATTAAATTAAATGTATACCTAATTGACTTGACGTTCACTTTGATTGACTGACATCTTCATAAAATTCTTATTTATCTAATTGAATAAATTATCTAATAATTTAATTTATTTATATAAATCTATTAATACTAATTTGATTATATTGTAAAATGACTCATTCATATTGATGTATTTAATTTAATAATACTTTTGCGCGCTGTGTTCCACGGCAAAACATGCTGTACTTAAACATTTTATTCAACATCTTGTTACCTACCATGTTTTGTGCAAATAAATGATTTGATTTGATTTGATTTGATTTGATTTGATTTGATCATTGTGCACGGACGACGAGTCCGTGGAAAATTAATATTGAACATAAAAAACAGATTGTTTTACCTTAAATACAAAAGTCAGTCTAGACGTAAGAAAAGCTAATGTTTTCACTAGCTCCTTTATTATTAAATGAATTTGTATATTCTAACTAATATTCTGACTTCAATAAACTAAACACGACTAACTAATGATATGCAAACAGTAAGAATAAGTTCATAGGTCACGATAACTACTCACCATCAGGCGGGCCGTGTGCTTTTCTTGCCACACAATTTTAGAACAGATGATATAAATTATGTACCTATTGTTTGATGTTTCTGTAATAATTTTATTATTTAGTTATATTAAACACGGGTAACTGACATACACAACAAAATAAGGAATCTTAAATGGAAATGGGCAAAACATGTGTAGAATGCCATGCAATAGATGGGCAAGAAATATTATGGATTTTTTTAGGGTTCCGTACCTCAAAAGGAAAAAACAGAACCCTTATAGGATCACTTTGTTGTCCGTCCGTCCGTCCGTCTGTCAAGACTCTTTTTCTCAGGAACGCGGGGAGGTATGAAGCTGAAATTTATATCAATTACTCAAGTCTACTGTCCCTTGAAGCTGTGAAAAAATCAAACTTCTAAGCCAACGCAATCAAAAGATACAGCCGTTTATGCCGCAAATTTTCGACACTTGCAAGGGAATCAAAACCTACAGGGTGCTTCCCGTGAACTCAGAATCTTGAAATTTGGTACGAAGCAACGTCTTATAGCATAGATAAAGGAAAAATTACGAAAACCATACATTTTTAGTTACATCACATAATATATATTTTTTTAATAATTTTAAATTTACTACCCATTTCCTCATAAACGCGTAGAGGTATTAAATTAAAATTCATACGAAATACTCAGGTCTATAATACCTTTAAGCTGTAACAAAATCAAACTTCTATGTCAACGCAATCAAAAGAAACAGCAATTTAAGCTGCATATTTTGAAACTCGCAAGTACTCGCAAGGAAATCAAAACCTAAAGGGTACTTCCAGTCGACCTAGAATCTTGAAATTTGGCATGAAGCAACGTTTTATAGCACACATAAAGGAAAAATTCCGAAAACCTTAAATTTTTAGTTGCATTACAAAATATATATTTTTTAATAAATATAAAAAGATATCTTTGTCTTAAATTTATGTTCCTCCATCTTTCCTCATTGTAATGTTATGAATTTCATTTTGCAATAAAAATACCATAGTTATGACTCGATTGTCGTAATTAACGAACTTTGTAAACCTTGCAGGTTTGTACGGAACCCTCGGTGCGCGAGTCCGACTCGCGCTTGGCCGGTTTTTTATTTTTATATTACATTTCTTATTCTCCACGGACTCTTGTCCGTGCCCTTGTCATTCCATTACATTTTCTTTTAATTTACAGTCAAAATTAATTGTTACAAAAATCTTACGTGCTACATTAACCACCTTTTTTGGTTTTTTTTTCACAAAGAAGTTTGTGTCTAATATCTATATACACACAATACATGTTTTATTACATTTACATTAACCTTACTGGATCGGCCCACACGCGCGATGAGCGAGCCGACCTGCTCCACCAGAAGGCGCCCGTTCACGAGCATGACGTGAGGGCCAGCAATCGGTCCGATCAACCATTTCGTAGGGAACGGAGCGATCCAGCCCACAGCGCCACCGACTGTAGAACATTTAAGAATGCATGACGTCTGCTCACGCAGCAGTAAGCCGATTCCAGTAGTGCCAATGGATTTTGTCAGTCTTATTGATAATTAATATTATGGATTGGATGCCATGGGATGAGAAAAGAAATAAAGGTAGACTAAAAAGAAGATGGGAAGATATTTTTGTTGAGATTTGTGGGACCACATGGAGAAGAGAAACAAGATACAGAATTAAATGGAGAAAACTAGGGGAGGCCTACGCCACTGAGGCGACTTCCACAAACTAATTAGTAACTTTACGGGGAATTAATTTAATTTAATTTATTCTATTTTTATTTTATTTAATCTAATTTAAGTTAATTTGAAATTATATAGGTATTAATCGAAATGTAACTTAGAAATTTCAATGAAACAATAATATTGATTTGAATTATTGACATTTTGTGGTAGAATAAAGGCTATTTTTATTTTTATTTATAATAATTTAATAAAAAATAATTCAATAATTAACAATACCTAAGCTCAACAATACACAATGCATGAGGCAAAACTAAACCAAACCAAAACCAAGTATCTCAATGCTAATTTTATATTTCCTAAAAGATTTGAAAATTAAAGTTATTTTCGTTTAATTATTTTTGAGGTTATGTCACGAAGTGATTCAAAAATTTTAACTGTCTAGAATTGCATCGACCTTCTGAAACCATAACATTTTTACGAAACTAATCCAATTTTAGGCCCAAACCCCTTTTTGCTTTCATCCGAACTCCTATTGACATTCTACAGCAAAATACCTCTACACATATTACCTCTATTATCTCCCCTCAAAAAACAACATGCTTGTTTTCAACAAGCTCCCAGTCTTAACTTAAAGTGATCTGAACCATGAATACATAAACATATTACAAAAACATCCACAGTATGGACTGTCACCTAATTTGCATCATTCACGTTTCAACGAAATTTTATAATTTATCCGATCTATAGAAGAATCTGTTGAAAACCGTTTGAATAATATATGGAGGGATGAAGGATAAAGCGAAATTAATCTATACTAATATTATAAAGAGGAAAGATTTGTATTTTTGTATTTTTGTATGTTTGTAATGAATAAACTCAAAAACTACTGGACCGATTGCAATAATTTTTACACCATTAGAAAGCTGCATTATTCAGAAGTAACATAGGCTATATAATATCACGCTAGGTCCTATAGTTGTGGAGCAGTAACCAAAAATGTTTTAAAAACGGGGGAAAAGTATCGTTTCTGCGGCCTTCCGTGACGTGCGCTGAGCATATAGTTAAAGTTATACAAAAATGCTCTATAGATGAATTGTTCATCTTAACATTATTTTTAAAAAAGTCCGCGAGAGCATATGTCTACCTTTTATAGTTTACCCATAACAATCGTTTTAATGAATGGTTCAATCCTTATAAAAGTTTGCTCTAGAGGTAGATAACTTTTGAATTGTTCAATCGGTTACTTTAAGACTATTAATTCATCCAAAAGATACATATTAGGTAAGTACTTACCTACTATTTCAAAAATAATAAACTGAGAATAAATATAAATGAAACGTAAAACTATGTAAAAAATCTTAAGTCCCCCCGTGCGAAGCCGGGACGGGCCGCTAGTATTTTATATTTTGTTTAAGTATTATACGGGAAGGGTGTTGGGACAGCAAAGATTGTGTTTGCTACATGGATGTTATTGGAGTGCTGTAATGAATTATTTATGCCCGTGCCACACTTGATTGGCGATTAAAAGTTTATCAAGTAAATTATTCTGATCGACTGAGAGTGTGAAAGTCGGTCATGTTTTTATTAATAGAAGGACGCGTGAAGAGATTTGCATATGTGTTTTATTCTATACTGAGTTGATATTTATTTAAAATATTTTTGCTGAGCCAGACAGGGTTCTTACTGATAGAAATTTCTGAATGAATAGAACTAAATGTCACGACAGCAATTTCGTATATTTGGAATGCAATAAAGTTGACAATGGATTAAGTAAATGCTACTGCTGTGGTAGCCGAGGTTTGAGTCTCGTTGTAATATTTATTGATACTTATAACAATTTAATCTATATGTATATAAAAATGAATCCCTTTTTCCCTTGGCCACGGCATTACGTGTGAATGGCTGAACCGATTTCACTCATTCTTTTTTGTTGTGTTTGTTATTTTTAGGAGAAGGTTCAGTTCAGGTTAAGATAGAAAAAAACCTGAAAATCCTACGGGCACGGGAGAAGACGGGTTTGCTTGCACGAAGTTGCGGGCAGATATTACTTAACAAATAAATTTACCCAAAACAAAAGCATACAATTCCCTTTCACGATAAATCGTCACGGAATATCACGCGCAAATAGTTTAACATTACATTGACCAAGTATGTGAGTCTCGTAACTAATTGAATGTTAAATCAATCAAGGTTGACTGGCAAGTTATTTATTAAACCACAACCGCAACTGTGATTAATAATACTGCCACATCTACCAAACCAAACGGTGTGTAATGAAATTAAGCGAACTCATCAAATGTGCTAGTTCTGATCGCTTTGTTGATTCACTTTGACATGTGGCTTTTTTGACGTATAGGGTTATCGGCATCGGCAAGGAAAAGGATCCTTCGGCATCTTACACGCAACCGCACACTGTCGGAAACTATGCTTTAGCATGCTGAAACGTTCTTAGGGATGATGAGGTATCCTTAAGGATAGCGCACCGTCCTGAAGCATACCGCACCATCCTTAAGCATGCCGAAGCGTCTCAATATCGTATTTCTCGTCATAACAGACTCAGAGTTGTTACAAGCTAGTTGTCTGAGTTGTATTTAATATGGTGGACTGGGGTCTAGTGCTCATAGCAGCTCTTGGTAAAGAAGAAGAGAAAAGAGAAATCCAATCAATCAAGCCAGCGACCGGAGGATATCGACCGATCCTAACTGCAACATACCGAAGTGGTATTTTTGTTATTACGACCATCTACACGGCAATTTCTACTTTATTGCCATTACGTTAATGTATATTGCTATTTGCCACCTAAAATCCTCCGATGCTGATAGTGGGCGCCGGGCCTAGATTTCATCCGATTAGATTAGCATTTCAGAAGTTTTCATCATGTTCGACTGATATTAGTGTTTTACTTGGGACGAGTGTTATTTGTGGTTTTTAACCTAGCACAGATTATACTGTATTCATATTGAGCATACATTATTAGGCTGTCGACTACCTATAATTACTTTCACTGAACTTTGTATAATAGTATGTACTGGTACAACAGGACACATCCTAGTCCACTTTACAATATACCTCTAATTACATTTAAAAGAACCTTAATAATTACAGTCTCCGAAAACAATTAAACATTTTAACGCAACTGTTAGTTGCAGAAGGGGCTTTCAAAAACAAAACTCCGATAATCTTCGTTCCGTAAAAATTATAAAAAAACAAACGACAGTATCTTATTTCGGTCAGACACCAACGTCGAGACGGGGAAGCGATCCTCGGCAAAAAATTGTAAAGTATTCACGAAAAGACACTGATAAATTACTCCATGTTTTACAGACATATCTCGCGATTTATTACTGCACCCACATACAAATATACACGATAAATACGAAAATATACGCTCACAGAATACCCAACATATCTTGGCATGCTCACGGTGGCGCTGCTCGTGAAGGAATCTGTCAATAAACTGTCAAATACGGTACACTTAAATTTAGTTCCGAATTTTTCCGTGTGCCAAGTCTGGCTGGTTAATACGGGTACATCGACATGCGTAGAGTAAGCAAAGATCGATGGCTCTGTACACGGTATGGGGAATATTTCATTCTGCCTCATTTTATTTTCATTAGACCTGATTTTGTTGGTGACAATTTATTAGGGTGTGTTTATGTTGATCGGGGATGTTACATACATAAATAAAAATAAATGTTGTACCATGTATTTTGTAAAACAACCTGTTTTTTCTTCAGAAACATTATAATATGATAGGTTTCATAAATGTACCCTGGGAATATTATTGACTCAGAAGTCTTGAGAGATTTACCAAACTAAAACTTTGTAAGCTAGTTTCAGTGGTTTGTTGGACCTGAATATTTAGAAGCCTTTTCGGCCTTCCTAAACTTAGTTAGTAGGTTATAGAAATATGACCTAGTTCAGATGTTCCTAGAAATTTGGATTTAAATATTATTTTTATGGAAATCTGATAGACAGTGAGTATCTAAAGACTGCAAATGGAAGTATACTACTAACTACTAATGGAGACTGAATATAAAAAGGATCCTTCTAAAAGTCTAAATATAAAATCACAAAACCCAACACAATTCCCACATTCCTAGCACACATGTTATTTAGCAAAGAGAAACATTCGTATTCTCAACAAGACTAGAAAACGGCAAAAAGCCGCCGTCATTTTTCTCACTCATTTCCACATTTTTGTGCGCTAACTTAGTTGGCAAACAAAATGCTTTGTAGAGTGAGGGGGGAGGGGGGAGGGGCAGGATCATCTGTCAAGGTCCGATCCACACTTAGGTCCCTACTAAACCCTTTATGTTCTGTTGTACCATAGCGAGTAGTTACCGGTCCCTCGCAGCAAAAGAAAAATATCCGACCACAAAAAGGTCTTTTCTCCACCCGGATGCGTCTGTATAATTTATTAAGAAGAATTTCCTAAACAAAAGAGGTTGAAGTGTTTTATGGACCGTTTGCATAATAGGCTTATTATGTGTGATACTAAAATGTTTATGTCCGGACATTGTCGCAACAATGAGGGTCTAGAATGAGTGAGTGCGAAACTAGTTCCTATTTTGGAATTGTTTGTTTTATGTTCATTTCAAGAATAATTTTAGTGAATGCTTTGTTGGAATGAATACATATTACATTATTTTATGTAGTCTACACTTTAAACCAGTGAATTGTTAGTTGAACAAGTAGAAAAGTCAAGGACTATCATAGTGCGACAAATGTACGTTTTTGACACGAGAATTAAACGTTTACTCCCTCGTTGGCTGAGTGGTCGCATGTGCGACTACCGGGCAAGGGGTTCGAGTCTCGGGTCGGGTAAATAAAATATTACTGATTTTTTTTTTAATTTTCAGTAGTACCACGGAGTCTGGAATTGTGCCCGGTATATGGCAATAGGCCCCCTATTATATGAGACCCATAATATAAATAGTGAAAAGGGGGTGTTACATTGTATAGTGGCATTAAATGCCATAACGTGCACCTCTGCCTACCCCTTCGAGACAAAAAGGCGTGATGTTATGTTATGTCACGTAATCAAACCCTTAAAATATTTATTTATGATTTTTTGTAAACACAAGAAACAATGTATTTATGTATTCTGATTTTATTTTATTAATATTATTATCAGTATTGAATAGTTCATGTAAGGTTGATATGATTTGCGTAATATGACATTATAATGAGGCATCAATTAGCGCTCGTACCATTGTTATTTATAATTAAAACGAGCTGTAATAATTATAATTTACTATCCCTAAAGCTGAATTAACCGATTTTTAATTTGACTATATGTAATGGAATGGTATTACCAAACTACAAAGACACTCAATTGTTCTTATAATAACTATCGTGAGACATACTCAATTAATTAATTTTAATACACTAAATTGTCTTCGTAGTCTAATACCATTCAATTGTTAGTAACTAGTTGCAAGTATAACTACTGACGATCATCATCAGCCCGTATTCGTCTACTGCTGGATATAGGCCTGACCATGAGGATTTGAAATTCATTCCCCTATCAGACAAACTGTTATTAGAACTCAAGAATACAAACATAATGTATATCGGTAACTGTAATGTATTTGATGTATGTATATTATTTAGGTATTCGTAACTTCAAAAACACTAGACTATTTCTTTTAATGAAATGAAGCAAACTAGTCATCGATCCATTTTTGAGAACTTATCACAATCGAACAACTATTTAAAGACTCGGAAATCAAAGGCCGGGATAATAATAGCCACGTTTACATTTGCACGACCGAAAAGCTAACACTAGGTATTATATATACATCCTTACAATAATAGGGCTTTACATATCCTTGAGCTGTCCTAAGTAGGGTTGAGCTTCGCGATGACTTATTCATGCATGACACCTGTCATATTACTGCTGACCCCTTATTCCTACAAAGCTAGTACAGACGTGTGCTAGATGGCTGGCACGTAATCGGCAACTTCAATAAATGTTTGGTCTTTGTGGCAAGTTTGACCTTGACTTTCTTTTGTTTGATATTTATGTTACCTATCGGGTCAATATTTTTAGACGCCATGTTGTAAGAAATTTTAAAATTAATGTAAATAAATATGATTGTCAGTTTTATGTTGAATGGGACGATAATTAATTTTAAGGTTAACTTTTGTGTTATTATGATACTACCAAACTATTTTATTTGTAATTATAAAAAGTTAATTAGCTTCATAAAAGTTTTCAGCGCACTGAAAGTGTAGCAAATATCTATAGCAAACTTGCAAATGCTGATACCTTGCTACGACGTAGCATTCGTAGCCGTAGTTCGTAGCATCCACACAAGTTACAGTTTTCCTACAAGTGTGTCATTACTCGTTTAACCGCCAACAATTTTTATTTTACTTGCATTAGTAATAAGAAATGACCATCAAGAATCGGAGAGTGTTAATTTAAAATTTAACCAGTCATTCCCCGAGCAGGACAGACTTCAAAAATTAAAAAGCAATTTTGTAGAGAAACGAAACGCGACTCGGAGGACCACTCTTTGGCGACAGCTAATCATAATAATGAGATAAGAATTTAATGGACTGCCTATCTGGCCCTGAGGCTGTGGCCTAACAAAACCAGTATAAGTTGACTTTCGTAGCAATCTAATAGTACAACATTCTAAGGAAGTAGAGAGATCTTTCCTTATGGTTAAGTCAAGTTATTTAAGAAGATTACGCAGTTTCATTGGACCTATAAAACACTAATGTCTTGTCGCCTGTTCTGCAGATACAGCTTTGTATAGTTCAGAAGCTGCTCTTTGATAATGATGATATTTATAAGGCAGTTGACATTTGACCAGACTTCATTGTGAGCCTTTTTTAAATGAGGTAAAAACTAAGGCAAACATAACGACATTGGAGGTTAATTTAACGATAGTATCTAAGTTCTGTGTATTATATAAATAATTTTGCGCAATATATCGGTAACGGCGATGAAACATTGTAAACTTGTAAAATTATATCTTTTACAGGAATTATGTTGATAGAAATAACTAGCAGTATTATCTAAAAGTGAAATTAGTGTACACAATAGATTTTAATAGATGCTTTCATTTAGGTCCAAAGAAAATAAAATCTTTGTCTACCTCTACATAGTAAAATTTAAGTGTATTCTGTAGTAAACACACCGTACTTCGAACGTAACGTGACACTAACGCTTCAAAAATTCAATTAACAAAAAAAGCATAAGATAATTATTCATTTTAATGAACACCATTAAACCTCCTGCCACTTAGGACCAAAATTCATAAATCTAGACTGCTAAGTCTTGATATTTTAACTAATTACATTTACAACAAAGCCCTCATGAGCAGGGCGGTAAATCTCGGAGAATAATTAACGGAACTCATTTAATAGAAACGCTAAGTAATATTTAGTGGAGGGCCCTTGAGTGTTGAAGCAGAAAGAAAATGTTTGCTTAGGCGCCTTTTAATATGAGTACGAAATAGGACGTTCCTACGGAGGCAATTTACGTGAAAACGTACGGGACATCAGACATAATGTAACAATATGTGTAACGCAATTAATTTTACTCACATGTGAATCAAATATAACACGACACCAATACTTAACATATATCTCTATAATTAATACTTTTTTCGCAATTGAGGTAATTATGCAAAAGTGAATTGTTTTAATTTTGCTTCAAAGTTATGTCTTTTCTATCATTTTTAATCCGTGGTTTCTTTTAGGAAATACAAATTGTCCTAAAAATTTCTATTACCAATGCTTTTCACTGTAATCCAATGTGTTGTCATTATAGTTATTCGGATTCCAATGTAAACAACACAGCGTCATGTCTTGGTATTAGGCTTCATGTTTGCGGGGTTTGGATACTATCGTTAGTCTAATTTATGACCCCTGGACCATGTCCAGTTGGATGGTGGGTCACCCAATCTACGGTTTATGAGTTTACAGTATGGCATCGTTGACACATTTGGTCATCCTGACCGAATTGGTAAACATGTAGCTTAACTGTCAAGGAAATCCGAGGTTTACAAGCATTCGTGAAAATATCCTCTTTGGTGGCTAGAACGTCAAGTATTTACTGAATACAGTTTTACAGATTTTTATTTGGAGGACATCAGAGTTTGGGATTGATATTGTTAAGTGATCGTTACAATACTGAAGATCTAATTTACTTAATGTATTTATTTCAATTTTAGGAGTTGCAAATCGAGGGACTTATAATAAAGGAGCCATTTTTGCAGCACAAAGCCGGAAATTTATGTCAGTATGTTTAGCCAAATGGGATGATATTACGGACCTTAGTTGGTAGCTGCACGTTACATCGGTGTCAGAAATTAGAGGAAATGGGCGTGCTTGCATTAGTCTTAATTAGAGCAAGATTATAATTAGCACTGGAACATGTTAAGCTGTTGGTGCTGGATGTCATGGGCCAGGAACAACTATGACAGTTGTTACAGCTAGTCAAGTAAAAAGTCTAGTAAGATCGACTTTTCATGGGTTGGATGTTGATGGATTTCATGTTGGAGTAACTCAACTGAATTGATAAATAATTGTCGATTGCCAGGGATCGTGGTAGGTGTTAAATTCTGAACTGTTATTAACTAAATTGACTTCTTAAACAATTAAATGGCAATGTACTTTGCCATTTCATTTTAAACTTTTGATTTTAAAATTCTATTGATTCTGTATACAAAATATAAATAATGTATAAGTGACGATGGACGAACTTTCATTTACAAATAAAAGGGTTGATCCAACTAACTGTAATATTTAATTAGATAATTAAAAAGTATTGAGACTCGTGAGAAATTCGAAGAATCGAACGCTACGTTTCGATTTCATAAGTCATTCATTATTACAACTAACCCAGCTCTCCTTGATAGTGGTATAAAACGTCGAATTTAGTAAATCGGAAAGTCAAATTAGGGGCTCAAATATTTATTGTTTAGTAAACTTCACGGTTTTGGCAGTATCAGAAAAGTGCGGCGGTCAACTTTGATCCTGAAGACATCCAAAATTAGAACAATAGAAATTAAACTTATCAACAAAATACAACTATGACATAAATACTCCACTCCATGGTATTGTGGAAATTTCGCAAAAAGTTCAAATAGGTTTCTGAGGCGCGACGCTTCAAGGCCCTTTTGCATTGTTAGATAAATTCCTTGCGCCGATTCCTTAAGTTCTTCACGGCCATTTCTTTTACTAATTATTACTCCACGAAGGCGGCACAGTCGGAAATGGGTGTAATAAGATCTTTTGTAATCCCATTTATTAATTTTCGCCTCCCATTATTCTCGTCTCCTTTAAGCATGTGGCTGGTACACCCTAAACAAGTCTGACGATCGTTCCTGTATCGTTCGCGTTCTGAAATTACTTGTTATTGTATTTTACACACACAAATGCGACGTTTTTTCGAAACATAACATAATAATTTTTAGTGACTAATGTAAATTATGTGTGATTGAAGTGTGGGAGAGCCAGGCTTCGGCTCGAATGGGCCGGCTCGACCGGAGTGATACCATGACCTTAGAGAAGCCCGACGTGAAAACAACACTCGCATTCCATTTTGTCATGTAAGTGTGGTTACCGGAGGCTCAATTACCCCCTCCCCAATCTAACCAATCCCCGAATCCCCAACAATCCTCTAATTTCTAATCCCCAAAAGGCCGGTAACGGACCTCTGATGTTACGAGTGTCCATGGGGGGTGCCGATTGTTTACCATCAGATAATCCATCTGCTTGTTTACTGGTTTATTCCATAAAAAAATATATTGATTTGAAACATATTTATAACTGACTTTTCAGTGTAAAAATTACAGCTTTTCGATAGTTTACGTTCGTTTCAGTTCTAATCTTTGTGGAACTTGTTATACAAAACTCATTATCATTTAATCACACAATTAACAGTAATAATCGATCTAGTAAATTGTAGGCTTATGTAAAATGTACTTAGCAAGCATTCATTAAATCTTGACTCTCAAGTCTTTAACCACAATCGATTTCATTAGGAGTTGGTCTGTAACCGAGTTCAAATACAAAGCAATTCTCAGCTATCATTGTAGCCGACTAATTACCGACCAACTTTACCTATCTCTGATGTCTCCCTAATCTGTAGTATGCTCAACTTGAAGATCCAGACCTAGTTTATAATAGGTACTGAATGAACTCGCTTAGTGTCGTAATTTGGATACTAGAATTAAACTGTCTTGACTGGCGAGACGGTCTTAGTGATTGCTAACGAATACTTAACATAATCTTGTATTGCAAACGTAATTAAGGATATGGACTACTATAGGAAAATAGGACATTTGGTCCCCATTTTATAAGGTGTTAAAACAAGTAATAGGCTCACCTCCTATTACAAATAGGCTAATAAAGAAAAAAAAATGATATAAGCCCGGTTGGCCGAGTGGTCGCAAGTATGAAATCAGGGCAAGGGGTCTGGGGTTACCGGGTCGGGCAAAATATTACTGGGATTTATAAAAATCTCAATAGTAGCACGGAGTATGGAATTGTTCCCTGTATACGGCAATGGGCTCACCTCCCTTACATGAGACTCGTAACATAAATAGTGAGAAGTGCGTGTTACATTGTAAAGTGGCATTAAATGCCGTAATGTGTACCTCTACTTACCCCTCCGGGGATAAATGGCGTAATGTTAAGTTATATTATGAAAAAGTAAAGAAGAGGATAATTTATGAGCTATGGTAATTAATGAACGAGTTTGTTAATCATAGTAGATAAACTTTAAAAATAATGTGATATTAGTTACACAATGCGATTGCAATAAAATAATAGATAATTCTAAATTAGCTTAAAAATCATGTTTTAATATTTGTCAGTAGTTCTGTGAAAATGTTTACACTGAAAGCGACAAGTCACA
This sequence comes from Spodoptera picta, assembly GCA_038387885.1. NCBI lineage: Eukaryota > Metazoa > Arthropoda > Insecta > Lepidoptera > Noctuidae > Spodoptera > Spodoptera picta. The sequence continues at coordinate 705,304 of JAZHFQ010000493.1, read as the reverse complement.
GCACCAATTAATAACTGTTAACATTTACCATAACACCATATAATTTATAGCCAAATATGTAATGAGATTAAAACGACAATGAAAAAGGCCATGTATTCTCTGCAAGCAAAATGATAAGAGAATGAAAACTCTCATTTATATTACACAGCGTAACCAATTAATTCATGTGCGTGAAATGTAATGGTGCCTAATTATCTAGATTGTGTCGTGTCACCTTGAAATGCTAAGAGCTCATACACACGAGCAACATGTTACCAACAGCAGAGGGAACTGTTGCCGTCGATCGACACGTATCAACGTCATGGCACAATAGTCGGTTGACTCCTATACGATGGTTTAAGACCCCTGCTTCTCATGCCTAAGAGTGCTCATTTGAAACCTATTAACAGCTAGTATTTTTTTTAAGCCTTAAAATCATCGATTGACTGCTCCCGCCTGGGTAAGGGAGTGTCAGACACTGACTAAAAACCACTTCGTTCCTTCTCTTGCGCTTCGAGCCGGAGCACCTGTAATCCGTTAGGTTCTCCGCGACTCCGAATCAGCATTAGCCCTGTTGGGCCCCATGCTTGGCGGTCTGATGGCTCTTTGAGCTCTCTTTTTTTAAGATTATTCAGACACCACTGACAAACGGTGAAGGAAAACATCGTGAGGAAACCTGGGCTTATAATTTCTAATTATAAGTTTGACATCGCCAACTTGCATTGAGCAAGCGTGGTGATTAATGCTCAACCCTTCTCAGTGTGAGAAGAGGCTTTGCTCAGCAGTGGGCATTGATAGGCTATTGATGATGATGATGAACAAACGGAAAAGGAAAACATCGTGAAGAAACCTGGGCTTATAATTTCTAATTATTAGTTTGATATCGCCGACCTGCATTGAGCAAGTGTGGTTTACTGCTCATACCTTCTCCGTGTGAAAAGCACTTCAGCAGTGATGAGTGTAGGAACACCATCACAGAATTAGTAGACGACAACTGCATACGTGTGGACGGTAGAAATTGCCTCTGTCATTAATAATATGATGCTCGTGTGTAAGACTCTTACTGCTACCTCGGTTACATGGGTTTCGGGTAAATACGGGGAAATTAGCATCACTCACCATTAGATTTACATGTGTATTTAACACCGAGTTTAGTATGAATAGTATAGTATATCTGTTTCTTCCTTGTTTGGTATTCATTCATCTAAATACGAAGGTTAACCTTAACCTCTATCTTTTGTAGCGAGGATGGAGATCGTAATTAAAAAGGTTCTGGTTTTTCAGAGAGAGCTAAAGACTAGACACGGTGATAAATTTACTATTAGAAACTAGCTGAAAACTTATGTTTTGAGAAGAAAAATATAACGGCAAACTTAAAAAAAAATTAATTAGAACGACTAGATAATTGTTAGAAAATTATTGATATCAAATTAACAAGTTGACAAAGATATATTTGTTGCCAGGAAAAATGTATTGACGGTTTGACGATGTGGAACAACAATTATGTGCGGTTATGCACTCGACATGCCTTTTATACCGATCAAAATTTTCGTCTGCCTCCAAAGATCAAACATTCCTAACAGTACTATCAAACGAATAAACTATTGACTGCACGATAATTATTAAATCGTTTTTATTTGTGCAAATATCCCTTAAATAGTATGACATAACATGTTATGTCATATTTGCCTGCCTCATTGGCTGAGTGGTCGTAAGTGCGACTGCCGGGTAAGGGGTCTCGGGTTCGATTCCCGGGTCGCGAAAAGTATTACTGGGTGTTAAAAAAAATATCAGTAGTAGCACGGAGCCAGGAATTGTGCCCGGTATATGGCAACAGGCTCAGCCTCTATTACATGGGACTCTTAACATAAATAGTGGAAAGTGGGTGTTACATTGTATAAATAGTATGAATGAAAAACAATTGGAAATGGCAAGAATTTTCGCAACAATCAGTTTGCAATTGAATACCAATAATAGTTTGTAAACGTGCCCCATAAAACTGGATTGTCAGATTCATAGTGAACATTTGTACGAACAAAATGTTTCACAAGTAATAAATGCGCAGCATTCTGCAATTGTTAGCAATGTTAACGATATGATTTAATTATAATTTAATTTAATTTATTTTATTTTATTTTATTTAACTACGATTGTTGTATGACCTTTAACAAGCAAGATAAATTAACAAATTGTACTATTCAGACTATAAAACTAGACATAAATTTTCAAAAAGTTTATCTCTACCTAAACGTTTATTTTACGATCTCACAAGTTAAGCTAAAGACTGCCTCGTTGGCCGAGTGGTCGCAAGTGCGACTGCCGGGCAAGGGGTCTCGGGTTCGATCTCCGGGTCGGGCAAAGTATTACTGGGTTTTAACAAAATTCTCAGTAGTAGCACGGAGTCTTGAATTGTGCCCGGTATATGGCAATAGGCTCACCCCCTATTACATGGGACTCATAACATAAATAGTGAAAAGTGGGTGTTACATTGTACAGTGGCATAATGTGCACCTCTGCCTACCCCTTTGGGGATAAAAGGCGTGATGTTATGTTAAGTTAAGCTAAAGATTAGAACTACATGGTTACTCCAATCCTTTAATTGGCTAGGTTTCTTAATTTTTTATGCAACAAAAGCCGTATGATGGCAGCAGAATAGTACCTACAGTCCTCGCTATATCTACACTTCCTCTGGGTGTCACAGGAGCTGACTAAGGGATCACATTAGTTGGCATAACAGGGTAGCACGCCATCTCTGATAATTCTGAATCTTTTTAACTACAATATCCAAGCAGCCTGTTAAACGTTAATATTGCGGTCACTTATATTATGTAGAGGATTCCATGAAGCGCACCCAAACGAAGCACACTTAAAGTATTATATTGTACCTTATTTCATAATGAATATTTTCTTCTATCGACATTTTTATTTCTCACTCCCCGCACTATGCGAATGATATTTGTAGGTGTGCTTGGTGGAATAGAAATTACTTATTATAATTTTTTATTTGAAGCCCACCTATGGGTGTGCTAAGTAGGATAACATAGGTGTGCTTCGTCTGGGTGCGCTTCATGGAATACCTCTTGTAGTGGACTAGCACGAGCCATTTATACGGTGGTGGCAATTCAGAGAAATGTAAGTTTTTTTCCTTAGTAAAACGAGATAAAGCTAGTTCTACAATTCCGTAAAGCATTGAAAATCATTTTTATCCTTCATTGCGCTACTATTTTCATACAGAATGCGCAATCTCTAGCAATTCAGTGTTGCGCGTAACTCAATTGTCATATGTTCGGCAGTTGTTCAGACCAAACGTTTTAAAGTAACCTAATGTGTGCACATGGACTATATTTGTGTGACAGGGTTGACAAATCGATGTGGTTTTGTTCATGTGGATCTGATATGTAGATGGATTAAAATTTAACTTTCAGTGTAGTGTACACTGTATAGATTACTTCAGTACGTTTAGGCGTGCATGATTTCGAAATCCACGGTTAAGCCAAACAAAAAGAAACTAGAGATATTAGACCTCTGCATCAGTCAAGTTACAAGTAACTAGTAGTACACCAAATACACAAATGACACTATATTTTTGGAAGCAATCAAAGGTCCTACTAAAACATATCTCGGAATTTGAATAAAAATCGCTATACAGCAGCTACATCCACTGGACAGTCAATACTCCACTGCTAGTATCAAAATACAACATTGCTAACAAAATCCTTACCCTGGAAAGCTCTAGTAACACAGCAGTGAGAATAGTAATGGTACATTTCGCCCAACCCTGCATGTAATCGGCCGAGCGCACGGAGACGTCAATTGGGTTTGGGTTCCTCGCTCGATATGCAGATGGCCCCTCGTTAGCTGTCCGCTCTTATGTACCCACCTTTACAAAGTCGTGGCGCCTAATACATTTACTTGGAGCGAAATTGAAACATGCTGTGTGTAACCAGCCTAAAAATGAGTTAGACTGGAGATGGTAAATAATTGATTTACATGTTGATGGAATTGTTACGTGTGCTCCATGACAAGAATATTTGTACTTGTAAACACGTCATCTTTTTATAGAAGTCAAGGCATCAAGAAGAATACATATTGAATCGTATACAACATACTCTATTATATGTTTTTTATTTATTTATTATTACATTTCAGTACAGTTTAAAATTTCTTATTTGCACCATTAAACCACAGCTGGTTTGTATTGGTAATCACATTCGCTTAACAAGTTTTATGTTATAAATTTATAAACCCATTCAATATAACAATTACGTTGATATAATAATTGACAAAGATATAACATTTTAGATACGTTAGATATTTTACAAGTAACAGTAAACATATATGAGCAAAGCATATAAACGCACTCATTAAAATTGCAAAGAAACAAAGTACTCAAAGAAACCGATACCGACACACACGGCACTAGCTAATGTTAAACTTTTGCAGTCTACCCCACAATATGCTACATTCGCATTATGAGTTCTCAATGTGTAACCGGTTCTCGTCAACTTAAAAAAATTGTAATATACAAATGTATATATTTACTTCAGGGGCTTTCACTATTGTCGAGTAATGTAACGTAACGCTAATGTAACGTAACGCTAATATTATTGTTAATCAAGATAGAATAAATTCAAAATTGTTCTAATTTTGGTCTAGAAATCGAGTGCGGATAGTCCTTTTTAGCATTATAGTACGAGATGATTGCATCTATACAGATAAATTAAATTCGAGCGTCTGTTTGTAATATTAAAGTAACCGCTACATGCATACGAATATTCATACAATACACATACCAACACAAATTCTTTTACAATTTTTGTCAGTCTGTGTGTATGTTTATACTGGCTAATCTCTGGAATGGCTAGACCGATTTTGCATAAGTAACATGGGCTACTTTTTATTTTAGAAAATTGAAACATAGAAGGTTATGTTCTAAAATTTATATTTACGCGGACGAAGACGCAAGCAACGGCTAGTCTTTAATATTCACAGAATAAATATACTTTTTGCCAGATTTACTCCCAAAATAAAAAAGTAACAATAATATTTTCATTAAATATTCGCTTCATCTGCTCGCTTGTACCACAACCAAAGCTTTTGTTTGAATCAGCATTTATTCCATAGTTTTGTTTCGTTATTGAACATAAAACATTGTACCTGGTGTTTCTAACATAATTACTTTCGTCGGTGGAAAACATCTTTGTTCTAACAGTTTAATGAAACCCGTTAACAATATTCTCAAGTTATTATTAAAATAATGTTATTTTAGACCAGATTTTACTTCTTATTTTATTCTGTGCTTGGACATGGAAATAACTTGTTTTAATTTAACGAATGAAGTTCAAATTAGAATTTTACAAAATAATTGTCTGTAGCTCAAAATACTATTAACTTGTTCCTTGATGGAAACTGTTGGTGCTTCAGTTTTAGAATTGAAGATTCTCAGAATTCTCCCTAATAGACTTTGAAACTCGATTTACGGTAAGCGGTTCATCCTGTCTTAATGGGACTTTCGGTCCTACGATCTAAGTAGTTATTCGGAAATTATGTGACGTGATTGTTAATCTATAATATCACTACAATTTTTCTTCCAAATCTGCTAAAATTATGGTCTATTGTAAGCTTCTCCCATAACCTAAAAAGGTCGTAAACCAAAAACATTAACTAAAAAAACCTTTTATTAAATAAAAGCGCCAAAAATAAGCCTTCATTATTTAGTTCTTAACCCTTCACAAGCTCACGCGAGATCGGTATACCCATGTCACCCGATAAATCGGATAGTTCTGACATCCCGTCAGTTGTGAACATAATAAGCCCCTTTGTAACGACGGCCACTTAATCCCTAACACATATGTGAGGTGGAAATGAAAAACTAATGGCTTCCTTCGTGTTGGTCATCTGGTTGGTGACTAACTACCTACAGGTACCAACACCTACACCATCTGAGTGGAATTCCCCATTTAAATAGTACCTTTATACTAGTGAATTTGCTAATGATATCTCAGATGATGGAATCACGGTGTATTTTTGACATCCTGCCATAATGCGTCCGTATTTTTTAAGAGAAGAATATTATCTATTGTCTTCTCGTAGCCGGGTAAGGCGAGGGAGAGCGTCTGAATTAAAACCACGACACCACCAAACCACCACCACCACAGCTTCTGCTTTTCGAGCTGGAGCCCAGATAGCCCATTAAGTCTTCCGCAATTCCAATCCATACGCTTCGCAGTCGACTTGGAGATCGCAGTATGAAAGTTTCACGTTGAATACAGAGCGCTGTCTGCTCGGTCCCTGTCAAATGTGTAGTCCCTTAGCCGACTAAGGGACACTATAAGAACCGATTCTTATAAGCCCTTCATGTAGTTTAGGTTTGATGACAAATGTGTTCTATATTGCCGCCAATACTTCAATACTTTGATTATATTTATACTTGTAGTTGTAGATTATTCAATGAATAATTGATTTTAATTAAGCAGTGGACGTGTAACGCCTGTTTGTTGAAGGAAATTTACTGGAAGATAATTAAGTGGTCAGTTCGGTAATCGCAGTTTATAATCTGCAATAATTATTGTAGACATAATTGATGAATGCAGTAGATAATGATCTAGAGCTTTAGAGCTCTAATGTCAAAATTATCGCTGTGTCAAATGCTTATTCAGTAAAGTCAATTCCTAACCAACCAATCATAAGTTGTAATTTCCAAATCAAAATCAACATACTATAAGAGCCCGATGCTGACCATAGGCCTCTTCTTACACGGAGAAAATTTGAGCAATAATCAAACGTATAATTGAATATTATAAGTAGATACAGGTTTCCTTACGATGTTTTCTTTCACCGTTGGTGCCCCTAAATTTCCAAATACTGTTAACTTTATTATAACAGAAAAATAGACATGTGGTTCTTGTATTAGACCAAAAAGTGTGACTGCTAGACAAAGGTATTTTTTTAGGGGTTTGTCATAATCCCCTTGCTTGGCAGCGGCTTTAGTACCTCAGTCAGGTCACTGGAATAATTGACCAAGGATGTTACTATCTATGCGCGGCGTCCGGTCACAGATATAGAATATAATCCGAGTCTTTGAAATCTAAATAACAATAAAAAAATATAAGCATATTTCAGCTAAATTATAAACAAATACTTGTGAAACACATTGTTGTTATGAACTTTAAGTTAAGGTAAGGTTTACTCTCAAATTCGAATACAAATAAAATTGTTTGCATTTATTCGAACTCGTCAAGACAATTTTGAACATGTTTAATCCGTAGTTGATGACTATTGACCATTGCCGAGATATCACAGTAGCTGGACTATATCAAATGATTATTTAGAACTATTTGGGGCTGCCACAGAAGTTTCTGTCAGCTTTGGTGGGAAAATGTAAGCATTTGCATCATTTACAAACTTAAATCTGCCATGCCTAATCTCGCAGTTTCTTTAAGTAAACTTGCAAAGTGTCGGTACTTTTGGAAATTTTCAAACATTTTAACGTCAATGTTTAGACTAGGCTTCTTCTTTGTCAAAGTTTTTGTATGCCAGACTAGTATTTTTGAGCAATTGTTAGCGAGAGGTTCAATATCGTCAATTTTTAAATCTAGGCTTACTAGGAACCTGTCTTCTTCTAGTCCGGTTTTATATGGCATGTCAGCGGTGTCTTTCAGAAACTTTATGTTGATGGCAAACCCCGCCATATCCACGGGGAATGTTCTAGAGTCAACCCATGAGTCGAAGAAGGCTACCACCTTCCCATCTGTGACGACCGGGCTGGAGACTCCATAATCTCCGATCAGACCGACAGGAAACATTGAAACTTTCTTCGTATTCCTGATCTCATCGAAGAGCTGCAGGTCTACTGTATTGTCGTCATCTCCAAAGTACAGGACTCCCTCATGAACGTTTTCTCTAAGCCAGGCTAAAGCTGCACGTCGGTTCGACACTCCTCGAGGAAAATTACTGATTTGATACTTGAATGGTTTCGGGCTTGATATGTGCGTGTAAGGCAATCCCGACCGTCTTAGTATGTCAAATACGACATCGGAGCAAATTGGTTGATCATCAGCTACGATCCAATGTAATCGCGGGACGTGCATCAGCGTGTGGGCCAGCCTAGTTAGTTCTGGTACCTGCTCTGGTCGAGGGTACGTGGGTGTCACAAAGTATATCATCTTCAAATCCGACGTTTTATCCACATAACTCCTCTGGTCATTAAAGTTCACGTGGCACAGCTTATTTTTTACATTCAGTGGAATTTCTTTCATCATCCCTGAGCTGAAAAGTTCCATGTTCGCCCAGAATAGAAAAACTATACCATTTACAATAGTCGCCATCACAAATGATTTTTTAAACACTTTATAAGATGCCATGACTATAAAAACGCCTAATAGTTATTGTCAGTCGATAAAAATAAATAAAAAAAAGTCCTGCACGACCCTCCACTCGTGCATCTTGCTTGACAATGACCGATGACAACTTATAGTGACAACGACAACTTTGTTTTTCGTCTTGAATGGCAACCGAGTGTCTAATTCAATGTTGTCGACTATACTGCCAGTGTCAAGTGGTGTCGGCAGATTAACAAACCGTCATACTATAACTTGTTTTGGTAGTACAATTGTTAGTAGCTTTGAAAAATAAACACACAAAACGTAAAACATTTTAACGTAGGTCACAACAAGTACACTGAAATTGATTACACTTTACAGAACCGACGTAGGCACGACGAGTACCTTTGACCACTACCGACAAAAAAAAAAGAAAAAAACTAGATACTGTTTTGGAGCGCAGTACAAGTAGATTAATCATTCCTTCGCTGCATTCATTCATAACGAAATATTTTCAATTCTTTGTATATTACCATTGGAATAATTTAAATTGTTTGTTTGTTAAAATGTCATCGTACAAGTTAATTTCTAATTCCGTAAATACTAATTTGAAATTGATATCAATGGTTGAAAAGTGCAAATTTTACTGTTATGTATTTTGGACAAAAGCTGGCGTTTTACTGTATGTGTTGTGGATGATAATAATCTTAGAAAATACATATAATTCGGAAAACGTCAAATTGGTAATTGCCGTTGGTAGGTTTCGAACCCGCACCCTCAGGCATGATAAGCGGGCGTCATAAGCCGCCGGGCCACCACGACACCACTGACAAACGGCGAAGGAAAACATCGTATTAAAAGAAAACAAGGTTAGCGAGTTATAGGAATCATTTATTGCGTATTGAGGGTAGATGACATATATTTAAACATTCCGTTTATCATCAATCATATTCAAATCATTACAACTTTAGTATACACAATATTCATTAATTCACAAATATACAGAATAATAATTAGCACAGAAATAATTCAATTATAATGGAATAATGTCTTGCGACCTTATTTCCGACCGCCTATTTACCAATTGGAGAGGTGTTGCTTCGGTGACGCCGCGTAGCCAAGTGACTCCCGTCCAGTAGTGTTCAAAAGGCTGCCATGCCGCGCCCCTCCAACTATCCTATGACGTTTTCTGTTTGAGTGCGTCACAACCGGAAGCGTAGAAAAATAAGTGCGACAACATCCGGCTATATCCTGCTCACGCGTTCGTCCTCGAACAGCGTTTTGGTCCAATGTGGAAGCTGGAAACATTTGATAAAGATAGTTAGTTTGACTATTTTACTCTGAACGCAGGTGACCCAGCTTTAACATCGGACTGTTCATAAGGTGTTCGAAATTGAAGCATGCTATCCCATCGGCGGCTAACATGTTCTTGCTTGCATCTGTGGCTTAAACTAGATCAATGTTCACTTTGTATCGATCTAGTCGTGTATCACCACTTATAATACAACAGCGTTCACAACGGATGCCTGTTGTTTCTAACACCGAACACCCTATAACATTCTCAATGTTTCAAGCGAATATATTGGACCATAATTAATAACATCTCAACACAATCATAAAGAAAAATCGTAAAGTAAGATTTACTGAGGCGAGATTAATTGTTAAAGCAAGCACAACAAAATTGTAAATAGTTTAGTAATAATTACCTTTGAACTGGAATTTTGTCTATGTACCTTCGACAACATCCGGTATGTCAGCAACATGGATCCAGGGTTTCATATTCTCAACGCACGCAATGCCATCGTACTTCTTTGAAGACCTTTCAGCTCCTCTCATATCCGCCACTTGATATCTATCGTGCCCCAAGACATTTGTAACTTGAAAGGGTCCTTTGTATAGAGGTAGCAGTTTAGTGCTTTGCCCATCATTTGTGTGACTCGGTATTTTCAGTACCACCAAGTCTCCAATCTTGTAAATGTGGGCCTCTTTTGTTTTCAAGTCGAAGGATGCTTTTTGTCGTTCTGCATTATTCTTTATGTTTGCGTCGACTTCATCCCTCAACGCAGTTACGTCAACAGAATGATCATCATTATCGTCAGTGATCGCGTCATTATTCATTCGAATTCTGAACCCGAAAAACACTTCACTTGGGACAGCGGATGTGGTTTTATTAATTGTGCTATTGATGCCTTGTTGTATGCTAGTTATGTGCTGATCCCACTTATTGTAATCAGTATCAGCACTCATGCTACGTAATGCTTCCAAAATTGTTTGATTATAGCGCTCGACTTGACCATTTGAGCGTGGAATCGCAGTAGCAATGATATGTAGCCTAATATTTTTATTATTGCAATAAGTGGTGAATAATTTTGATGTGAACGCACTTCCTGCATCACAAATAAGGCGTTTTGGATTTCCAAATACCTCAAAAATTTTATCTAATTCGTTCGTAACAAGTTTACTTTGTGTTTCTTACAGCCGAAATAAAAACAAATTTTGTAAAAGAGTCAACTATCACTAACAAATAACTATTTTTCTGTGTAGTTTTAACAAAGGGGCCGAGGTGATCGGCGTGAAGTGTGTGGAATGGCCTGGCAAATTTCGGGATTGGGTGTAACTTCCCTGGTTTTTTCCCGTGAATGTTTTTGTAATAAATACAATTCAGACAGTTTTTAATATATTTCGATACGGTTTTCTTTAATCGAGGGAACCAATATTTTGATTTGATTCGTTCGATAGTTTTATCCACTGCGAAATGCCCTACATCATCATGGTTAGCACGAATTACGTACCATATACATTGTTTCGGTACTAACCAACGCCTGCCAAATGCCGTTCTGCGATAAACTTTGTTTCCTAGTAATTCATACTTATTAAATAAATCTTTATTCGATTCGGCCTCACCTGACTGCAATATCTCTCTTATGCTACATATACTAGGGTCTTGTAACTGTACCGCTAACAACCAATCACCTTCAGTAATTGTATTAACGCTTTTTACTTCATGGGACGCAATATTAATACCTATGGGGTTTCTACTCAGTGCGTCTACATGTTGCATCTGTGACCCAGCCTTATGAACTATTTCAAAGGTGAAATCCTGTGTATACAATACCCATCGACTTATTCGGGGAACTATTTCCTTTTTATTTAATGCATGTCGTACTACGTTGCAATCAGTAGTAATTTTAAAATTTACTCCCAAGAGATAGTGTCTAAACTTTTGTAGACCAGATATGATTGCTAATAGCTCCAGTTCAAATGAATGGTATTTCTTTTCGTCATCACTAGTCTGACGGCTATAAAAATACACAGGTCTTTCGCTATTAGACGTTAGCTGGGTCAAGATACATCCTATGCCATCGCGACTAGCATCGGTATATAAATTGATCGGTAATTTTGGGTCAAAGACGTTGAGCACTGCATTCTCAATCAATGCATCCTTTAGTTGTGCTACAGCCCGCTCTTGTTGTGGGCCCCATTGCCAGATTGCCTCCTTTTTCAATAACGAAGTCAATGGTTTGCAGAGAAGTGCACAATTCTTAATGAATTTTCTAAAATAATTTATTAAACCTAAAAATTGTCTTAATTGATGAACAGACTTTGGACATGGGTATTTTGAAATAGCTTCTAATTTTTGACAGCTAGGACTAATACCTCTTTCAGTAATATAATATGCCTAGGAAGGTAATATTATCCTTAAAAAAGAGCATTTATCTAAGTTAATAGTTAACCCATTTTTGACAAAAATATCTAAAACTTTTTCTAAGCACTCTATATTTTCCTCTATGGTTTTTGTAGCAATAAGAATATCATCCATGTAACATATTACCCTTCCAAAACGTAGATTGCCTAGAACTGTATTCATTAATCTCTGAAAAACGGCTGGCCCATTACACACCCCAAAAGGCATTCTTAAGAATTCAAAATGACCATCACTTGTTATAAACGCCGTTTTGTGCACATCTTCAGATTTAATACTAATTTGATGGTAGCCACTTTTGAGGTCTAAAGATGTATAGAATTTACACCCCTGCAATCTGTCAATGAGGTCCTCAATCATGGGCATTAGATATTTTTCCCTAACAGTGATTTTATTTAACTGCCTATAATCCACGCATAGTCTTTTAGCTCCAGACGCTTTATTGACTAAAAGAGCTGGACTAGCATATGCAGAATTACTTTTTTGAATAATCCCATTTTTCATAAGATCGTCTATCAATTCACGTGTGATAGCCCTTTCCGACTGAGACATTCTATACGGTCGTTGATAGATGGGTTTATTAGATGTTAATTGTATTTCTAATTCCACACGTGAGGTTTTTCCTAACTCCGATAAATCTTGAGCAAAAGACCGAGGGTACTTTGATAATATGTTATTTAATGTTAATTGGTATTCACGTGGTGCATTATCAGTTACCTCAATATTATACACAGTCAATGCTCGAACCGATTGAAAGGTTAAGGTTTCCCCTACACGAACGTACATGATATTCTTATCTTCAGTAAAATTTCTTCCTATCAAGATATCACAGCCAGATAGAAGATCAATAATATATAATGAAATAGTTAACTCCACGGAATCGACTTCGAACCTAACAGATACCGACTTAGTTACTGTGGCTGAGAAGCCATTAGTGAATCCAACTAAATTAATAGGTTTATTTAATGGAGATGGTTGGATTTACTAGTGCAGATGTAATCAAAGAGCAGTCACTACCCATATCAAAAAATGCGGTACATTTTTCATTGTTTATTAAAACCGGTTTGTAAAACTTTTGTTTCATTTTAGGAACAGAAATCATTTTAACTTCTACATCTTTTTCGAATTTTAGTTTTGACTTTGAGTGGCAGGCTGCCTCTAAATGTCCTAACTTCTTGCAGAAGGTACATCGCACCTCATCTTTAATGGTGCAATTGTTCCTTCTGTGCCCTACCTCACCACATCGATAGCAAGTATAATTTGATGCACTGTTATTACTCACAGGAAACTCCACTTTATTGTCAGATTTATTTGATGCATTTTGATGCCCAGGTAGTAACGACCGAGGAACATGTTTTGATGGCAACGTGTTCCTAGAAGGAACTTCATTAACAGGTGAATGGGTTTTGCCGTGAAGAAACGAGGCTAAATCATCGCAATATCTAAAATTACCAGCTTCGGCAGCTATACTAATATTTTTGTCACCTATTGAGCCTACTATTATAGATATTATATCTCGTTCCCGAAAACTTAACTGTAAGCGATCTATTTTAGATTTTTGTTTAAAGAAGAAATCATATAATGATTGGTTAACTGAAGGTTTTGTATCAATGAGTTCTTTAAGAGACCTAAACATATCACTTCTAACTTGAAACGTATCTGACAAAGTTTCGCGCCATTGCTTCCACTTCCACGTGGTCCACTTAGTTTCATTTTTTTGTAGAGCGTCAAGCCAAGTTTTTGCAGTGTTACGCAGTTTCTGAAGCGCCTGGTACTTAATCATGTTATCAGACCATCCAAACGCACGTGAATTTGCCTCAACCACATTAATCCACATATCTACACTATCCACAAGTGGGTCAAATTCGGGAATCACTGACGATAATACAACATTTTGACTCACGGTTTGTGAATCCTTACGGCGGCGCCGCTTCTTGCGCCTCCGGTCATTGGCACTAGTACTGTTGCTGCTGCTCGAACTGGAGGCAGAAGTAGAAGTACTTGAACTGGTCGATGATGCCCTTCTGGTTCTTCGTTTGCGACCTCGCGGCATGCTTGAGCGTGATGGATACAGTATCCCACTTCTGATATTAAAAGAAAACAAGGTTAGCGAGTTATAGGAATCATTTATTGCGTATTGAGGGTAGATGACATATATTTAAACATTCCGTTTATCATCAATCATATTCAAATCATTACAACTTTAGTATACACAATATTCATTAATTCACAAATATACAGAATAATAATTAGCACAGAAATAATTCAGTTATAATGGAATAATGTCTTGCGACCTTATTTCCGACCGCCTATTTACCAATTGGAGAGGTGTTGCTTCGGTGACGCCGCGTAGCCAAATGACTCCCGTCCAGTAGTGTTCAAAAGGCTGCCATGCCGCGCCCCTCCAACTATCCTATGACGTTTTCTGTTTGAGTGCGTCACAACCGGAAGCGTAGAAAAATAAGTGCGACAACAATCGCGAGGTAACCTGGGCTTATAATTTCAAATTATAAGTTTGTAATCGCCAACCCACATTTAGGAAGCATGGTGATTAATGCTCAAGCCTTCTCCGTGTTAGAAGAGGCTTTGCTCAGCAGTGGTGATGATGATGATAATTGTTTATGTAATTTTATGAGGCAGATTTCTATACCTTATTCATTTAAATGTGTAAGAAATTAAATAAGATAAACAAATTACGTCTCTTTTGTGGACGATTTGTAGTTTTATTAATTCGCGTTTCCTCAAAAAAAATATTCACAATAAACGAAAACATCTGACGAATACAACTGAACCTCATTCTCAAACATTAACAGAATAATAATAATAATAATAAATAATAAATAATCTTTATTGTACACCAATTAGAAGAATCTAAAGAAAATCAGAATCTATAGTGGCAGATGAAATACAGAAACAAACACATATACAGTTACGATATTAAAGGTGATATCTTACGTCCATTCAATATCTCAAGCATCTAAAGACATTATAGATATTAACCTAAGAAGACATGAATCATAGTATTGGTCTATGCCATGATTAATTATACCTGTCTTTGCCATATAATATTCTCACTCAACTGTTTCAGCCATTCACTGCTTTGTATGAGACAGACAGATGTCTGTCTGTACGTATAGTATGTGTACGTCCATACGTACACATACTATTTATAATGTAACGTGTCTATTTATATCGTATAATATTAAGATTATGATCTGTAAGTAATACGAGTAAGGATAAACAGTTATCTATAGAGATGTCCTTTAAGTATGGGCTTTTGACATTCCCTGAAAAATTTTAAGCCTAGCTTAAATAAAGATACTGACTAATGGCCTTTTTTTTAAGGGGGGAAAATTATCGAATGACTGCTCCCGCCTGGGTGAGGCTTGAGGGAGTGTCAGACTCTTATTGACTAAAAACCACCCCGTTCCTTCTCCTGCACATCAAGCCGGAGCCCCGGTAACCCGTTAGGTTCTCCGCGACTCCAAAACTAACTAATGGCCTAAAGTTATAACAGGTTTTGGGCATGTTAAGTTTTTTTTTGGGGTTAGCCGATAATATAGCTGATGTATCACCTGATGGTAAGCAATCGGTGTCGCCGACGGATACCTAAAACATCAGAGGCGTTACTAATGCGTTACCGACCTTTTAGGGATTAGGAATTTGAGGATTGTTGGGGATTCAAAGGTTAGGGAGTTTGGAGAAGGGAGGGTAGTAATTGGGCCTTCGGTAACCTCAGTACCACAACGAAAAGCAACGCAAGCGTTGTTTCACGTCGCTTTTCTGTGAGGCCGTGGTATTACTGCGGTCGAGCCGGCCTTTTCGTGTCGAAGCAAGGCACTCCCACATTTAAATTAAAAAGTTCAAACAACCTGTTGTTATTTGTATTAGATATGCCATTTAATTTCGATTAAAATGTTCAAACAATGGAATTTACAATTTGCTTAAAAATTTTATGATAATTATTTTATTTGAACTACCAAAAATTAAATGTAAATTACTCAATCCCACAAAAAGCCTGCCTTGGCTTCGCTTGAGAATTAATTCCAGACTTTCTATTGTTTTTCCTGCTATTATAGAAGAGTTAGAACAAGCTATGTTGCTGTCCTTGTCATTTCGAGTCTGACGTCACTGATGTGTCTATTGTTTTTTTATTTAATTTTGTATTCTGAACTATTTTAGTAGCGTATATGTCATAAGAGGATTTAAAAGAGCGAAAGAAAATGAGCGAAAAATTATAAACATCTTCTTGTCGACAATATCTATGTAAATTGGTACAAAGATAATTTTAACACATTGAGGATATATTCATGCAGTGTTTCGCAGAATGATGCTAAAGAATATGAGACTTTAGCCTGACTTAAAACTAGTCTAGTTCCTCATCAAACAGTACTCACATAAACGTTTGACGAGGAACTAATACACCGAAAAACATAATAATGAATTCTGTATGTCTCACGAAAGTTATAACACAAGCGAAGACTGACATGTGACACCAATCAACAAAGCAAAATGACCACTAACAATGAAAAAGAAAACTTTAAATTTATTTAACAAACCTACATTATTAAGTTCAACTCACACTATTCTCACTGTCCTACTTTCTATACGAGTTGTGAGGACCGTGCCCACTAAACTAGTTATTCTCACGCGAAGCTGAAGTCAAATAGTTAATAAATCCACATACTTGCGGGTTTATGGTGACACTATATTAGAAATTTTATTTCCGTGTGTGAAACTAGAACGTGAGGCGTGTACGTTACACCTATATGTTCCGCTAAATACACATTATGAGCGACTCTGTGAAATTATAAAAATAATATAGGATAGTTGGTTATTAAGGTTCAAATTAGAAGCTACGATTCTATTTTAGGGTCAGTGTACTTTTCAGTTTGGAGAGAGATAAATGTCTTAACAAATGTTTAGTATCTAAAGAGTTAAGCAACACCCATATTTACATAAAGTCAAAGTCAAAGTCAAAATCATTTATTTCAATTAGACCAGAAAGGTACTTTGGAACGTCAACAAAAAATTAAAAGTCAAGCTAGTTGCCCATTCCAAGGTGTAGATTCCTATGGAGAAGAACGGGCAAGAAACATCCATAGGTTACTCTTATTTTCTAGGTTCTTCAATCAGGTTCACAATACAATTCTCTAGTTACATAGTTTTGTTGTTTGGATTGTGTGAGAACAATGTAACACTAAAATCCAGTCAAAGAGATCGAAAAAGAAAATAACCAGGACAATAAATAATACAGTCTAGAGCTGACCAGTCCCCTGTTAACGGCGCCCGTTCACGAACATGACACGTACACCAGCACCGCCCAACTTTTGTTTCATATGCATCTCATGAAATAAAAGTGGACCCTGTTGCCATTGCATTGGGCACAATTCCAACTCAACGTACTTGTAATAATTTGGAAAAAACATAAAGGATTTTATATCATTTTGCCCAATCCAGGAATCCAATACAAGATCTCTTAGTAGTCGCATTAGTCGCATTTGTGTTCACAAGCCTATTGAAAGCCATCAAAGAGGAATGGATATCTGCAACCGCAAGCAAAAAGTTTGCAACAAATCCTAATCTAATAAATAGAATCATAATAATTGTTTATAATTATTTAATAAGATAGTAAACATATATTGTTTCCGAGCAACAAATACTTACCTATACCTCTATAAATACAATAAGCAGCTTATGAAACAAACAATACATAAAAAGCAATATTTACGCGTAATAGCATTTAGGAGGGCGCGGCGTAGGAGGGCAGAGGGCCTAACGAGGATTGAGGAGTACAACAATAGCTATGTTGTGTTCCCTTAAATTGTATTAAATGGCGGAATATATCTTAAGGAATATTATCCTGGAATACATTAATAGATGGCTATTAATACATTTTATTTATGATATTTACCGTGTTGTTATGAAACTGGGATTCAAATCGGAGTTGCACAAACATTATGTTCGGCTATCTGTTTACTTTATATAGATGTATATAGATTTTGGTAACCTGCATAGCAGGCTTTAGCAAACGCAAAAATATATAATAAAAGCATTATTGTAATAAAAAGCATGGTGTAATATTCTATTTACTTACACATTAGTAGTAGTAATAGGGTCACCCTTTATTACATGGGCCTCATAACATAAATAGTGAAAAGTAGGTGTTACATTGTACAGTGGCATAATGTGCACCTCTTCCTACCCCTTCAGGAATAAAAGGCGTGATGTTAAACATAACAATGTTACTTACACATTAGGTACATATTATCAAGTTGAAATTTGGTATGTTTCCTTAAATATAAATATGCGCTTCCCTAAAAATTTTGTATTAGAAGATTCTGCTTCATCCTCTGAACAAGGAAAAATATCAAGAAATCGGATCAACACGGCCTTACGGTGGTTATGCACGAAACCAAAAGTTTGACCTCAAGCAAAGATTGAGGTGAAACACGTCCGTATTTGACTCATAGTTTTGTGCTAACGTAATGTAAACTTTATTGGATTATTAATAACTTTGGATTTTCGTCAACCATACAATCGGCCTTAAGACCAGCTAATTTTAAAAACGAATAGATTAAAAAACGATTAAAATGATTAAGATAAATTAGACTCAGTGTGGTTGAGCCATGCTTCGGCCCATGCCTCACAGAAAACCGACCTGAAATAATGCTTGCATTATATTTCACCGCGTGATTGAGGTTACCGGAGGCTCAAAAACCCTCCTCCCCAATATGCCCAATCCCTGAATCTTAAACAATCCTCAAATTCTTATTCCCAAAAGGCCGGTAACGAACTTGTAACGCCTCTGGTGTCACGGCTGTCCATGGGCGACGCCCATGGCTTTCTATCAGGTGATTCGTCTACTCGTTTAGATAAAAAAAAAATATTTTCAATATTAAGTTTCACAATTCATTTCAGACTTACAAAACACCTATTATTGCACGAACCGTTCAATAAGCAAAGCTTATTATAAGCAAGGAGATTATGGAAAACTCTCTTCTATAAGCCCCGTTGTCTAGCAATAGATTGTTATGAGTTGTTGACCATTCGCTAAACTAACAAAATGACTGCTACGTTCAAAAAAATCGATCACATGTCTAATATGTTTAGCCCTTGTCGTGACATCACGCGATACGTGCAAATTAAGGGCGGACAGTCATTTGATTTGTGTTCAAAGTTGACTGGAACAATTTTCTACTTTTTCGGTATATTTTTAAGGTGAAATTGGGGAATGTCGGCTTGCGTTTCGCTGCCCATTATTCGAAGGGGAAGACCCTCACCGATTTGCTTTACATTTCTTTTACTTTTTGAATATTAAGTGTCATATTTTTGAAGCGCTTATTGCAATAGAATACTTAAGGAAACTCCGCGTTTATACAGAAATATCTGATTATTATTATTTTTATTTTTTTGCAACATTTGTCCTGATAATCGTTTTTTGCAACATTTGTCCTGATAATCGTTAGTCATTATTCTGAATACCACGCAGGCGTAGTAACCGTAGATGGAAAGTAAGTCTCAAATGTTCAAAATTAGAAAGCATAACTAATACTAATTAAAAATCTATCAAGTACCGAACATCCTAATTATAACGTATGATGACTATCATCGGTATGAGCTCACGTAAATATAGTTCGCATCGATGAAACCGCTAATTCCAGTGAAGTAGTCTGAGAGTGACAGCTTCGAAATCTATTGACAAATATGGACGAAATCCAATCAAATAATCATTATCGAAAACATTAATTTATGTTAGTTTCTCAAAGTCAAAGTCAAAATCATTTATTTTAATTAGACCAGGAAGGCACTTTTGAACGTCAACAATAAAAATTTAGAAGTGAAGCTAGTTGCTCCATTACTCTCATATTGTACAACGGTTTTATTGTCACACTCTAAACTTGGAGGTTTATGTGTTGAAAAACCTGACAAATGCTTTAAAAACCGTAAGGTGAGGCTTTTTTGTCCAATCGCTGTGATTGGACAAAAAATGCTGTCCAATGGTGTGATACTAGGGAGCTAATTCTCTATTGGAAGAAGAATGAGAGGCAAACAATAGCGCCATCTAGTGAATAAAAAGATGGTAAACACCAATATAATAACTTACAGGGTTATATTTTAAGTGTGGGAGATGCTTTGGCACGTATGAGCCAGCTCGACGACTCGAGTGATATCACGGCTTCGTAGAAAACCGACGTGAAACAACGCTTGCGTTGTAATTCGTCGTGTGAGTGAGGTAACCGGAGACTCAATTACCCCGATCCCCAATCTCCGAATCCCCAATAATCCTCAAATTCGTAATCCCTAAAAGGCCGGTAACGCACTCGTAACACCTCTGGTGTTCCGGGTATCCATGGGCGGCGCTGATTGCTTACCATCAGGTGTTCCGTCTGCTCGTTTACATCGTTATTCCATAATTCAATTACACCAAGAAGTCACTTTTTAATGCCAAGCATGATAAAAAGTGTTAATTTGTTAGTCAGATCTAGTGAAGCCATTTGCTTGTTCCAAATTTCTATGAACAAATACGAGCATAAAACTCCATGGTTACTCTTAGGTTAAGGGCTGACCGCCCGCTGCCGTTGCGGGCCCGCAGCCTATATGTATGTAAAAAATCGAAGCAATTTTTATGGCGCGTTTTACGCCCGCGGCGGTTACGATCTGGTGTGCGGTCGCAGTTCTGCAGTCGTGGCGGCTACCACCCGTGCGCTCTGCGATCGGGGTGGGCCATCACAATTGGACGATCGGTCTGGACCTCAACGGATTGTTTAACCGCTGGCCCGGCTTGCGATAATCAACCGCCATCTTAGCGGGCGATAATCGCAACCGCAGAAAGCTGCGGTTTCTTGAGTTGTGAAAATTCCGCCTCCATTCCGCCTCCATTCTACAGCCGCGGCAGGCGCGGGCTTCTTAATATGCGTCCTTCAATTATTATATTGAAAAGTCCTTGCACTGGAAAATGTTTCTGTTTATTCAATAATGGTTTAACAGGCGTAATGTTATGTTAAATTTTATCCAATAATGCAATGAAACATTTAAAGTATGTGTTATTTGCAAGTGAAAATTGTCGCTGCTTTGTGTCGCGCGATATTGAAAATACAACGCTTCAAAGGGTATAAAAAGTTATTGTTTTTTAATTAAATACTTTGGATACTGCGGATATGAATAAACACATACATTACTCAACATTAAGCTTGGTATCCATTGAAATAGAAAGCAACAGTGTGCTTTTGAAGGTGGTTTTAGCATTTGTGGTCAACCATGGAGTACCTAAATTGTTTTTTAAAGGGGAATATCATCCAATGACTTCTTCCGCCTTTGGTTAGGCGAGAGAGTATCAGGCTCTTACTGACTTAAAACTACCCCGTTCCCACTCCTGCTCTTCGAGCCGGGAGCCCCGGCAACCCGTTAGGCATGGAGTCCCTACCTATAAGCAACTTACTCACTCGTGACTTGAGAACATCCCGGATTAATCTTCTACAGACATAAACAAAGTACTGGTAGAGTAACAGGGAGCGCTCGAAAAAAATTCACAATTTCAAAATGAAAATTCCTTTCAAAATGACAATAATTGAAGGGTTGCCCATAAACCAAAACTGATAATTAAAAGAAAAAAAATTAAAATCTTCCTTCTCTTTCAGATAAAATCTTTGTATTGTTGTTTTAATGTATCTATGCTCCATACCGAGCAAATAAGCAACTAAAATATAGTAATACGGCTGTGTAGGTAACTTAGTCCAACAATGTGTGTCGGCCGTCAATGCCGTCATAAACACGCGTCCTTAGCGAACAGAAGGTGTTGCGAGGGCATAAAATATTAATACATTATTCCTCATTTCTTTTATTTTTCTTGGCAATACTACACATTTGGTTTTCTTGACCTTTATGTACATAGAGGTATGTGACCTGAGGACGTTTATTGACTACATGTCTCGAATATTCTTGGCCAATTGCAAATTAGAATAATAATGTGTAGTAATAAAAAACAGAAAAATATTTAACAAAAGTTGTATAATATATTTCTACCACTGCGTAGCGGTTAATTAACTAATCAAAATGATGATTATTATCAAACAAGATTTCCCAAAATGATAGGACAATTAAGCAGTTCATAAGACGATTAACAACGCACTTATGAGTCTATGGTATTGTAGGATTTCTTAGGCCACGACGACCGCTTATCATTTAGCGACTCATAAGTACCCTAAACAATATGCACATAATGTATATAAAAAACATTCAGAAAAATAATCAGTACAATAGTGTTGACACAACAAATAACGTAGACATCCGTAGAAGCTATTGAAGCGTACTACGAGCTACGGCGTAGCAGTTCGTAGCATTCTGTAGCGTTCCAACAATCAACTCGCAAGACGTTTCATTAAAGATTGTGTTTACTAAACACTGTGAAGAAAATACACAAGTTTACTTCGTTTTGCTCCATCTTGTGTAGACGTATCGTCAATTGGCCACACTTTAAAAACAAAATAAAGTGAAGCATGAAATATTTTAGTCTTTTTTTTATAATCAGAGTAGCCCGAAAAATTTAAGGTTTAATGTTTAGAAAAGGCGCTCTACATACATTCTGTAGGTAAACTGTAAGTGAAAATTACATTTTTTTTAAGTTGAGAAGATCTGTGGTAATCCATAATGTTACTGCACATGCAACCTCAAACAAGGAAAAATGGCGGTTAGTGCGGTGGTTGGGCAACCGGTTGCCACGCAACATGTCGCGGGTTCGATTGCCGCACGGAACAATTCTTTGTGTGATCCACAAATTGTTGTTTCGAGTCTGGGTGTCATTGTGTATGTGAACTTGTATGTTTGTAAACGCACCCACAACACAGGAGAAAATGCAAGTGTTGAGTTTAATTTTTCGGTAACATTTCGGTAAGTATCCCACCCATACGCATAAAGTGCTTCGCATCAAGCTTCCTTGTGCGTACTGCAGAATCTGTATTTCCTGAAGGATATAACCTGGATGTCTTCAAGGCCCGAGTGAATAGGTTGCATATGGGACGATGTGCTCCATCGTAAACCACATCATCGCTTATCACCAGGCGAGATAGTGGTCAAACGTCGGCCCATCACATCTAAAAAAAAGAAAAAGATCTCAATATCTCTATGTCGAGAGGGAAGTGGCATATAAGAAGATGTATGTAGATCAAGTTGTGATCTTCTCAGTCATACAAAATATTCTTAATTCCTATTAACAGTAGAAATTCAAAGAGCCAAAAATAAAATATACAAACACACGCTACTAAAATAAACGAAAAACTATACTCTGTTGAAACAGTCGAGGTTCTGAGAACAATATACTGATTTTCATGTTTGTCTCAGCGGAAATTGTTAAAAGGGCTTCAAGCAAATATTTTGTCGATGCTGAAACAACCAGTGTGGGCCTTTTTATTATGTAAATCTGTGTGAAGAGTTAAATTGCAGACAGCTTTGTGTTGAATCGTACGATTGAGGCAAGGTCGCGTGTCTTGTATGGTAATGTACTGTACGAAATTTTATTCCTTTCTACAATATTTTTAGTTTTTGTTTACTTTTTTTGGTGATTTGTGTTGCCTTGTATATTGATGTTAGATTTACTTCCTGTAGTTATCTTTGTTTTCTTTTCCTTGTACCATTTTGGATGATTTCAGTAATATTATCAGTTGTTTTAGGTTTTTATATGGGCTAGGCCGGGAAACGAGCAGACAGATCACCTGATGGTAAGCAATCGGCGTCGCCAATGGTTACCTGTAACACCAGAAGCGATACAAGTGCGTTACCAGCCTATTGGCGAGTAGAAATTTGAGAATTGTAGGAGATTCAGGGATTTTTTTTTTAAGGGGGGAAAATCATCGAATGACTGCTCCCGCCTGGGTGAGGCGGAAGGGAGTGTCAGACTTTTCTCTGACGGGCCTCTAGTAACCTCACTTACACGACAAAACACAACCCAAGCGTTGTATTACGTCGCGCAGAACCTAACGGGTTACCGGGGCTCCGGCTCGACGTGCAGGAGAAAGAAAGGTGAGGTTTTTAGTAAGTAAGAGGAGTGTCAGAACACTCCCTCCCGCCTCACCCAGGCGGGAGCAGTCATTCGATGATTTACCCCCCTTAAAAAAAGCGTTGTATCACGTTGATTTTCCGGTTCGACCGGAGTGAGGCCGTGGTATCACTCCAGTCGAACTGGCCCATTCGTGCCAAAGCATGGCTCTCCCACACTTAAATAGAATTACGAAGTGTATTACTAATGCACATATTTTTACTGCATGATTGAAGACTGCGTCAATCACCCACTGGGCTGGAGTGAATAAAAATTTATTTTCATTAATATATATATATATGAGAAGAGGCTTTGCTCAGCAGTGGGCATTTATAGGCTGTTGATGATATAATATACCCATACCCACATTTTAACAACATATTGTAGCATATGATTTTCTGAAAGTATAATAATACTCATATAACAAAATAATAAAAAGAGCTACAACAAAACCTACCTTGAAACTATTTCAAAATACTAAAAACAAAAGTCAACCACCGCATTAGAGAGGCTAGGCAAAAGGCCCATGAGGCTCTCGTATGTGTGTTTACTAGTATATTTAAGAGTCGTAAAATAATAGTTGAGTGCTAACTTTAATTGTAGCCGAAAATGTTCTCAGTTATAAATGTGAAAACTTTAATATTTTACTTGGAAGTTTAAACGATCAACTAGGGATTACCTTGGGTTAATGAGTAGCACGTTCTTCGTGTTAATAATAACTGTTCATCATCAAATGTTTGAGTTGAATTAGAGTTAAAATTGTATATTTTGAACAATTGAGAGATATTTTGCAGATTATACGTTTGACGGCGCCGCCGTCATTATTTTGTAAACTGCGAATGTAATGGGCAAGCAGTGAACAAACAACTGGCCGACGTCACTTCAACCCCACCACCGAGTGATATATAAAGCAGCGCAAGCGCAAGCTCGGGGGAGTCGTTCGTCAATCGTTGCCCAGTTCACACATTACGCAATCGCTGAGTAATTTTATTGTGCACTGTCGAAAGTAAACGTTACTTTAATTACGAAGATTTAATTGTTTTATTACTGCATAAACATACCTCTACCGATATATATGACGAAGAGGGTTCTCGCTTGACATCGCCTACACCATCCTTCCGACATCAGAAGTGGGATGGACCAGGATTATTGAAAATGTTAAAATTATCGGAGCCGGTTCATGAAGAACTACCTACATGCAAATGCGACAAAGAAGATAGTGCTGCAAGATTGGAAGTGCTTAGCTATACATAGCTAGGTACTCAGTAGTGAAGATTCAACGTGGCTAACGTTGAGGCAGCTCCTTCGAACTGAATCGCTATCTGAAGCAGCAAATGAAGACATGACGTGGTCCCAATTCAAGCCGGAGTACATTGGCGTCCAGTGACAGCATGAGATACGCGGCGTTAACGCAGCGTTTGGTGAGCGGCGTGTTGATGTCTGCAATTGGACACTGCTGCCATCGGGATTATACCAGGTGACTTTGTTCCATTTATTGAGATATTAACTCCAAAAACTATAAACAGAAATATAAAAAATATTACCACAATATCATAAATAACATGGTCTAAAATTATTCACAACTAAAATGTAGGAAACAGCCTGTATATTACATTTTTTTAAGTTGACGAGAACCGGTTACATATTGAGAACTCATAATGCGAATGTAGCATATTGTGGGGTAGACTGCAAAAGTTTAACATTAGCTAGTGCCGTGTGTGTCGGTATCGGTTTCTTTGAGTACTTTGTTTCTTTGCAATTTTAATGAGTGCGTTTATATGCTTTGCTCATATATGTTTACTGTTACTTGTAAAATATCTAACGTATCTAAAATGTTATATCTTTGTCAATTATTATATCAACGTAATTGTCATATTGAATGGGTTTATAAATTTATAACATAAAACTTGTTTAGCGAATGTGATTACCAATACAAACCAGCTGTGGTTTAATGGTGCAAATAAGAAATTTTAAACTGTACTGAAATGTAATAATAAATAAATAAATAAATAAATAAAAATTGAGATTCCGATACCAAGTACTTTATGGGTCAAAAACGAGTCAACCGCCAGTCAAAGTCAGTTTGTTGACCATGATATGGTTTTATTTGCAGACGACAGCACATTTATGTTCAGTGACAAAAATAAAAATGACTTAGAACTAAATATTAATTATACTCTTGGTACAATAATTCAATGGTTAACCTATAATAATTTGCTAATAAATTTAGATAAAACTAATATTATGACATTCAGGAACAGGAAAAATAAATTGCAACAAATTGACATAAAATTTAATGGATGTAAGATTAACGAAGTGGAGACTGCAAAGTTTTTGGGTCTTCATGTTGATAGCGGTTTGAATTGGAAATTTCAAGTTGAAAGCATATGTACAAAGTTAAGTCAATTCTCTTATGCACTGTATATGCTTGGCAAAGTAGTGAACCCATCTGCTGTTATTACTGCATATCACGGGTATGTTGAATCACTATTAAGGTACGGAGTCATCTTTTGGGGTAACTCGGTTGACAAAGACATTGCGATTAACCCTTAATTCGACAGATTTTTTTGTTTTATTAAATTTACAAAATCGTTATTAATTTTGTGTCTTAGCTTGTCCGGGATCGTAGAAAAAATATCTGAAAAAATTTACCGGCTTCAGTTTCCTGAAAAATCGACGTCCACTATAATGGACATCATCAAGTTCATAAGAAACAGATATACTCTAACTATGTGCAGTATAATTCCCATTATCAAAGAGATAGAATAAAAAAAACAATGATTTCGTAGAAAAATATTCGTTATATTTAAAAAAAATAGTCTTATTGTTACATTGGCTTATGCTTAAAACATTAATAGGAACTCTGAAACAATCACTTATGTTTTGAACATAACATAAAATATCTTTAAAATTCTTCTTATAACAATTAATAATTATCTTATTCAAAAATAATCAGTCTTCTAGTTTTTAAAAGTATAAAAAATATCAGTCAAGATAAATCTTTGAGCACTCGTCTACCCACCTACTTCTTGTGGAAATTATAAAAGCAATTTCTTTTGGTCACTAGGCACAATCTCTGCTTGCATTTAGAACAATGCATGTTTGTTTTGTTGTTCTTACAAAACTTACAACGTCCATATGTCGTATATTCAGGCCAGTGGTTAATGCCATCATAACGCACAGACTCTGGGGGCCTCGGTGCACTTGGGTTTTGAATTAGTGTTTTTTTCGGTACAGGGCTAGGTGCGTCCGTTTCAATTGATCTTCCCATTTGCCTTAATTCGACTGCCAACTTCTGTCTAAACTTTTTTAGACTTATGTTTTTCAGGCTTTTCATATTACAATTTCGTCTGTAGAGTAGCCAGGCATTGTTAACCGCTATATCTAACATTTGGCCAAAAATGTTCATGTACCAACGACGGCTTTTAAAAGATGTTCTGTACAGAGCTATCAACATATCGCACAGGTCAACGCCTCCCATATGTTGATTGTAGTGTCGTACTAACTGGGGACATGTGACACCAATTTTCTTTTTCTGTTCTTTACTCCATCTTTTGATTTCTTGAACTGGGTAAGCATCTGCATAAGAACAGGCCAAAGTCACAACTTTATTGTCGTACCATTTAACAAAGCCAATCTTTTTGTCGTTGTCTACGACTTGGCTAAATGAACCTCTGCCTCCTTTTTTCAGTTCTTTGTCATTTAGAAGACCCTTGCAGCCTTTCAGTCTGTTTTGCCGTATAGTTCCGAGACTGAAAATCCCCATGTGTTCACGTAGATACCAAATCAGATCGAGCGTTGTGAAATAATTATCGAAATAAACAGCACATCCTGGAGTTTGAATTGTTTTACAAAGGGATAACACCATTTTAGCACCCAATGTCATTTGCTCTTCCTCTTCAGTAAAATCGATATAGCGGAAAGTGTCATCGCCGCTGTACAATAAAAAGTCATAGACGATTCCAGACGCACCAGCACGTACTACGTTCTTGAAACCCCATTTATCAGGTTTCATGGGGTTATACTGTCTCCGATTTCCTGCTTTAGTACCTTTGTACGGTATAGTCATCTCATCTATGCTGTACTTCATTTCTTCTTCTGTTGCAAGGCAGTTTCTTCTTATTTTTTCAATGAAGGGTCGTATCTTGTAATATCTGTCCTCATCTGAGTTGACGTTGTCCACAAAGTGCAAGTTGCGTCGAATCTGCTCGAATCGTTTCAATGGCATAACGTCAGCCACTTTGTGGTATCTGAATTCGGTAGACCAATAGTCTAGATAGGAAGGCATTTTTACTATACCCATAATAAGAAGAACCATGAGAAAATCTTTCAACTCCTCGATAGTCAATTGTATACATTTACCAGTTCTCTGGGTTGAGTATAAGTTCGTGTTGTCGACGATATCAGTGAGTATATCTGGTGAGAAAAATCGATAAAAAAAAGCCAACGGAGAGTCAGTAGCCGGTAAATCAAACACGAAGTCGTTTGATGGAATGTCAGCCTTATGTCTGAATTGTCCTTTCTTCCATTTGTAGCTTACAATGAGTGTTTTTTTGGTTGTTTTTGCTCGTATATTTGGCACAGCTTGTACTGGTAGTTTCCTCTTACGTCTAGTTATTCTTGTTGTTGATGGACTAGCAATAGACGAAGTAGTTGATGATGGAATTAATAGTAATGAGGCCAAACTTGGTAAAGCATTAAAATTTACTTCACCAGTTGGTGGTAGCACGTTGTTAATAATAGGAGTCAACGGAGGTTGCGCTTGGTTCAAGTTGTCGTCAAATTCTGACACAAGATTGTTCTCACCGCCACTGACGCTAATATGGTCCTCTGATGTATGGGAGCTGTCTAAGATATTCATGCGTTCTATATCCGAATCAATGGAAGGGCAGGGAGAGGAGGATAACTCTTCAGTTCTATAAAAAGCGATTTCCTCTTCGTTTTCAGGTTCAGAACCACTGTCTATATCTGATGGGGCATTTTCAGGTGGGACCAATCCTACTAAACGATGTCCTCTTGACTTAAAGCTCTGAAAAACAAAAAGTAATAAGGTGTAATACATTTTATCAACTGATCCCTAAAAATATATTTTCGAGATACAACAGTGCTTACGTGTCTAATAATACGGCAATGGGAGGAATACTAGACATACGATTTTGTATTTAGTTTTCTACTAATTTGACAAGGGGAAGAATACTGGACATAAGATTTTGAAGTTACTTTACTAGTACTTCGATGACGGGAAGTATACTAGACATACAAGTTGTTGGCGTTGTAAAAACTAAATAAAACTAAGTAACATAATTAAAAGATTATGAGTAGATTCCAATATATGTTATCTTTAGTTTTCAATGATATTATAAGAAAATAAACCGTTAAGCAATAAATACAACGCAACTTACCGAAAGCCCGCGCAGCGAGTCCTTCCTTCCCGCCATCTCGCCAGCGACTGGTCGCGTTCCGTCGATGTGAACGTGTTGTTGATTTTTGACTACGTAGGTAAATAGTTCTGGATGCAATTATAGTATGTTGGCTCTAGATACACGGTCTAATTTTTCAAGTAATTTTTTTTTTATTCATTGTGAAGTATACTGTACAGCGTCGAATTAAGGGTTAAAGCTCAAAAAAAATGTGTCAGAGCAATATGTAAACTTACACCTACAGAGAGTTGTAAACCCGTTTTCATTAGATTAAACTTGTTAACTTTACCATGTATTTATATCTATGAGGTAGCCATATTTGTAAGGTTGCATAATTCAATGTTTGATCATTTAAAGAGCAAACAACATGGTATGAAGATATGCTTTCCATCAAATAAAACTGCTCAATTCAGTAATAGTATATTTTGCATGGCACCTCGTATTTACAACCATCTCCCGCTTGACATATTGCGATGTTCAAACATAGGAACATTTAAATTTAAATTAAAGCAATTACTTATTAATAAGGCATATTATAATGTAAACGATTATCTAAATGACAAATTCAGTTGAGTTTTAGGTTTGCTTAGTGTTTATGTATCAATGATATTAATTCTTTTATGATAATTATTATAATAGGTAGCTCCCGTACGCTGGGTGGAATAGACCGAGCATCATTACCAGCCGTGCTCTTTGATGGTGCAGTAATTCCGTTTGGTACTGACGTCAAAAATCTGGGTTTGCATATTGACTGCAATTTAAAGTGGCATGCTCAAATCACAAATGTATGCTCGACCGACTTCTAAATAACTGCATCCGATTCGTTTTCAACCTGCGTAAATACGATCATGTTTCTGCACATCGGTTGCAACTAAAGTGGCTGCCCATACGCCAGCGCAGGGAGCAAAGGGCGCTAACCACTCTATTCTCCTTTCTTTCTTCACCTTCTTCACCCAGTTATCTATCCCCTTACTTTCAATACTTATGCGCAAACCACAGTAAAAATCTTCGTTCTTCTCACAACCGTCTTCCCCAATGTCCCACTCATCGCACTGACTTCTTACATTCATCCTTTTTCGTACAGGAAATTTTTCTGTGGAATGCGCTCCCCCTGGATGTCAGGATGGTCTCAACTCGATTAACTTTTAAGCAGAAAGTACGTGAGCTTTTCCTAAAGAGGTTGGCTGAATCATCGCGCTAACTATCCACTAGTAAGCAAGTATATATTTATATATTACGTATATATGTATGTATGTAGGCATATTGTACTCATGTGTAGGTATACATTATAATTAAATTTATTTATGTATGTATATCTCCTAAATATATTAGTTTATCTTTCATTGTTTAATAAAATCACTGCTTGCCTCTTGCACCTACCATTTACTCTTCTCTGCATCACCCAAAGGTCAGACTGGTAGAAAATGCCTGCGGCATTAAGTCCACCTTTTTGTACATTTTGTGCATGAAGCATTTTAAATAAATAAATAAATAAATAATAATGACTCAATTTTATCTTCTTGGACTACTTGTAACATCTACCTATATTTTCTTATGACTAATTTAAATAATGTAATAAATGACAAATTGTAATTGTAATTAATATTTCCTTATGACTAATTTAAACAATGTAATTAATAAATAATAAATTATAATTGTAATTAATATTTTCTTATGACTAATGCAAATAATGTAAGTAATAAATAATAAATTGTAATTGTAATTCACAAAAGGTATTGCATGCTAATTGGCAGAATGTAGCTGATCAAATTATTTTATAATAACTACTGTAACATCTACACTAACTTGACCTATATTCGCAATAAATGATTTGAATTTGAATTTCAAAGACTTGAGTTTACAATTGTTAGTTTTCCAATTTGAAATTTTATTTTATTTTGTCGGGTAGTTATTGAAAGAAAATAGCCGTGCTGTTTTAGATCCGAGATTATACATGGTCATTAGAATTACGTCTGATAGTGTTATTTTGTGTTGTGTATTGTTAGGTAATATCTCAAGTAGTCTTAGGCTTTCATTTGGTTGAAACTTGGAGGTATGGTTTCCGCGAGGTAGATGCAGAATTAAGTGGTGCTTGCTGTCTAACGCGGTACAGAGTATTGAAAAAAAAAGTAGTTTATAACAAATAAAGGTCAAAAGCTGCTAATGATAATTGGTAGTTAAAGTCAGAATTGAAGAGTCCTCTAAAGTCCTACATTCATTTAGGATTATTGTTGGGTTGGAAAATAGCGCTAAGAATACTCTGATGAGAAACATGCTTCCCTTGATCTTGACATTAGCATTTGTTATAATTAGGGCCTTTCAGTACCTAGTGAGTTAGTAATTGTAAGGGTAAAACTTCTCATTTATTCTACTGTATCGTGTGCTAGTCATAGTCGTTACTGGGGCAGGGACTCGAGTCCATATAATGAAACTACAGTCGCGGCTGACTTGTGACTCTGGAATACTGAAGTGACTATCCACACTTGTGTAGTGTATAAATTGTGGTTACCTTGAAAATCTTGATGGCTGTTGATCATTTATTTTGATTTAAAGGACCTTGAGATATGTTTTCGCTAAGTGCGTTGTAGTGAGTAGATAGGCTGTCCGGTGGTTATTCCAGATGTAGTGAAGTCGGGTTTTGTCTAATAGAGAAAACGCGGAGTAACGAGACTCTGTATTTCATTATTATATTGCGTCTTACAAAAAATGTCTATCGCAGCGCCTATAAGTTACGTAAAATGTCGAGTAATTTAATTCGTCGAGTGCCGTCATTGTGGACACAATTGTGGAGCGGTGGGTTGCGGTCGCCGGTGGCCGCTTGGTGTTTGACAGTTTAATTGTAACAGATGAAATTGAAATACAGTAGATCTGAGGACTAAGGATGAGGAGAATATCTGATCACCAGGTTCTTCGAGAATTTTATGAAGTGTCAATGTCATGAGTTGCACTCAACACCTATAACTCACATACCCACACTTACATCATATTCACGCACTCGTACTCTGACCGCACCCATGAGGAACTTGTGGCTATGGGTCTTCACACATCAGACCGCATTCATGAGGATCATGTAGCGATGGGCCTGTGTGGTAAAGCGCCTGTATGGCAAACCGCCTGTGTGGCAATGCATCTGATTGGTGAATTGCCTGGTTGGCAACTGGTCTGTGTGACGTTAGTTAGTATTGTATTGATTTTTATGCAGTTTCAGTTTGTAAGATTAAATGTTTGGTTATCTGTCAGATTATCTTGTCTCTGATTCGATCCTCCAGAGATACTCCGCAGATAGATGTTTCTTGTCTCTCTCGTTCACTTTCTCTTGTGTCCTGTAAGTTTCGCGTTAGAAAAGAGTTACTGGGCTATGCACAGCCGTGATCACTTGTAAAGTTTAAATGCTTTGGGTTACTTGGTAGAATAATATTCTTGTGAGATTGTGAAACGTCAGTTTGTCTAGAAGTTTTCTGGTTATTGATTTTGCTACTGAAACGCCGTAACTTTTTAAACTTTTAACTGTAAACGTATTCCCAAAGTATAAAGGTCCCTACAAAATCACTGATTTCTTAGAAAACGATAGGTACGAATAGAAACTCGTTAATGGTTCTAATCGAACGTACAAGGTCGCCCATGAGAACTTACGCGAGGTACTCCGCGGTCCATTAGGTTTTATAGAAATAGCCGAAAGTTATGATGATGACGTGACGGCGGATGATAGCCAGAGTGATTTTGTCCATGAAACTGATCGCGGTAATAATATACTGTGTGACATAGCTGTGATTGGTGATGCTGAGGATGAACTTTCCGATAGCGACACTATATCTGTTAATAGCGACACTATATCTGTTAATAGCAGCACTGTATCAGGTAGTTCACGTACCTTGAGCGCTATTAGTTATAATATGGAAAGTCCATCATCAGATTTACCAGAGTGAATGAGTGTTGTAACTGATTACTTATTTATAAAATTAAAAAAAAAGAAAGTAACAAAAAATAATGTAAAAAAAGAGTCATTGAAGGGAAAATCCGGTCCAATGACTCAGCTAAAGGGGTTGCGATCCGACCTAGCCCTCCGACAATAAGGATTGCAATCCGGTCTATCATGTTTCGCTATAGGGACTGTTGTCCGGTCTAGCATTTGCTAAAGGGACTGATGTCCGGTCTAGCATTCGCTAAAGGGACTGATGTCCGGTCTAGCATTCGCTAAAGGGACTGATGTCCGGTCTAGCATACGCTAAAGAGACTGATGTCCGGTCTAGCATACGCTAAAGGGACTGATGTCCGGTCTAGCATTCGCTAAAGGGACTGATGTCCGGTCTAGCATACGCTAAAGGGACTGATGTCCGGTCTAGCATTCGCTAAAGGGACTGATGTCCGGTCTAGCATACGCTAAAGGGACTGATGTCCGGTCTAGCATACGCTAAAGGGACTGATGTCCGGTCTAGCATTCGCTAAAGGGACTGATGTCCGGTCTAGCATACGCTAAAGGGACTGATGTCCGGTCTAGCATACGCTAAAGGGACTGATGTCCGGTCTAGCATTCGCTAAAGGGATATTTATCCGACCTAGCACAATCGTCTCCAGTTCTAATACTGATGAGTGATGATAACGTAGTAGTTGTGGTAAGCTGAAGGGTTAACCGAACCCGCAAAATATTGAAAGCTTTTGTTAAAGGTTTTACTAGATAGAGATTAGAAATGCCAGGATGAACGAACGGGTTGTTATCTTATTCCCAGATGCTCGGAAAACGCTCGAGGACGAGCGTACGTCAGTATGGCCGTGACGGCGCCGCCGTCATTATTTTGTAAACTGCGAATGTAATTGGCGAGCAGTGAACAAACAACTGACCGACATCACTTCAACCCCACCACCGAGTGATATATAAAGCAGCGCAAGCGCAAGCTCGGGGGAGTCGTTCGTCAATCGTTGCCCAGTTCACACGTTACGCAATCGCTGAGTAATTTTATTGTGCACTGTCGAAAGTAAACGTTACTTTAATTACGAAGATTTAATTGTTTTATTACTGCATAAACATACCTCTACCGATATATATGACGAAGAGGGTTCTTGCTTGACATCGCCCGCACCATCCTTCCGACACGTTTATTATTGTACTGTTTGTGGACGGAATAGTAAATATTGTGGGGGTTTTGAAGATTGTTTTTTTAAACGACGTCAAAAATAGATGGAACCTCCATCAATTTGACCTGGATGTATGTTTTGTACGCGATTGGTTGAACCGATTTTGACATGGTTTTCAGAAAAGTTTTTGTTGCAATTAACAAACAATCACGCCCTTTGTATCCCTGAAGGGGTAGGCAGAGGTGCACATTAAGGCACTTAATGTCACTGTACGATGTAACACCAACTTTTCAACTTCTCACTATTTATGTTATGAGTTCCATGTAATAGGGGGTACCATATAACGGGCACAATTCCAGACTCCGTGCTACTACTAAGATTTTTTTTTAAAAAACCCAATAGTACTTTGCCCGACCCGGGAATCGAACCCGGGACCCCTTGCCGTCGCACTTGCGACCACTCTGCCAACGAGGCAGTCCCACCTAGAAGAAAATTTTAGTAAAACAAAGTCAAAAGTCAAAATCATTTATTTTATTAGACCAGGAAGGCACTTTTGAACGTATATTAATTAACCAATTTAATAGAAAGAGGGTGTTGAAGTCGGTATTTATTAACGTTGTTTATAAAACAATTGTATGTATGTTTAGCACTTTAGTTAAAAAGATTGTGTTTTGATTCGTCGAGTACCGTCATTATAGATACAATTATAGAACAATAGGTTGCGGTCACCGGTGACCGCTTGGTGTTTGACAGTTTAAAGAGTTTATTCTTAAACAGTCGAATGGAGGTGGAATGACTCATTTATTAAAGAATAACTTTGGGGACATTGGTCATACTAAATAACATATTAAAGTTAACAATAGATAGAAACACTAAACCTTTGTTGTCAGATAAATATGTTGAATTGTAGAATATAGAGGTAGTGTATGCGTGCACTTATGATTTATCGAGTAGCATAGCAGTACCTACAACATAAAAAAACATGACTACAATATTCCTATTTTAACTCCGTCTGGACAAAAGTTAAAACGTCCAAAATAAAAAAAGTAGACTACCTTTTTATAAAAGGTTATAAAAAATGCCTTTTATAATACGAAGGTAGTTTCTTTTTTTAGCATTTTATCTAGCGCCATATAGCTTACCTAATTAGCTACCTATATAGGTAAGGTATATGGCGCTTGATTCATGGTAATAGGTTTAATCTTTATTACATACATGTCACATATAACATAACTGACAATATGTGCATGTTACATAACATAACATCACGCCTTTTATCTCCGAAAGGGGTTTTTTAAGAGGGGAAAATCATTCTGCTTTGGCTGCTCCTGCCTGGGTGGGACTAAAATCCACCCCGTTCCTTCTCCTGCACGTCGAGCTGGAGCCCCGGTTACCCGTTAGGTTCTCCGCGACTCCGAATCGGCATCGGCCCTGTTGGGCCCCATCTGTGGTGGTCTGATGGCTCTTTGAGGCGCGCGCATCTCCGAAGGGGTAGGCAGAGGTGCACACAGAAGTAATACCCACTTTTCACTATTTATGATATGAGTCCCATGTAACAGGGGGTGAGCATATTGGCATATACCGGGCAATTTTCCAGACTCCGTGCTACTGAGATTTGCCCGGCAGTTGCACTTGTGATCACTCGGCCAACAAGGCTGTCAATGTGTCAAGTCAAAGTGAATGTTACCTTGTGTATAAAACGTGTATCTGTACCTATAGAGCATCTAAAAAGGCGTGATACATGTTATACAGTACACTACTATTAAAAGAGCAGAACTCCATATAAAAGGCCTTATTATCTAAACGACAAAAGTTAATTTCATACCCATACTGAGGTACATTTTACCTTCTCGATTCGACCGCGTACTATCCACGTTCAAATTCAAACATGTTCGGTTCTGTGTTTCGACTTTGTATAGAAAGGTGCAAAGTATTTGAAGTCCTAACTTTTTGTTTAGTTTCACTTCGTCTGCATTGTTAACCTTTAATAGCATAGCGAAAACTGCATGGGGCTTTTCCCACTTTTCCCTCATTTAAAGGAAAATAGATTTGTATTTTGGTAGGAGTATACGCAAATAAAGCGGTGTTTTAATACTGAATTTATTACTTTATTAAGCTTTTAGAAAGATCGTTTCGTTGAAATTAATTTTAAAAGATAATAGAGAAACTAAACTAATGACTTTCAGGGTTGCTGTTAACTTTTTAATGTCCGATACTGAAAAATCCACAACGTTAGTGCATATAAAAGTAATCTCTAAATATCGGAAATAAGGTCTATAATGGTGAAAGCGGAGAGCGGTGACTGGTGAACGCTTCGATCTTGACCATTAAGGTATGATTTGAATTTAAGATGAGTTAAACGAACCCTTTCCCAGTTGTTATTATTACAATTTTATATTAATCCTGATTTCATTTAATGTACTACCTTTTTTTTAAGGGGAGAAAATCATCGAATGACTGCTCTCGCCTGGGTCAGACTCTTACTGACTAAAAACCACCCCGTTCCTTCTCCTGCACGTCGAGCCGGAGCCCCGGTTACCCGTTACGCGACAATGTCTACCTTTATGAAGATATTTTATAAATTCTTCATGTGAAAAGAGCCCACTTGTAGGCTGTTGATATTGACACCCCGATTTGAAGCCATGCATGGCGTTTGTATTTTGTCTACTATTATATATTAAAATTCGCCACTATTCGGTTAATTCACATCGTAATCTAAAATGGCATGAACATTTTAGCTAAAATGAAAAACAAGAACTCAAACTCACTAAGTAATTTTGCGCGTCCATCAACCGAAAATAGGTTACACGGCGTTGGCAACGCTCACAACAAACTGTTAGTGCTCTGCATTACTGCAAGCTGGACAACATCGCCACTATACGAAGCCTTTACCAATTTATTATATTAATGAGTGAAAAGAGGTCTAGTTATAAAGCTCTTAAATATTACTCATATATGTAGGTAACTAGAAAAATTCCTTGGTATCTTTTTTATGTCTAATCAATGAAACAAATCAACGGATGACGTCACAAAAATCCTACATCGCACATGTGTTTACATGGAAATTAACACCGATAGAAAATCCCAACGAACAACTGTTGGATAGAAAGTCTCCTTTTCTGATCTTAGGGAACTATACTCTCTGTTCCCTAAAGATATGTAGGCTTGAACAGATTAATACCGCGGACTCACGCTTCCGTTGTGTTTTCATCGTTTACGGAAGGTTACCAAAAACGGTTGGGTCTTCTAAAAATTGGGCAAAACACTTCTTATTTTGAATGTGGCCCTGATTACTTAGGTTGGTGGATTAAACTGTCAAACACCAAGCGGTCACCGGTGACCGCAACCTATTGTTCTATAATTGTGTCTATAATAACGGTACTCGACGAGTTAAGAGGACGCCTTCAGCGGCGGAACCCTTACGGCTGATCGTGATGACACAAATACAATCCATAAGATAAAAACATTTTCCTAACATCGAAGTTGTAGGAAAAAGTCGTTTGCCTACTTCAAACCAATATCTATGAAAGACAATCTAGGAAAATTCAATTATATATATACGTATGGTTATCCCGAGAGAGAAAAAACGTGTAACTATAAGAAAAAATATTTGCCCACTTTCATTCTATATAACCGTACATCATAATATTACTTTTCTCAAATTTATTTTGAAGAAATAAAAGCAAACAATACATCTATCCGTTCAACTTATGTTTTGAGTGATAAAATATAAAGAATTCCGGAGAATTTTTCGTTTGAACGGAATATAATCCTTTTTGCTATCAAATATTAGTTTCTTAGAAATAGATGGTAAATGTTTTATTCGGACTATGCTGCTTTAGTACTCGTAGTTATTGTTATATGACGTTTTTGTTTTGTATGTTTATCGTGGTTTCTGTATTATTGTATCTCGTGTTTTGTAGTAATTTATATATCACATCTGCAAAGATGACTTGGACTGTGTGGTTCGCTATTCTAGCCGTGGTTCAGATAAGGGTGCTTACTCTTGAAACCAATCTCAATGTCAATGCAATTTCAATCCAATAAAATCTCAATAATTATTCAATGTCAAAACGATACAACCACAATCGTAGCTGTTAATGTAGCATTTAGAGTACGGGATATAAAGCCAAACTCAATATCATTTAATTCATTCAATATCCACGCAATACGGATGCAATGGGCGCTAGTGTTGTAACTCAAGACTACGAAATTTCGCAATACCAATGTCGATCGATTGGAATTGGATTCAAGAGTAATCCACCTGGACTAATTTATTGATTAAAAATTGACGATTTTAGAGTTGTTTTACTTATACAAATAATTATGAAATGCCATTTAATCTAATACTTAACTCTGAATGCCAAAAAATCTAACCCATTGAATGCCACCGGAATTTCAAAAAAAAAAAGGAATTTAGTCACCGGCAGTAAGTAACTATGCATTAATATTTTTCCACATGACTATACTACCTGAGAAAACGAGTACGAACTATACATACTAGCAAATATACAAAATTCTACACAATTGTTCCCTGAACCCTACCCTTTCACACAAAAGATTTTGTCGCATTATGCACACATATCAAGCTACAACTAACCATTTTATTATGGTCTCGCATTGTATGATCTTTCTGCGCATTCGACGGTCGGTTTATATTGGTTGGTATAGCTTGATGTGCAGTATGTGCGTATGTTTAGAGGCCCACGACTGTTTAGGGAGACTCGAATCGTTAGAGCATCGCTTGAACACCGGAAAGAGAGGAGTTTTGACTTAAGGAGCGTTCAACCCGGTGAATATTATGCCTTATCTCTATAACCGCAACAGATAATATAGAGGTGAAGGTTAACTGATAGTTCGATGTAAATAAAATGTATATTTTGTGTCTATTCTGAGAATTAGAACATCCTTCTACAGATGAACTTTACTAAGTTCATCTGTAGAAGGATGTTCACAAAAATAAAACATTTTTAACATATAAAAATTTCGAAAAAATCCTGTAATTTGGCGTGCATCGTTATTTATTTTATCCGAGCCAATATTTCTGCTCTATTTTAAAAATATTCTATTGAAAGAATATAAATACGAAACACAGGAACAAATTTATATTTTCATTTATTCCCAAGTATATGGTACATTGAGGTTTTACATTAAACATTCGCAAACAACATTCGCTTATTAAATTTTCCGTTCAATAAAGTTTGAACCGCACAAAAGCGCATATAAATATGCTTTAACGAATGAAGTTATTTACAATGCAAATAAAGATTTTCATGTCAGCTTTTGAGACAAAAGGAACAGAAACCACAGATCATGGTACATTCAATGCAGGCTCATATTTTCACATTGCATACATACATACATACATAACATCACGCCTTTTATCCCCGAAGGGGTAGGCAGAGGTGCACATTACCTATGCCACTACAATGTAACACCCACTTTTCACTATTTATGTTACGAGTCCCATGTAATATGGGGTGAGCCTATTGCCATATACCGGGCACAACCAGACTCCGTGCTACTACTAAGATTTTTTTTTAAAAACCCAGTAGTATTTTGCCCGACCCGGGAATCGAACCCGAGACCCCTTGCCCGGCAGTCGCACTTACGACCATTCGGCCAACGAGGCAGTTTACAATGCAAATAAAGATTTTCATGTCAGCTTTTGAGACAAAAGGAACAGAAACCACAGATCATAGTACATTCAATATAGACTCATATTTTCACATTGCAAACAAGCTGATATCTACCCTAACTATGCCATAGTTATTGGTACCTTAGGTGATGTTTGGCAGGACTTGATTGGCAACTACACATAGAGTTCAAATTCCAATGACTAGGTTTCTAGCTTGCGATTTTGAAGTACAGTTTACTTTTGAGGCCGTACTATCGTCTGTTTTGCATTTACCCCATGGGACTGTAATTTGTCTTCAGTTAGCAATGTGTGTAAATTTATCCCTAATAGTTAGAGAGATGACGACCAAAATTTTTGTCTCATAGCAATACGGCCAAAACCGCCTCAAATCGATAGATACGATTATCCTGAACTCGAAAATACCAATATCAGACATTTTCCGCGTAGCGTTTGATCTGACCACAAAAACACCAAACAAAAAAAAATATCTCATAGCAATACGTCTGAAAACTTTTTTTATTAGTAAATTTTGGTTATTTGATGCGAACAAAACAATTTTCAGACGGAAATGTGAACGCATTAAATATTGAGACCGTTTTGAAAATGTTAACTTTTACCGATCGGTATCCTGGCAATATGTCTGAAAATTGTTGGACATGATAAAATAAGTTGTCCACATGTGCAAAAAATGTATATCAGACAAAATAAGTGTAGCACCTTCTCTATCAGACAACTTTTCGATACTCAGATATTTTTGACACAGCAGAAATGGCCTTCCACGCAGTTGCTACACTTTCGACCGTTATTACATACCTAGTCGGGTTCAGAATCATACAATCTAACGATTTTATAGGGTTTTTGCGGTATTGCTATGAGACATGGTTTTGGTCGTCATCTCTCGTACTATAACCAGCTGTTACCCGTGACATCTTCCGGGTAGAATATGAATTTTAAAACATAACTTTTTTAAGATTCAATTTTCCAAAATCTTTACTAATATTATAAATCGGAAAGTGAGTTTGTTTGTTTGTTTGTTCCGCTTTCACGTCGCAACTACTAAACTGATTGCTTTGAATTTTTGCAGACGTAAAGTTAGAAGTCCTGATTAAATAAGAGAGAGTACTTTTTATCCCGGAAAAATTTGATATTCCCGAGGGAAAACCAAAGTATTGGTATAGATGGCGCTGTATGTATTGGTATATATCACATAGGCTACTTTTTATCCTTTTGTGACGTGAGCGAAGCCGCGGTAAAAGCTAGTAAATAAATAAATATAAACAAAAAGTGTTTATCGTAACAAAATAGAAGTAGCCTATATTATTTCCTAGTACATCAGCTACCTTTTATATATTTGATGGGTATTTGATGGATCATATAATATATTTGATGGGTCATGAGTCGACGTTCGACTACGATCTCGCTTGGTGGCAAGCGATGATGCGGTCTACGATAGACCGTCGTACCATAAGCAGCTATTCCAGAGAATAGCCAGTACAAGTAGACAGATAGACAGCCAAAAATTGTAAAAAATGTTATTTTTGTATATTCGTATGCATGTATTATAAACCGATTTTTTTAATATTACAAACCAACACTCCAATAGTGTTTATCTGTACTTATATGGGTGTATTCATGTTAATATTACTAATTATAGGATAAAGGTAGTAAAGTTTATAAAAAGTATTCTTTTACCAATATTCAATTTAATTGCCAGACTTATCTATTGCAGTAAATCCATATTACCATTTAATATGTCACCCAGTACTAAAATCAAGAACCGCATTATTCAATTTTGAAACATAAACTGAACGGTATAACTCTGAATTTAAAATGAAGTTTTCACAACTGGTGTGTATTTGATGTTAACAAACTGTTCATAAGTTTTCCCAAAGGTCGACCGTTGAAAATTATGGCTGTTCATTTTCTTGGATCTAGTTTGAAAACTTGTGAATGGCAAACATTTAAACCTTCAGATAACAATCGACTGAACTTTCTTGCCTTAAAAAGGACAGCTTTAGTTGAATCTCTTGCAAATTATTGCTACTCTGATTGTTTTTGATGACTGTTCCTAAAAACAGTAGTTTTTACTGATTACTTTTATTCGTTAAATATTTTTTTCGCTAAAGTGAATTAGGTTATTATGTATTAAGTATTTATATTTATATTATATTTATTTATAATATAGTTTTAGTTTTTTTTAAACATATTTCTTATCGTAATTTTTTTTTACTTCTGTTACACACTGTGTCTCATGTTTTTATTACATTTCTGTCTCAGGTCTACTGGAAGAAATTCCAACAGGAATAAGTAGCACCTTTGTACTCTTATTTTATAAATGTGTTATCCTCTATGCTGTTTGTGTGTACATAAATCATTAAATAAATAATTAGTTAATATTTTAGAGTAAGTAATTCTGTCAGCATATATCCGATTTGATGTATGTGAAGTAGTTTTATTGCAACTTTCATAGACAAGATGTATTTAGTTTTATACGTTTTAGATAAATCAATCACGAAAATTTTATCTTCATCTCCTTGGATACTGGTTTCGAAGTTTTCGTGTGAAAGAAGAAGTAAAGTTTTATAATTCGTCCCATTTAACACAAAACTTACTGTGGCACACAGACAGCTGAACCTTTAATTCATAGTGGGTACCTATATGGTCCTTAATATTTGGAGTAATTTGTGCATCATTATAGATTGCCTGTGGTTTAATAAGTTTAATAAGTAATTTTAGTGCTGTGTTAGCATGTTTCTACTTTCTGTTACTAATCGTGGAAACCAATAATAGGCTTCTTGTTGCATACCACATTCTATTTAATCAAATTGTATAGCTGTTGATTTTCGAAATGTATACCTCTAAATAAAATAAATAAATGAATAATAATTTCAATAGAAATTTACATTATCACTAATTCAAACATTCGATACTGTCTTATTGTTTATTCTAGTCTCTCAAAAACGCCTACATATTTGTATTAGGAAAATTCTGTGACCCAAACACAATACATTCAGTGTCACACGAAGGACCAAACAATAACATTGTCTATTACAAAATATTGAAATGTTGACACAATTCGAGAACCATTTGATATTTATCATCCCTTGATACATTCCGATAGGCCGTGTATTACGTCAAACAAAAATATCAAAAACTTTCCTTTTTACACACTTACATTTCTAAGTTATAACACAATACTAAAGTTTTTCTAGTTTCCGTGTGTTATGAATGTAGGGAGTACGTGAAAAATATATTTTGATTTTAGTAAAGTAAATAGGTACACGTTTTATCGCTAGCCCCTGTATAAAGTTAGGGTGGATGATTAATGGCCTGTATAACAAGTCAGGTTCATATGTACCAGAATCGATTACCCTTTGATGAACTGGAAAAATTGCTTATACGTGATGTGTATTGGTCGCTTTATTTCGAAACAAGGTCATAGGTTCGTCGGTTTTGTGGTCATTTTACTTTTGATTGGGGTCATATTTTATTTGGTTTTATTGTTGAATAAAAACTAACACATAAGATCACGCCTTTTATCCCCGAAAGGGTAGGCAGAGGTGCACATTATGCCACTGTACATTGTAACACCCACTTTTCTCTATTTATTTTATGAGTCTCATGTAATAGGGGCACAATTTCAGACTCCGTGCTATTACTGAGAATTTTTCAAAACCCCAGTAATACTTTGCTCGACCCGGGAA
Organism: Spodoptera picta; assembly: GCA_038387885.1. Classification (NCBI taxonomy): domain Eukaryota; kingdom Metazoa; phylum Arthropoda; class Insecta; order Lepidoptera; family Noctuidae; genus Spodoptera; species Spodoptera picta. The sequence continues at coordinate 661,432 of JAZHFQ010000493.1, read as the reverse complement.
TAAGACCCCTTGCCCGGCAGTCGCTCTTGCGACCACTCGGCCAACGAGGCAGCGATAAGAAACTACTTCTACGAAAATAAGTGAATAATAACATCACTTGAATATTTTAGAACGACTAAGAGTAGATAAAGATGGTACATACCCATTGTATCGGAGCCCATGACTCTTGCTCTTTTGTAAGTTAAAAGGTCTGTATTGAAAAATTTTAATCAAATCATATTTCGTCACATTTTGTCATCACTGAAAACGGGCTTAAAACATTCACTTTAAAAAAATATCTAAGTAAAGAAATGGACCAAAAATTAATCATTTGCCATAATAAAATACAGCAATATACTTTGACATTGACAAAAGTTCCAATTAAGCCACTTCTCCAGTTGAGAACTTCTATATTTTCAATTGTATCCTGTAAATCGTATAAGTTCGTAGTGCTCAGGCCTTTAGGCGGCAACTTTGGGCATTAAGTGTCACCTGTGGCTTTATTTACGTCTTCATACCTAAGAGCAAGTATGTGTAGGTAGCTACCTAAGCTGTACTAGTATTTACCTGTGGCTTTGCACGGTTCAATATTGGTTTATTATATTAGATTTAACAGGGAGGAACTTCCTAAATTTTCAGTGGACTCATTCGAATAAAATATGAGAATTACCTATTTGGCCACCATAAGTAATCAGTAGAAACTCATAGAAAACCGACGTGAATCAACGCTTGCGTTGTGTTTCGTCGTGTGACTGAGGTTACCGGAGGCCCAATATAACCCCCTCTTTCCCCAATCTCCCCAATCAACTCAAAAGGCCGGTAATGCACATGTCACGCCTCTGGTGTTCCAGGTGTTCATGGGCGACACCGATTGCTTACCATCAAGATCACCTGTTAATGGTGATCCATACGCTGGTTTATTTTTTACTTTTATTTTGATTTCCACAGAGGATAATATCATGCTTGCAATGATGTTGATGATTATGGAGTTAGGCGGCCTGATATGGATATAAATCCTCCCCAAACTAGAGTTTTGTAGGAACATTTTCGAAACTGAGTTACTGTCTTACCTTTACAAAGAAACATTCTCAGAAAGATTAACAGAATACCTAGTTTCTGCCAGTTATTTTTAGATCCCAGGAATAACGTGCCGTACCTTAGGCACAAATTGAGGACACGAACTGGTACTGAGAATTTCCTAATTGGATAAAAGTATAACTCGTTGCGTAAGTTTTTTTGGTGACTGGCTTCTCGATATAGCCAAATATGGCTGCCAAATACAAGCTCTCGAGCTTTCAAGTTCGATTCCTAATTTTTTTATGGGAAAAGGCGGTAAACAAGCAGACAGATCACCTGATGGTAAGCGATTTTATTTACCTTTTCGTAAGTAGTAACTGAATATTTACTCACTAAGTTCTTAAATAGATAAATACATTATCGGATATCGAGTAACGAGAATAAGTTTTGTTGAAGTTGGCTAGTTAGTCAATAGTTATTGACTACTCTTGGAGTAATCTCGCAGAGCTTGCATCTATCTAACTAGCCATCTAGCTCATTTTTTGTACCAGTATCCTCGAAGATTGATTTCAAAGTAATACGAGAAAACCTTTGTCAATGCGAACTGCATTGACAAAGGTTTTCTCGAGTTATACCCGTAGGTAGAGGTAGAGATGCGATCAAAATTGTATAAGTACGTATCTTGTTGCGGGCTCCGTTTGTGTACGAAATCTTTCGGGTAATCTCGAAATTATTAAAATGCGTTATAAATAGGGGTTTCTACTTCTTAGTAAAGTCACACGTACTTCAGATATTCTTAAAGTCAGTGTAGGGGCTGATTTAAAAGCATAAGGTCGAAAATTACTACTGAGGTAGCAAAGAAATGATCGGGTCAAGAGTTAAATAATTTTGTGATTCAGCGAAGTTTTTAATCCTTTTACTTAGAAGACAGTACATAACATGACGCTCTTTATCCCCGAAAGGGCAGACAGAGGTGCACATTACGGCACTTAAAGCCACTGTACAATGTAACACCCACTTTTCAATATATACGTCATGAGTCCCGTAAAATGGGGGGTGATTCTATTGCCATATACCAGGCACAATTCCAGACTCCATGCTACTACTGAGATTTTTTTAAAAGCCCAGCTATACTTTGTCCTACCCTGGAATCGAACCCCTTGCCAAAAGAAGACAGTAATCGTGTTACATTTCATTATTTTCAAATCAAAATCGTGTATAATTACAAGTAGTTCTATGGAGTCCCAAGCGTAACTACCAATTCAGTCTCAGGTTAAATAGATGGGCTCAGTCGCAAAAGACTTAACGGGTTACCGGGGCTCTGGCTCGACGTGCAGGAGTAGGAACGGGGTGGTTTTTAGTCAGTAAGAGTCTGACACTCCCTCCCGCCTCACTTAGGCGGAAGAAGTGAATGGATGATTTTCACCCCTCAAAAAATTAAATAATGAAATAGAAGAATTCGATTTTTATTATGATTTTCAAATACCCTAGTATAACTCAATAGTTAACTTTATAGTTATACTTGGGCATTTGAAAATCATAATAACAACCGAATTCTTCTATTTCCTTGCCTTAGTATAACTCAATAGTTATACTAGGGCATTTGAAAATCAAAATAACAATCGAATTCTTGTATTGGGCAAATCAATATTTGCCCTTGTTACATGGGTGTCATGATATAACCATAAAGTAACAGAAGTACTGTTGACAAAAATAGGTCCAAAAAGAAAATATAGAAAGATAAAAAGAATTGTGTCACAAATATCTCCTTTATTCGCATACGTAAGATATGATGAGGTTGACGTCATGAACGCTTCTGTCAAGATTTCCTCGAGATTAACATAATCTGCAATAGTGACGTGTGCTGCAGATAATTTATGTAAATCTAATATAAGTACTGATACACAAAACTGAAATGTTTGTATGTAATATTAAAATAACCGCTTTTTCCTATTACGATACACATACCAACATTTTTTTTTACAATTTATGTCTCTCTGTCTGTTTATACGCATTATATGGCTAATCTCGGGAATGACTGGACTGATTTTGCACGACTTTTATTGACAGGTAGCTGATTTACTAAGGAATAACGTAGGCTACTTTTATTTTGGAAAATTGAAACAAAAATAAGTTATGTTCATATCATAAGGTGCTCCTACACAGCAGTTTTCCCGAGCGTACGGCGCGTCGCGTTCCGCGCGCGCCTCAAAGAGCCATCAGACCACCACAGATGGGGCCCAATATGGCCGATGCCGATTCGGAGTCGCGGAGAACCTAACGGGTAACCGGGGCTCCGGCTCGACGTGCAGGAGAAGGAACGGGGTGGTTTTTAGTCAGTAAGAGTCTGACACTCCCTCCCGCCTCACCCAGGCGGGAGAAGTCATTCGATGATTTTCCCCCATTAAAAAAAAAAAAAAACAGCAGTTAGAAGAACGTTAGAGACTGAGTTAACATTTGTTTTTAAACAAATTGCAACAAATTTGTAGAAGTAACTTGACATGTTGTAGAATATGTTACAAAATGTTAACATGTTACACAATGTGATATAACGTTATATAACTGCTGTGTGGGAGCACCTTTAAGCGGACGAAGTCGCGAAGATTTTCTCTCCTTGGATTACAAGCACACGGATTATTTAGGTGGATCTCTGTTGAATTGTCACTTTTAATAACCTCCTTCAAAAAATTGAAGGAGGTTTTTAGTTTGGTCTGCAAAATTATATGAATGTATGTTTGTGTGCGATTATCTCGTGATTGGCTGAACTGATTTTGATACGGTTTTCAGAAAAACGTTGGTTACACTTAGGAGAAGGTTTAATAATAGTAAACCGACCTGAGAAAAAGAGGGGATTGAATTCGGTTTTTTAAGCGTAGTTTATAATAGAATATTTTTTAATGGGTCGACGTTTGGCCGCTGTCTCGCCTTGTAAGCGATGATGCTGCCTACGATGGAGCAATGAAAGTATTGAAAATGAGAGCTTGAAATGAATTCTACTTACTTTTAAACTTCGTTCTATTTGGTATTTTTTTCAAAATAAGAATGAAATATATAGAGCGCCGCCATCGAATTATAAGAAACAGGGATTGGTACTATCACACTCATTGTTAACCTGCAGAGTTATTAAAATATTAAAAAAAAATACATACTATTTATGTGTCATTCAGCCAATCACAACTTATAAGAAATAGCGTAATCTGATCACTATCAAAAAAAAAATTAGAAACAAAAATATCTTTCAATTTAGTTCACATCAATTTATTTGGCCTCTATTTTATATGCCTTCTGTCAATCGGACTCGAGCAGTTCCTAAGAACTCCCCGAAGTACGTAACGTAATGGATTTGGTAAAATAATACGTGAATTCGTGTGTACCTACTCTTTACATAGAAAGGGTTAGGGAAAGGTATATTTTTTGAGGTTCGTTTAAAAATGTTATTGTTTATTATAGACATAGGTATAAAGTTCAATATTATGTGCATTTTTGCAAAAAAAAAAAAATGTAAAAGAGGTTGGTTGGAGAGTTTAATAGCTTTATTCTTCTTTCTTTGTTTCGCATTGTGGGGACCGATTTTAAAGGCAAATCTATTCAGTTCAGTTTTAATATGGATACAATTCTGTTATGAAAACTTATAATAAAGGTGATATCTAATATTTCCTTTGTTTTATTGCTTTGAAAATCGAGTCCAATACGTAGACTTTTATGTTCTTGTCTAGCTCTAGTCTGTTTGAGATAAATACATTTCATATGAAACATTTTTTTAGTAGTGTAAAACCTAAGGTATAAAATATATACTATCGATTTAAATATAAATGCATCATTTCGTCCGAATTTATTTTACATAAGGACATGAACTATAAGTTTCCATTTTCCATTACATTACCTGTGCCAAAAATAATTCGGTAAATCTTGCAGGTTTAGGCTGAATATCTGAATATCTTTCATCTGATATGTATCGATTTTCACTTTGTCTCTATATCGGCGGATGAATTGCAAATCATAACAGAATCTATGTTTTTGATACGGCTCGGTATCGAATAGATTTGAATCAGACGTCGCTTGGTATAATAAATAAATAATATAATGCTGGTTGTTTCTTAAACTGTCAAACACCAAGCGGTCACCGGTGACCGCAACCTATTGTTCTATAATTGTGTCTATAATGACGGTACTCGACGAGTTAAAGGGTATGCAGGATAGTTGTGTAGAAACATTGAATACAGTTTCTGAAATGCATTTTTGAAAATTATGATTTTTGATAAATACAAGTTTGAAAATAAATACGTAGACTATTAGTTGTTTAAGGGCCTTAGTTGCTTGAAGTTTGATGATCTAATGAATTCATTTAACACTTTAAAAATGGACAAAGCCTTTTATTCATGTGATTAGAAGATTTAATTTTCTGTTATTTGTAAGGAACAAACCTGTTTATGTGCTATCATTGTTACATGTACATATATATAACATCACTATCTTGGTAAGTAGTGGGCCCCTCACTATAATGTAAGTATTATATAATACCTTTAGGTAGGACAGTTGTCAAGAATGACGCTGTCTATCTGTCATACTCTGGTATGTGTACACGTCGTGTGCTCTGCATATTATTATAATAAATCAAGTAAAACCAATCCGAGTATTAATTAATAACCGACCAACATAACAATCATTACACCTTGACCTTTAAATTGTATTGATGTTTGAAATCCGAAATATATTTATACTTTTGCGGACCAATAGCAAGTGACCTATGTTATTCAAATGTCAATGTCAGTTCGCAATCTCGATATAGTATGTAAATTATCAACCAGTTCTAATCACGGGATATAACATTGAAGTAATATATAAACAATGCTCTAAGTACATCATCACAAACGCGAAATGTATGTTTACGTTCATTAAACTTAATTTTAAAATCTCCATTCTTCGTTCAGATTTATCATATTTTGCTACAAGCGAAGAGAAACAAGAATTTATTCTAATTAGTCCACTTCATGAATTTTAAATAAGTTAAAAATGTATACGAATGTATGTAAAAACAAACTCCAAAGTCCATTTCCTTTTGTACGAATGCCCCAACATTTCCACTCGATGTGATATTATTATTTACGGCGCCTGCTCGCGTGTAAGGAATAATAATGTTCTGTTGTAATAATTTTACCGAGGACACATTTATCATTGTTTTATTTACTATTCTAGGTATCAAGAGGCTATTTTGGAACAATAAATACCTGTTTTAGTAATGCCAGTTAATTTCCACCGTATTTTAATCTAATTAGATTCGTAATTAACCGAAGTTTAAGATCGCATTTTGGTTACACCATTATTACACCAAGTTCCCTGGTTTTAATGAGTGGAATTGACGATTAAAGTATTTTACCGCCATTTAAATTTCATCCTCAATGTTCGATAGGGTCGATCTCATCGATAAACATTTTTAATTATAACAAGACTCTCCCTAATTTTACTCGAGGGAAAAGTAGGAAGGGTTTTCATTGAAACGTCAAGCGAAATTGATGGGCTCGCCGTGTGCCGTGACCAATAGTCGTGGGGCGTTTGTATCGTTGGGTCGCGTCAGTCGAACGTCCGGAGTCAGTGTGGCCACACGCTTGTTTACTGTGGACACGTCCTGTCACGCGGTCACCACGTGGACCTCGCACGTGACATACAAACTTTTTAATAAAAAAAAAAAATTGAACGCATATCCGAGCTTCGTGTTGAGAATTTTTCATCTGTCAATTTTGGCGCGTAAAATTTGATCCGTCAAAGTGAAAGCTAGTGAAGTTGAGTAGAGTCATGCGAACGACTGTGTTAGTTTTTAGATCGTAGTTTTTGAGTAATGAACAAGATGTGTGGTGTTTGGTACCTCGTCCTCGGTTTCCTGGCGCTCCCGGGCCCTTCCTGCAGCAACTCAGATAATTTAGGTTCGTGTTAGATTTATTACTATCATAATTGCCGGAGTATCCGCAGCTTGTGGCTAATGGCGCTTAACTTAATAATACTCGTTGACAACGCTTTAATGCTTTCAGATATGTTTGTTTGGAATATTAGCGCTATCACGTTTTGTTAATGGCCGATTTGAAATGCTTACATTATTTTGTTACAATATTTATTTTTATTTTTACGCCTTTGTTTACTTAGATAGCTAGATTTTGGAGCTTTTATCATATTTAAAATATTTATGTTAATTAGAATCTGACCAGATAAGTACATATACTTTATCTCTTTAATAAAATCAAGTGGGAGGTAATTAGTATTTGATGCGAATATAGGCTTTACGGTGCTCAGAATAAAAGTTAAAATTGCTTGATACTTGTGAGTTTTAAAGTTTTTGTTTATGTTCAAAGGGGATATTTTGTTATCTAATGCTCATTATAGAAGGCTGGTGTTAGGTAAGCTTGGTACTTATCTAACAACCTAATTAGAATTGTAGTTTACATTGTAGTGAAGCGTTTGGTTACAATTATTTCTACAAAACTCGGTTAAATATTTAAACAATCTGTTTGCTTTGTGAATGTTTCAGTAACTTATTCGTGTAAATCTATTTAAATCTTTGCTACGCTACAAGATAAATATAATAAACTCAGGTTTTGCATGTTAAGTAACTACACGTATTTAAGGATAATATTCTGAGAGACAATGTTCAGCATAAAAATGAGACTATATCCACATAGTAAATTAAACAAATATGTGTTTTAATTAAAACAGCTACCATAATTCTAGCAACCCTAGCCTAACATATGCTCCGCTATTTTAGCTCAGTTAACAACATCGTGTTTTGGCAACAGAAATTACGCAAACAACCTCACTGGCGCGAATTAAAACGTTTGCCAGTAATTCGTAGCAAAGCCTTTGGATAATCACAACATTTGCTACGAGCGTAGCGCTACGAATCTTTACTACGGCGTAGCGTTCAATTGGGCGGCATGCGAGCTACGATCTTGCTTAATACTTAGTTCCATTAACTCAAGTGGAGTTCCAGTTTGGAACTCAATTAAACTTTTCTTCTATTATGTTAATGAAGCACGCATACTAAAAAAGTGGCGAGTTCCTTCTCCAAAGTTAATAAATTGTAAGATAAGACGTTTTATTCTGTTCCAATGCTAATTGTATGGAATATGTTGCATTTTTATGAGCGAGACGTATAATGAGAATATACCTTTAGCATTCAAAATGGTTTTTGTGGAACGTTCCTTTTGAAATCAATCTTGTCACAACGTGAATTATATTAAAATTAATTGAGTGATCGACTTGTTTTTTTATTTGAGACGGTGTTAATATTCCTTTTGATAGAAAATTCCAGATTGGATTGTCTGATAATAAGTTATTGATTTCAATCGAGTGGTGTCGGTGTGATCTCTTCTAGTTGTTTAAATGAAGGTAGATTATATTTCAATGATACTTTTTTACTGAGAGAGGTGAACTCGTACTTCGTAGCGCAGTAGCTTCAAGCTTTAGTCAACTGAGTCACCTGGCAATAGATGTACTTTTAATAATCTCCGAAGCTATTTAACCATGGATTTGGTTCTTGTATACGTAAGTTTGTGAGTCTAAATAATACTCTATGGCAGACAATTTGTTAAATAGAACTAGTATTCACATTATTAGTGGAAGATTACTCTCAGGCCTAAAAACTAGCATAATATTCGATCACATTACATAATGATCATTAAAATCACTTCCATACATTTAACGAGACTTCCAAACTGTACAGAGAACAGTGTAGTCATTAAAGCGTTGTTTCCTTTGAAATTGATAGGTTCTATAAAGTTGAGGCCATACTGGCCTTTGGTGAAGGCTGCCTAACAAAGCTTTGATGTTGCCAACAATATAAACACGTACGTTGTTGTGAATGTTCATGAATTGCCAATTAACGCTCCGACCCGTTCTTTTGTTTAATAAACAATTATTCCGATGCTTAACTTAAATGTTCAAAATCAATTGTTAGCAGAAACATTGAATGTTCTGATGGAATTTATTGAAATGTTTTATTCTATTGTGAGTTGTTCTTGAGGTGAGCGCTAATTTAAATTGCTTTTTCGTTGTTTCTAGAAAGGTACGTGTGTGAGCCCTCTAGAGTTATTGTTTTGTTTCTAATTTCCGTCTTGTTTTGTTTGCTATTGTTTGTTCTAACAAGCCTATCATTGGATACACAGACCATCCAATAACCGGATTGCTACTCACCGGTCTGTCAGCGAATTCCGAGAACTGAGAACGCGATTCTTATTTTGATGTCGCAAAATGCCTTTTGTACATAAAACAAAACTTTGTATTAAATATTTAACAACTCATGCAATTATATACTTTGTTATACCTCTAAACAGTAAGAGTCCAAATCTTTTGAGCAAATGGATCTACATTAAACTTTTTATTTTCGTAACTTCTTAGCCCTTTTTTTCTCTTTGACCTTTACTAGATTGGATTCTTAGCTAAATTCAGCTAACTACCAGTAAGACGTAACGACAGTTTTAAGCGCTTGTATCTACAAATTGCTCGTCATGTTAATGCTGAGTACCCATCAACAGACCGACCACTTTAAGTGTAGATTAGCCTTAGAATCACTTGTCTTAAGTTTCTTATCCAATCTCTCATTGACCATGCTCTCCATGTGAACTTATTATTCAACTAGCCAATTTTATCTGCGACTAGTCATAGTCACTTAGCGTTTTTTTTCATAACGTTAGTATATAGTATATATTTTATATGTTTTTCAGTAAAGACGTTCCGTTTAATAGTTTTTGTGTGGAAACATTACAAACATACATAGAGGTAGATACAAAAACACAAATGTTTCCTTTTTATAATATCAGTATAGAAGTGTGGAATAAAATATTTCTATAAAGTTAAGATTGCAATGACCGTATGTCTGCTAGAGGTTCATTGTTTAGAAACTCTGAACTTTCTTTTGGCTTTTAAAAACTTCAGCGAGAAAATACACTTAAGATTTTCCTCTCATTTTGAGTTTCTGTTAACTTTAAACGCAAGCCCAAGAGGCCAGTAACATATCTTTGCATTTTACTGAGAAAAACTTTTCAGTAATGTATTTACTGCTTGTTTGCACTTTATTTTTCTCAAATAAAAATGCATTTTGTTGCTTTTCTAGTTTACATTTGTACTACAGTGTATAATGGTTTTTGTGCGCTTATAAGTAGATTTTTACTTTTATATTTTTAAAGACAATTGTCACCGATGCAACAGGCCTGTTTTTATTTACAAAGCCAACCTATCATAACGCATTTAAAATAAAACAAAAATAGTTGATTTTCCGCCAACAAGTACAAGTATGTTCCAGTCATAAATGTTCGAGTGAACGAATATCCGCAGTTGCTCATAAAAATATTTTCTACTACCTGCACTTACTGCAGAGCAGAGCAAAATTCGCAATAAATATCATCTACCATCCTTCCTGAATAGAATGCCCCAATTCGACATCAATCTAAAAAATTGCTCACTGAACGATCTCCAAACCGGACTGAGACTGCGCCCAACACAATTTGTCCGGTTAATTTAGCTTTACAATGATGAAAATGTAAATGTAAGTGCTTACTGGCTAAAGCCCCGTTAATTGATGAATTTCACATAAGCGGACAAAGGTTATGCGTGATACCCGGAGCCTCACCCACTCGTAAATTAATTAAAAACGTGACATACGCGAATTTAGCCCTTTCATGCCGTGACTGACTCGAGTAACGAAACAATGGAAGTAATGTGCTGGGGGCAAAGTTTAGCATGATTTTAGTTGTGATAATGTTCGACGTGAACATTCTGTGCGAAGGTTATGACGTGTTTTTGCTCTGAGCAGATAAAAAGGGTTATGAGTTTGCCATGAGTGTCTGGTTCAAGGTCGTTCTGTTGATATTTTATAGAAATTGTGTCTAATGCATTATAGTTTGCAGACTTCAAAATTATTCACTAAATAGTGTCTGATAAATAATTTATTATTTCGTTGTCATGTTTCTGTTTTTGACGTAATATGAAAGACAAAAATTGTAGTGCATCATTTATATTTCGTGATACGTACAACATGCTCCATACTTATTAAAAAAAATAACTTACGAATAGTAACAAATAGACTAAACTTATTTAGTAATGACCATCAATCATAAGTATACAACCCTAACAATCCGATGATTATACTTTACCCCTGTTAGCAACGCACATGGTCACGCGCAACAATCAAATACGAATTTAATAAGTCAAAAAGGAATGGAGTTATTGAATGTATAGTTCTTTCTCTCTCTAAGTCTAAGTCTTGAGACTGCTCAACGTGCAGTTCTAAAGGTTAGTACGTTTCGAACAATGCGATCTCCAACGAATCTTTTATACAAGTCCTGCGAGGTGCTAACAGTGAGACAACTGTTTATACTTAATATTGTCATGCGGAAGCATGGTGAACTTACCTATGATTCCAAACTAAAAAATAAACGCAGGAAATATGACGTAGCAATCCGCGCTCATCACACTAAAACAGCTTTCATTAGAAAATTTTACGTTTTTCTGGCACCTCTTGTGTATAATAAAATTAACACAGCCATAAACATTTTCAGTCTAAATAAATTTCACTGTAAAAGAGCGGTGAAGGCATTTTTACTGACTTTATCCTACGATGATACTGAAAAACTCATCCAAGTAATGATGTAAATCTACTGTATATTGTTGCAGCTGCAGGATGATTGCGACTTCTCATATTGATTTATACCACGAATTATCAAGCATACACCACAACACACATACACACATACACACACACACAGGCACACACACACACACACACACACACACACACACACACACACACACACACACACAAAATAGACAAATTCCTATATATTGGTGATAGTTATACCTTACTTTTCCTTCTCTTTCTTTTTAATGCGGTATGTAATTTTATTTTTAACTGGTCTTTGTGATACTCTTAAACGTTTGTTATTGTAAGTACTTTTTTTTTTGGCTATTTATTAAGGCGGGAATTGGGCGCCGCGTGCCGAGATACAGGCTCAGGCCTAGTTCGGTCGCGGATGCTCGTTCTGTCAGTTGTAGAATAACTGTTATAAGTATAAGTCATAATTGTGAAACAGTAAACTGTAACCACCTTTCCTTTCTCTTCTAGAAATTATAACGAGTCTGTATATAATAACTATCGTGGAATATATTAAGATAAACGACTTATGTCCAAATACTCAAACGTCACCTAATTATAAGGCGTGCTTGAATATAGCTCTGTCACCACAAATTATTTGTAAATTGACAGATATCGATATATAAGTACAATTTCAAATATGTTGTCTTTCAGTATTGGGCGTTACGTGATAATATGTATATTCGAGAAAAATCCTAATAGTTTCAAGTCACACCGGGACTTACATTGATGAGCGGCGTGCGCTGGATTATTTATTATGGAGTATGTCAAAAAGGGATAACAATATACCGTGTATTTCTCTGTTTCTCTCTAACATGTAAGATAGTAATGGTAGATCATTAATTGATATAACAGTAGGCATACTGTTTCTAATTACAAACAGGTCACTGTGGGCAGATTTTATGTCCGATAATTTGGCCTTTTTTCTAGATTTATGTCCTTTGAGGCACGTGTGGGTTAAATTAAAAGATCTGGCTTCTATTTACGGTTTGCTTTGCGATACCAAAAAGTGTACCTTATTTATTTTTACCAGATGTTTTATAATCAAAAAGAAGCTACCTTAGTATTGTAAAAGATTTGTACATACTGACAAATAAATAAAATAATATTAATTGTTTACTTGTGACTTTTTCTGAGTAATATGTTATTATTTCTAAGCCTAAGGACTCACGACACGATCTTCTCACGTGATTGCAAAATGGAGATTTAATTTCAAAACTCACGAGACCGCAGATTTTTGCGGTCCTGTAGCCGGCGCGGTTGCGTTAACGCCCGCAAACCGCAAATTCAGTGGTTGATTATCGAGAGGCGGCGGGGGCGGTTAAACAATCAAGATGAGTTCCAGACCGGCCCTACCATTGCTAACACCTTTTTTTTTTGACCCTGGGATAATACTTTATGTATCATCCTCCCGTGGGGGGACGGGAGGGATATCCGGGAGAAGCCCCGGAATACCCACTAAAAACCCAGGAGCACACCAGTGTCGCCATGTGAGGGGGTCTGGGAGACCGGATGAACCTTTACGACCAGGACCCCCTCGGCTAAGCCTGCCAGAGATGGCGGGCCATATCACGCCCCACCCTGTCTCGGGGAGGGTTCTCGGGAACGGTCGTGTGCCAACCGTTCCCGTCCCGCGAAAGGTGAGTAGTGCAATGCGGATGTAGGCGCCCCCGCGCCTAGCATCCGCTACTCACCCCCGGGAGGGAGAAGGCGGTTGTACTGCCGTCTTCTCCTACCAAGTCTGCGCCGTCGGAGCGCTAGCCTCCTTCTGCGATATTACGCATTCGCAGAAGGAGGCGACCGCCCATGTTTCTTCGCTCCCCAACATTGCGCGTACTACGCAGGGGAGTGAGAGGTCTTGTCCGACCACCGCGACCAGGTTCAGGCGCGGCTCGGACCACGAAGGGCACTCTTCGAGTGTGTGCCGCACCGTGTCCTCTGTCGCACCACAATGGTGGCACGACGGGTTCTCCTCCCGCCCGATGCGGTGCAGGTACGACCCAAAACAACCATGACCTGTTATCACCTGCACCAGACGGAAGGAGAGAAAGCCGAACGGCCGCTCGAGCCAGGTCTGGAGGACCGGCCCGATTGCGTCCAGCGTCCGTCGGCCAAAGACCGCACCGGCGAGGTCGTCCGCCCAATGCAGGACGATGGCCTTCTTGGCCTCCTGCCGCACTGTTTCCCGGATCTCATGAGCCGAGCGCTCGCCTCGCGCCCGCCGCTCCGCTGTCCATTCATATACTCTGGCGAGCACCCACGCTTCGAGCTCCCAAGGGGGAGTGCCCGCCAGTGCGCACGCCGCCGCGAAGCCCACTGTGCGGTAGGCCCGCGCCACCCGCTGGGCGATAGCCCTTTGGGGCACGCGAAGGGCAGTGGCGTTCTCCCTCCTGCGCAGGGAGTCCGCCCAAACTGGAGCCCCATAGAGAGCTATGCTCCGGAGTATGCCGGCATATAGACGCCGGCATCGCGCGCTGGGCCCTCCCAGGTTTGGCATGAGCCACGCCACGGCGTTCGCCGTTTTTAAAAGGCGCTTGGACAGATCAGCGAAGTGCGGGCTGAAGCGCCACCTGCTGTCCAGGATGAGGCCCAGATATTTCATATGCCTCACTACTGCGACCCTCTCGCCATCCACAAAGATGTGGGCGTCAGGAGGAGGACGCTGCCTCGGGCCGTGGAAGAACACGGTTCGGTTTTGTGTAGTGCGACCGTCAGTCCCAAACGGCGGATCCTATCGGCAACCAGGGAGCCGCCCGCCGATTCCAGGCTGGCCGCCGTCGTGAAGCTCCCGCGGGCAGTGAGGAGAGTGTCGTCCGCATAGCAAATAACGCTCGTCCCTTGGAGGAGCGTTCTCCGCAGGAGCCAGTCGAAGCCGACGTTCCATAGGAGGGGTCCTAACACCGACCCCTGCGGAACGCCGGTATCCACGGCGTAGCGCCGCACCTCCCCGTCTCGATCTACAAGGAGGACGGACCTATCCTCCAAGTAGTTGGCCAGGAGGCTCCGAAGATATTGAGGCACTCCGTGGAATCGGAGCGCCTCTAGGATGGTGGAATGGGGGACAGAGTTGAATGCGTTGGCTATGTCGAACGACACAGCCAACAGTCCTTCCCCTTCTTCTACGGCCTCCTGAACCTGGCCCTTGAGACGGGTTAAGGCGTCCACGGTCGACCGCTGAGCCCGAAAGCCGTACTGGGCGTCAGACAGATCGGCCCCACACATGCCATATGGCGGTTTAGGCGAGCAGCGATGATCCCCTCGAACATCTTGCCGACCTCATCGAGCAGAACGATGGGCCGGTATGCCGAGGGGGAGTCCGCCGGGCGTCCCTGTTTGCGGAGCAGACACAACTGCCCCTCCTTCCAAGGTTTCGGGAACCGCCCCGTTGCGAGACACGTGCTGAAGAGGTCCCGAAACCGCTCCTCCATTTGAGAAGCAGCGATGGCCACCACCCTTGCAGGGACGCCGTCTGGGCCGGGGGCAGTTTTCTTTGCCCGGAGGCGGACCAACGCCGTGTGCAACTCGCTGTCCGTGACAGGGGGAGCCTGTTCCTCCTCTTCCGCTAGGGCCCTCTCCCGAAGGGGATTCATCGCTGGAGGGGAGAACACGGCGTTCCTGCGCGGAAACGGAACGCACCACCTCATCCAGCAGCGAAGGCTCGAGGGTCTCTGTCACCGGGGGACCTGAGGGGCGCAATTTGTTGCGGGCCGCCTTGTACGGTCTCCCGAATGGATCGCCGTCGAGTGTCTCCAGCAGCTCGGCTCTCGCTGAGTCTTTGGCGGCACCGATAGCTGACTTGAGGGCCGTCTTTGCCGCCACATACGCTTCGTACAGACGGTCCTCGTCAGTTTCGTCTCGGCGCCGCCGACGACGGCTCCGCGTGAACTGGCGTTTAGCCGCCATGCACGCTGCCCGCAGTTGCGCCAACTCCTCCGACCACCAATACACAGTGCGGTTTGGAGGTGGGCGACGAGACCGAGGCATGCTGGAGTTGCACACTTCGGTCAGAGACCCTCTCAGTTGAGACGCTGCGGCGTCGACGTCTGCATTCAGGACGGCAGGGGGCGAAAGCCAGTCCTGCAGGAACGCGGCCTCCTTTGCAGCCTCCCGGTCAAGGCGGGTGAGAGCCCACCGGGGAAAGGGGGATCGACCCGACGATGTAGAAGTCCCCCGACGGCTCTGGGTGGAGATTTCGAACCGCACGTATCGGTGGTCCGACAAGGTCTCCACCATGTCCACCCACCAGTTTTCCACACGTGCGGCTAGCGGTGGGAGGCAAAGGTGACGTCCACTATGGACCCACCCTGCTGCCGCACGCATGTTTGAACTCTCCCCCTATTTAGAAGGGAGAGACCAGAGGAGGCTGCCCACGCCTCAAGCGCTCGCCCACGGGCGTCGGTAGCCGGGTTGCCCCACGTCTCCAACTTGGCGTTCAGGTCCCCCAGCACAGAGACCTGTCGAGGCGTTATCCTGCCGACAACAGCTGCAAGGACTCCGAGAAAATCCTCGAAGTCTTGCAGAGGGCGATTTGGGGAAAAATAGACACCCACTAGTGCCAAGTCCTCCCACGCGACGGCCACGTATCCCGATCCTCTCTCTAAAAGTGAGAGGGGAGGAGAGCCTGTAGAAGGCCGTGCCGCAACTGCCACAAGGCCGTCCCTGTCGCCCAACCAACGGTCAGGGATTGAATAGGGCTCAGCGACTACCGCCAGGTCCACCAACCAATCTGCCATAGACTGCACCAGCAGGTCTTGGGCCGCTCTGCAGTGGTTGGTGTTGGCCTGTAGAATGCGACGACTGGGCCCCATTATTCAATCATCGCATCACCCTCGTCGGTGTCCGCGACCGGTGTGTCGGCGGCGGTAGCTGCAGCTGCAGGTCGCCTTTGCGCCTGCATTTTGCCCTTCTTCGTGGGGGGATTGCACTTCCTCCCAGCCATCAAGTGATTCGACGGGCGACCACTAGCGGCACAAACAGCACAGTGCGGTGTGACGGCATCACAGGTTGCCGCCATGTGCCCTTCCTTCCCGCAACGGTAGCAGGTGTTCGCCCTCTCCACCGTGGACGGACACATTGTGCGGGTGTGCCCTATGCCGAAACACTTAAAGCAGCGTAGGGGTCGCTCTTCAAGTGCCCGGACCACGGCTGAACTGAACCCAATCAGGAGCCGCCCCTTGGTTTTAGCAAGGACGGCCTTGGCTGCGGTGACTGGACAGTCCACACGGGTTGTGCCCAGGCCACACCGGCCAGTCCTGATGACTCGACCTTGCACCGACTCGACAGGGCAACCTCCTGCTGCTGCAATGGCCGCCACCACTTCTTCCTTGGAGACGGAGTCATCCAAGTTGGCGACTTCTAAAGTCGCGGACTTGACTGGCCTGGCGACCTTTGCCACGTCCGCGATGCCCTCGCGCAATTTTGTTGCCCAATGCCCCGGGAAACTCAAAGATTCGAGCTCCAGTTTGGGTACGGCGGCAAGTGACGGCCCCAATCCCCAACTGGGTGGGATCGGCATGGGCACGAGCCCGCGTCAATACGGACTCGTATGTTTCGCCCCTTTCGGCGGCCTCGGGGGTGATGGTCACCGTAACCGCCGCCGTTTTGGGAGCCGCCAGTTTCCTCCCTTTTGCTGTGGGAACAGCAGGGGCCCTCTTGGTTGCGGAATTAGTAGGGGTGGGCTTGGAGGCCGCTTTCCTTCCGTTCCCTCGCTTCACCACCTCCGTCCATGTTTCGGTGGGAGCAATGGCAGAAGACTCCAGCACGTCCCTTTCCCGACCCAGAGGAGCTGTTTGGGTCGTTTCCGGCTCAGCTGCACTTGTGCTGGGTGTAGGTGGAGCCGCCGTCTTTGAGGTTTTGCCCCGTCCTTTGCCCTTAGAAGGCTTTGGGACCTGGGGCAGTCCGCTGGTGGTTGGAGCTGCTGGCGGTGCCAGTGCCGCAGATTGTGCTCTGTCTGCCGCGAGCGGAGGGCGGATGCGCTTCTCTGGCAACAGCCGATCCTCAATGCCCGCAAAGCAGGCTCTGGTGAAGGCCCTTTCCTCCATAATAACCTTCCGGATTATATCCTCAAAGTTGGAGGAGGAGGAGGAGGGGCCTGTTGCCGCCGCGTTGTTGGCCGATGGGGCCGTGGCTTCAGCCAGTTTTTTGTGGAGGTCGCTGACCTCAGCTTGTAGGCGATCCACCCGCGCCTGCAGTTGCCGCGACTCTTCTGTCGCCGTGCGCTGCACCAGCTCCGCTATAATGCTGTGCATGCTGGCAGCACGGCCTTTAAGTGCCTTTTGGAAGGTCCCGTTGAGGTTCGAGGACTTAGAGGCGACCTCAACTATCTCTTCATTGTCCTCTTGTGCCATTCGCGCCAACTCGGCCACCGAATGGTCCGCATACAGGACGTTGGACGC
Organism: Spodoptera picta; assembly: GCA_038387885.1. NCBI lineage: Eukaryota > Metazoa > Arthropoda > Insecta > Lepidoptera > Noctuidae > Spodoptera > Spodoptera picta. The sequence goes on along the minus strand of JAZHFQ010000493.1, from coordinate 643,405 downwards.
CCCGTAGCCGGCCCTGGACTTAGAAGCGCTTGTTGCGCGCTCTTTGGCAGCGACCTTCTCCTCCAGGTCCTTCTGCCCCTCCACCCGTCTGGTTTGTGCCAGAGACGCCTTTAATTGGCGTTAAGCCTCATCGAGTCCCACGTCGTGGGCACTCGATTTGGCCTTGACCTTGCGTTTGGCCTTGCCGATGGACTCCAAAGAGTCATCCGACTCGAGCCTATCATACGCCCGCTTTAACTCATAGCGGCTAGTGGCCGCCCGCGACTCGGTTGTGGACTCCTCACAGTCCGACAACTCGTCCGCCCGACAAAACAAGCTAGCCGCAGATGGTGCGCGGCTAGCGTCCGACAACATGTCGGTTTGGCCCTGAGAAGGGCCGTTAGATTGGCCCTGAGAAGGGCCGTTGGGTTCGCCCTGAGAAGGGCCGTTGTGTTCGCCCTGAGAAGGGCGTTTTGACAGGAAGCGCCCGGAGGCGCCCCGCAGAGGCTTCGACATAGACGAAGACGACATATTCGCACAAAACCGCAAAGGAAAAACGTACGAATTCACATCGCTCGTTAGCCGCCGGTCTGCCACTCCATTACGGTGGTCAGACACGGCGTTGCCCGGGGATCACTACGAGGAAGTCAGCACTGTGGGGGGATCCCCCCATTGCGAACACCTGCCAACCGATCGCAGAGCGCGCGGGTGCTAGCTGCCGTGACTTCTGTAGTGCGGCTGCACCCGCCAGTGGTGCAATGGGAGCCGCAAACAATCGCAACCGCCGTGGGCGTAAAACGCGCCGTGAAATGGGCTCTGATTTTTACATAAATACCTGTATTCTACAAATACTAAAATTATTAAGACGCCATTGACAGACGGTAAAGGAAGATATGACGCGAGAAAAACTGAATTTATAATTTCAATTTATAAGTTTGATTAATACTCAAACCTTCTCTGTGCGAGAAGTGGTCTTTGCAATGACCACTTATACTTAATTAATAATTATACAACATATATAAATACTTATTTTATAATTATAATTATATAAAATATATAAATAATAAATATTAATTTCCATATTACTGAAATCCACAATATGATCGTCTGAGTACTTATATGTATGTACTATCATTATCGGATCGGTTCAAATTGCAAAATTATTTGGTTCGTATACACCAAGACGATATAGGACCGTTTCGTGGAATTATATATGTATGTAAACATCGATAACTATCAGACAATACCTCTATAATACATGCGTACTGCTATGTTGGTCCAATTAAATGTCTGTTTGTTTTGGACAGCAACCGTTCTATGTTGATTTCAATATTACAATATTCGGTGTATTTCATATAGTATTACTTCACCAAAATTTTGCTAGAGTCTGAAATATTCTTGATCGACATTCGATTAAGCAATACTCTGCAATACAGTACCATTTGGTACGGAATATGTGAGTGAAAAACTTCTATATCTTAGTACCTATATCGTTTGCTATGTACTACAAGACTGATCGCTTTTCAAAGAATAAATATAGATCTATATTTATACCTACATATACTAACAAGGACGTAGAAAAAAAGGTCTTTTGAAACAATGACTGTGGCACCTGGTTACTATAGACTTACAGGCAGAACATTCACACATTGACACGAAGGACATCTGTCATTTTATTAAGTCTGGTAACATGGAAACCCATTACACACGCACACATAAATAACGTACTGACATTTTGTTCCTTCAATTATTACTATATGACATTGTACTTGCATTTTTTTAATGTCCTTGCCTAGTAACGTTCGTCTTGTATATTTTTGTGTTAAAGCTATCGTGAGACAAAATTAATTCGCAATGTTGCATGGCTTACTCATATTACGAGGTTACTCAACTGGTTTCAAGCTACGCTAGAGTCCACAGTCATGTACAGTAAGTATACAAATATGTTTATGAATATTAAATACAATATTTAAATTCAACATTTTTTATGCCTGCGTACATTGCATTTTATTATTACTGAATGAACTTTGTAAGCCCCCTAGAGAATCAACGCACGAGACGCTAGAATGTCTTAACTTTAATATTTATGTTCATACAAAGTTGCAAATGTTTGTGAAATATAAAAATATTTTATAACAAAAAGTTTACATCAATTAAGTTTCAATACGTTTCGCTTTAGCAAAATACACGTATCATCGCGTTTTCCTTCAGTGACTAAACAGATTCGAGAAAATGATCTGTAGCAAAAACTGTGATAAATCTCATTCCTTATAGACGGCACCATAATGGACAGAACGCGAATCAAACAAAATGTCTGGCATAATAAATAATTTATGCTGGAGCCAAATTAGCATTACTTTCATCTTTAAGAGAATAACAGGTCTCTGCCATTAATGCTAAACAAAATTTATCATAACCTCATTTCTTGAAATTTTACTTTAAACGACAAAGGCAAAAGAAAATATAATTTGTTCGTAGAACTTAATACGGTGTCTGGAAAAACAAACACTTATGCGAAACGTGACAATTTGATTACGAATATCGTGATAACATTAGCTCGTCTTTATACACGGCGGTGGATGAAAAGATATTTTATTATTTATTTTACTTTACACAAGATATGCGACATCTTTCGTCAAATCTTATAAATATTTTCGTATCTTTGACTAAATTTTCATATCAAAACAACGCTGGTAGGTATCATTCTACTAAAATTATTTTCCTCTCTTCTATTTTTTTAAATTAAAACTTAATTTGTTCACATTTACTGACACGTCTAGTCTCGGTTTAACGTCCTGCAGTATTGCCTCACACTAGATTAGAGAATAGAGATGTGAATAATAGGAGTACATTAAAATTTTGGTCATAACTTGCCAACTTTTACAACGAAAATAAATGGAAGAACTTTGTAAGGTGTGCAGTTAAAAATAATTATGTTGTAAACACTAATGAGCAGGTTTGTATTATTCTTACTTATGTACGTACTTAACTTTGCACCCTTTTAAAATGTTGTTTGCTTACCTCACTAGTACACCCTACGGCCTTTTATGGATTGAGATCCACGAAGAGTGCCAACGCACGACATATTAAAAAGCATTTCCAACTTAAAAAACTTCACAATTTATTCGCTTTTCCTTTGTCTTTTTATACAATGTTGAAAATACAGAAAAAACTACCCATTCTTTGCTGTCCATTGACGCTCGTTCGCATAATAAACAGAGCTTTAAAATCCATTATTGGACTCTATACCACAGAAAATAGAGTTAAAAATCTTAAAGCACAATACAAAGCTTATAAGGGTCGGGACTGAGGTCCCGGGATTATAATACGATCAGCAATCTGCTAGCTAGGAGTGGCGTTAATGGCGAAAATGCATCAGAAATAGGGTAATCCTAGGGCCAACGTCGTGGAAGACTTACAATTTAGGAACAATGTAAAAGCTTTCTACAGTTTATGTGTTCACAAAAACAAATTGTGTGCTTTGCCAGTCTAGTTTAAGATAAGTGTAAGTTTCATTTCTGAGTCTGGATTAATATTTCAATTTATAATTAAAATATTCCAATACAGTTTCAACCACTTTGTTGTGTTTCTGATGGAAAGAATTTCCCATTGTCTATATTCATCTGCATCACCAAAATAGGAATGATGACTGGGTATAAAAAATTAAAAATCTAATTAGTGCGTCAGTTAGGTAATGAAAAAATATTAGACATGTATTTTTTCATTTTGATATATAATAAAATGATACTTAGGTTTAACGAATCAAAGTTTAGGAGTGGGGGCTAAAACATTATTTCTACGTATAAAATGTATATAGAAGTGACGTCACGTGACATTTCAAAACAATATATCGTCGAAAGTATTAGTTTCTGAAAAATATAAAAAATACGTGTATGTTATTTTAAAATAATCTACCAGACGGACATTAAAATAAAATAGTCATCTACCCTATTGTCATGCGTTGTCGATGCTCTTAAAATATTTCTACAATTCACAGGCACTGACTCCGAAAACAAACGTCAATTACGTTATATTTATAAAAAAATAAAGGGAAAAATTTGTACAAAAATAAAATGTAAATATGACGAGAACCGATGGCAGTGTTTGTACAATTTATTGATGTTGGCAATGGTAATGGGTACGGTATTCCTGTGCGGTTCCAATGTATCTCTAATTGTGTTACCAATCGTAACTGTGTCGTGGTATACAACCTCTTTTATAAAATAAATTGACAGCAGCAAACACATTTAAAGTCAAAGTCAAAATCATTTATTTCAATTAGACCAGAAACGCACTTTTGAACGTACACAATAAAATTAAAAGTGGAGCTATTTGCTCATTCCAAGGTGTAGATTCCTATGGAGAAGAACGAGCAAGAAACTCCACAGGTTTACTCTTTAAATTTAAAGTTTAAATGTTACAAACGAAAGACGTTGAAAAATAGGAGGTCCTAATGTCACTTAGAAACTATTAAAGCACCAAAATGTCAGTTGGTTATTTATGTGTGCGTGTGTTACAAGACTTAATAAAATGACAGATGCCCTTCGTGTCAATGTGTGCATGTGCTGCGTGTAAGTCTATAGTAACCAGGTGCTTCAGTCGTTGTTCCAAGAGGCTGTGTCCGCCTTTTTTGTCCGTTCTTGGTTACACAAAAATATTTTATTCCCATACAAATGAATCGCCCTTTGAGACATAAAACATGTCTATCAACTTTTTATTTTTCTTTTAAAAACGAATATAAGTTTTGTAACAACCAGACGTCCTACGTACACTTTAAAAGTGACATTTTGACACTAGAAGTGACATGCAAACATAACTCAATGTTGTGCTCACATCCAGTGAAGTTGCACCTTCTAGAGCAAATAAATCGATTACAGTTTTTAAGTTGTTGTGTAGAAAAAATTTCTATTATGCTGTTTCTGTAAATGAATTTATAAAGTTCTTTGTTCAATTTGAATTTATAATAGGTAACCTACTTGTATAAGCGTGGAGGTTAAATATAAACTGTTAATACTGGTTGGCCTATATAATTATGTGCATAATGGGGTTGTCGTTGTTTTGACCTTGATTATATTTTTAAACCTTACTACCTATTCTGTGGTTTCACTCACTTGTTGTGTTTCTATTACTTTAAGTATAAAGTTATTATTATTTTTTCTGATTAAAAAATGTGTATTACTAATTACTAAATTATAAAGCTGAAGAGTTTCTTTGGACGCGGTAATCTCTGCACTACTAATCCTATTTGAAAAAAATATTTTTGTGTTGGAAACCCCATATATCAGAGAAAGGTATAGACTATAAAACATCACGCTACGATTAATAAGAGCCGACCAGCGGAGGAAACTACGCGGGAGTAGCTAGCAAGTACTACAATCGAAAAAACACTTTCTAAAAACTAGACATTGAATTAAAAAATATACACCTCTGTTTATCGCTTCAGAGATTAAAAAGTTTGACGTTATGCCATGTTATTTCCAACTGATATCATTGCGATGATAGAGGTTAAGGTTCATGTTAGATTTTCTATTATTAATAATGAAGTAAAATGATATATCTATGCTACTATACGGAGCTACGGACCAATAGTCAGTGTTTTATAATATAAATACCAGTAGACGATTTGTCTTGGTCATTCAAACACACCAATACATAGGGGTATTGGAATTCTTTGCCAGAGTCTGTATTTCCTGAAGGGTACAACCTGGGAGTCTTCAAGGCCCGAGTGAATAGGTTGCTTATTGGACGACGTGCTACATCGTAGACCGCATCATCGCTTACCACCAGGCGAGATAGTGGTCAAACGTCGCCTCATCAAATATATATATAAAAAAAAAGGTATAGATAAACATAATTAGAGGTATATACAAGTTTATAAGTCTGTGTATAATCTAGTAATTGGTAATTGTTTTAGATTTTAGCCGCTTGTACACACGGCCACACATCAACCTATACAAAACCAGTTTATCCTGGTGTCGCGTCGCATCATCTTTCCGCACATTTATCGTTCAGTTTATACTGGTTATGTAAAGCTCGATGTGTAGCCGTGTGTACAAAGGAAAAACAGTAACCTCTTTTGATAATAACTATCGTGAGACATACTAAATTAAGTAAAATCGCTGGTTACTCACGTGAATATACTGAGAAAAGCTCTACTAGTTTCGAACCATAGAGGGGTTCTTGCTCATGAGCAGGGTGCGCGGTCGCGGCGACGTCGCGCAGCTCACGTCCTAGAAACTAGTAGAGCTTTTCTCAGTATATTCACGTGAGTAACCCGCGATTTTCCTTAACAGTAATCTCTGTTATTCGCCAAGCTCCTAACTATTTTTGCATTAAACATTCTAGCAATAAAGGGACAGTCCTTTATGATGTGAAAGAAAGTTAATCAAACCATTAAGAATGAATATAATTCGTAAAGAAGGTTAAGATTCATAGATTAGCACTTAAACACGAGGATGAAAAAAACTTTTTAACTTAATTATCATCATCATCATCATCATCATAACATCACGCCTTTTATCCCCGAAGGGATAGGCAGAGGTACACATTACACCACTGTACAATGTAACACCCACTTTTCACTATTTATGTTATGAGTCCCATGTAATAGGGGGTGAGCCTATTGCCATATACCGGGCACAATTCCAGGCTCCGTGCTACTACTGACAACTTTTTAAAACCCAGTAATACTTTGCCCGACCCGGGAATCGAACCCGAGACCCCCTGCCCGGCAGTCGCACTTGCGACCACTTGGCCAGCGAGGCAGTTTTAACTTAATTTAAAGAAAAAAATGTGCACGTACTCATGCGCTAGCGAATTTGTATTATTTTCTGATGGGCTGCTATAACCGGCAATATGGTGGCACTAACGTACACGCACGTATTCTGGGTAATCTTTCTGCTGTGTATGAGTAATAGAGGAAATGTAGCTATCAATCGTGAACGTATAAACAGGCCGGGATCAAATCTCGTCTCTTCCGTATTAGATAAGGTCTAAACGGAGAACAAAAATAATACTAGCTCATAAATACATATTACAATGCTATGAATAAATGTCTAAGATAATTTAAAAACATAGGCATAATTTTATTCTTCCTAGGTTGGTAACACACTCGTGATGCTTCTAATATTGCAGGTGTACCTAGGTCGCGGTAATTGGTTTGACATCAGTCCTTCAGTAAGCTTTGTTAGACTTACATAATTATGTAGCGAAAAACAAAGATATTTTTTTTATAAACTACATTTAAAAAACCTCGACTTCAACTCTCTTTTTTCAGCTTATTTGTAAGCCAAATTGAAAACAACCAATCGTAAGGTAATCGTATATACATACAAACATACAAACATACATACATGCATACCTGCTCAAACTGGAGTCCCTCCATTTTTCCTTTTTGAAGTCGGTTAAAAAATATTTTTGGCATTTATTGAATTGTACGAATTTATTAAAGTGAAAAGAAAAAATGTTAATCTTATACTAGGTATTATAGAGGTATAAAGCAGAAGAGTTTGTTTTTTTTTTGTTTGTTTGTTTGAACGTTTTATCTCCGTAACTACAAGTCGGATTCGAATAATTATTTTTGTGTTGGATAGCGCATTTATCGAGGATGGCTATGGGCTATAAAACATCACGCTACGACCAATAGGAGCTAAGCAGAGCGTGTGAAACCGCGCGAAAGTAGCTAGTTATTACCATAAACGAATTCTTCTGTAAGTATGTCTGTAGGTACTGATGATTCCATTTTTGTTTAACCAAACACCAAGATGTTAATTCATTTGGTTTAATCTCATACACTCGTAAATGACACCCAAAGGAATTAAAAGGAAAACAGGAAGGGATTTTCCTTATGGAAAATTACACAGCTGCGCCCTAGTTATGTACGTATGTATGCTATTGCACTCACGTCCGTATATTTACGGTATTTTAAAAGAAAATTTCGTGATACGTTTGAAATGTGCCCTTTGCGACGACCGTACCCGGTGGGACAATAAAAACCCGGCTAAAGTAAATAGGTATTCTGTTCGGTCGGTATGTTAACATTCAGGAGCACCTTTGTATCCCGTGGGATAATACGTGAGGATAATGTCAGGCTATGTTATTATATAACAAGGATGATTCTGTTACTTGGGACTGGTTTTGCGAAAACTTTAGCGGTCGACGCGACGCAAGCAATATTTAGATTATTGTGGCTTATTTTTGTTACATTATTTGTGTTCTTTATGATTCTGTGGCTTAAGATTTGTGCGTACATAAATGTGAATCTTCATAAAGATAAATATTTTTAGAAAAATTTGTTTGTTTTCTTATGACGCGTAAATCTAGCATTTACATAAATAATGTTAAATAAATATCGATTACCGTAATGTCTCTGTATGATTTATATAGTTCTTATAAGTAAATTTTTAATTGATAGTAAACATTTTTTTATTTCATATTAACTTATTTGCTGTTGTTCTTTAACCGTGTTCCCAAAAAAAAAATACAGTCGAATTGAGAACCTCCTCCTTTTTTTTGAAGTCAGTTGAAAAGAGGAGGTTATGGATTCGGCTGTATGTTGCTTTTTTGTGTATATTACGAGATACTGTATTGGAGAACCTTCATTCAAGGTTACATACCTTTAAACACTATGTTCAACTCAGTCAATTCTAAACTTTATTCCAAGATTTAGGAGACGTGTAACAAGTAAGTACGTAATCAAGTTTTCATTGAGTGAGGATAAAATTCTTTACGTATATTTTACGATCAAGATATTTACGAGAAAGCTTCATGTTTGGAGTAAAAATTCTACAGAATTACAACAGCACATATCGCCCGTAAATCCTATTTAAAATCGACGATATTCGAACTCCGACCCAGAAAATTTATCACTCTTCAAAAGCTATAAATTTAAGTTGGTCTAACAATGCCCTGTCGAATGATAATCTAGGGCTCCGAAACCTATTTAAGGACTTTGGAAATGAATTATTTAATCATCCAAAAGAATGCATACGTGTTTTATTATCGATTGTTATTGTATTGTTTTGAATGTGATTTATGATGGAGTTTAATTTTTAATCTTCAGATTATAAATTATTAAAATATTAAAAAAAACATGTTTATTAATTACATTACACCACCAAAATTGTCTACAAAAAGGTCCTATTAAATAAATATATCGCAACGTCAAAACTTAATGAAGAATATTATATTAGAAAGCATTACCACGATGCATAGGCATTAAATACACCATTTACTGTTTATTCAAAATCCAGGAAAACCGAAAATTTAAAGAAAAAAGGTTAAGCTTTTTTCTTCAAACAGTTGGACAAAATACCTGCATAAATAGCAGGTGTAGTCCTTTGTTTTAAAATTTCGCTACTATCCCCTGTGTCAACGATATACCTACAGTTGACATAAGCCAGGGGTTCACTTGCAAATATTTACCTGTGTGCAAAACCCAAATAAACCTGCCACGAAACACCGTTCCCTAACATATATTTGCGTTCTTATGTCCAAGTCCTTATTAACACCGAAACCAGACAACATACCACGCGTTACAAACGTTCTGATAAAGGCAAAATGGACCCAAGTATAGGGTACTGTAGTTAGAGTGTCCTCTAAACTTGGCAGTTCACCCTAACCCAAATTCCACTCCAATTAAGCTCTAAAAACTGTTAGTTGCCTCCGAAATCCTAATTTTATTTATATTTTTTGACCTTCAAACTTTTAGAAGCCTTTTCGTGTTAACAAGTTAGAACTATAATGTATAGAACAAACAAAGTACGGGAGGATTTGTTAAGTAAATTGTAGGTATATCATGCTTATTGTGACAGTTTAAGGTGTCCTAACTAAACAATTTTATGTAAGTTAAACTCCCTTTCGTTGTGTCAATTTGTTAAGTACCTTTGTTTGTAGAGAAACCTTGGGTTAGGAAGAAAGAAAACAGTTTATCTGCTGTTTATTGTTCCGAGTCGGTTGTAAGATTTAATGAGGGCAGTGGAAATGGAAATTATTATTTCTTTGCAAACAAAATAATCATTATTTTGTCTAGCTTTAGAATGAACTGCTATTAATAATGAGGATAAACATGTATTTTATTTTTCTTCGACATCGTTAAAAGTTTTGCTAATATAGTTTCGGTAACTATTACCTAGCACCCAAATTGTTGGCTCAATTTCGATTAATGAGATTGCGTTCAAGTATTGAACAGCGTCAAAGTCGTTTGCATCTGCTATCCACACACATTACTTGATACACAATATCTATGTTACGAGTGGTGGAGAGAGAAGTATATTTAGAGATTGACAAGTTGTTTAGATGTTTATAGAGGTATAAAATCACTTCGTATCAATTTTGCATTTATAGATATGTTTTACTTTGTGGACAAATATCCTCCATATAGGTACATACAATCAAGTTGTGAACTTTATGTAGAGGTACATTGGTATCTACATAAGTAAATAAATAAAATGATAACTTTGTCAGTATCTACATAACACCGAAAATCCACTTAGAACGGAATTACACGAAATATTTACAAAAACATTTCATTATCACACAAAAAGTTCAATCCGATTGAAATTGAATTCTATTCAAATGAGAATACGGTGGCCCACCTATTATTGCTAACAATGAAGGAGTATTTAATAAACTCTACAATAGGTGTTTTATAACCATTCCGTTTGTTTGGTTATTTCGTTCATAAAGTTCGTTAAAAATTCATTTTAATGTTGCTGAAATGAATATTACGGAAACCGTTCGGTTTAAATTGATAACTTTTATCGTGGTTTAGTTTTATTAAAAGAATATTAGATGTTTTTTTAATGTTCGATAACGAGTTCTAGATGGTGACAATGCTACATAAACAATAGAAAGGTTGTTGTTGGTGTTATTTAATCGAATCAAAGAAGGGTTGTTATATGGAATAGGGTAGATGCCTAATTTTTATTTTAATGTCCGTCTGGTAGATTATTTTAAATCATTAGACACGTATTTTTTCTTTTATTACAGAAACTAATACTTTCGACGATATATTGATTTGAAATGTCGCGTAACGTTACTTCTATGTACATTTTATACGTAGAAATGACGTTTCAGCCCCCACTCTTAAACTTTGATTCGTTTTATCTAAGTATGTAACAAAATACATGTTTTTTCATTACCTATCTTACGGACTAATTCGATTTTTAATTTTCATACCCTATCATCATCCCAATTGGCACAGACATTTTTCAAATAATATCGAAGCTCACGTCAAACTGTAACAATAACTTTTTAATTCCCTCCAAACAATCGTATGTCATTTGTCTACAGACTGCACTAAATTCGAAACTATGACACATGTTTACAAACTAATAGCATTTATGTGGGAGCGTACTAATCAGGGAGAGCTGTGCTTCGGCAGGAATGGTCTCGACCGGAGCGATATCACAGCCTCAAAGAAAACTTTCGTCAAGATTCGTCATGTCGCCCAATCCTCCCCCCCCCCTCGCCAATCTCCCCAATCCCCAACAATAATCCCTAAAAGGCCGGTAAGACACTTATAATGCCTCTGGAGTTCCAGGTGTCCATGGGCGACGCTGATTGCTTACCATCAGGTGATTCGTCTGCTCGTTTACCGACTTATCCCGTAAAAAACTAGTCACCAAGCCAATGTACCATACGCATAAATAGTACGGTGCAGGCTATCTTATTTTATATGATGTAACTAGTGATAATTTGATAAAGCATGTATAGATATAACTTGCCTGCCTGCTTGCCAGAGTGCCTCGATGGCCGAGTGGTCGCAAGTGCGTCTACCGGGCAAGGGGTCTCGGGTTCGATTCCCGGGTCGGGCAAAGTATTACTGGGTTTTAAAAAACAATTCATTGGTAGCACGGAGTCTGGAAATGTGCCCGGTATATGGCAATAGGCTCACCCCCTATTACATGGGACTCATAACATAAATAGTGAAAAGTGGGTGTTACTTCTGTGTGCACCTCGGCCTACCCTTTCGGGGATAGATACAACTTCTGAGACAACCAACAGTACAGTCTGCATCATAAACTCACCTTACCTATAGTATATTATATATAACCCGTATCTCTATTTCTACTTAAAAACTAATTTACAAGTTCCCAATGACTATTAGACTTCAACTTTGTTATCAAAACACTCCAGTGCTTACCTATATCAGGCGACCTAAATGTGTTTGAAGGTTTCCGCTTCGCTGCCGGCGCATCAGATTTCTGGGAAATGGCACCCAGATATAGGAATACTAATGTAGATGTTAATGTGAATGCTATTAAATTAAACTAGCTTCTGGCCGCGACTTCGTACGCGCAATCCCGATATTTCCCGTACCCGTTCTTGATTTTCGGTTAAAAGTAAAAAATAAGTATTGGGTAAAAAGTATCCTATGTCTGTCTCCTGGTTCTAAGCTACATCCTCACCAATTTTCATCCAAATCGATATAGCCGTTTTTGAGTTATAAATAGTGTAACTAACATGACTTTCTTTTATATGTATATAGAGTAATATATATTATAGAGATGTATATAGTCAAAGAGGTAGGTGAAGTGCATTCAATGTGATAGATTAATACTCACATCTTGACAGTTGTAATATGTCTCGTATACAGCGTGTACTGTTAAGAATTACATAACTTCATGTCTTTTACCCCCTAAGATGTAGGTAGAGGTGCACATAACGTCACTTAATGCCACTGTATAATGTAACACCCACTTTTCATTATTTTATGCTGTGATTTCCATGTAAATAGTGAAAAGTGGGTGTTACTTCGTACAGTGGCATAATTTGCACCTCTGCCTACCCCTTCGGGGATAAAAGGCGTGATGTTATGTGATTTCTATGTAATAGAGGGTGAGCCTATTGCCATATACCGGGAAAAATTCCAGACTCCATTCTACTACTGAGATTTAAAAGAAAACACAATTACTTTGCCCGACCGGAAATCGAACCTGAGATCCCTAGCCCGGCAGTCGCACTTGCAACTACTCAGCCAATTATGCAGCCATAACATATAGCCATGTAAAGAATTAATATTTTGATAAAAAATACTAACAAAACCTGATACTCGTTTATGACTTTTAACCTTATTAATTCTACAAAACAATTTTAGTTCAGTAGCTGATCCACCCCAGCCCTGTATATGTGGTGAATTAATTTAATTTTTTTGCTTAACAAATAGTCGTAATGGCTGTATTTACAATTGGGATGTTGAGAGGGTGTGAAACTTAAAAATCTAATTAGTCCGTAAGTTATAAGTAATGAAAAAATAATAGACACGTATTTTTTGTTTGTCGTATCTTATAACAATACCTACTAAGATAAAACGAATCAAACTTTAGGAGTGGGGGCTAAAACGTCGTTTCTACGCATAAAATGTACATAGAAGTGACGTCACGCGACATTTCATATCAATATATCGTCGAAAGTATTTGTTTTTGCAAGAAAATAAAAAATGCGTGTCTAATGATTTAAAATAATCTACCAGACGGACATTAAAATAAAAATTAGGCATCTACCCTATTGATTGATTATGTATTGACCATTTGAAAATGCCCCTTGCATTTTATTTTGTTAACCGATTAAAGTGTTATGACTTTCCATGTTAGTAAATCAACAGCACAGAATTTTAATAACAAGTTTCAAGCAAGCCGTTGCACATAGATCTCAATATGGCACGTAGACAAAATGCCTCATGCCTCGGCATGGAAACGAGGTATAAATATTCGAGTATATTAAACTCAACGAGGTCAGAACAGGGCCCAAACAAAACAGTAGCCGGTAAAAAGCTTTCGCAAATGAATTACCATGATAATACGTTTAAAAAAATACCGATTAAAATGTAATGGAGGGAAAACATTCGTAAATAGAACATGTTCAGTTATTATTGTAATGACAGCTGTCATTTGACCCGCGTCTGGGGTCGCGGAATGCTGTTTATGATTATGAGCCTCTAGCATGTCTCGAAACTAGTCGAGTTCCTCGTCAAACAGTTACGCGAGTAAGTCGTAAACCTCATAATTTGATACAATTTATCGATTCATCGATTTTGTCCACCAGAATTTCACTAATAGCGCTAGTTCTTAACAAACCTACAAATGTCGACGCATTCTGATTTTGTACTAACATCGGAAAGACAAATTAAATTGATTGAAACATACAGTTTATTCACTTCAAGCAATAAGCAATAACAGAACAAATATTACTTTTTCATACTCCGTTACCATCTTTCATTGAACGTCAAGTTCCGTAGTTTTATAGATATAGTTTGGAATAGACGTTTCTGATGAACTACGAGCCTCCTAATTGAAATGAACGGCAATGCAGGCTGCACATATACTCCATATTCCAATCATCTGGCTCGCAAACTTGATTGGTACTCACAGAATCCAACTGGCTTTGTTTGACTGATGGAGGTTCATAACTACTCCTGTTTCAAGTGCAAAGTAACATTACTTAATAATTTTTCTATTGAGTTTTATAAGAAGGATCTTAATTATTAAGAAATCATGCTTTAATAAATAAAAATGTTCCTATTGCCTCTTGACTGGCGCATTGGTTGAGTAATTTTATAATTATGAAAGATTCTCAGGCAAAGTACTATTGTTTTTATAATAAGTATCGTGAGACATACTAAATAAACTAAAAAACGCGGGTTACTCACGTGAATATACTGAGAAAAGCTCTACTAGTTTCGAACCACAGAGGGGTTCTTCCTCATGAGCAGCGGCAATGTCAGTAGGCTGCGTAGACATCGCCGCGACCGCGAACTCTGCTCTTGAAAACTAGTAGAGCTTTCTCAGTATGTTCACGTGAGTAACCATCGATTTTTAGTTGATAAATGACTATTGTACTGTAATTATTCAACAGGCTATAACGCCTGTGTGCCTATGCAAACGATCCTTTATTACATCCGACACATACCAATTGTGGTGTGAACTAGTTAGGTATTTAATGTTATCCTCGTAGGTATTCTAACACTTTAACCGTCGCGAAGCTGGTCGACATTAGCAGAGAATTAGCCTTCACCAGTTTTCTGTTGACAGTCAATAAATTTCTCACAATTAATTCATAAAACCTTATCATAAAGTACGAACTAAACAAAGTAGACTTTATATATGCAAGTTTATGACAGTAATTCCAGTAAACATGTTCCCGTAATTATTTCCATGCCGTTTATTCGGGATGCATTAAAATGGCGGCGTATATAGTGTTAAATTAAGCTGTATCATTGCCCTATATTTTGTTGGGGTAATAATTTCCACTGCTAATTACTGACACTATACTGTGGCATTGTGACCCTGTTTAAGTTATTTAGACAACCATTTTGAGAAGGTTTCACGAATGTTTGTGGTTATATTTTTACAAGTCCTACTAATGTTATAAATGCTATAGTTTGTAAGGATGTATGTGTGTTGTGTTACTTTTTCACGCAATAACGGCTGAAGGAATCGGGATGAAATTTGGAACGGGGGTAGATTATGGTCAGGAATAAAACACAAGCTACTTAATCGTCACCATCAACAGCCTATAAATGCCCACTGCTGAGCAAAGCCTCTTCTGACACGGAGAAGGTATAAGCATTAATCACGTCGCTTGCTCAATGCGGGTTGCCGGTTTTACACGTATAATAAGAAATTTAAGTCCAGGTTTCCTCACGAAGTTTATCTTCACCGTTTGTCAGTGATGTCAAGATAATACTAGAAAGTACACGTAACTCGGAAAAGTCACATTGGTACTTGTCGTTGATAGGTTTCGAACCCGCACCCTCATGCATGAGAAGCGGGCGTCTTAAACCTCCGGGCCACCACGATATTCCACAGCAATGCGGGCGAAGCTCATAGCAGAAGCTAGTTATAATATAATTCGTTGGTGGAGAGTTTCAATTCGTACCGGGACTCATAAATTGAAGAGTTTACGGTATGTTCAATCAATTAAGTACGATTCACGATAGTTATTACACAAAAGTCTTAAAAATCTATTCCAGTGATGTTCTACTCAGTAATTAAAAATGAAAAACGTTCCGCCATTTTATACATTTTTTTTTGAAATCTGCAAGCTGACTATACAAATTAATTATTTTAATTACAGCACTCTTGTTACAAGCCTTGAATGGCGTAAAAAAGATCAAAGAAAACTGTTTTCACAATATTTAAGTGAAGAGAAAAATGTTGGTCTCTGTAAATAGGACTGTTGTTGATATTATTCTATTGAACGCATGTGTGCATACACTAATACATCTGTTACGTGTAATGGTACTTACCTACTATAGCCGTGTGTGTCTATATAGGTATTATTCCCAACTATTTCTGTATGCAATTATGCCTCAACTAGACTACCTCGTTGGCCGAGTGGTCACAATTGCGGGGTCTCGGATTCGATTTGTAGGTCGAGCAAAGTATACCTGAGTTTTTTTTTTTAAGTGTCTGTAGTAGCACGGAGTCTGGAATTGTGCCTGGTATATGGCAACAGACTCACCCCTATTACATGGGACGCATAACATAAATAGTGACAAGTGTGTGTTACATTGTACGGTGGCGTGATATTATGTTATTATCTATTCTTTCTCACATCTATAGCCATTTTTATGTGTTTCAGTGAAAACTATCCATTAAAAACTTTGCATGTTTTGCATATTACCTCTAATATAGAAACATGTAGAAGGATCTTGTATTAGTCACATTTATTAAAATTATGTTATTGAGTTGATCTCTTTATTTATTATACTCAACGGGTTCTAGTACTCTAGTTATTTTGTTAATAATAATGTTACATAAACACACACTCATTTTATGTATGTTAATTAACATAAATTTTCCAATTAACATTTAACAATAAAAATGCAACTTTATTGTTTTTGTATTTACAAATAAGTATTATATATAAATCACAGTTCACAATAAAATTACGAATTTGACCAAACAATAAACTTTTGTTTATGTTCAGTGATTTGGCATGTTTTGTGAACACTATTTTATGATCAAATTAGAGGTAACAATGCGTGTATTAAAATTATAATCTGTATATACACAATGTACTAACATTGCCAAAACACATCAAACCGCATTAGATAGTTTGGCAACATTATTTTGAGTACAATAATAAAGTTACTGCCTCATTGGCAGTCAATGGTCGAGTACACAAATGCAGCTGCTGAGTATAGGATGTTTTAGGCTGCGATTCTCTGGCTAAGCAAACCTATCCTTAGTGTTTTATTGATATTCAATATTTTTAGTTTTTAACCGTTTGGATATGGTTTTCAAAAAAAGCGTTTCTTACACTTTTATTTAAGGGGGAAAAATCTTCGAGTGATTTCTTCCGCCTGGGTGAGGCGGGAGGGAGTGTCAGACTCTTACTGACTAAAGACCACCCCGTTCCTACTCCTGCACCTCGAGCCGGAGCCCCCCGGTAACCCGTTAAGTTCTCCGCGGCTCCGAATCAGCATCAGCCCTATTGGGCCCCATCTGTGGTGGTCTGATGGCTCTTTGAGGCGCGCGCGGAACGCGACGCGCCGTACGCTCGGGTGCGTTTCTTTTTCGTTTCTTACACTTAGGAGAAAGTTTTAGTATATTAATTAACCGACTTCTAAAAAAAGGAACCAAAGTCGGTTTTCATAAACGTATTTTATAAAAGAATTATTATTAAGAGTTTTGATTTGTCCCTAATTTACAGCAACAGCTTTCGTGACTCGATTTTCATCTTTATCTGGCAAAAAACTGAGAGCAAAATAGCTCACAAAATCCTGTACAAAATCAAAAAGTAATTCAGGTCCGAATCGGTTGAACATTAGCCGCATCTCTTACAGCACCGAATGCTAACTACAAGGCCTTGAACACAACGTAATTATGCAAGCTGGTCTACTAGAGGGTATGAGTGACATGAATGTGTGCGCAGTTGATCGGCTGAGCGTTCACCGATTACGAACATTTAACCAGGCGATGTCGCTGTTAATCGAGGCCTGGACTTGGGACCTCGTTAGATAATTATTAATGAACTAGGGATGCCCTAGGGCGCACTGTAATCGATATTCATCTCCGTCTAACTAACGGTATTTGTGGGAACTTGTTTTTAGCTGTATAGTGATGACACGATGACTGTAAGTTCATAATGTGAGGTGTAGAATTCATGAGGACTACTATTAATTTAATTTATAAGCAGTTTTCTGGTATACAGGTACATCGTTCATTAGTTAAGTATATTGTTATCAGAATGTACGGTGTTCCTATCAAGTTGATGTAAACTAGCATTGACTGCGCCGTTCGTGTGGTGGCTGGGCAACCGGCTGCTTCAAAACGTGTCGCGGGTTCGATCGATGTCCCGAACTCTTTGTGTGATACACAAATTGTTGTTTCGGTCTGGGTGTTTAACTTTTATGTTTGTAAACGCACCAAAATACGTAGATACCAACGTAAAAATATGACACCAAATTTTTCTTTTACAAAAACTTTACCCCACACTAGGATCTTCTCCAGTGTCGTGGATTTGTTTTTCACACCTAGCATTGTATATGTCGATATACGGAAAAACAGCATTGCATCAAAAGAATGAATACCTTTTGTTCTAGCTACCTTACTGAATTTACGGTCATTACATTATCCCCAGATACTCGCCATTGTTTATGTCATGTTATGGTACAAAAATCGGGGAAACTCGGGCCACACAGTCCCTTAGTCTCACATCTCAGGGGCCCTCCAACACCTTTATTTCGCAATATCTGTCACTATTGTGCCCCACAATTTCACATGCCCTGAGTGTGACGACCCATCTTTTATCTCTTTCCCACAAAATGGCCTCTTTGATAGTTTTAAAAGGAAATGGGTGTTCGTTGTTTTTCGTGTTTTATTTTTGTTGTACAACTCTTTGATACGAATACGAATGTTCCATTTATAGATATGTGAGATTGTATAAAGTCGGTTGGATATAAAATGAAAGATAATGACTTTTGAACACGTTGTTTGTTGTGAGTTATGAAAACGTTTTTCTAATTAAAAAGGAACATGTATAACATAACATCACGCCTTTTATCCCCGAAGGGGTAGGCAGAGGTGCACACAGAAGTAACACCCACTTTTCACTATTTATGTTATGAGTCCCATGTAATAGGGGGTGAGCCTATTGCCATATACCGGGCACATTTCCAGACTCCGTGCTACTACTGAGAATTTTTTAAACACCCAGTAATACTTTGCCCAACCCGGGAATCGAACCCGAGACCCCTTGCCCGGCAGTCGCACTCGCGACCACTCGGCCAACGAGGCAGTCATGTATTTCTATCTACTCTATGTATGTAGCGGTAAATATCCGTAAATCAAAGACTTTTTTAATACCACGTATTCTAGACATCTTTGGATTATAATTGTGACATTGTAGTCGAGCTAACGCTGACCAAGTAAGTCCAAGTTACATAAACGAAAGGTACAAAGTAAGTAAATTGTTTCCATTGCTAACGAAAGGGACGTGATATTTTCGATACTTGCAGAAGTTCCTATTATTTCTTATTATTATTATATTATTGATTGTGTGTGTATTCTATACATTTTTAAAGGAGTATAAAATTCTCGTTTTGTCATATTTTAACAACAACATTAATTTTGCCACACATACATATATGTTTTATATACATTTATATTTTTAATATACATATATTGAAAATATAAATTAAAGAAAGATTTATTCATTTAATCTAAAGTAATGAATAAAAACATTATACCTCTATAATAAAATAAAATCGCATTTATAAAATCCTAACAAAAGATTACAAAGTCGTACCGCCGGTGCGGGGTTTTATTAAAATCTCCCAGTAGGTACTACGGGAGTCATGAAGACAAATTGATGTCACTGTGTCCCGTGGCCCAATTAATAGGGTTCACCGTAACGTCTATCACGGCCTAATGACCAACGCCACACATCCTAATGACATCACTGCTGAGAACCTTGCGGTTTGTACTCCTGAGCCAACTCATTCCGTCAATTGTTATTGAGAGGTGCCTATTAGGACTTCAATTACGTAAATGTATGAAGATATTTGAGCCAAAACCCTGCTTCACATGAGTGGCTTGTATGATTATAATGGCCGAGGCGAAATTATTTATTTTCTAATATTAAAGTTGAAGTTATTAATTTTAGACTATCTCGTTGGCCGAGTGGTCGCAACTGAGACTGCCGTGCAAGGGTCAGGTCGGGCAATGTATTACTGTATTAAAAAAATACCAGTAGTAGCATGGAGTCTGAAATTGTGTCCGGTGTACGGCAATAGACTCACCCCCTATTACATGGGACTTATAACTTAAATAGTGAAAAGTGGCTCTTATATTGTACAGTGGGATTAAATGCCGTAATGTGCACCTCTTAATAGATAACATCATAACATCACGCCTTTTATCCCCGAAGGGGTAGGCAGAGGTGTACACTACGGCATTTAATTCCACTGTACAATATAAGAGCCACTTTTCACTATTTAAGTTATAAGTCCCATATTATAAGGGTGAGCCTATTGCCATATACCGGGCTTAATTTCAGACTTCGTGCTACTGCTGAGATTTTTTTTAAGTCTAGTAAAACTTTACCCGACCCAGGAATCGCACCTGCGACCTCTTGTCCGGCCTTAGTCGCATATGCGATCACTTGGCCAACGAAGCAGTCATAATGAAATGACGATAATATCATTAAAAACACTCCATTACTGGAGGTATAATTGAATAATCCAGATATCAAAAGTAATTTATAATCCGCAGCCATAAACGAGACCAAAAATCTATTAAGTAACAAACTGGTTATAAACAATGGTTCTATATTCTGGTTAACATTTTGTATAGATATGCCAGTGATATCCCTTATCACAGGTAGATACAATTAAACAAAGTAGGAATTACAGGAAAACTCAGTTGGGGTCCCTTCACTGGGATACGGATACGATATTTATCTAGGTTAGGTATGATTATGAAAAGGTGCACTGTTAATAGGTACTTACGTCCCTTATCATACTAGAAGATTGCCAGCGTCTTCAAAGGGAAGCGGGCGCACGAAAACGTAGTCGCTTCACAATGTTATTGAATATAGTACAAGCAAGTTAGTATGATTTTTTATTTTATTGTTTTGTAATAAGATCGAACATTAATAATTGTAAAAATCTTTGTCAAGTTGTGGTAAACGTATTATTAAGTCATTTGTGAGAGTGGCATTGACATTCGGGGCGTTATGCCTAAACTTAGATAAAGTCTAATATAGATGTATACTATATTATTATATATTATATAGAGGTATATACATAATGTAGTATAGATGTATGTGTGGGAGAGCCATGCTTCGGCACGAATGGGCCGGCTCGACCGGAGTGATAGAAAACCTCACAGAAAACCGACGTTAGCGTTGTGTTTCGTCGTGTGAGTGAGGTTACCGGAGGCCCAATTACCCTCCCCTTCCCCAATCTCCCCAATCCCTGAATACCCAACGATCCTCAAACGCGTAATCCCCAAAAGGCTTATGCCATAAAAAAAATAAGTACACTGACTTTTCTATTCGATATTTGAATAGCGTTTTAAATGTGATTTTTGTCTAGTCTTGGTTGAAGTTTATTTCGATTTCACGCGTCGATTACTTTAAAAAAAAGTTTATTCATTTAAAATTAAATAATGTTTAACAGTTAACTTCATAAGTGATGCTCTCAAGCATCTAATTTATTTATTTTTACAATAACCGTTTTGTTTATTGGTGTCATAAAAATATGAATAATGAGGCTCTTAGTTGAAAAAGTTTCATTTAATACTGTAGTGTTATGTGTTATATTTTTTGCTTGCTAAGTTTTAAATATTTTTGATTAATGTGTTTGGTTTAAATGTTATCTATTACTTTATTGTTTTGTAACAAATGCATGAATTATTCAAAGCAAATAATCGATTTTCTTTGATATTTTCGAACTTTATATGCAAAACTTTGTGTAGACTGTAGATATAGTAGATGTTTTTATAAAAACGTCTTTAACTGAGCAGTAATAAGGTGCATCTGAGATACGTTCACTACTTCCTTTATAGCAATGATAAAAGCAATAAAATAAATGTAGATTTTTTGGGAGTTTGCAAATAGCGATCTTATTGGATAGAATTTAATAGAAGAGCAGATGTATGTTAAGATAGACATCATCCAAAGGCCATAGGGTCTAATTTCCCAAAGGAGAGCCCGTTCAAGCGTCCTTATTTTTGAATAGATTTGGATGTATACTTTTCTTTTTGACTCGCATTTGGGTAATCGTCTTCTTAGAATTTTTAGAATTTTCTAAGTAATCTAGAGGTAGTGTAAATTTGTATTTTTAAATTACTGGAGTTTTACTTTTATTTACATATAATTTAAGTAAAAGATTCCCGAAAAAAACCTAGAATGAGGTAAAACATTGTGAAATGGTGTTAGACCTCGTAGCTGAAGTATTAATGAAACCTTTGAGACATTCCAATGATCAATCATGTCTACCAGACATCGGCCCACTGCCTACTACTAATTTAGGTCGCTCAAGAAAAAAATATTTAGGGATCTTATTGGAAAAGTCTTAAAAGGGAAAACTGGATATCTTACTGAAAAAATTTAAGCTGTATGTGACTGCATAGTATTTGTAAATGCATTCACGGTACAGAAAAATCGTAGTGTATTCCGTTTAATTAAAAAAAAATATGTCGGTAATAAATACAAAGGCCTTTTGCTCTGCAGTGGGCTCATGGCTGAAATAAATAATAATAATTAACAGTATAAAGATCTCAAAAAGACTGCCTCGTTGGCCGAGTGGTCGCAAGTGCGAAATAGGTCTCGGGTTCGATTCCCGGCCCGGGCAAAGTAATACTGGGTTTTTAAAGAAAAAATTCAGTAGTAGCACGGAGTCTGGAATTGTGCCCGGTATATGGCAATAGGCGCACCCCATATTACATGGGACTCATAAAATAAATAGTGATAAGTAAGTGTTACATTGTACAGTGGTATTAAGTGCTGTAATATGTACCTCTGCCTACCTCTTCGGGGATAAAAGCCGTGATGTTATGTTATGTTATAATTCGGTATTTTCTACGCGTACCTTAAAGAGTTCATGTATGTCTATTGTGAACCTCAAAAAAGTAATCCAATTCCTAATACCTACCACCCTGATATCTAAACCATATTAGTATTTACCCTAGCTAGACTGAGGTTACGAGGAGATGGAGGAACGTCAGGTTGTAGTTAGTTTAGTGACATTAACATGCATCTTGAGACTCAGTCAAGGTGCTCATCCACGTGTTCTTAAGTTTTGAAGTCGTGGCGCACGTGGAATAAACGAGGAAGTAAATTGTGCTCTGACGGGCTCTTATATACAATATGCAGTAGATGCATGCTGCACATTAAAATTTTGGAAATAATATACGTCTTGTATGGAATATGTAATAATGGATACTTTTTTCTGTTTTATTTGATGAAGGATGTCTTGCAAAACACAAACAGTCTAAAACAGACTTTTTTTTAAAAGAGTAACGAATGGAGTTTCTTGCTCATTCTTCTCCACTCGAATCGACATTTTGGAACGAGCTCCTAGCTTCACTGACGGACAGACTAACAGACTATTATTATTATTTTTTTATAATAAACGTTGCCCCACACTAGGATTTTCTCCTGTATCGTGGGTGCGTTTACATACCTCTACATACAAGTTCACGTACACATCACACCCAGGCCCGAAACAACAATTTTGTGGATCACACAAAGTGTGCAGGAATCGAACCCGCAACACGTTGCTCGGCAGCCGGTTGTCCAGCCACCGCGCCAACCGTGCTGTCACAATTTATTTCATATTTGTTGACGTTTCAAAAGTACCAAATTATGGGTTAATTGAAATAAATGCTTTTGAGTCTGAGTTTGAGTTTGAGTTTGCTATATTCTGGACGTAATTACAATAACCACCACCCATCCATCCCGGATACTTACCACTCTGCCTGGCACAGGAATCTAACTCCTCTGCCTTCCAAGGTAGGTGCGACTTTCGAGTAGGATTCTCATCCTATGACTTGTGCGAGGTCGTACCTACTTTCAATAACTTGTCCAATGAAGCTATTGAAGAGGGCGGTTTTACTGCATTTTCAAATAGAAAGTCAGACTCTATTATTAATGCCAATATTGTTTTTCAGATTCTAACAAGGGGTCATCCATATATTACGTCTCACGAATTTCATGATTTTTTGGCCCTCCCCCGTCCTTGTCACAGCTAGTCACATTTATGAGTCTCCCCGCCCTAGTGTGACGTCATATTTTACAGTATAGAAACTGTTTTCATTTTTATTTCCACTTAAATTACTTTAAAAAAATATGAATGTCAAATCAATTAACAGAATAAAAACATTAATACAATTATATTTGGTATTTTAACGTAGATTATAATATTTTTTGAAATGTGACATCACAAAGTCTTGGATACCTCCCTTCCCCTTGTTACACTATGTCACACTTCATCGACCCCCTCCCTCCCCTTTAAGTTATGGGGTTTTTTTTAAGGGGGGAAAATCATCGAATGTCTGCTCCCGACTGGGTGACGCGGGAGGGAGTGTCAGACTCTTACTGACTAAAAACCACTCCGTTCCTTCTCCTGCACGTCGAGCCGGAGTCCCGGTTACCCGTTAGGTTCTCCGTGACTCCGAATCGGCATCGGCCCTGTTGGACCCCATCTATTGGCTTCTTTGTTGAGAGTTGTAGCCGGCGCGCGCGCTAGCGCACAATATTCGACGACCCCGAAGCGTTCGCGATCTTTTTATGGAAACGCGAAACGCACTGGGGCGAGCAAACGCACTGGGGCGAGCAAGTTATGGGGTAATATATGGATGGCCCCCAATCAGCTACGTTTTCATTTATTTCCAAAAGAACATCGTTATCAAAGTTTAAAGTAAAAAAAGGAACTTTAAAATGAGTTTCAAAGCATTTGAAGTTTTAAAAAATGTTCACACGTAAAGGATCATCTTTCTTGTTAATTATGATTCAGTGAGTGTTAAACTTTTGAGTGGGTTCCGAAACTTCAGTTAGGTTTAAACTTGAAGTTGTTACTGAAACTTTGTAGAATTTCCAACACTTGAGCCTCGACTCTGGATACTAGCGGTCTTTTAGTGTTTATTTTTTTATCACATTTATAAATTTGTTGAAAATATAACATAACATCACGCCTGTTTATCCCCGAAGGGGTAGCCAGAGATGCACATTTCGGCACTTAATGCCACTGTACAATGTAACACCCACTTTTCACTATTTAGAGGTATGTTATGAGTCCCATGTAATAGGGTGGAAGCTTATTGCCATATACCGGGCACATTTCCAGACTCCGTGCTACTACTGAGATTTTTAAAAACCCAGTATTACTTTGTCCGACCCGGGAATCGAATTTGAGACCCCTTACCTCCTCGCACTTGCGACCACTTAGTAAACGAGGCGGTCAGGCAGTCAGCAGGCAGCAGAGCAGTGTGAAAATATACAAATGTATTATTGTTGTTGTTTACTTATGGCACATTAAGTAATCGATAAACTATCGTTACGGTACTTATAGGCAAAATGTATTAAAGTCATGATAATGTTTATGAGTTGACTTGAAAAGATAATTAAGTTTTAAAATTTACGTAAAATGTATACCTCTAGTTTTACTTTGCATAATAAAACGCGCCCAAAACAATTCTTATTTTCTTTATATTTTAAAATGAATTAAACCACTAAACTACTAAAGAAGCATATTTTATCGGAACCCATGTGATAATAATGCTTTTAAGCGCATGAATGTTCCTGAGATCACCGATAGGGGGCGCTACTGTCACTAGGAGCATAAACTACCGACAGCATCGATATATCGGGACTTGACACTCCATTAAACAGCTTTGTGCACGCTTATAGAAAATGTTATCGCTGTGTTAATGTTAATAGTTAAATACATTAGTTTTCTGACTTGAAACTTAGATCCTTAGATCTAGAAAGTAGAATTACTTAGGTATTTGAATATTTTATATTAAAACTTTCATTATTTACCAGGAATAATAATAAAATAATTAAAATCTCTGAATATACCTACACCAGATAAGTGTTGCAAGCGTGAGCTAGTTTGCCACAATCGAAAACAAAACTCAAACTCAAACTCAAAAGCATTTATTTCAATTAACCCATAATTTGGTACGTTTGAAACGTCAACAAATATGAAATATATAATAGTCTGTCAGTCTGTCCGTCAGTGAAGCTAGGCGCTCGTTCCAAAATGTTGATTCGAGTGGAGAAGAACGAGCAAGAAACTCCATTCGTTACTCTTGTTTTTTGATGCTTTAAGATAGCATTTAAATAATATTTAAATTAATATTTTTGAAAAAGGACCTGGGTCACTCAATAACACAGGTTCTATTGGTTTTAAATAGGTTTATTGGGATAGAAAATAAAGTTGCAGCATTGTCTATATTTTTTTTAAGTAAACAGCAAAAAGGTTTTACTTAAATAATGTTCTCATTTTTGTCAATTATAGTTTCATAATCTCTTTTGATAAAATTAGCTAGTTACACAAACAAAAAGATAAAAATATGATTGGCTTAAAATATTTCAAAGTACTTCAAGCATTTAAATATAGAAACTATATAATTATGTAGAATTGATAAACGAAATGAATCATTGAAAAAAACAATCGTATTACTATTTTTAGAACGTTACCTAATATTCTCAATATAACTAGGGATATGTTTGTATATATGTAGGTACCTAGATGAGTAAATAAAACATTTTAGTTTTTATTTTTATGTAAGTCTTTGTTTCGTTTCGTTCTTCAATCCTTTTAAAAAATATTTGTATTAATACACGTTGAAAATGAAAATCAATACATATTATACCTCTATTATAAATGTCATTTATTATGCGTTTCCATGCATCATTTATATCAATAATAATTTAAATATAATTAATAGGTACTAACTATTATTAGATTAAATATATACAAGTTAAGATAAAAATATAATTTAAATAAAACTAAAAACAACTATTTACATTAAGCATCGAATAATTCGTCCGCATCGACGTCTGTGGCAATGCTTAACCTCTGACTGAGAAAAATTACAGCCTGTACTGGTCACGGTCATTTATTTATATAAAAATGAATCCCTTTTTCCGTTGGTCACGGCATCACGCGTGAACGGCTGGACCGAATTCACTAATTCTTTTTGTTGTATTTGATATTAGATATTAGTAGAAGGTTCTAATGACAAAAAAATCCAAATCATGGAAACCCTACGGGAACGACAGATAATGGGATTGTGCGTACGAAGTCGCGGGCAGAAGCTAGTAATATTATAAATGGGAAAATGTGTATGTCTGTTTGTTTGTCCATGTTCCACGGCAACACTTAGCAACGAATTGACGTGATTTTTGTAAGAGAAACAGTTGATAGGCTAAATAGTGACATATGCTATATGTAAACATCACGTTACGATCAAAAGAACCCGAGTATTGTGCACCTGCGCGAGAGCAGCCAGTTAAAACGAAACAATTCAAAATAATCGTAGTCAATATACAATCGTCACTAGCAATATCACGATTATTGCATTACCTAATGCGATATCAGTACTAATGCGGTGTGACTTGTAAGCTGATAATGCCGTCGGCAACTAGACCGCCCCTCGCAGGCTTAAGCTGACAACGTGCCATTAATGTCATAATACATTGTAGAACCAAATGGACATTATTTGGATTATCATTTTGGTACTATTTTAGCGTTATACATAGCTGAAGATTGGATAAGGAGAGTTTTTCCTCTTGGCTAGTTAGTTTATGAGATCCTTGTTATAGAAGATGTAATAGAAATGCTTTTTCGAATTCAAGGCTACTGAAAAATGGTGAAATTATAGTTCTGAAAATTTTAGTAAACCCAGAGTTTTGTCACAGTTAGAACCGACGAGGCAGCTTTATTGTATAATAATAATTATACTAATTGTACAATCGCCTCTAAGACAAGGGCATAAATGCCAATATCCCTTGGTATCCTCGGCACAATCAGATTTATTCAAGGTACGATATGGACTTGAGAAAAGGTAGGTACGTACCTAAAACATTTCGACCAACTACACAAGGTTTATTAAATTACAACAGGTAAACGAAAAACTAACAAAAAAGAAACCTTTTCTTCGAGAAAACTAAAATAAATACACCTTTTAGCAGTCAATAAATTGTTCCTAAATAAAGTATTACATTTACACCTAAGAAATTTACAGAACCTCCTGTATATTATGTGAATTAATGTTACCAATACGTTAAATATGTATAGCAAACCGTCTAGGCCTTTAACTGTCTATATTTGTTACTTCAATTACCTTGTATAGTGTTCAATAGATACTATTTTAGTTTCTAACAATATTTAGACACGTGTAGGAATGTCTATTTTGTTCGAACGTATTGGAATTGATTTATTTGGTCGCTTTTATTTTTAAGTCTGTTTTTAGGAGTATGTTCTATTGGTGGCCAACTCCATTCGAAAATAAATTTGTCTAATCTAGAATGTCTGCTTCTTCACTTCTGTCCAATTTTATATTAAATTTATCCAAACCTGAAGACTTTTGACTTTTAACTCAACCTAGAATTCAATTTACACACAAGGCAAGCATGAAATCAGACCAAAAAGTCACCAAAATCTTTAACATTTAAGGTCTCATTTTTGGCATACAAATAGAACGATTCGATAAAGTAGGTAGGCTCGTAGATCACATGAACCGGACATATGGAGCAATATTTTCATACCATCATGTCATGTATGTTAACATAAATAATAAAAGGTGTGTTCTCTGTAACAGTTACTATTATTATACATATATATGTATATATACGTACACGTGTACGTGTGTCTAATGCCTTCACTAAACACGCAACCTTTTCATATCAAATATGTCAACGTGGTCCTTTAGCAACCTAATTAAATGTTGACCTAATTAGTTCACTAATTTGAATATTTATGTAGCTATTTGTAAAGTAAAAATGGTGGTTATGCTAGAAATTTAGGCTCGGTATTAAGCTGGTGTTTTAATTATAAGTTAAGTTAAACTCTTGATTAAAACTGGGCTTAAAAAACGACCTTATAATAAACCATATTATAATACCTAAAGTTAACATATTTTTTTAATGTATAATGTTGCGAAATAATATGTCGAGCTCGGGTTAGACTATGTTTTTGAACCCACATAAAGACAGTAAGAAAACAAAAGTCATTCCCAAAAACCTATGTTCGTGTTTCAATTTCTCTAGTCATCGTCTTCTATCCAATTGTTAGTTTGTTTATAAAGAAAATATTGGACATAATACAAATTCTATTACACTCAAGCATTCGTATCACGCATAGAATAAAAAGAACAAAGAAAATAATGCTGTTATTAATCCCGAAATTGCTTTTTCGAATGACAAAACGAGTGTGGCAATAGCCCAAACAACTTATAAGCATCAAACTTGAACATTGTAGTTTACGAAAGTTTCGAAGCTAATCTGAACAAAACATATGTCATTAGAGTATTAACGTCCTCCCGACTGTGACGTAATCAGTTTCTCGAAACTTCTTATTTGTTGCCCGTTGTTTACGAAAGCTTTGATTATTATTATTACTTGATCACGTGTCTGTTTTTCCACGTGTACGTCGGCTCCCCAAGGTTGTGTTTTACTGTCCTTATTTCTGTCGCAATATATTAGAACAGCAGTCCTGAATACGGCCCGGTTACACGGATAATACGCAGCCTTTCTCTGTATTTGTTTCGTTTATGAAGTGAACACCTGAACTATATTGAGATTCGTTTGTTTCGCCAGGATTAACTGAGCAAAATCCTGTCGCTTCTGCCCAACTTTGTTGGATGTTTACAGGTAATTTGAGTGTGTGACGTTCAGGGACAACCTCCCACGTTTTCCAGGAAAATATATTTTCGTTTTCGTATCTGTGATGGTATAAAAGATTATTATTCACCCGTACACCGTCATGTAATATGTTAACTTATGAATGAGCCATTTTGGGTGTATCACATCGCATTTGCGTGATTTCTGGCAAATAAATTGGCCCCATTTTTGGTTACCAGGAAAAACGACTAACGGTTTATTATGTGAAGCCACACAGTGGATATATTTGTGGACTTTTGTTTGCCCTTAGTGTTCATACATGATATGGAAAGAAGATATGATTTATGTAATATTTTTGTAAATGATTTTAATAATTGTATATTTTATATTCTTACACCATCTATTGTGTATAGACACTGTTTATGAAACAATAAGTAAGGTAGCATTAGATCAAACTGTCAGTTTTCAAAAACCTCTTTCTCCATTTGTTACAGCACTTCTCTTGGACACTCTCAAGATAATACAGAGGGCAGTTTGCAACGACGAGACGGTAGCCCTAGCATGTCCCCGAGGCACCACCATCAGCATACAAGTAGCTCAATATGGAAAGGCTGGAGAGGAACAAGGATGTCCAGCTTTGAGCACTGAGCTGGCTGAGGAGAACAAAAATTGTAAGAGGCCAAATGCCATGCAGGTTGGTTTGATTTTAAAAAATATTTCGATTTTATTTTGGTAAACCTGGTGGAGATTGAAATAATAATAATAATTGATTATTTATCCTTCTTTAAACAACAAAGAGTATGGAAGAACTTTATTTTGTTGAATCTTAGCAAAACATTCAGAATTCGATTATAATGATATTTTTTATTTGTGTGTTTGCCTCGTTGGCCGAGTGGTCGCAAGCGCGACTGCCGGACAGGGGGTCTCGGGTCGGATTCCCGGGTTGGGCAAAAATAACTGGGTTAAAAAAAATCAGTATTAGCACGGAGCCTGGAATTATGTACACAAAACACCGTTAATTAGTTCGCAGCGCTACACATCGACACTAGTATGACTACACAATATACATGTGTGGGTAATTTCATATTAATAGATATGTATAGAAACATTCGTCTATCACACACATCTTGGTATTTAAATATCATTTTTGTGTCGGTATATGTAATTATTTAGTAAATAAGTTTAAATAAAAACGAGGGTAAAGATAAAAATAACTTATAACAAACTTGGAATAAATCGAAATCAAATAATGAGCAATCGAGCCATACAATACCCATATAAATATAGTGTTTTCTCATCGTATTTTTATGTTACTGAATGGTATACAATATTTCGATGATCTCATTCACAGCGCGTTTGGCGTAATGGTTATCACCTCCAGTAAAGTGCCGCCGGATCGATTCCAGCATTCACAAGTTGTTTCTAGAATTCATTAGTCAAATATTTAAAATTTGAAACAATGTTTTAATCTTTTCTTTTTTTTCTATCCTATTTTTCTAAATCTTCTTATGTTAATTTTAAAAGTATATTTTATCGCATGATATTTCCCAATTCGACTATAAGGTTTATTGGCATATTGATTAATTATTATTTAAAGAACTTTAAGAACTTAACTGTGGTATGATAATTAATTATTATAAATATTGAATATAAAACCACTTATTTGTATAATAAATAAATTAATTGTAATAAAAGATAGTATTGTTTTATTTACCGACTTATCTGCTTCTTTTATAGCCCGATTAAATATTTCAAAAAACAAAAAAAAAAAAAATTAGAAAAACTACATAGTAAAATAAAAAAAGAATCTTTCAGCTGGAATAGAGCTCACATCATCATTGATCATTGAAAGACGATAAAAGCGTGCTCATTAACCAGTCGACCACGAACACTACGTTAATACCCGTCAAAATGTCGGGTCATATCAATGATTGTAAATAGTTTTAACCTTACCCGTGAATTAAATTATAAAAATACACACAAGAATGAAAATACCAATGTAAATGTGGTGGACGAATATTTTTATACACAGTAATATGAAATTACCCACACATGTTCACTGTGTAAAAGATAGTAGTGTCGATGTGTGGCGCTAGTAACTAATTAGCGGTGTTTTTTGTACGGTATATGTAATAGGGGGTGAGCCTACTCACCCCCTATTACATGGGACTAATAACATAAATAGTGAAAAGTGGGTGTTATTTCTGTGTGCACCTCTGCCTACCCCTTCGGAGATAAAAGGCGTGATATAATGTTACATACATGTATTCTATACCAATTAACTCGTCGAGTACCGTCATTATAGACACAATTATAGAACAATAGGTTGCGGTCACCGGTGACCGCTTGGTGTTTGACAGTTTAAGAGTATTACGTGGTAAATCAGAAATAGTTATATAGATAGAAATAGTTATTTTTTGTGCTACTTTATTCGATTCTGATATTAATCATGTCTGCGAAGTTTTGCTAATTAAAACTTACTTTTTCTTGTCTATAGTTTTCGATCATTTGTGCATCTTTCGTCAATAATTTCGTTGCTAGCCTTTCTCTAGTTATCAAACTTTTTTGGAAAGGCTTGCTCACTTTGTGTAGGAATCTTCGGAAATTTTTACAGTAACTAATAAAATTAAACCTTAGAATCTTTTAAATACATCGGAATTTAGCTTGTAATTATTAAGTATTTTAGCTGACGTCATAAAAAGGAGGAGAGAATTTAACCTGTGCGTGTGTATGTATGTGTGTTTGTGCGCGATAATCTAGCGACTGGCTTAACTGATTTTGATGCGTTTTTAAGTGTTTATTACACTTAGGAAAAGGTTTCAGTATAGTGATTAGCCGACTTCCAAAAAGGGGTTGAAGTCGGTTTATTAAGCCGTAGTTTATTAAAAATTTTTTGTTAGTTTGAGTTTATTCAGTAACTAGCTACTTTCACATGCTCTGCTCAGCTCTTATTGGTCGTAGCGTGATGCTTTATAACCTATAGCCATCCTCGATAAATGCGCTATCCAACATAAAAAGAATTATTAAAATCAGACTTGTAGTTACGGAGATTAGCGTGTTCAAACAAACAAACAAAAAAGCTAACTCTTCCGCTTTATACCTCTATAATAATATAGGTAAGATTTAATTTTATACACTCTTTCCGAACAAATTAGTTAGAAATATTTCATTAACATCGAAAAATACACCATAAGACAAGATTTAAATAAAATTAGGTATAACACTATCGGAAATTGTTTTAAATTCATACATTTATTTAAAAATATTAAATATCGGTTCCATTCAATAAACCAGTATAATCACTTATTGAAACATTAGGATGCGATTACACTCGCCGCGCCGTGCGGATTGTTACCAGCCCACAATTCACTGGCTCGGTCATATAACGCATTCTGATTGGCTGGCGCAGTGTGAATACTAATTAGGTAATGAAATGAGCTTGTATGCGGACCGCGAACAAATGTAATGTCCTCTTTATACATATTTTGAATATATTTGAATTTGGAATAGAACAATTTTTGTAATCACAGTGTTATATTTTCTTTAATCTGTATTTTTTTAAATTGTGTAGGGTTGTTTAGTCGTATGTCCGCAAGTAAGTACCTACAACTTTTTGTTGACGTTACTCACAAAAAAAATACACATTATACATCAAAAATTACCAAACTGTAGAACAGTTTATTGGCGATAACTGTTTCATCATGCCTTTTATCCCTGAAGGGGTAGGTAGAAGTGCACATTACGGCACATAATTCCACTTTACAATGTAACACCCAATTTTCACTATTTATATTGAGTTCCATGTAATAGGGGGTGAGCTATACTGGACACAATTCCAGTCTCCGTGCAACTACTGAGATTTTTTTTAAAAACCCAGTAATACTTTGCCCGACCCGATAACTGTTTCGTTACTCGCAGTTTCATTACTAAGAAAATTAAAAAATAAACTAGACATTTTATAATGCTCCAAACAATCCTCTCCCCATCCTTATTCCAGAAAAAAGAGACAGAAATTTTAATATTTCTAGTTACTAATATTAAAATTTTAATAAATAAATCAGTTCAATCTTCTTGAAAAACCGAGAAAGAGGTCTATTCATGAAACATTATTTTGCAAAGGTGTCGAAATAGCGGATGTCTACAGGCAATAACAAGCACTTAATATCAGGTGGTCCAATGGGCCGTTTGTCATTTTTTGACATAAAAAAAGAAAGATGACTTTAATAGGAAACATTAGATCCTCTTTTTGCACTTAAAGCGACATTTTTTCTTTGAGGCACTTTCAAATTTGATGATATATGTCGATCCTTTAGGGTAAAGATAATTTATTTCTTTTGAATAGATTATAGTTTAAAATAGATGAATAGTTATATTAGGCACAGATTTACATTTACATAGCCACAGTAAATGCTAGATTAGATAATGAAAACATAAAATCGAGTCGAATTTACCCATGATTAAATAAATTGTTCTAGTATTTAAATGTGGAGTGCCATGTGGCACGAATGGGCCGGCTCGACCGGAGTGATACCACGGCCTCGCAGAAAACCGACGTGAAACAAAGCTTGCGTTATACCCCCGCCCCGCCTTCCAGTGTCCCCAATCCTTGAATTCCCAACAATCCTCAATTTCCTAATCCCCCAAAGGCCGGTAACGCACTTGTAATACCTCTGGTGTTCCAGGTATCCATGGGTGACGCCGATTGCCCATCAGGTGATCCGTAAAAAAAATTTCATTAATCAAAGATTATTTTTAGACAAAGATCTATCATTGATAGGTATACCCATAGACAAAACAATTTTAAAATCCATCATATCTATCTTGGAACAACACCACTAATGCACAGAACTAACAATATTCCCTTTTCTTCTAGTACTCATTACTGCAGACGGTGGTGGAAGCTTGCCAGAAGAAACCACAGTGCAAGTTCAGTACGCTACCAATGGCCGGGCTTGTAGACCCCTGTCCAACGCAGAGCAAGTACGTTGAGGTCGCTTATAAGTGCCGTCCGTGTGAGTATTACCTCTACAATCCATATTAGTTTTACAATAACATTAAGTAAATGTGCTGTGAACAATAATAAAAGGAAATTATTAATTAGAAAATAAAAGTTGAATAAATTAGATGAGTGAGCTTCTCATGCCTGAGAGTGTGGGTTCGAAACCAACTAACACAAGTAGCAATGTGACTTTTTTCGAGTTATATGTACTTTCTAAGGTTATCTAGACACCATGACAAACGGTGAAGGAAAACATCGTGAGGAAACCTGGGTTTATAATTTCTAATTAAGTCTGTAATTGCCAACCCGCATTGAGCAAGCGTGGTGATTAATGCGATGGAGTAGATTAGTACATTTTTGCTGTTATTAAATTGCTACCAATAAGCATCCTGAAATCGCGATATTGCTTTTTTTTATAAAATTAAAACATTTGTCCGTACCATTTTAGCTCTAAGTTCAATTTTTCCTTTTTCTTCAAATGTTTTAACTTCTTTGGGTAATAGCAATATTTCTACAGTTCCCAGTTTACCCTCTTAACTCGATGCACTTTTTACTTGTTCAAAATTATAATTTTGAAATCTCGTATTTCTCCTATGCTTGGAATGTATTTTCAGTTAGTAATGTAATATTCTAAGAAAATTGAAGTACGGTGTTTAAATTGTATTATTTAAGTTCTACTCTACAAGCTTGTTTCTACTTTTATACATATTATAGAGTGAATGTTAAAGATGACATAGAGATAGTATCTAACCAATAGGCCAAATTTAAAATACCCCCCTCAATATCATCACCAACAATTTAACTATAAGCCGTCCACCAATACCCATATGCACCCCCAATAACATTCAGATTGGCCAGTTGGAACCGACTTGCATTTAGCGGCTTTCTGCAACCTTAATCGGGTTGACTACTTACTTGTGTAATTGCCAAGAAAATTTGCTATTGTGTAGTTACACTATAGTAGGTCGTAGGTATGGTTCATACCACCTGATCCATACCGTATGGATCGGTCACGCAATCAAAGCGTCTAGAAAGATATTAAAAAAATAATTAGGATTGATTTGGTCGCTGACAATGATACCTATATTACTCGATGCCCACTGGAATTCTACAACATGTGAACACCAGGTGATATAACTTCATGCCCTGTATACAATAAACTGGTTTCGCCTGGACTTGGACTTAACCGCATGGCACAAGGCTCTAAACACTCTTTCTTATAAAGTGCGGTGTAATATTCTCATAACGCTCCCACTATTACTTTTATGACTCGATTATTTTGCTGCATAAAATTTTGCGCTTGTAGAAAACTGTATTCAGCAAGTTGTGAAATTAATAACTGTGTTCGTGAGGTCGGTAATAGCTCAATGAATTAAAGTTTTAGTTGAAAACGCTACTAATCATTTTGTAATAGTTGGAAAGGAAATTAACACTTTAGTTCGCAACTCAGTGAAAGGAGATTGAACAAAACGTACTATTTATAAACTTAAAGTAAGTAAATTATTTAAACTTTGAACATCTTTTGTATTCAGAATTTGTGTTCGAAGTATGAAGAAAATAATGTACTTGAGATTTCAAAGCAGACGGATTACCTGATGGTAATCAAACAGGGTCGCCCATAGACATCCGAAATACCAGAGGCATTACAAGTGCGTTACCGGCCTTTTGGAGGTTAGGAGTTTGAGGATTGGTTGGGGATTCAAGAATTGTGCAGATTGGAGAGGGGGGTATTTGGGCCTCACTTACACGATGAAACATAACGCAAGCGTCGTTTCACGTTGGTATTCTGTAAGGCCATGGTATCACTCCGGTCGAGACAGTAAAAGTTTTGTTGCATAAAAAAATGTATATTCAATCTTCAGGCTGAGCCAAATTACCATTGAGTAATCCAGTAGCCCAGAGTTTCAAACTTTTCACCTACTGCTTAATAACACATGCTAAAGTAAGTACATTGCATGTGAACTTCTCCCCATTTCCTTGTTATATTATTATTTAAGTACTAAGTAGTTGCGTGCATGTCGGCAACTATCAGGTTAATAGGTGCGAACATGATAGCTGAACTTCCAGACTTCAAGTGTCGAAAGTTCTCATCAAGAGAGTATCTATTATATTCTAGGAAGATAGTTAGGTATGGTGTTCAAAATGATAATAGAACACAATGGATACAAATTGATTAATAATAATTTGGTACTACACTATTTTTAATCTTATTGGTAAGTATTAAAAGAGTGGGCCAGTGTCTTCCTCTGTAATATTGTCTGCTGCATGGTGTAGATTAAATGATAAATAAATAAATATAACATAACATAACACCACGCCTTTTTATCTCCGAAGGGGTAGGCAGAGGTGCACATTTCGGCACTTAATGCCACTGTACAATGTAACACCCAGTTTTCACTATTTATGTTATGAGTCCCATGCAATATGGGGCGAGCCTATTGCTATAATTATATCGGGCACATTTCCAGACTCCGTGCTACTACTGAGATTTTGAAAAACCCAGTAATACTTTGCCCGACCCGGAAATCGAACCCGAAACCCCTTGCCTGGCAGTCACACTTGCGACCACTCGGCTAACGAGGCAGTTTACAATAAATTAATATAATCGCGTTAAAAACAATAAACACACAAGAAACGCTATTGGTGCTTGCCCTATAAGTATGTCGAATATAGAAAGAAACTATAAGCAATTTTTTTGAAGTAGGTATTATACAAAACGGTAATGAAGCCAAGCATTTAAAAAAAGGCGTACTCTGTCTCCTGGTACGACTACGGCACCTGGTCACTATAGATTTACATGCAGAACATACATACACACATCGACACGAAGGACATCTGTCACTTTATTTATCTGGTAGCGTGGTAACCCATTATACACGCACACATAAAAAGCCACTGAGGTAATGGTGCTTCAATCATTTGTGACATCATGTCCTCCTTTCTTTCAACGTCCTTGATAGAAGCTATATTGTTTTTATAATAACTATCGTGACGCATACTAACTTAACTGTGCAAGTGTGGGAGACCCATGCTTCGGCACGAATGGGCCGGCTCGACCGGAGTGATACCACGCCCTCACAGAAAACCGGCGTGAAGCAACGCTTGCGTTGTGTTTCGTCGTGTGAGTGTGGTTACCGGAGGCTCAATTACCCTCCCCTTCCCCAATCTCACCAATCCCTGAATCCCCAACGATTCTCAATCTCCTACTCCTCAAAAGGCCGGTAACGCCTCTGGTGTTCCAGGTGTCCATGGGCGACGCCGATTGCTTACCGTCAGATGATCCGTCTGCTCGTTTACCGGCTTATGCCATAAAAAAAAACTAAAAATCGCGGGTTACTCACGTGAATGTGCTGAGAAAAGCTCTACTAGTTTCTACGACAACCTACGACGTAGGCTGCGCGATATCGCCGCGACCACGCATGCTGCTCATGAGGAAGAACCTCTCTGTGGTTCGAAACTAGTAGAGGTTTCCTCAGTATATTCACGCGAGTAACCCGCGATTTTTAGACAAGCTATAGGTATTGTTGTATCGAAAAATTCGAAGTAAAATAGCCATAATGATTCGTTCGTATCAAAATGTTTTATAGCAACCCTTGACAATACTATCAGACTTCCTTTTACTGGTCAATTGAAAGCGATCGCTTCGATAAATGCAGGGACCTTTAAATACCAAGGAGCGTTTATTTACGTGACTGGAAATGCAATAAATGCACTCCTAAGAGTTTCAATGGTTCATAATATAAATTCCCTCTCCGTTCTGTATTCTTAAAAGTTGGTAGTAAAAAGAAGACGTTTTAGTTAAAACATGGAGGACTATCTATTTTGTACTAAGTATTAGCTTTCTGCGCGAGTTAAGTTCTCGTAGTCAAAGTATGATAAATTAACTACTCCCTCGCGGGTTCTGCACTCTGCTCGGCTCCTTATGGTTGTAGTGTGATATTTTATAGTTTATAAGCTATCCAAGTAAATGGACTATTCGACACAAAAATAATTTTCTTTTTTGAATGCATGGCTTGAAACTAGTCGAGTTCCTCGTCGAATTACAACGTGAGTAAGCCGAAAACATAATAATTTATTAAGATTGGTAGTTTAAAGTCTTGATTTTTTTCCATTTTTCCGTTTCCTCGTTCTCCATTAAAGATTTCCTAATTATTCAGTGAAGACCGCGACGTATTCTAACGACCACTTGTAAAATTAATGAGTTTGCTTCATCGAAGTAAGGAGAAAGCTGCTTTGCTTTTTAGGTCGCATTAATAAAGTACTTTTAGGTTTTTGTAGATGGTTTTTATTGATGAATGCATAACAGAAAACTTACTTTGGAGTGTAGTATGAACATATATTTAATATCGACAGGTACGCTAGGAGTAAACTTGTTGATTGCTTTCAAATTTATTAAAATATCTGTACAATGCAACAGCATTTTAAAGACTATTCTGCAATTCATCGAAAAGTCGCCAGAATAAAACTTTTTCAAACTCTATTACCGATGAATTGTTTGTTTGTAAAGCGAAAGAGGTATGTAAGAATCGTTGTAATTGGCGTTCCTTAGTCTCTGCCTACCCCCATGGGAGACAGGCGTGAAGTTATGTATGTATGTATGTATTACCGATGAAAGATCCTTAAATAACCACAAATGAATCTATCCATTACGAAAATTGGTTTGCCCAAAAAAACAGACATGGGCATCCTTACCGATAACATGCCCTCTAAAACAAAAAAGAGGGTAGAATCACCGATCGCGTGACGTAACGTTTTTACTCCTGGAAGTGTATTGAAGTGATTTATGCCCAGTTAATAAATTCCTGGACGGGGTGAACGGCCGGAAGTAAGGGTGTGCGCCCTATAGGAGCGGCGTCATAGGTGTGGTTCATGCACATTAAATGGAGCAGACAAGAGGTTCGAACGCAGCGGTTTATAAACGCGTTGTCTCTTACATTACGTTGTAGGTTTTTATTTCAAATTTCTAAAAATGTATTCATAAAAAATTGATTGAACATTAAAATTTTTCTAATGAACTGTTTTAGTGTAGAAGTTCAGACGACTTTGATGAATAATTCAACTTTTTTAAAACACTCATTATCATTATTGTTTAAGAGTAAATACGCTTAAGAGGTATTTTAAAGGGTATTACAGTTCAGTCATAAAACATGTTTGACATGATACTCATCAATCAAACTCTAGACTTTTAAAAAGAATAGATACAAAGTCATTGCAGCTTTTTGAGAATAAGAAAAAATAATTTTCAAAAGCTTTTTATAATGAACCCGACGCTTAGTGGGGCTTTTTATTTACATCCTTACTAATATATATATATATATATATATATATATCTTCTATCTTCTATCTATCTATATCTATCTGTCTATCTATATCTATAATTCTATAATCTATAATATCTATAATCTATAATCTATAATAATATTATAAACCGGAAAGTGAGTTTGTTTGTTTGTTTGTTTGTTCTGCTTTCACGCCATAACTACTAAACCGATTGCTTTGAATTTTTGCAGATGTATAGTTAGAAGTTCGGATTAAATTATAGGGTACTTTTTATCCCGGAAAAATTTGATATTCCCGAGGGAAAACAAAAGTATTGGTATAGATGGCGCTGTGTGTATTGGTATATGTCAAATTGGCTTTTTATCTTTTTGTGACGCGAGCGAAGCCGCGGGTAAAAGCTAGTGATGGTATATAAAAGAAAATTATATTCAACACAATATTATTATTATCATAATGACATAATTGTTGTGGTGGCCCGGAGGTTTAAGAGGTTTTTGAGGGGGGGAAATCATCCAATGACTTCTTCCGCCTGGGTGAGGCGGGAGGGAGTGTTAGACTCTTACTGACTAAAAACCACCCCGTTTCTACTCCTGCACTTCGAACCAGAGCCCCGGCAACCCGGGGCCGGAGATCGTCTCGCGATCCCCGACGCCCGGAATGTCTCTCGCGACAGCCGGGGCGTGAGGAGGTTCGTTCACTCACCTCATGCGCTCCGCCTCCTCCTTAGCTAACATCACTGCTTCGTAGAAGGAGGAGACGGCATCCCAGTCCCCCTCGCTCCATACCATGGTCTGACCAGAGCCGGACGCGAGAGGTCGCCGTCGCCGATCACATCCCTGAGTACACGGTGGTGCTCAGAGCCCACACCCTGCCTGTATTACAAATTTTATTAAAATCCGTTCAGTACAGTTTCAGGGTGATCGATGGATAAACATCAAAACATCCAAACAAAGGATATTATATATATATGAATTATTATATGAAATATTATAAATATAAATATGAAGGAGGGTATACCTCTATAATAAATATGAAAATTAGTGTGATCCATCCTAATATTTATAGATTTTTTCCTAATAGTAGTACCTAATTCTCATGACCTTTATATACTCTCACTTTGAGCTAAATAAGTTCAAAGACTCCTCAAATTTTCACAAATCAATATTTTACCATAATTTAGTAGCATGACGATGCATATAATGTAAATCACTTACTAGGGAAGTGAAGTTCCAACCGTCCGTCTACTCCCGCCATTAATATTAGTTAAAGCTTCCTTATGCAGGCGTGAGCCACTCGGACACTCGACTAATTGATACGCGAACACTCACCGACGCTTTTATCGTATTGGTGGTTTTATATTACACACTAATGGACAGAAAGGGTTGTACTCAAAACAAACGGTGATATCGATACGTCTGAGCTTATCACTTCACTAATTAGTGGCAAAGGTGATTCAATTATCGTTATTAAAATCTGCATCGAGAATCGAATGAGCGGATTAATGAATTCGATATTTGCGTTAGCGGATTTGCTCCAATAACTTAATGTTCGAGATGATTTTGATGTTTCCATTTTGTTGATTTTCAATTTCATTTTGTTTGTTTGGCAAATGTCTATTAGCGGTTCAATCGCGTATATGATATTGTTTGCTGATCGGTTTGTTTTTACAAGATTTTTATATATAACAATATAACAAAAAAGGACTAAAGTGTGCCACTTTAGTCCTTTTTAATTAGTAATGCTATAGCCGGTGGATAATGAATAGTATTTAGTATCATGTAATATCTCATCTTATAACGGACAGTAACGCAACTGGTTATTATGATAACGATATTAGAAAAATATTATGTATAGAGGTATAAGGTATTCTAGTTTATCGTACCTACTTATATTTATGCACAATTATTCTACTTTTTTTGAGGGGAATTTTAACACTCAAATTAATAATTACATGACTTCCTCCGCCTGGGTGAGGCGGGAGGGAGTATCAAACTCTTATT
Organism: Spodoptera picta; assembly: GCA_038387885.1. NCBI lineage: Eukaryota > Metazoa > Arthropoda > Insecta > Lepidoptera > Noctuidae > Spodoptera > Spodoptera picta. The sequence goes on along the minus strand of JAZHFQ010000493.1, from coordinate 601,345 downwards.
GACTAAAAACCACCCCGTTCCTACTCCTGCACTTCAAACCGGAGCCCCAATAACCCGTTAAGTCTTCCGCGGCTCCGAAATGATTTTTCTACTTATAAATATAATTAACTTAAATATATATAGGGGAATTGCACAACTTGATTCCCCCTAGTCCTTTCCATCATCGTACCACAAGACAATCGGCGAAGCGTCACCGATATTTCCTGAAGGGTACAACCTGGGAGTCTTCAAGGCCCGAGTGAATAGGTTGCTTATGGGACGACGTGCTACATCGTAGACCGCATCATCGCTTACCACCAGGCGAGATAGTGGTCAAATGTCGCCCCATCAAATATATAAAAAAAATAAATAAATATATAAACGTGTACTGTACCTACTTATGTGTGAGTACCAATGTGTAGATGTTTAAAGTCATGGACGGGATAAGCATCCCATATAAAAAGGCTATCATGATCGCTATCGGTAAACGAGCAAACGAATCACCTGATGGTAAGCAATCGGCGCCGCCCATGAGCACTAGAGGCGTTACGATACGTTACCGGTCTTTTGGAAATTGGTGATTTGAGGATTATGGGGGATTCGAGGATTGGGTAGACTAGGGGGTAATTGGGCCTCCGGTTACCTCACACGATGGAAGACATCGAAAAGCGTTGTGCCACGTCGGTTTTCTGTGAGGCCATGATATCACTCCCCCCGAGCCGGTCCATTCGTGCCGAAGTTATAAGTTATTCGTCTCTCCCACACTTAACTAGTTTACTATATTATAATTTTGCATTTCTTAAAATATTCTTAGTTTTCTGCTCTGTTCGAGTTCAGTACTTCTTTTTATAATATGAGGTGAACCGTAATTCATCACACGACAACTGTTTGCACGACACGTGCGTTGAAACCGATTTAAATAATAATGTTGGCTAAGTCGACATTTTGTACAAATTTTCCTTGTCATAATGCGGCAGGGATTCTTAATTTATGTTTTGTTTTATTTGTAGATTTTTTTCTCATGAGAACTCACTATCTTAAAATATTTGCTAGTAGCTGTTAAAATTTCTATATTCAAAAATATGACGTACTTAATTTGAACCCCAAAAGTACGTCAGTTATTCCAGCTACTTATAATGACTAAACAAATATTATTATACATATATTATTATCTTTTCATATTTTCTTTTTACCTAACAAATGTTTTTCTTATAATTTTTGTCACTGTACCTCAATCTTAAAATAATAGCATACAATTTTCCACAGATGAGTTTCGAAGCAGAACTGGCTGTGAAGGTGAGATGATCAAACTGAGCTGCAATCCTCACTCCAGGATCGCGATCTTCGATGCTCAGTATGGTAGGACAGCTTTTGAAGCAATCACTTGCCCACAGACACAAGGCGTACCGGATGAAAGTAAGTCCATTATGAAAAATCTAGTATTTATTTATTACTTAGTATTTGAAATAGGTAGTAGTTAGGCCGAGTAGTCGCAAGTGCGACTGCTGGGTAAGGGGTCTCAGGTTCGATTCCCGGGTCTGGCAAAGTAATATTTTTATATTATTTTATTTTTATTTACACTTCTTGCAATTGTATACAATGGCGGACTTAATGCCTAGTGGCATTCTCTAACAGTCAATCTTAGGGTGATGCAGAGAGACACAATAGTAGGTGCAAACGTTTAACACTGTTGTGAGTTTTGAACATAAATTGATATGTAGATATATAATTATACATATCACATAATATATACTAATTAAATATAATGAAGAAGTTATTTATATTTTAAGTTATATATATTTTCATTTAATAATAGTTAATGAACTGAACTAATGACACGACAGACTATACCTACACTGAATAGTTTCACTGTGACAAAACTTTGATAAATAAAACATATTTTTATGAAGAAGTATTAAAATATAAAAGTAGATGTATAAGTATTACTGAATTTTTTAAATATTTCTCAGTATTAGCACGGCGTCTGGAATTGTGCTCATATAGGCGTCACATGTTACATATACCTACTTACCGTAGCACTTTGAAACTTGTGACGGCGATTTTCCAAACATAAAAATATATCTCCACATAGTGAATATTGCCTACTTCAGAATAGTATTATATGACATTATTGTTAATTTACAACGAAGGCATCTTGGAAGAGTCTACTGTGTCCATTTACTTGCAACTACATTAGCAGCTTTGTTCAGTTCAGTATACTAAAAATCTTATTTTATATTTATATTAATGTTTACACTTTTTCGTGATAAAAAGTGTGATGCCCAGGATGTTATAGTAGAGGTATATTCATACTAAGTTTCATTGTAATTGGACCGGTAGTTTTTGCGTAATCCGTGAACATACATACGAACAGGCAGACAACATTTTTTTAGTCAAATTTTTGGGTTTAGTATCTATCTAGTAGTTTTTTAATTAATATTTTTCAATGTACAAAATTTACACTTCTATAGTGTTAAATGTACAGATGTATAGATATAGATAATCTTCATAATAAAATATTTATATACACGAAAAGAATTACATTTAAAGAAGATTACACGTGCTTACTCGTCTAGCGATGAGTAAATCTATTATGAATACACAATAGATTTATTCATTATAATGTAATATTGTACTGAAATATATTAAGTACTTAATTGGAAAAACATCTTATCTGATATTATCCTACTTCCTACTGATCGTATCTTTTTAATATTAGAGAGGGTAGATGCCTAATTTTTATTTTAACGCCCGTCTGGTAGATTTCTGTAAATCATTAGATACGCATTTTTTATTTTCTTACAGAAACGAATACTTTCGACGATATATTGATTTGAAATGTCACGTGACGTCATTTCTATGTACAATTTATACGTAGAAATGACGTTTTAGCCCCCACTCCTAAACTTTGATTCGTTTTATCTACGTATTGTTTTATTATACGACAATATAAAAAAATACGTGTTTAATATTTTTTCATTACCTAACTTACGGAGTAATTAGATTTTTAAATTTCATACCTTGTCATCATCCCAATTGTAAATGCGAAATTTTGTGATTTTGTATGCTTACTATTATTTTATTCAAGCACGTCAAAAATGACATAAGGGATCCGGTAGAAATTTGGAACAGGGATTGACTATGGTCTGACATAACCGCTTAATACATATTCTTTCTTTTTATTTCACGGAAGCGCGGGTAAAACTGCTGACAGGAGTTACTACAACATATGTATGTTCTGGTATACTTTGTACTGGAATCAAAACAAGTTGCGCAATACTTAAATCAAAATGTCTTGGCAATAATGCGGACACTAAATAAATGCAATACTTTTTCTATCTTCAAATTTTCACCCACTGTACCAATCTTGCAGTCAATTTTGAATTTGCTACCAAAAATCTGTACTACCAAAGCTCCCATTTTCAAACATTACAAAAGTAAGGTACTAAGTTCTAAGAGGCGAGAATATTAAACTGTTTTGAGGCTTACAAAGAACATAATCATTTGGAGAAAATAAGGCGAAGGAAAGTCTCAAAGTTCTTAACAATTCAGGAGACACAGCTAAATGAGGCCCTTGATGAAGTAGTAAACAGATAATTAAATTAGTTCTTATTATTTTATTGACCTTGAACTTGGAAAAAGACTCTTGATTTATATCGAAAGACAAAACCTTATAAGTATCGAAGGCTGGTTGGTAAACTAACTTTACAAGTATTACATAACATAACATCACGCCTTTTATCCCCGAAGGGGTAGACAAAGGTGCACATTATGCCACTGTAAAATGTAACGCCCACTTTTGACTATTTATGTTATGAGTCCTATGTATTAGGGGGTGAGCCTATTGTTATATATCGGGTACAATTCCAGGCTCCGTGCTACTACTGCGAAGAAGAACCAAGTAATATTTTGCCCGACCCGGGAATCGAACCAGAGGCCTTTTGCCCAGCAGTCGCACTTGCGACCACTCGGCCAACGAGGCAGTCATGGCTTAATGTATTAATGTCAAAAGTCAAAGTCAAAATCATTTATTTCAATATTAGACCAGGATGGCGCTTTTGAACGTCAAATAACAAAAATTTATAAGTGAAGCTAGTTGCTCATTCCAAGGCGTAGATTCCTATGGAGAAGAACGAGCAAGAAACTCCATAGGTTTTCTCTTTGTCAATGAGGTTTACAATACAATTCTCTAGTTACATAGTTTTATTGGTTCGATTATGTGAGAACAATGCAACACCAAAATCCAGTCAGAAAGACTGAAAAAGAAAATAACCTTGAGGATAATAAAATAAAATGATACAGTCTGGAGCTGACCAGTTCCAATCGACGGTGCCCGTTCACGAACATTTGGCGAACCCTAGCACCGCCCAACTCAACCATTTTGTAGGGAATCGAGCGATCCAATGCACGTGCCACCGCCAACGAGATCTTTGAGTGAGCATGACAACTCCAAGCTGACATAAATGCAATCTACTAGTCTAATTTGATTTAATTAATTACAGGGCACTCACATTTACAATAAATTGTGCAACGTTTTAAACTATACAAATATTTAAGCAACATGATTATATTATTACACAAATAGAATTCATTGAACATCACTGTGTTTCATGTACCTCTATTATCCTGCTGAGCCGGACCAGCCTGCCTCCAAGCACTTTTATCCTCTATATATCCTCTATATAATCTAATGTCACCTATTTATTAATGTTTGATATACAAGACATATTTATGTAATTATTCTAAGGATCTATAAAATAGGATAGGATCTATAGAATGTCCTGGTGGCCCACTTCTCATATATGAGAGAGCGGGTTCTAAACCGACCACCGGCAAGTACTAATGTAACTTTTTCCGAGTTATATGTACTTTCTAAGACTATCTTGAGACCACTGACAAACGGTGAAGGAGAACATGATGTTTTCTGGAGAAACTGTGGCTTATAATGTCTAATTATAGAGGTAAGTCTGAAATCGCCAACCCGCATTGAGCAAGCGTGGTGATTAATGCTTAAACCTTCTCAGTGAGCAGTAGCCACCTATATGCTGTTGATGATGATGAAGGAATATGGAAAGGCCAAACCGCTTGAATCATTGTTAAATTGTAATTTATCGCATAAGAAAAAAATATGTCTTGGTTAATGTTCTATTCTTGGAGACCTTTTAATGAATTAATCACATAGCGTTAATTGATATTTAGATTAATCATAGCGTACAGTCTGTGACGCACTGGTGAGCTATGTTGCGTAGTCTTAGTGGACGTCTGTATTAATAGACTATTTAGTGATGTCAAGATGTCAATTCCTTTGTTTGATGACTTTTGGCAGTCTACAAAGTGCATGACCTAAAGACTCAGTGGCGCCCTCTAGTTTGCTTAAAGTTAAAAATAGTAAATTAAAATAAATTGGTAGCAAGGTGGCAATGATGTGTTCAATAAAAATATTTTATGTATTCAGGTAAAATATATTTTAGTGTTTTATCAGTAAAAGTATTTTAGTTTGAATATATTTATTAACGATAGTGATAGTGATGCGGACGAATACTTTGACGCCTCAATTAAGGGTATAATTTTTGTTATTTTCCTTTTTTTTACTTTCGTTTTATTTTATAGATTATTTGTAGTTAATTTTAAGTTGTAAATATTTATGTATTTTTTTATATTTAAAATTAATTTGCAATAAAAACGTTTGTTCAACAACATTAACGTACTTGAATTAAATACACGTAACAAAGAAATAAACAATAGTGATACATAATTCAAAATTACGATCCAAAATAAACTACGTACATAAAAGTCGAATAATGTTCGTGGAAAATGTGTGACGAGTTACAAAATTGTGTTAATTTCATTTGTCAACGTTAACGGCAGACGGGAGTGGCATTGTCCTATATTAATGTGTGACTAGCTTTCATAATTTGTTTTAACAGGGTCCAAATTTGTGGAATTATTATGACATATTAAATAAAAGATATGATAATTATGACTACGGTACATGTGGTACGCAAATTGTATAAGTAAATAGTAATGAGTGGTGAAGCCCTAATAATAGTAAAACTAATAAGCTATACTCTGAGCAAAATCTTAGTAAATATATACACTTAGGTGACTTAGGAGCAAACAAATGGAGCCACTAGCGTGTTTTTTTTATTTTATCGAACATCTGTATCATTAATTTTTTTTAAAAAACATTGCCCCATTCTGGTATATTTTTCTGTGTTGTAAGTGCGTTTACAAACATACAAGTTCACATACACTTGATACGAAGACCTGAAACAACAGTTCGTGGATCACACAAAGAGTTCTTCCTAGCGGGAATCCAGCCCGCGATACGTTACATGGCAGCCGGTTGCCCACACCACAACCGTGCAGTCATATAGGTTTTTCTTTTACAACAGATTGCTCTCATTTTGATGGGAACTAAATAGCATTATATACGACATACGTTACCAATTAACAAAATACTTGTTTTACAAAATATTTATCAACAAAATGAAAAAGAAAAAATGGTAGTAGCTCCGCTCTTTGCTCCCAAGTGTATTTATTTATTCAATGAATTCAATTAGTAACCACTATGGACGCATTCGTATTTAATACTTAGCTAACATAAATGACTGCCTCGTTGGACAAGTGAACGAATTAATGGTTTTTTGTTTAAATTGTCAGTGGCGCTGAGTCTTGAATTGTGCCCGGTATATGGCAATAGGCTCACCCCCTATTACATGGGACTCATAACATAAGTAGTGAAAAGTGGGTGTTATATTGTACAGTGATAAGTGACAAAACTGATCTATGTAACTTTACACGGAAAATGATATAAAATAATAAAATAAAAACTGTGTTTAAAAACCGACAAAACCCAAAAACTAATAACAAACAAAAAGTGAAAACATAATGTGCACCTCTTCCCCTTCGACTATAAAAGGCGTGATGTTATGTTATTTAAAACTATCGTGAGCCGCATTAAATTAATTTGGCATTACCACTCATGTAACAATTCGAGGATGTTGCTCAACAAGTTTCAAGCCAAGATAGGGTTCATAATGTAATTTATTGATTTTATTGTAAAGTAACAATAATTTGGATTTCTTATACAACATAACATAACATAACATCACGCCTTTTTATCCCCGAAAGGGTAGGCATAGGTGCACATTTCGGCACTTAATGCCACTGTACAATGTAACACCCACTTTTCACTATTTATGTTACAAGTCCCATGTAATAGGGGGTGAGCCTATTGCCATATGCCGGGCACATTTCCAGACTCCGTGCTAATACTGAGACTTTTTAAAAACCCAGTAATACTTTGCCCGACCCGGGAATCGAACCCGAGACCCCTTGCCCGGCAGTCGCACTTGCGACCACTCGGCCAACGAGGCAGATTTCTTATACAATACCTAAGTTTATTGGCTTCTTAGTATTTAAGTCATAATTTTAAGACAATGGGAATAACACAGGTGGATGAATTAATATTATTTAATGTTTAGTTTTGTCTGCAGCATGCGTGACTCCTCATGCAGTGAAGACAGTCATCCAGCTCTGCCTCGGAAGACGCCGGTGTCAGATACCCGCCAACAACAGAACGTTCAACTCATCTTGCAATTATTTATCGAGGCCATATTTGAAAGTCGTTTATGCTTGTGGTAAGATTTTCACCAATTTTTTAACGAAAATATCTACAGTTGTCTGCTTTATTGGTTTAATAGTCATTAGCATGACTACCCGTTAAAATAGGGTTCGATCCCCGGGATCTGAAAAGTATTTTTTTAATTTTCACTTTCTACAACTAACAATTAGCTTGGAATTTGAATTTGGACCCAATCGGAAAAAAGACTCGCACAAAACTCAAAACATAAATTGCAAAGAGTTATTGATATAGTGCTTGTGAAATAATATAAGACACGAAAATACATTATGTTAAGTTAGATCCTGATAACTATGTACCTCAGCTATGCTGTATATTGGGAACCGTTTCGAATTGTAAAACCAATATTACTTGACCTAACCACTCAGCAATCGAGCCAGTGACCACTAAATAAATGAAGCAGACATCGATACCTAATTAGCTTATGGATTAAATTTAGGTTCACTATTTTGATCGTAGTGTAAATCAGTATTGTCATTCATACTAAAGACTGCATCGTTAATCAAGTGTTAATTAGAATACAGGTTTTAATTTATATTCTGTGTAAGGCCCGGAGGTTTAAGACGCCTCTTCTCATGCATGAGAATGCGGGTTCGAAACCTACCAACTGTGTACCAATGTGACTTTTTCCGAGTAATATGTACTTTCTAAGATCTAGACACCACTGACAAACGGTGAAGGAAAACGTCGTGAGGAAACCTGGGCTTATTATTGCTAATTATAAGTTATAGGTATAAGTTATTAGTGGTGATTAATGCTTAAACCTTCTCCGTGTGAGAAGTGGCTTTGCTCAGCAGTGGGCTTACTTACTTACTTATAGGCTGTTGATGATGTAAAATGTCATTGTACATTTTGATTCAGACCGTTTCAGTGAGAATATAGATCATATTCACAATACTCGAATCATGCGAATTAGCTCGCCACCCATTTGCTATCGGCGTAATTGGTGTATGAAGGATAGACTAAGCAATTAAAATAAGTAAAAGTAGGTAGCGATGTCACAATGTAATTCTTCATTTTCACTTCTACCTCTAAATTAAGGTTGTTTACCTTAGCAAAATTGGCAACTGAACGATAAACTGTACACAAATTGTGTACTAATCAGTGGATAGATTATCTACAGCATCTACTCAATTCATGGAACCCCGAACAACTCTTGAGACGTTCCAACTCGTAATTGCGTAACTTGTTCAACTTTTGAACTACCTTGGTGCATCTTGCAAGTTTTAACAATACAAATCTCTATTTTACCTTGGAACTTTGCTCTTTACGCCATTGTTCGGTGTGAAGAACAAGAATCTATGGCCGTTTTAGTGTTATCATCGTCTTTTGCGATCTTACCTCTGCAATTTGGTGTAAAAGTTGAAGTTGTTTTAAATAGATTGAAAGCGAAGAGTTTTTACACTTGTTAGGCTGCTTGATTTTGATGTAAATATTTATATTTACATCGGTATCCACGCTATTATAATGTGTTTAATAAGTCTAGTAGGAGCGCATCTAATTATACACATCCCGAGCAACGATGCTGTATACCTATAGGTACCGCACGTGTGAAGTGATAAAAGCTATGAATAAAATTGACCTAAAACTATTTTTCCAGTACCACTGGGTGTTCTGTCAGAAAAATATGAAAGTGCAAGTGAAGGGGACGAACAAACTACAAATTTTGACCACACCAAAGCACTTTTTGATGAATCAGGTAAAAAAATAACTTATAAAAATGTCGACTAACTAAAATAAATTATGTAGCAGCTTTAAATATTTTCTTTTTACTGCGTAGAAGAAGCTGGCGAGAAATGGGGAGAGCCGAACGCAGATAGAGCCCTACAACCATCCATAAGTGATTATAATGTTCCTACAACACGCCCAGAAGTGGAAGTAACAACAATACAACAGCCAAAAAAGACTGCCGACAGAAATGAAGGTAAAATTAGTTATTTTCGAATTGTAGGAAAAAGGTAGATTATATTTTTACAGTACCAAAATAATAATTAATTTAGTATCTCACGTCATAACATAAACACAGTACCAGGGGCGTTGTAAAAATGTTCTTTTTAGGAATTTGTTATTGAATTTGCATTGATACATATTTCATCCCCAAATGCTATCCATTTTCAAGTACCTATTACACTTCCAACAAACATAATACATCAATGTGTTTGTGCCAAACCGAAACTAGAACGCATTAGTTAATTTCGTACAAATATTCGCAGCTTGTATTAGAAATAATTTGTTTGTTTCAGAGCCACCGCGCAGTAATTCGATATTGGTGTTATCCGTTAGTATAGGACTGCTAATTTTCATTATCATAATTGGGGCATTCATTACTATCAGATGTTACATTAATCGCAGAACGAACCTTTCCAAAAATGGAGATATGTACACAACTGAAGCCCCAAACGTTTTCAACGATGCTTTTTCCGATATTGACAATGAAGCAGATATTAGCCACATATCTGGGACGTTCCACGATCCAATGCACCCCGACATGATTTTGTACAAAAATGTCCCCGGCACCAGAGGTACTCTACGAGCTATGAAGCCACTGTGTACAATTTATCCTTCTACAGCAGAAGCAAATATGTACGGTAACGTAGACTATGTGCCTTCACACACAACTGCACCTAGGTTTACTAGGAGCAGAAGTAATGAAGAGGAGGTAGAACCTAATGTAATGACGAGCCCAAGAAGTTTAGGAGCGCATTCCACGAATTATTACTATGGCTGACAACACGACGACGGAGGCAAATACGATGCCTCTCGGACATATTGCTTTTAGTGTAACATCTAAGTGCACAATGGAACAGAATGCTTATAAAGCAAAAGGATTGTGTATAAATGAAGGTTAAGAATATTGAGAACTGTTAAAGACTAAAGGGTTTGTTTATAACATTTTAATTGTTACATTATATTAGTTTAAGGATCTTATAATTGTTCTGTAAGTTCTCTTGTTCATTATTCAATCTATCACGCTCATTAGAGATGCACCTATGTATCTACTTTTGCATATCGTCAATTCAGCACTTTTATATTCCAAACTATTACTACAATCCCATCTGTGATGGTTATTTAAATTATCCTCTACAAGTCTAAATATAGAGAATATTATTTGTATAGAAAACTGAAGCTTCATTTATGACGTCATCATCGTCCCACACTTAGAGTAATGTAAATCCTTTTATACTTATTTTTAAATAAATATGCGGAAAATCTGTGTTTTATTTGGGGGAGCTAAAAAGAAAACAACAAAAATAATGGGTGGGTCATTAACTACAGTTATGCGATATTTTATTTTGTTAAAATGCGATGTAATGATCGCGTGGCTAATGTCGTGGCCATCTATGGAAATGATGGGGAGATTTCGGTAGCTATCACTCAAGAAGTTAAATAGGGGAAACGGAAAATAGCAGGTTGTATAATGATAAAGTTATACATATAACAATGAAATTATACATACTAAAAATGTAAGCAATATATGATTGGAAATTGACGTGTTTTTGGAGCCAAGAACGTGAAATTGAGCGGAAAACATCTTATGACGGTATAAAGATATATTCTGATATTTCTGTATTATGTGTGAAATGGTAAGTATTTTTTCGGTAGGAAATAAAATACACACTAAAAAATATTATGTGAACATTATTGAAGTCAACCATATGCCGTTAAAGTGCTTGTTGGTATTTTTAATAATGAGCATTTATGCACCTTTGATGCCATAGGGCGGCAGACAAGGAAGATCACTTAATGGTAAGCAACCAGTGCCACTCATGGACATTTGTATCAGAATAGGTCACGCCCTAATAGGTAAGCAGAGGTGTACAAGTAGATCATATAACAAGACCAGTTACGTTATGATTCCCACGTTACGACACTTTTCTAAAAACCACATCAATATCAGTTCATCCAACCAATATATGTACAAAACAATCATGCAGGTCCAACTGAGAACCTCCTTCTATTTTTAAGTTGGTTAACAAATATATAATCTTTTGCTACGATTCTAAAGGCAGCAACAGACTAATGATAGAAAATTAAATCAGCTGAGAAATGATGAAGTAACATGGTGTTGCAATAGATACGAAACCCTAAACAAGAAGTTTTTACGAAAGAATTTGATTATGAACCTGGTTGAAGAAGAGTAGGTAACCTATGGGGTTCCTTACTCGTTCTTCTCCATAGGAATTTACACCTTGGAATAATTGGAATGAGCAAATAGCTTCACTTTATTTTTTTTTGTTGATGTGCAAAAGTGCCTTATTGATCTAATTCAAATAGAAGATTTACTAGTAATTACTACTTAATTAGTACTAATAAACGCTTTAAACTATTGTGAAAGCAATCGTTTCCATCAGTCGGTTTAAATCGCTTTCATTCTAAGATGGCAGATTTTTATTTGAGATGTTTGTATTAAAATAATTAACCATTATAGTCTATCAAAGTCAGGGTGCTCAAACATTTTAGGCAAAGGTATTTACGAAACAAAACAACCATTACAATTTATGACTGCACGGTTGGCGCAGTGGCTGGGCTGCCCCACAACGTGCCGTGGTTTCGATTCCCGCACGGACCAATTCTTTGTGTGATCCACAGATTGTTGTTCCGGGTCTGGGTGTCATACATGTGTTTGTGAAATTGTACGTTTGTAAACGCACCCACGACACAGGAGAAAATCTTAGTGTGGGGGAACGTTTTTATACAAAAAGAAAATAATGAAGGGAATAAAGCCATCTCTCTTATATTAAAACGAGACGTGGCAATCACAAAACGTAAGTATCTATAAGAAAAATTAAGCCACCTTAGCAATATTCATGCTGAACTTTTATTATCGAGTAAGAAAGGTGATAAAAAATTTATTGAAGAAGAAAATCTTAGAAGCCATCTTGAATTCAGAGGGAGGAATCTGCATAATTTTACAACTGTAATCCGGGGCTCGGAACTTTAGTAAGATATCAATAGTTAAAGCATTAGTTTCTTGCGTAATCTCTTCAATAATTCCCATTGATTACTTCGGGGGCAAGATGTGGAATGTCTCAGGTTGATTTATCTAATATAATTAATACGATTTAACGATTAATTTGTATCTATTTAATTAAGATTTTTGGTTGATTTATTATTGATGTCAATTACCATGAGTTGGGTTAGATTATTGTTACACAATGTATTATTTAGGTAACATTTTGAGATTCTGAAACAACATAACATAACATCACGCCTTTTTATCCCCGAAGGGGTAGGCAGAGGTGCACACAGAAGTAACACCCACTTTTCACTATTTATTTCATGAGTCCCATGTAATAGGGGGTGAACCTATTGCCATATACCGGGCACATTTACAGACTCCGTGCTACTACTGAGATTTTTTTAAAAACCCAGAAATACTTTGCCCGACCCGGGAATCGAACCCGAGACCCCTTGCCCGGCAGTCGCACTCGCGACCACTCGGCCAACGAGGCAGTCTGAGGCAGTCAGAGGATTCTGAAAGTAACTGTATAATTTATAAGTTTTTGTTCAAAAACCTGTTTTTATAGGTTCTGTGAGTACAATTCTGTTTATACTGCTCGGGAACAATAAACAACGATACACGAGCGAGCATTCTGCTGATATTATAATAGGACCTTTGAAAAAGAAAATAAAAAGAAAAACAATATAATTATCTGTTTCTGACAGTTAACATTTTCCTGAAACAGTATTTAAAATTAAGGGAAGTGAAATTAGATGAAACACATTCATGAGTAATGAGTATAACGTTTAAATATTCGCTTCATTCCTTTAAAATAAGCACAAAAGACAACGTGCTTTGACTGCCAGGCAAAGTTCCATACCAAACATAAATCGTTCGCAATAAAAACTATAAAAAGTTTGAAAATGGCGGGAAGTTTATCACTAGTTTGTCAGAGCAGGGCGAGCTACAATCTACACAGGGCCAGTCGTGCGGGAAAACTACATTATTCAGGTGCCAAGTCATGTTAGTTCACGCTGTTATCTTTAGATGGCGTTGTACTCAATTCGCTGAAGTGAGCGAAAAAAATTCTATAAATTGTTGTGATATTTTGGTTTGTAGTAAAGAAAATAAGTGATTTACATTTAATTTCTTTTAAAGATTCAATTATCTTTACTTAAATAAAAGTTTTGTTGTATAATTCAGTAAAAAATGTGAAAAGCTGACTTATTGGAGTAGAGTAGCTACAAGACAATAATAATTTTCGAAATTATGCAATTATTCTGTCTATAGAAATTAAACACCTAAGCTTATCTTAATGAGTTGTATTTAAAGACATACATAGAGGGTAGTATTCTAATAGTATTTCATTAATTATGTTGTTGAATACAAAATTCTAATGAAATGAAACTTAAAATAGAAACTTTAGGTAGCAACTTAATTATTTACTTATTGACACTTATTGACACTTATTGACAGAGGTACAAAAGTACAAAGTTGAAAATTTCGTTTAATTTTCTTGCTTAAAATAATCCATTGAAGAATAGTTTTATTCAGGCATTCAGGATACCAATTTGGCCTAAAAACTTAAAATTTCTCTTTGTAGAAGGGAGTTAATTTTCTAAGTATTTAATACTAGCTTTTACTTGCGGCTTCGCTCGCGTCACAAAAGGATAAAAGTAACCTATGTGACATATATCAATACACACAGCGCCATCTATACCAATACTTTTGTTTTCCCTCGGAAATGTCAATTTTTTCCGGGATAAATAGTACTCTATTATTTAATCTGGACTTCTAACTTTACGTCTGCAAAAAATCAAAGCAATCGGTTTAGTAGTTACGGCGTGAAAGCGGTACAAACAAACAAACTCACTTTCCGATTTATAATATTAAGTAAGGATTGGGAATTGATTAACTCGTCGAGTACCGGTTTTGTAGACACAATTATAGAACAATAGGTTGCGGTCACCGGTGACCGCTCGGTGTTTGACAGTTTAATACAAAGTATAGGTAAGATCTTTTGATGACCAATGTATGGTTCAATTCAAGCACAAAATAATTATTTGTATAGTAATTGTAATCCAATTATCGACATTTTTTTATGGGTTAAGCTGGTAAATGAACAGATGGATCACCTGATTTGATGGTAAGCAATTGGCCTTGCCCATGGACACCTGGAACACCAAAGGCGTAACAAGTGCATTACCGAGCTTTTCGGGATCAGGAATTTGAAAATTGTTAGAGAATCAGGGACTGGGGAGATTCGGAAATGGGGGAGGGGGGGGTAATTGGGCCTCCGATAACCTCAGTCACACGACGACGAAACACAACGCTAGCGTTGTTTCACGTCAGTTTCCTGCGAGGCCGTGGTAATGACTTATACATCGTATCACTCAGTGTCATATGAGCAAATCTAATAAATAAACTTTTTTTTTATAAATAAACTTTTTATTCATAATAACACTGGTCAACATAGGTACAAAAATATATCTTAATTAAACGACAAGATCTTAAAAATATTATGCCTATACTAGGAATATTCCTGTGTCACAGGCGATAGTAGCTCTTCTAATCTAAGTTTGCCGTTGGCTATTAATTTTAAATGCTCATTGCACGTCTTTAAGAATCATAAGACATATACCTAAGAGATGAAAAAATGCAATAATTATGATCTCCATCTTTGACTACGTTATCAACAACGGGTCTGGTGATGTTCCTAAAGCATCTCCAAATAAAAAAGGCGAATTGTAAAGAAGCGAAACGTTTGCTATCGAAGCAATTCCTTCAAAACACGGTTCGTTTGTAGCCCATGTCGTTACCGTACTGATTTATTATTATGGGATCCATTTGTTTCTTTAGTATGCATGTAAATCCCACAAAAGATTGCTTATACAAAAAGAAATTTGTACGTGCAACGAATTCTGTTTTTGTTTTCTTTTGAATATTTTTGGGAGTCTTCATTATGTGACTGCCTCGTTAGCCGTAAGAGCGACTGCCGGGTCTCGGGCAAATTATTACTGGGTTTTTTAAACATTCTTAGTAGTAGAACGGAGTCTGGAATTGTGCCCGGTATATGGCAATAGGCTCACCCCCTATTACATGGGACTCATAATATAAATAGTGAAAAGTGGGTGTTACAATGTACAGCGGTATAATATGCACCTCTGCCTACCCCTTCGGGGATAAAAGGCGTGATGTTATGTTATGTCTTCATTATGTATTGATTACTATTTTTTTAATTTCATTTTTCCATGTGAGAGCGATGAGTGATGAAGGGAAGTGATGTTTTTGGTCTATCGAATCAAATTCTTTGTTTTAGTTGAATAGTAAATGAAAATTGGAACCTAGATTTATTTACCAGACTACTATGTCAGGTAAAACAAACATTTTGTGACATTTAGATTAAGATACTGTATCATCTCTTACAATGAGATTATTTTAAATGCATATATATAATATGAAGTTTGTAAAAACCGCCTGTCTTCTCATCCGTATTTACAGCTAATAACAATATGAATTATTAATTAAAAATTACGGGTTACTCACGCTGAGAAAAGCTCTACTAATTTCGAACCTCAGTAGGCTGCGCGACATCGCCGTGACCACGCACGCTGCTCATGAGGAAGAACCCTTCTGTGGTTCGAAACTAGTAGAGCTTTTTTCAGTATATTTGTAGTAATAATTTGTATTGTACCTACTATATTTGTTTATTACTTTGTATCTCATTATAAGTGGACTGTATGTTCTTATGAGAAATAAATTTCTTTAAACCGATATTCACGTGAGTAACCCGCGATTTTTAGTTAATTTAGTATGTCT
Organism: Spodoptera picta; assembly: GCA_038387885.1. Taxonomy (NCBI): domain Eukaryota; kingdom Metazoa; phylum Arthropoda; class Insecta; order Lepidoptera; family Noctuidae; genus Spodoptera; species Spodoptera picta. The sequence continues at coordinate 584,960 of JAZHFQ010000493.1, read as the reverse complement.
CACGATAGTTATAATAATTATATGAATTATTTCTAATAATTGTTAGTATTTCATACCTATTCATTACACCTTTCTGCTCTCTGGAAAAATGTGAAAAGATGATAAAAAATCAAGTTGAACTCATGAACTTTGAAGTGTGAAATAAAAAAAAATTTCAAAGGCGTCTCATTACTTAGCTGAATAGACAATGTTATCGATACCTACGAGAACAATAATGGATGGAAATCATTATACTTGTACTTATTTATACGAGAAAATTTTCTGTCTAGACGAGGCACGCAATCTGTGATTGTCAAAGAGTAGATAGATCAATAAGGTTTAGGATGGCAAAGTGTAACCGACTTGAGTATTTTTATTTACATACAATATATTTCATATATTTAATGTAAATTCACTTTTAACTACTCCGGTGGTAAAAACAAACGCATGTTGCTGGAACACACTTCTAACCAATGTGGTATTAAAAGGAGACTAACCATAAGAATATAGAACTGACGTCCGATGCATCCCTAGGATATGGACCACGCTGTTTTGGATCTTATGAGTGGACGAACTATTCACTATTACTGAGAATTGTGCAATACATGTTTCTTTTGATCTTTAGACTTAAATGCTCAGTGGACATGCCGTGAATAACACATGTGCACTTTTACCTCATTAACGTGGGCGAAGGCGTTAGCAGAAACTAATCCTCGACAAATACGTCATTGCCCTTATTAGGAGTTAGTTCATGTATACAATAACCTTTTAGTTCTAGACAAGTGTTCGGCTTTAGCACTGACGTCAAAGTCAGTACTTCTCTATTCGTACCACGTTCGCAGCTACAAAGTCATAAGCCCCGTCGAAAGTTTTCAAAACTCTACCGACGCGCGACTCCAGACAACCTCACGTAAATGGCAATCTTAGGAAAATACTATCTTCAACATAAAACTTAAGTTGTCAACTAATTCTTTGTAACTTTTTATGAAGTTTGTTTTTAAAGACGTTTTCTATTTGTCGCTTATTTTGTGGATAAATATTGGTAGTTTTTATTGATTTTGTGGTTAGTACGGTAAGTTAGTTTTGTTTTAAAGGCTACGTCATTTGCTTGCTACTCGCATGTTTTTCATGCAAGTGACTGTTACAGTGCAGTACACATATTCTTAGTCTGATCGTAGCATCGAAATATGAGAACAGTTTATCAGGAGATCAAGTTGTAATGTTTTTGACAGTAATTTTTGTTTTCAAATTAGCACCCAAGTAAATGAACACTAAGAACATTTAAGTATGAAAGAGTCTTTCCAATCCCCGAATGCCCCACAATCATCAAATTCTCAATTTCCAAAAGGCCGGTAACACATTGTAACGCCTCTAGTGTTTCAGGTGTCCATAGGCGGCACCGATTGCTTACCATCAGGTGATCCGTTTGCTCGTTTACCGGCTTAAACCATGAAAAAAAGAATTTACACGTACAGTTCTGATCACTACGCATTACTTATACGCCAAACATATCTTGTTTTATTACCAGAAGCCTGAAAGTTAATCACGTTGAGCAAAATTAACAAACTACGTAATATATTTTACAGTAGAACTAATAAATTTAATGTTGTATATGGGTTTAATACTTGTTGTTCTCATGGCAACAAGATTCTAACTATTAAATACATGGAATAAATCCGCATGTTTGATTAATGTATCATAATTTCATAGTTCAATTGTACATCAATATTCTGCACGGAGAAGGTGAACAACAATTCTCAAATTCCTAATCCCCAAAAGGCCAGTAACGCACTAGTAACGTCTCTGGTGTACCATAGGCGATGCCGATTGCTTATCACCACGCTTGCTCATTGCGGGTTGGCGATTTTAGACTAATTATTAGAAATTATAAGCCCAGGTTTCCTCACAATGTTTTCCTTCGCCGTTTGTCAGTGGTGTCTTAATGATCATAGAAATTACATATAGCTCGGAAAAAGTCACATTGGTACTTGTCGTTGGTAGGTTTTGTTTGGAGAAGCGCGCGGCCATCTTAAATCCCTGGGCCACCACGACGTATCGGGACGTAGTTCGGTCAATTTACCGTAGAAATTTTGACGTATTTTCATATTATGTGCATTTAACTGTCAAACACTAAGCGGTCACCGGTGACCGCAACCTATTGTTCTATAATTGTGTCTATAATGACAGTACTCGACGAGTTAAGCGACTATTTAACACATCATACTCATAAGGACTGAACCTATTGCCATATACAAGAAATAATGCGAATACTATGGGGTGTACTGCAAAAAATTTACATAACTAATGCCGTGCGTGTCGGTATCGGTTTCTTCATGTATGTACATAAAAAAGTGATTGCAATTTTAATAAGTGCGTTTATGCTTTGCTCATGGATGTTTACTTTTAGTTGTAAAATATCTAAAATATCTAACGTATCTAAAATGTTATATCTATTGTCACTTGTAAGTATACTGAATTTTTTTTAAGGGGGGAAAATCATCGAATTACTGCTCTCGCCAGGCTCACCCAGGCGAGAGCAGTCATTCGATGATGATGATTCGCGGGAGGGAGCTACAGACTCTTACTGACTAAAAACCACCCCGTTCCTTCTGCACCTGCTCGACGAGCCGGAGCCCCGGTAACCCGTTAGGTTCTCCGCGACCGTTAGGTTCTCCGCAACATATATATATACACTAGATACTAGTCCAGACTCGTTAAAATGGTTAAAACCAATATTAGGCATAATCATGACGTACGAATTCATGGAGTGCATTATTTTTGTTGTACAATACAGGACGCATTATAACTCCAACTTTCGTATCTATAAAGCAACACAACTATAAGAAAGCTAAAAGTACTAGAGAAAACTGTATTATATAAAATTAGCATACTTTCGAAGTTTAAACGGCTGCTAGAAACTTCTGCTCTATTTCTAACTTGATTAAATAAAACATCTGCTAAGTCTAGCATTTACAAACGCGACTGCAGATCGTAAGGTCGTAGATACGATCTCTGGTTGGGGCAAGTGTTATTACATTTTTCCATTAGGAAATTCTCAGTAACCTGGCGTCTGGATTTGAGCCAGGTTAATCGAAATAACATCACTTCTTTCTATTTGAGCTTATTATGGCTGGATTTTGGTGAACACTTCTACCTTCATCCTACAACCCTGTTTCGAACTTACTACTTAATTTAGTTAAATGTGGAATAATGAATCTCATACTTCGCAACGAATGGGCCGGGTCGATCAGAGTGATACCATATAGCCTCACAGAAAACCGACGTGAAACTACTCTTGTGTTATGATATGTTTCGTCGCATAGGCGAGGTTACCGGAGGCCCAATTACCAGTCTCCTCAATCTCCAAATCTCCAAAAATCCTCAAATTCCTAATCCCCAAAAGCCCGGTAACACACTTGTAACGCGTCTAGTGTTCCAGGTGTACATGGGCGATGCGGATGGCATACCATCAGGTGATTCGTCTGCTCGTTTCCCGGCTTATCCCATAAAAAAATATTTTTTTATAAAATCACAGAATTTCATACACAAAAGATATCTCCGTCTCCATTTGCATTCATCATCGTTCATGAATATTCTTCAAATTTGAAATATTTTTCGTTTTGTTAAAAAGTGTTAAACATAGTAAAAACACAAGTACCATACACGCAATTTCTACTCCGTCAAGTTCACAGATTCTTCTAGGTCCTAGAATAAATAGACAGTCAAAGAATAATATATATTCTTTACAAGAATAACATTCGAAAACGTTTTCCATGCGATCACGTACGAAGGACTCCAAATTGTACGTAAGCTGCTATTTGTGGCCTGTGGCCGTGACTTGGGCGATACGTGTCCCAGCCTAATCGACATCTTAATGATCAGCGAATGTACGCAACGTGTAATTATCTTCAATTTTGGGTGTAATTTTATTATGGCCGTGTATTTACAACTACATTGTTGATTTGAAAACTTACTTTGTATGGAGGTAAAATCTTATATCTATTGATAATTCAAAATAAAGGGCAAATAAAGGGTGTTAAATTATAGTGAGCCTATTGCTGTTTATAGGGAACAAATCCAAACACTGTTGTTAAGTAGTATTTATTTTGAATTCTATATACTTAAAAATCGTAGCCAGAACCCCTTGCACGGCAGTCGAAGTTAAAAACCGCTTGGCTAACGAGGTAGTCATAGTAAAATTACTTTGAAATATAGTACAATTTTATTTCTATACAGTATGTAATTTAATTTGTTTTCACAGAAAATACCAAGTCAAAACGTACCTATAAAAATATTTTCAATAGTTTTGAAGTTTGAAAGCTAATTCTTCGAAATTGATGTAGTAATACAAGTTGCTTGGTAATAATTTTGAAAAGATTTTATGTACCCTACGTATTTGTACGAACAGAATCTAAAAGGAATAACGATATACTACACATTACATTTTTAATATATAAAATCACAAAGTTAGAAATAACATACGAAAGTTCATAGTAAAATAATGTCTAAAACATAAATTAACATTTCTTCGTACATTATGAAATGAAAGAGTTAGTTCTTTCAGCATGAAAGTTGATTAGTATGCTTGTAGAAATTTAATTTACGTAGAATACTAAGTTGTCTTCAACTGAAGTCAGTTTCGTTATAATTTTCTGTACTCATTTTTAATATTAAGGCTAAGCGCATTGAAATGTATACGAAAACTCAAAACTGAAAACTTAAAACTGAAAACTCAAAACTCAAAATTCAAAACTCAAAACCCAAAACTCAAAACTCAAAACTCAAAACTCATAACTCAAAACTCAACACTCAAAACTCAAAAGCATTTATTTCAATTAATTTGGTATTTTTGAAACGTCAACAAATATAAACTAGATAAAAATAAATACTAATCTGTCAGTCTGTTCGTCAGTGAAGCTAGGGCGGGCTATGGTATTAGCTTCTGATAGTGACTTCGCCCGGTTTGTCGTGGGATATAAAGCAGCCTAATGTGTAATTTCGTTTGCCCCGATTACTTTAGCCGTTCTGACATGAAGGAGTAACCAACGCATTTATAATATTATTAGGATACTTATTGATAACCTCTGGTTTTAATTGGAAAATACAACAATTATAATTTAGACTAAAATGTAAGTACAAGCCATTTTCATAAATTTTTTGTTTGTTTACTTCTTAAGCGTGTGTGTTTGGGCTCGCTGCCATCGCAGCGGTAAGTCCCCTCTTTGAGGAGTGGCTTGAGAGACGCTACGGCGTCCTCACCTACCGCCTGACGCAGGTCCTCACCGGACATGGAAGTTTCGGGAGGTACCTGTGTCTGATGGGGCGGGAGGAAACGCCCGGGTGTCATCACTGCGAGGACCGCCCTGAGGACACGGTGGAACACACGGTGGGAGAATGCCCTTCGTGGGCTGAGCACCGCCGTGTCCTCAGGGAAGTGATCGGCGATGGCGACCTCTCGCGTCCGGGCCTAGTGCAGGCCATGATGCGGAGCGAGGGGGACTGGGATGCCGTCTCCTCCTTTTGCGAAGCAGTGATGCTAGCTAAGGAGGAGGCGGGACGCGTGAGGCAGCGAAGCGCTGCCTCCTCGCAACCCAGCCATCGCGAAGGACACACCGGGCGTCGGGGATCGCGAGACGATCTCCGGCCACCGTAAGCGCGGGCCTGCGGACGGCGAGCATGGGTGGCTCCCCGTCCGACCAGAAACAGACCCGAGCGTACGGCGCGTCGCGTTCCGCGCGCGCCTCAAAGAGCCATCAGACCACCACAGATGGGGCCCAATACGGCCGATGCCGATTCGGAGTCGCGGAGAACCTAACGGGTAACCGGGGCTCCGGCTCGACGTGCAGGAGAAGGAACGGGGTGGTTTTTAGTCAGTAAGAGTCTGACACTCCCTCCCGCCTCACCCAGGCGGGGGCAGTCATTCGATGATTTTCCCCCCTTAAAAAAAAAAAAAAAAAAAAAGCGTGTGTGTTAGCTACTACAGGCTCGTACAAAAGAAGTGTGTGGTAAATGGGTAGAGGTTATTTTTCACCACCCTTGCTCTTCTCGTGGGTGACAGCGGGTATTGCACGACACATCAAAATATATGGCCGGTAGCACTCTCTAATAAAGCTGAATCTCTTGAACTGATGTTAATATGTCATGTGTCATGAAAAGGAACGATGTTAACCCTATTCTTCTATTTGCCTTCCTTACGTATAACTTAATCAAAACTTACATACGCTTGTATGAATTTCTCTAAAGAATACTAAAATGTGCATAGTCTCTTCAATTTTGTTCGCAACCAGTCATTATTATGATGTATGCAATAAAAGTCAAGATAAGCTTAAATCACTATAAGGCAGTCAACATTTTAAAATAAATTTTAAAGATAACATAACATAACATAACATCACGCCTTTTATCCTCGAAAGGGTAAGCAGAGGTGCACACAGAATTAACACCCACTTTTAACTATTTATATTATGAGTCCCGTGTAATAGGGGGTGAGCCATATACCGGACCCATTTCCAGACTTTGTACTACTAGGTACTGAGATTTTTTTAAAAGCCATCTACTTAATACTTTGCCCGATCCGGTACTCGACTTGCGACCACTTGGCCAACGAGGGAGTTACACAACAACCTTAAAATTAAATATCCTTCCACATTTATTTAATAGCTATAGTACAAAATATAAATAATCTGTGTAACGTCAGTCACATATACATAACTCTAAGCTAAGCTGAAACAAAGTACTAACTTATTTTGCTGTAGCTTGCATCTAGTACATGCTGAGGGGTGGAGCTCTGTGTAAATGGAAGTGGTCGTCGTCTGGTAATCTCGTCGCAAGTTCTGTTTTAACCCAATTTTTACGACTATGTCGGTAGAAGTAGTTTTGCATCTTATAATTGTGTTGCTGGCTAAAAAGGAAAAGGCTATTTATTCCGATTGATGCGGAATAAAAAAGACTGATTGACGATACTTCTTTATTTCGTGGTACTTTTTTTTTTTTTTTTTTAAGGAGGGGAAAATCATCGAATGGCTGCTCCCGCCTGGGTGAGGCGGGAGGGAGTGTCAGACTCTTACTGACTAAAAACCACCCCGTTCCTTCTCCTGCACGTCGAGCCGGAGCCCCGGTTACCCGTTAGGTTCTCCGCGACATTTCGTGGTACTTGAGGTTATTGACTTACATTATTATAGTGGAGCGCACGTATGTACATTGTGCGGACACGGAACGCTATTTGGTAATAATGTTAAGTGTCGACTTATTTACTAGTAGTTAACGATGTCAGTCCTTATTAAATGAAAGGCGAAGCTATACCTCGGAGGTACCTGTGTCTGATGGGGCGGGAGGAAACGCCAGGGTGTCATCACTGCGAGGACCGCCCTGAGGACACGGTGGAACACACGGTGGGAGAATGCCCTTCGTGGGCTGAGCACCGCCGTGTCCTCAGGGAAGTGATCGGCGATGGCGACCTCTCGCGTCCGGGCCTAGTGCAGGCCATGATGCGGAGCGAGGGGGATTGGGATGCCGTCTCCTCCTTTTGCGAAGCAGTCATGCTAGCTAAGGAGGAGGCGGGACGCGTGAGGCAGCGAAGCGCTGCCTCCTCGCAACCCAGCCATCGCGAAGGACACACCGGGCGTCGGGGATCGCGGGACGATCTCTGACCACCGTAAGCGCGGGCCTGCGGACGGCGAGCATGGGTGGCTCCCCGTCCGACCAGAAACAGACCCGAGCGTACGGCGCGTCGCGTTCCGCGCGCGCCTCAAAGAGACATCAGACCACCACAGATGGGGCCCAATAGGGCCGATGCCGATTCGGAGTCGCGGAGAACCTAACGGGTAACCGGGGCTCCGGCTCGACGTGCAGGAGAAGGAACGGGGTGGTTTTTAGTCAGTAAGAGTCTGACACTCCCTCCCGCCTCACCCAGGCGGGAGCAGTCATTCGATGATTTTCCCCCCTTAAAAAAAAAAAAAAAAAATACCTCAAGTAAAAAAAATAACTCCAGAATTTGTTAATGGCATTAACAAATCGTGAAAATATGAACCTCATAATTATTTATCCGATGAGAAATTTACATTGCACAACTAAACATTAACAACAGCCCAAGAATAACGAATAAATCTACTAATCTAATATCTAAGTCCACTTCAAGAATTTTCCAACTGAACGGAAACTCCATTTCCACTGTGTCAAGGCTAAGTATCACCAAGTCATTTGTAGAAGGTGTCAAATGGAAAGCTTTTCTCGGTACTGTGTTGTACAGCTCGGACGTGCGAGCTGCGTCGGACCCTCTCTTATTAACAGTTTACGGTCCTTCGTACGTGTCTGCAGTTAAACTCGTGGAAGTATTTCGATTCCTCTGTCTCACAAAGATGCTTTAGTTTTCTTATCTATACGTACTTTTTCTTGTATTTGATCTACGTCTTCGTTTTTACCGGTTTGATTTGGTTTAATTTGATTAGAGCTTGAAAATGTTAGTGGTTTTTTTGTTGTGTTCTGGAGACGTTCATAGACTACGATTGCTTGAAGTGTCTTTAACTGTTCAATACAAGATTATGGAAAACAATAAGTTTACCCTCAAAAACTTGTGTACCTCTAAAATCTCAAAAGGTTTTAAAACACATTTAGTGTCATGATTAATTCCACCACATTGATCAAGCAGCAGTATTGAGAAAAATAAGACTGAAATACTAAAGTGAATTCTGAGAACAGCGAACAATTGTTCGGATAGTCACCTAGCTAATCAGGAATCGAGATGAAATCGAACAAAAGTAATATAACTTTCCTTATTGAGTATATTAAGTAAAATCGGACTCTGTCGAACGTATAATTAAGGAACCTCAAAGTTGGTTTAATATAATCGTTTTCTCCACGGATTGTCGGATTAGAAAGCTCGAAGAATTTGTGGTAGAGGATAAAGTCGGAATGGTTTAGATTTATTTTGAAATAGGAAGAAAATTGGATGAAATTATATCGTGATAGAGAATGAATTGAACAGGCGAAACTCTGAGTTGTATTTGAAATACATTACAATGTTATTGTAAATGTAATGGTCCACTTATTGAATCCATATTGAAAAGTCTAGCTTTCAAGTCAAGAACTACTATATATGTACATACTCTCTAAGAGCGCTAGATTAAAATTCTATTTGTTGTTAGTATCATGCTGTTACCGGGGCTCCGGCTCGACGAAGCGCAGGAGAAGCAACGGGGTGGTTTTTAGACAGTAAGAGTCGGACACTCCCTCCCGCCGCACCCAGGTGGGAGCAGTCATTCAATGATTTATCCCTTAAAAAAATACCTGGTAGCAAATAAAATATAATTATCTAATAAACCTAACAGAAAATAAATCTATTCATTAAAACTATCACTAGGTAATTACTAGTTACTATAGGATCATGAGAAAGGAAGAATATCCTTAGCATTATAGCAAAAAATTCGCCAATTTGCTGCTCAAATATTAGAAAAACATTTGTCATTTCAAGAGCAAAATATCATAAATCATCTGTCAGTGATGTTTATATGACTTAATTTGATTTAGATGGGTATTTGAAACGGGATAATAATGGTTTTTTGTCGTTATTCATTTCCCTGATCATTTTGGGGAGTAGATAAATAAAAATGTAGGCTTCAGTATTTGTGGTAAAATGCACGTATGAGAATATTCTCGTATAAGACATTATTTTATGGCATAAGCCTGTAAACGAGCAGACGGATCATCTGATGGTAAGCAATCAGCGTCCCCCATGGACACCTGGAACACCAGAAGCGTTATAAGTGCGTTGCCGGCCTTTTGTGGATTAGGAATTTGAGCATTGTCAAGAATTCAGGGATGTAAATGACCCTCCGGTAACCTCACTCACGTGACGAAACACATTGCTGTTTCACTTCGGTTTTCTGTGAGACCGTGGTATCTGGTACTCCGGTCGAACCATTAGTGCCGAAGCATGACTCTCCCATACATACATACCTATTTATATTTTTATTAAAATTATGGCAAAACCTCTTGTATATAAGAGGACATTACATTTGTGTGTGTGTGTGTGTGTGTGTGTGTGTGTGTGTTTCACGGGCTGTTGGTCACGACATTAGATGGTGACATTAGAAATGAAAAAGTCTTAGCCTCGCCGAATAATAAAAGTAAATAAAAATGTAAACAAAAAAATCTATGAGTCATAAATGTATCATTATTAAATACAAAGTTTTGTTAAAATAACAACATCAGTTTCACAATACCCCTTCGGTTATGGAATTAAAACTCGGTGAACCGTGTTTTGTGCACGGTCGATTGTGCACCAATGTACCATGATAAAATATTATGTGCATAATATATTACTCAGCTGAAGGAAAACAATGAGAAGGAAGCCACACGTTCTCAATAACATTTGACCGGTGTGATGCATGAGAGAGCCGGTGTACCGTCATTTATTCCTAGCTCAAAATGAAAGGAGTTATGCTTTCAAAATAGCGAGGAGTAAACAATGTAATATTTTAGTGTTAGATAAAATTCTGAAAGATGATGCATAATAATTTAGTCAAGTTATTATTTAGGTATGCAGGTAGAAAAATAAAGGTTAATTAAGCTAAACATTGTTAGATCGACACAGTTTTATATCAAGTGGTCTCGGGTTCGATTCCCGGGTCGTGCAAAGTATTACAGGGTTTTTAAAAAAAAAACATCCCAGCAGTAGCACGAAGACTGCAAATGTGCCTGGTATATGGCAATAGGCTTACCACCTATTACATGGGATTTCTAACATAAATAAGTGTAACTATGTATGTATTATGGAGTAATGTAATGTAATGAGTATGTCACTTAATGCCACTGTACACAGTTAAGTGACATAATGTGCTCCTCTGCCTACCCCTTCGGGGATGACCCGAGCGAACGGCGCGTCGCGTTCCGCGCGCGCCTCAAAGAGCCATCAGACCACCACAGATGGGGCCCAATAGGGCCGATGCCGATTCGGAGTCGCGGAGAACCTAACGGGTGTAACCGGGGCTCCGGCTCGACGTGCAGGAGAAGGAACGGGGTGGTTTTTAATCAGTAAGAGTCTGACACTCCCTCCCGCCTCACCCAGGCGGGAGAAGTCATTCGATGATTTCCCCCCCTTAAAAAAAAAAAAAACCCCTTCGGGGATAAAAGGCATGATGTTATGTTATGTTTTATTCAGTAACCATTTCATTGGTTGGCTATAAAATTGTCCACATAGATATTTAAAATGTTTTCACGGTTGGCGCTTTGGCTGGGCAACAGGCTGTGGCGCAACGTATCGCGGTTTCGAATCCCGCACAGAACATCTCTTTGAGTGATCCACAGATTGTTGTTCCGGGTCTGGGTGTCATGTGTATGCGTACTTGTATGTTTGATAACGCACCCACGACACAGGAGAAAATCTTAGAATGAGACAATGTTTGTTTAAAAAGAAAAAGAAACATTAACTAACATTTACATACATGTATATTTAGTCTTTTTTTTTTTTTTTTTTTTTTATGGGGGGAAATCCTCATGGACTGCCTCCACCTGGGGAAAGGCGGAGGGGTGTGCCGGACTCTTACCGGCTAAAACCACCCCAGTGTCTCCTCGCACGTGCGTGCGGGGCCGCGGGAGTCCAAATTCATCCGCAGCCCCGCATTACAGTGCCGGCCCGTAAATCAGGGCCCCGTCACCTGCACGGAGCAGTGCACCACGTGCATCGCCTCAAAGGCGCACGCCGACACCCGCGCGCGCCTTCGACTCGGGTCTATCGATTCGGGGGCGGGGACTTCCCCAAGTCCTTCGCCCCTGGACCCATTCATGGGGGCCGGAAGAGGGCGTTGTCGGCCCTTCTCCTACGCCCGGTGCGCCTTCTGCGGTTGGGAGAGGAAGTCAGTAAGATCTCCCTCTCCCGTTCCGCAGTTTCCTTCTGCGACATCACATCCTCGCAGAAAGACACCACCGCGTCCCACGACTCTGCGCTGTCCACCATCTTCCGCATTACGGCCGGCAGCGACAGATCGCTTCCTACTTCATTTCTGAGGACACGGCGCTGCTCCTCCCAACCTACACACTCGGCGAGCGTGTGTTGCGCCGTGTCCTCCCCGCAATGGACGCAGTGGTGGCACCGGGCGTCCGGCTCCCTCTCTATGCGGCACAGGTACTTGCCGAAGCAGCCGTGCCCCGAAAGCACCTGCGTCACCCTAAACGACAGGGAGCCGTGCTTCCTCCCGAGCCAGTCGTCGAGTACTGGCCGGATCGCCTCGACGGTAGTAAAGCCGGCGGTGGTGCGCAGAAGCCTTTGCCGCCATTCCGCCACTAAGACCTGACGGAGCTCCTCTCGGCGCCGCTCGATTTGGCGCTGCACCGGCCTCGAGCCCCGTGTACGCTCTTCCTCGCGCCATCGGTATAGTGACGCGAGTACTTTCGCCTCTAGGTCCCAGGGCGGGGATCCGGCCAGGACGCAAGCCGCCTCGTAGGAAATCGTGCGATACCCGCGGACGACTCTGACAGCCATCGCCCTCTGCGGTTTTTTCAGAATAGCGAGAGTGTTGGCCGTCAAGTCTAATGCCCACACAGGGGCCCCGTACAGGGCCATGGATCGCACGATTCCCACATACAGCCGCCTACAGGCGGCGCTCGGGCCCCCAAGTTGGGAAGCAACGTTGAAAGCGCGCCCGTCGTACCCATCAGTTTGGGCGCCAGCCGCCGGAAATGGGGTCCGAATTCCCATCGACTGTCGAGCACCAATCCCAGATATTTCATGGTGGACTCGACAGCTATGCGAGCCCCGCAGACCACGATATGCGATCCCGGCGCCGGCGCACGTCGGGGGCCGTGGAACACCATGGCCTCCGATTTGTTCAGGGCCACCTCCAGGCCCAGGCGCCGGATGCGGTTCACAACCTGTGACACCGCAGCCGTGGCTATCAACGTCGCCTCCCTGTGCGAGCTCCCCCGGGCGGTTACGAGCGTGTCGTCCGCATAACACGTCAAGTCAGCGCCCAAAGGGAGCTCACCTCTCAGCACCCAGTCGTACCCAATGTTCCACAGGAGCGGCCCTAAGACCGATCCCTGTGGAACACCGCAAGACATGAGGTGCCGACCGGCACCGTCACGACCCCGATAGGTGACACACCTGCCCTCCAAAAAAGCCCCTACTGTACGGCGGAGGTAGAGAGGCACGCGATGGTATTTTAGTGCCTCTCGAATACAACTCCAGGGTAGGGTGTTGAATGCATTGGAGATATCCAAAGACACCGCCAGCACCACCCCACCCTGTGACACCGTCTCTTCCACCAGGGTCCTCACGCGCATGATGGCGTCTATGGTGGAGCGCCCCTCACGGAAGCCAAATTGATGGTCGTCCAGGTTCGGTCCTTCTCCGCACAAGTGGCTGACGAGGCGATTTGCGATAATACGCTCGAAAAGTTTGCCCGCCTCGTCGAGCAGCACTATGGGCCGATACGCGGATGGCGAGTCCGCAGGGCGCCCTTCCTTCCTGAGCAGGACCAGTTTCCCCTCCTTCCACACACTGGGGAACTGACCTCGCTCGAGACATGACGTGAGAAGCCCTCTCAGCTGGGGCTCTAGCACCTTCAGAGCCAGGACGAGAGCTCGGCCAGGGACGCCGTCGGGTCCGGGCGCTGTGTTCTTAGCCCGAAGTCGCAACACGGCTGCTCTCATCTCTGCTTCTGTCACCTCGGGGACGTCGGTGCTCTCTTCTCCTGGAGAGTCTGTGGCTGACGGCGAACCCATCGCATGTATATTTAGTCTGTATCAACATCACAATTAAGTAAGTAGTGGCCCCCTCACTATAATGTGTTATATAAGGTAGAACACTCATTATTAACGCGGCTGTCTACCCGTCATAATCTAGTGTGTGTACACGTCGTGCGCCCTGCACATTATTGTAATAAATCCAAGTAAAATAAATCCGACTATAATTTAATAATCCACCAACATAACACATACAATTGTCTCATTCAAAGCTAAGCTAAGCTGATAATCATCTACTGCTTACCTTTGTTCTAAGTTAATAGATGTCAGAACAGATTAATACTGCTCAATTTTTTCTCACCGTTCCCAATCATAATGTCTACATTTCTATCCAGTGAAACATTATCACTTAATTTAACAGTCAGTGTAATCTCAAATATCGAACCTTACACTTTTAAGGACTTGAAGTACCATAAATTCAGTTATAAACCGAATTTAAGTGCCATTTTATGGAGTGTAATATATTATAGGGGTGATGCACTTTTCATACGAATGACTTTATGCTTCAGTTTACAGCTTGTTCGAATTTGGTGATTGTTTTATTAGTACCTACGAATACTGTCGTATGACTTCTCAAGTCGGATAAAGTATTATTTAAGACTAGCTCCTCTCACGCGGTTTAACCCGCTCTGCTCGCGTCCTGTTTCTCGTAGCGTGATGTTTTATAGCCTATAGCCTGCCTCGATAAATGGACTAACAACAAAAAAGCGTTTAAACAAACGACCACATAAAGAAACTTATCAGCTTTATACCTCTATAATAGTATAAGATATAAGATATAAGATATAAAGTACTTTATTAAGTGTGCTTCGGCACGTATGGACCGGCTCGACCGGCGTGAAACCACGGCCTCAAAGAAAACCGACGTGAAACAACGCTTGCGTTGTGTTTCGTCGTGTGTGTGAGGTTACCGGAGGCCCAATTACACCTCTCCCCAATCTCCCCAATCCCCGAATCCCTAATAATCCTCAAATTCCCAGTCCCAAAATGTCGGTAGCGCATTCGTAGCACCTCTGGTGTTTCGGGTGTCCACGGGCGGCGATGAACAGGTGATCCGTCGGCTCGTTTCTCTGCTTATCCTATAAAAAAATATCTTTTTACAATTACTCCAAATAACTACTTAAATTTAGTAACTATTTTAATCTTGCAACAAAAATTGGTAAATATTATTAGCCTATGGCCTACTAAAAATCATATAACATCAACATAACATCACGCCTTTTATCCTCGAAGGGGTAGGCAGAGGTGCACATATACCACTATACAATGTTACACCCACTTTTCACTATTTATGTTATGAGTCCCATATAATGGGACTGGGATAATGGGCCTATTGCTATATACCAGGCAGTGGCGTGCAGTCCATATAGGCGAAAAGACTTTGCCTACCTATAAATATCGTGAATATATAACATACATAAAATGTACAAACGCGTTTATTAAAATTCAATAATATAATAAAAGTTTGTAAAAAAACGGCTAACATAAATACGCGCCTTTGTAAAGCAATGAATGCGCCCCGCACGCACCACGCATGCGCTGCTATTCCTTAAATCTTGGCTGCTAGTTGTGACGTCACGAAAGTAATGTACCAAAAGTATGCACCGCGCATGCGTGAAGTTCACGACCATGGTCACGGTACAGAATAACCATTCATAATTATATTACACGATTCCTGTTGCTTGACAAAATGTTTGTAACTAAAAAATTAGAGGACCGTTCGTTCATCACTTGGAAAACGATCGTATTTTATTAAGAATTCTAAAACAATAAAACAGCAACAAGTTATTGTATTTTTAAAAACAATTAAATCCTTAAACGATTTAAATTGATAAAATCTGTATATCGTAAAGTACTGATGAATGGAGTACACCAGCGCCATCTATTGAATTTTTTGTTGAAACTTCTGAACTCGTTCGATATAATGCGAATGTATTTTTATAATTGCGTATTTAACAAATATGTTTTAAGTGTTTTAATTAAAGCTTAAAAATTTTTACGCTTTGTCGGTTTATAGAAATTTTAAACGAGGAGTTGTCTTTATTATTATAAAAGTTAAAAGGAAGTTATTGAAACTTCAAGATGGCGCCATTTACAACGTTTCAAATTATATATGAATGAATGTTTTTTAGTATGAAATATTGGTTTAAGACGATGATGCAATTTCATTTGACTTACTAAATTAACCTTTGTTTTTTTGAAATTAAACGCTGCATTACCTTAATTTTTAGGCTACATTTTTTTTATAATAAACACTCAATTGACTATTGGTAATGACTTCAATTCATTTCCAATGTTTTCGGCCATATTGTTTTCATGTGATGTGCGATCGCTTTGTTTATGTTTTCGTTTAAATTATTAGGAGATAGTTTTAAACACAAGTTGCATAAATGTGTAGTAGTAGTTAAATATATGTGTAGGTTTTTCAAATAGTGTATTTGTTTATCAGTTTCTAGTACAGGAAAGAATATTCCGCTTTGGTTTATCCAGCAAAGTCCCCAAAAGACAACATTTTACATGCGGTAAATTCATAACTTCTTTCCAGCTTACCCTGGCCAAAGTAAATTAGATTTAATGCAACATCCGAAAAGAATTTTTGGGCAAAACGTACTAATTGAACGAAATGTTTACTTAGGATGGTTCGTAGTCTCGCTTAATTAAAATTAAAGTTTTCATATCACATAAAGAGTCTTTCAACAAGGACGGGTCGATGTTAAAATTGAATAAAACAAGATGTGTGTAAGATATTAACCAACTTTATTTTTTATTTGAAAGGTCCATTTATGCCATTATGGATGGAATATGACATCGATTAAATGTCCGCCGCGGCTTCGTATGGCGGCACGAATCTGAGAGGTCCAATTTTCCATGACTGGCATAGATCCGGCTGAATCTTAGCGATGGCCTGCGTTATGTTGGCTTTCAGGGCAACGGTGGAATGTGGCTTATTGGCATAGACTTGCGACTTCAGAAAACCCCACAAGAAAAAGTCTAGCGGAGTCAAATCACACGATCTTGGTGGCCAATTCCCGTCACCTCTGCGAGAGATAACCCTACCTTCAAACCGTTCATGCAGAATGTCGATTGTGTCGTTCGCTGTGTGGCAAGTAGGGCAATCTTGCTGAAACCACATGTCGTTCACGTCCATATTGTTAAATTTAAGCCAAAAAAAATTGTTTATCATTGATCTGTAGCGCTCACCTAGACTTTGAAGGACCACCGCGTTTGCCGTAAAATGGGCGCAATGCTCGCAACGTTTGCAATAAAGTTAATAATAAAATTTGATAATAAAGTTTTATCATTTGCACATGCTGCTCAACCGTGTAACTTGCCATGGTGATTTGGCATCGGCAGCTGAATAAGAAAAATCAAATTTGACAGATGCCGCCAAAACAAAATGGCCACCACAGATTATTAACATCGACCCGTCCTATTTGAAAGACCCTTTATTATTTCTTTGTAAGTGTGACGGGTTTTATAAATAATATACTAAAAATATTGTGTTTAGTAATCATGCTTTTACCAAGTATATTTCAGGACTTTCTCTAATTACGAAGTACGTTTTTCTAATTTTATAATGAACTAGGTTCTAAAGTCACTGGTAGACCAGCGGCTTCGGTCGTGTTCCCAGTAGGCTACATGTGTTACTCTAGGCTATAATCGATCTCAGTTAGACTCTATCTTTCCAGACCATAGTCTGTTCCAAATTTCATTCAGGTGACTTTTCATTCCATTGACTTTGTGTCGTTACCGTTTTGACGTGACTGAGTAACAAACATACACACAAACACATATTTTTACATTTATAATATCGGTTCCAGCTGAGCACTTGGCATTTTTGCGCCGTGTAAAATTTACCATTTTTGTTATTGTATTTCATTCTTCTTGTTTTAATTTATTACGTTTAAATAAGAAATAAGAAATAAATAAGAATAAGAAATAATTTATTCATAAACCAGTTACACTTTTACAATTTGAGCTGTGAAAACTGCACTAGGCATAGCCTGTATCGCGGCTATCAAAAATAATCCGTTTAGCGTTACGAAAATAATCTGCATGCTTATTGTAATATATAATATTAAATGAAAATGTGAAAAAATGGGATGAATGTGTGTAAAGTCTGTGCAAGTGTTTATTAGTGTGTATTTGTTGTGTGTACTGTGTGTAGTAAAATAGGTATCAAGCGTAACCTCGAAGACACTGAACTGAACAAGGAAAGAAAGAAAGGAAAATAAACAATTTTTCTTTGAAAGAAAGAAAAATAAACAAGTTTTCTTTCTTTCTTTCTTACCACGAGGCGAGATAGTGGCCAAACGTGGGCCCACCAAATATAAAAAAGACTGGGCCCATGACACGGTGTATTCGCAAATGCATTAAATCTTGCTGAACAAAAACCCTGTACCTACGAGGATGCAGCGGGGAACTTAACGGGTTACCGGAGCTTCGGTTCGAAGTGCGGAGTACGAACGGGGTGGTCTTTAGTCAGTAAGAGTCTGACACTCCCTCCCGCCTCACTCAGGCGGGAGAAGTAATTCGATGATTTCCCCCCTTAAAAAATATCTCCGAGGATGTTTTAAAAAACATTTATTCTTACGTAGGTAAAAGGTACGCAGTACCTATGTAAGTCGATTACAGAACATTGTCACGTCAACTTTAAACCACCGCTTACTTATCTTTCGGTCCCTAAATTACAATTTCTGAGGTACCTCAATATCAGTCATTGACCTTTGTCATTCATCAAGCTGCAAACGGAAAAGTGAAAAACGTAGATGTAAGAATTTAATACGTATAGAAGTGACATGAATGATTTTAGTATTGTTCTTTTGTCTTTGCTGGGTCAAAAATAAATTATTTTGATTTTTCAGTCCAATTAAATATTGAAAAATGGTTACACTTTCATTTATGGATTTGCCGATATACTTAATTTTCGATTTATTCTACCTCTAGTATTTTCTTTAGATATAAGTGTGCTATTTGACGCGAAAATATGATGACGTCATAAGATGGTATTTCGTACAAAATTCATAGAACAGTATCGTTTTTGACGTTTCAATAAAAGAATGGAGTTTGACTTGTTGTCAACTGCCGTCTTACTTTTTTGAGGGTACGTCTGGTAGAGGGGTATCTGCTGAAATAATACACTTTATTCAATCTGATTATTGACTGCCTCGTTGGCCGACTAACAGACTACTTGTACTTACTGTTTCGTTGACCGAGTGGTCGCAACGTGTGACTACCGGGCAAGGAGCCTCGGGTTTCATTTTTAAAAATTCTAAGTAGTAGCTTGGAGTCCGGAATTGTGCCTGGTATATGGCAATAGGCTCAGCCCTTAGTATGTGGAACTCATATCATAAATAGTGAGTGCCGTAATGTGCATCTCTGCCTACCCCTTCGGGGATAATAGACGTGATGATAATCTAATGTATAATTATTGTCACATCCAGTAATTACAGTTCTATTGTTAGCCATCACCGTCCGTATGCCTGTCACGTTTTTTATATGAATTTAGCGTAAAGGGAGAAGAGTTTGTGTCCCCCATTTTCCTTGTCAGTAGATCTCGAAACGCTGAATTTATGTATTTTGTACGTCATGAGCGTTTTGACTAGTTCTAGACATATCTGCGTTTTTGTTTTGAAAACCTCAAGACGTAAGAGTGGTTTGAATAGATAACTAAGTATTTTACATATATATAATTATGATACGTCTAAGTAATACATGTAATATAATTACGTAAGTCTATTTTTATGTATTTCTCTGGTCTTGACTACGATCTTGAATACGCTTGTTTCTTAAATCGACCATTGTTATTATCTGTGCATCACCCAAAGGTCTGTCTGGAGGAGAATGCCCATGACATAAGCCCACCTTAAACATTAGTGTGTGCATGAAGCCTTTTAAATTAAAAAATAAATTTAAAAACAGTTCTTAAAAAAACAGTTCTCTTGCTAGTAATTCTACCTCAAAGCAGTAAAGGCTAACTGTTAGCAGTCAGTAGCCACACAGGATGAGCCAGCAACTAACTTAGCAACTTTTGACATGCTAACTTCACGATAGTACTGAAACTAGCTGAAATTGTACTCAGTACCCAGCTGACTAACTTTGTTTTCGAAATTTTGTCAGCGACGATTTTTGTGTGTCTGCACTGAGGCTTGCGATCGGAAACATTTAAAAGCATGATGACGCTGCATTGGATTTCGTTTTCTATTTTATTTGTTTTAAGAGATAAATTCGATCGCAGTAGTCTTTTGGAGACCAATTTAATTTAAAATTATACTTTTTGTTTCCATATCCTAATAAATACATCCAAAATGAATGCAGAATAAAAATTAGGATAGAAGAGGAAGAAGACAACACCGAGTAACTATTTTTGTGATAATAGGGTAAATGCCTAATTTTTATTTTAACGTCCGTCTGGTAGATTCTTTTAAATCATTGGACACGTACTTTTTATTTTCTTACAGAAACTAATACTTTCGACGATATATTGATTTGAAATATCGCATCACTTCTATGTACATTTTATATGTAGAATTGACGTTTAAGCCCACTCCTAAACTTTGATTCGTTTTATCTAAGTATTGTTTTATTATACGACAACATAAAAAAATACGTGTCTAATATTTTTCATTACCTAACTTACTGACTAATTAGATTTTTAATTTTCATACCCTGTCATCGTCCCAATTATAATTTATTGTATTTAAAAAGACTTTTTTAAAACAAACCATTGCCCCACTCATTTTCATCAACATTTTCTCCTTTGTCGTGGGTGCGTTTACAAACATACAAGTTCACATACACATGACACCTAGACCCGGAACAACAATCTGTGGATCACAAAAAGAGTAGTTTCGTGAGAGACTCGAACCTACGATATGTTGCACGGCAGCCAGTTACCCAGCCAACGCCAACGGTGCAGTACAATTGAAAGATATTACAAACAAAAGCATAAATATCAATGCTTAAAAAAATTGTAGAAAGACGAGTAGTTGAGTGTATGATTTTAATTCAAGTTTTAAGAACTTTTAATTGCATCAAGCGTTACATTAAAAAAACATTCATTTTGAACACTTTTAGTCTCTTTACAATTTAAAAACCACACGTTAATAAAAAAACACTTGAAGCCACTGGTCCACTGACAAATAAACAACTTACTTAAACCTAAATTAGTTACTATTGTATTAAGTTTGTGTGCCTAAATACAATATAGTTAAGTCTAATAATAGGTTTCTCGTTAGGAACATAAAGATGGTAAGGATAAAATGAGACAGAATACTTAGGCTAGCTATCTAATTTAGATACATCTGAAGTGGCATTAAGATTTGACCCTTACTTTGGGCAATTCAATGATATTTGTAGGGTAAATGGTTGCTAAACCATTTTTGTCTCACAGGTTTAGGTGACTGCTGAGGGAAAGGAGGCTATGGCTCAAAGCAGAAGTATATAGGAACGGAGTGGTTTTCAGAAAGTTGGAGTTTGACACCTCTCGCCTTACATCAGACCGGTTGAAGTCGTTTAATGATTTTCCTCACCCAAAAAAGGTTATGAAATATAAGTCACGCATTTCATGTATGCATTCTAGACTAGCTTCTACCAGCAGCATCGCTCGCGTTCTTGGGGGTAAAAAGTAATCTATATGTTACTTTAGATTTTAATCTACCTCTGTTTCAAATTTCATCTCAATCCCTTTAGCCTGCGGGTAACTTAACATTTGACAAACTTACATTTGCGTTTGGCACAGTAACTGTGTCTAGGGATCGATCCGCACAATTAAGTTTGTTTTTTCGTGTATATACTTTCTCGGGATAAAAAGTACTCAATGTTGTGCGAAGAATATTAAAGTATAATCATATAAAGTTTCATCGCAATCGGGCCGGTAGTTTTTGCGTGATGCGTGAACATACAAACAGACAGACAAACAAAATTTTTTAACACATTTTTGTATCTATTTAGTAAAACCCCTCCACTATTAGTATTGTCAATGTACAGTATTAACACTTCTATAATTTTATTATATGTATAGATCGCTGTTATAAGCGTAACATACACAACAATAGTCGCGCACTTATAAGAATAATACGCATCTCACAGAATTCAATAATTCGATCACAATATTTCACACTACAGTTGCTAACACTACGGTAAAGCTGGTCTCTAGGCATAGAAGACAATATTATTGAAATTTACGCAACACGCCTAGAGAACCGCACCCAATTAACAGCGAAATTGACGGGTCTGTTACAAAATTATACAGCTAATCGAAAATGTGACCGAATATTATGAATACAGAATTATTTACAAACGTAGATTGGTCTAGACGTTATTGGAATGGAAGATCAACCTTTGGCATCACTTAAATTGGTTTCTGATATTTTGTTATCACATTTTCGGACGTTGATTTTAGATTGGCTATAATTTATCTTATGTTATTTTATGTTAGGTGTGTTTTTGTACGCTAGAACTTTGGTATCACGCGTTTATTGAAGGTATGGGCTGATTTTGATGATCTCAGTACCTTATCTTATTTCTTTGTTTGGAAAAAGGTATGTTAGTAAATATCAACTGAAAAACCAAGATTCTTAATTTTTTCTTTTCTCTTTAACCGACTTCAAAAAAAAGGAAAGAAAAAGAAGGTTTTTAGTTTAACCTGTATATCTTTACTTTGGACCTGTTTGTGCGCAATTATCAATAGCGACTTCAAAAAAAAGAGTGGGTTTTTTACCTTCCGTCGGTCATACCGTTCGGAGAGAAAAATCTCTTGCTTTTTTCAAAGCTTAACTTTTTATCGTTTACGTTATTAAACATGGTGTTAAGGTTTAAGCTGTATAGGTGACTTTTTGACTCTTTTTTTTTAAGGGGGAAAATCATCGATTGACTGCTCGCGCCTGGGTGAGGCGAGCGGGAGTGTCAGACTCTTACTGCATAAAAACCACCCCGTTTCTTCTCCTGCACGTCGAGCCGGAGCCCCGGTTACCCGTTAGGTTCTTCGCGACTTTTTGACTTCAGAGTCTAGTCCCAACAATACTTTATTGGGAGTTCAAAATATGATAAATTAATACAAAAAAAACAAACAAAACACGATCACGAAATATTAATAGAAGAAAGACCAGGTACGAGGAACAGTAACTTTATTTTTACTTGAGAGTCCAAACAACCAACAATTTTCTTCAAATGCAAGAGTTTTCTGATTACTTTAGTTCAATATGGAAATGTACACAGTTTCTTTAAACTGTGGCTGTTCAATTCGACTGCGTTCCTGTTCGTATCATTATTTATTATTATTGTTTTCATTCTACGTTCACTGCTTTTGGTCCAGACTCTGTTACGGGTCCGTTGTTTATTTTACTTAGGCCATGGATTTCTGACATTTATTCGTTGAACCAAGTCGAATTTTCGCCTTATTGTGAGTAATATCGCCCCATTATTGGACCTATTGAGGCCTCCTAGATGATATATTGATATTACTTAGCTAAAGTTTTTGGTAAGGGATCGGCACGGTGTAAGTTATGGCGACAATGGCTTTATTTAAAATGCTTTGGACATTGTTACCTTTTAATTCTTTGTGTATTTGTTTTTTAAGTGCATATATGTCAACAACGATTAATTTAGAATTAAGTTAAAGACTCCGTTTCTTTGGTCCCAGATGTTTGATATTATAGAGAAACGACTGAAAAAAAAATTACCAGCAAGAGTTTTGTTAGGTCAGTGAATTGAATAACATTCTACTTTATGGCCAGTAATATAAATTAAATAATTCAGAAATCATTATTTCAGGTTTAGTTGCATAAAGAAACTAGTAAGGTCGCCAGCAGGTTCCCATTTATCCCCAAGCGGTCACCGGTGACCGCTCTCCACTAACTACACTAGACCATAATAAAAACCTTATTTCTGATGTTTAGAGAATACTTTTGTATGAAGAAATTTATTTCAACCTATCCGTTTCTAACAAATTCTCTATTACATTTTCATCTTCATTGTATTGTATTACGGGTTTTTTTTTAAATCTCAGTCTTGAATTGCCCCGGTATATGGCAATAGGCTCATCCCCTATTACATGGGACTCAAAACATAAATAGTGAAAAGTGGGTGTTACATTGTACAGTGGCATTAAGTGCCGAAATGTGCATCTCTGCCTACCCCTTCGGAGATAAAAGGGCGTGATGTTATGTTATGTTATTATCAACTTTATTGTATTGTAAATTACGTGAATATACTGAGAAAAGCTCTACTATTTTCGAACCACAGAGGGGTTCTTCCTCATGACCATGTCGCGCAGCCTACACTTAGTTAATTTGGTATGTCTCACGATAGTTAATATAAAAACATTTATTGTATTACACGATTTAAAAAAAAATCTCAATCTTTAATTGGGCCCGGTATATGGTAATAGGCTCACCCCCTATTAGGTACATGGGACTAATAACATAAATAGTGAAAGGTGGGTGTTACATTGTACAGTGGCATTAAGTGCCGTAATGTGCACCTCTGTCTACCCCTTCGGATATAAAGGACATGATGTTATGTTTATTATATTGGTATAAAGTCGAAAATCCAATGGATAAAATTGATAGTTTGGTGTAGGTTACTAAACAAAGCACCCTAATGATGTATGTAAATAAAATACAATTGTAAAACAGGTAAGTTTATTTCTATAATTTCATTTTTAAAAACTGCTGTTGATATTGGGCATCAATGATTTGTTGTGAGTCATGAAGGGTTTGATCACATCATCATAACTGCCTGAGAACTGCATCGTACCTGCGAAAAACAACAACATTATTAAAACAATATTACTAGGTGAAATACTTGAACATTTTTACGTAAAAAACATAATAGTTTGGAGTGGTCGGAAGGGCGACTGCCGGGCAAGGGGTCTCGGGTTCGATTCCCGGGTCGGGCAAAGTATTACGGGGTTTTAAAAAAAAAATTCAGTAGTAGCACGGAGTCTGGAAATGTGTCCGGTATATGGCAATAGGCTCATCCCCTATTACATGGGACTCATAACATAAATAGTGAAAAGTGGATGTTACATCTGTGTGCACCTCTGCCTACCCCTTCGGAGATAAAAGGCATGATGTTGTGTGGAACTCTTTTTACAATAATTTTTCTTTGTTTACAGTAGGATGTAGTTAAACCATTTTAACTTATGTTAATAGGACGGTTAGCGCAGTGGCTGAACAACTAATTGCTGCGCAACGTCTCATGGTTTAGATTTAAGTTATCTAATACCTTTAAATTTGTCTTGTATATATAATTATTTCAACGATCTCGAAAACAGCTTTTTTATGGTATAAGCCGGTAAACGAGCAGACGGATTACCTGATGGTAAGCAATCGGCATCGCCCATGGACACCTGGAACAACAAAGGCATTACAAGTCCGTTACCGGCCTTTTGGGGATTAGGAGTTTGAGGATCATTGGGATTCAAGAATTGGGGATATTGGGGAAGGGGAGGGTAATTGGGCTATCGAATTTTTTAATTTTTTTTAATCAGGGTGTTTTTTTTTTAAGTATAGGGGTTAGAGGGCGTTAAATCAATTTAGCTAAGTTTAAATTTCGTTTTGTCCGTGTTTTTATTGAATAAACACTTATACGGTTAAAATACCTTAGAAGGGAAAGCGGACGCTTGCTATGCAGTACTTCCCGAGTTCAAATCTCGGTCCGAATGTTTCTTTTATTTTATACTTTTGTTATATTAAATTTTGCATTTTCTTCTATATTTGTGAGATTTCTATAAGTGTGGGAGAGCCATGCTTCGGCACGAATGGGCCGGCTCGACCGGAGTGATACCACGGCTTCACAGAAAACCGACGCAAAGCAACGCTTGCGTTGTGTTTCGTCGTATGAGTGAGGTTACTGGAGGCCTAATTACCCTCCCCTTCCCCAATCTCCCCAATCCCTGAATCCCCAACGATCCTCAAACTCCCAACCCCCAAAAGGCCGGTAACGCACTTGTTACGCCTCTGGTGTTCCAGGTGTCCATGGGCGACGCCGATTGCTTACCATCAGGTTATCCGTCTGCTCGTTTACCGACTTATGCCATAAAAAATAAAACCGAGCAAAGCTCGGTCATCCATGTATAATTAATATTGAAAATGTAGTTAGTTTTGTACGAGCTACTAATTAAGATATATTTACGTACCTACCACTGATTATTATTGGAAATATCATTTTTAATATGCGTCGTTATATTGATTACACTACTCTTGCACTACATAAATATTATACTGATAAAATATAAAATGATAATTAATAAACACTAAGATACCGGACGTTAGTCGACATCTATATAGTTGTTCCTCGTGAGTTCGTCTGCGTAGAATATGATTTCTGTATTATCCCATGTATTACCTAAGTCAGCCTATGCCCTGCCTGTGTTTCAGTGTAAATAACGGACAAATATCCAAACATTCCAACAAAGTAATATTCACAGTTATAATATTAATAACATAACATCACGCCTTTTCACCCCCGAAGGGGTAGGCAGAGGTGTACATTATGCTACTGTACAATGTAACACCCACTTTTCACTATTTATGTTATGAGTTGCACCATGTAATAGAGGGTGAGCCTATTGCCATATACCGGGCACAATTCCAGACTCCGTGCTACTACTACTGAGAATTTTTTTGAAAAATCCAGTAACTCTTTGCACGACGCGGGAATCGAACCCGAGACCCCTTGCCCGGCAGTCGCACTTGCGACCACTCGGCCAATGACGCAGTCAACATTAATACTAATTTTAAAAATGAGAAAGTTTCATATTATATTATTATACGATAATAATGTGATTTATAATAAAAAAAAATGAGAATTAAAAAAAATTGGACACAACAACTCTCTATTAAGTACCTATATTCATAAAAAATGATTGATTTGTACATTTGATGTATAACTTCTGTCAAATTATACGACAGGAAAAAGGCTTTGTAACGATTGACCCGATTATGATCGTTTTTTTTACTAAGAAAGATGTATTGTTTATCAAGAAGTAAATTTTTTTCTTCTAATTAATTTTAATCTTTAGTTGTATACCTACATTTAATTTAGTAATAGTTAGTTTTAACTTTAGTTAAGTTTTTATTTGAATAAATGATTATTAACCAGCCCCGTCAAGAAGTGATATAAACATACATAAGCCGGGGTTTTTTTTTTTAAGGGGGGAAAATCATCAAACGACTGCTCCCGCCTGGGTGAGGCGGGAGGGAGTGTCAGACTCTTACTGACTAAAAACTACCCCGTTCCTTCTCCTGCACGTCGAGTCGGAGCCCCGGTTACTCGTTAGGTTCTCCGCGACTCCAAATCGGCATCGGCCGTATTGGGCCCCATCTGTGGTGGTCTGATGGCTCTTTGAGGCGCGCGCGGAACGCGACGCGCCGTACGCTCGGGACATAAGCCGGGGTAGAAAGCTAATGTTATAATAAATTATATAATATGATGTAGAAAGCAGTACTTCTGGACAAGATGCGGCATTGTCCGAAAATTCCTCTCTCTGGAGCCCTGACCACCGGTAGGTTAGATTTCTCACTTTACTCATAAGCTACTGCTTTTTGTATTATTTTAAATTATTTATTTAAGTTTTCATTGTCTTCTTCTTGTTTGTTTGTTTTGTTGTTACACACTGTGTCATATGTTGTATTTATTTCTCCTTTCGCAGGGCTGCAGGAAGAAATCCCATAAGGGATATACAGTACCTATGTACCTCTGTTTTATTATAATATATATTTTTTTCTGTGTATTGTCTGTGTTGTGTACATGAATAAATAAATAAATAAATAAATTTAAAATTATTATAGATACTAAAGTAAAAATAAACTTACTAGTAGTCGTCGTTTGGAAAACAGTGACCAGCCTTCTTATAATATCCATCTGGACAATCTCCGATTTTTATCCCCCCGGGAACGGCGAGAGCGGTTGAAATTATTGCAACAAGCACGGCCAGAGCAAAGAGGTAGAACTTCATGTTTATAACATTATGTCCAGTTATCACGACTGCTGGTAATTATATACTAATTTTGTACTGTGTTATATAATTGACTTAGTCTCATTTATGACTGCCAATGTAATACTTATACCTCTAGATATCAAGTCTTCATTTAAACGTTAGTCATTCTGTTTGAACACTTACTAAAATGTTTTAACAAGAATGATAAATTTCAAACTTTTTTTTTATTTTTTTTCTTTATTTAATAAATTGTCAAGCGTCAGACGTGACAGTCTACAACTGTAAAGTGTAAGGAGCTTATAATCTTGGTTTTCAGATGGGTTGGAGATTGTAATCTATAAGGTTCAGGTTTATTAGAGTGTGCTTCTGCCCAGTCTCAGTTATATGTGAAGTCTCTTTGTTAACTCCTACAGCATTTGGAACCCTCGGAAAGAATATAGGTAGTCGTAATAAATTAATTTGAATTCTTACACCATCACTACGACCTGGCATAATTTCATTTTATAAAAACAAACACAATGTTATTTTTAAAGGAAAAAATATCAAATATCAAATGACACGCATCAATGAGAAATGATTAAGTAAATCGAAATTTAAAAAGAGTATGGTTTTTGATCAAAGACACGGGTTTAACATATAGCAAAAATGTTATAATAATTATTATCGTAAGATCACGTTATGTGACCCTAGTAATCTGTAGGAAAGAGCGAGAAGAAATTAAACACTTATTTTTATGATTCCGGGTCGTACTGAGGAACGTGTCGTAAAGTCTTTCGATGTAATTAATTTATACTGAAATATGTACATAGGGAAAAAACCTGGTGCTCTATGACACTATTGTACCAATCCGTCTCCAGAACCGCTACCCATTGATGATGGAAAATTGCCACTTGGAAAACGTGGTGTTTAAAAGGTGGTTAAAAGTACCAAACCTCAAAAAAGATTGGAGGTTTTGAGTTTGTACGCATGTATGTATGTATGTAAGGTACGTCTATTCGCAATTATCTTGCGATAAGCTAGACCAATGTTGATACGGTTTTCAGCAAAGTATTTGCTACATTTAAGAACAAGTTTTAGTGTACTAATCGACATATTTCTTTTTTTAAACATTGCCCCACACTAGGATTTTCTCTTGTGTCGTGGGTGCGTTTACAAACATACAATTTCACATACACATGACACCCAGATCCGAAACAACAATTTGTGGATCACACAAAGTGTTGTTCCGTGCGGGAATCGAACCCGCGACACGTGCCCAGCCACCGCACCAACCGTGCAGTCAATTATTATTATTAATTATTAACCGACTTAAAACAAATAGAAGGAGGTTGTAGTTGATTTTTTAAACATGTAAAGTTTATTTGTATTATCGATATTAAATAATGTTTGAAATATTAAAAAAAAGTATTAATTAGTATCTGTCGTGTCGCCTCGCAAACAAACCACGGAACTAATTAGCGGCTTGCAACTAATTTCATTAGGTTCGGACATTATTCTAAATTGTGATTGCTTCATTCCAGTTCAATTTAGTCCCTCAGTACCTGCTATATTTTCGATTTTCAGGATTCTCATTTATAACGTGAATACGATGCTTGGTCCATTTTTATGGTGTAACTAACACATAACAGATTAAAAATCAATCAATATCAGAAATAATATATTTGCAAAAAATGTAGGTAACAAATTTAATAATTGTGTTGTTATGTTACATATGGAGACTTCCGGTACATTTTGTCTTACGGCATACAAAATTATTGAATTAATTGAATACATTGTCTACATAACTTGCTACATTTACATCTAGTTAACATTTCTATAATTATGTATATGAAATTGAGACACATATCGATCGACATAGAATTACAATTAACAGTTAATCGAAAATAGCATTATATATTCATTATATATAGAGGCTGCCTCCTTGGCCGACTGCGGGGCAAGGGGTCTCGGGTTCGATAACCGGGTCGGGCTTTTAAATATCTCAATAGTAGCACGGAGTCTGGAAATGTGCCCGGTATATATATAGGCTCACCCCCTATTACATGGGACTCGTAACATAAATAGTGAAAAGTGGGTGTTACATTATAAGTATAGTGGCATTAAGTTCCGAAATGTCCACTTCTGCCTACCCCTTCGGGGATAAAAAGGCGTGATGTTATGTTATGATATTCACTATTATAGTGGAAAAAAACATAGGTATTGCTAGTATAATGATGGCGAAAAGGAAATAAGATAAATAATAAAAAATCCATTTGTGGAACGTCTACATTTTTAATTCTGTAATTACATTTCTACAAACTACTGTCGATATTTAAAATCAATGACTTGTTGTGAGCCATGAATGGTTTTAACACATCATCACAGGTACCTATTCATAATAAATAATATTATAGTCGTCAGGCCTGCAAAAAAAAATAACACTGTTGTAGGTAACTGTACAAACTATGCAATCTATTTACATCTGAAAATAAACTTAAAAACTAACACAATTACACTAACAAATCTATACACATACATTTATATATATATTTACATTTTGTACGGAATACATAATACTTCCTTACCAGTTGGTCGATAAAAATTCCATCGATAGTCGATAATTGTAATCCTATCGACAACCCTCATCACTAATTACCAATATAGTTATAACTATCGATAGCTACCGATGATCGCTTACCGATGCGTGTGCGCATAACTGTCAAACCAGTCTTGCCGAGATTTTGCTACGACGCGCATAGATAATTCTTCCACTTGCTTAAAGCTATAAAAATTACGTTAATTCTATCGCAAATATCTTCTATCTATTCCTTACTACTTCTAATACTGACTGTCTTCTCGCTATCTCTGTGCTGTGCTTATAAGTGCTTGTGACTTTCCTACTGTGCCTTCTGTACTACACGTGTGTCGGATCCATCGAATAAACTTGGTGATACGTGAGTCGAACTTTTATTTACATCACGAAATACCCGACACCATCAGACTACTCATCTAAACAACCATACTGTTTATAACAATTAGGTGGAAACGACAAAAATATACATAGAGATGTACTTTAGAAAATAGTTGTTACTTATTTTTTATAAAGTATTAGTTATTGCCCGCAGCTACGAACGCATTAAATTCGGCGTTATTATGCATAATTTCTCTTGAATAACTATCTCTTAAAAAACTCCCCATCAAAGTCTGTAGCGAAGTTTTAAAGATATAAGCATGTAGACACTCAGACGGCGCAAAGCTACTTTGTTTTATATACTTTGTACTGAAGTCTTGTAGGAGCAAAAACTAATAATCATAATTATGATAAACTAGCTGAACCCGCAAATTTATGTGTGACTGCGTTTTAATAAAATAAAAGTAGCCTATGTTACTCTTCAGTACATAATCTTACGGCCAATAAAACCCATCAAAATCCAGTCCAGCCATTTCAGAGATAGGCCAGTACAAACATACAGACAGACAGACAAAATTTTTAATAAATATTATACATATACAAAAAAGTAATAATTTCAATATTACAAACAAACATTGCAATTTTTTTTATCTGTATAGGGGTATAGTATAATAGATAACAAGGCTTTCGCAGTAGTTGGGCAACTCACTGCTGCGCAATGTGTCGCCGGTTACAGTTTCGCCTTAACGAAAATATAAATACGCAACAATAAACAGCACTCTTTTTTAGACGCCTTTGTACTTGCTACTATCAAACTAGTATATTTCGGCAGGTACAATTTAATATTATCATTTATACTCAAAAATTATATATTTAAACACAGACCCGTTATATCACTTATAACTCACTTAGGTACAAACTTATCTATATGTAATGTAGAGGTAGATTAATCACGTTCAAACACAGGATGGCTACTGTTAACCATTGAGGAGTTCTCTTTACACTGCTTTATCTCAGGCCCTCAATGACAATCACAGCTTATCTAGGTGCAAAAATCAATACAGGCAAATTAAGCAAGCTAGGTAACTAACTATTGTTAATTCCGGAGGAATTTCAGACAGTCTACTGACTTTTAGCTCTAACATCAGATCAACTCACTCAAAGTCACGGGTAAACATATAGTAAAAAATGATAAACATAGGTCACTGCATCTGACCTTACTATAGATATAAGGAGGAAAAATTTTTGATTTATTTTAATGTTATTAACTTCTTTGTAAGACTGACTGTAAGACTTCTTTGTTTAAGTGTGGGAGAGCCATGCTTCGGCACGAATGGGCCAGCTCGACCGGAGTGATACCACGGCGTCACAGGAAACCGACGTGAAGCAACGCTTGCGTTGTGTGTCGTCGTGTGAGTGAGGTTACCGGAGGCCCAATTACCCTACCCTTCCCCAATCTCCCCAATCCCTGAATCCTCAACGATCCTCAAACTCCTAATCCCCAAAAAGCCGGTAACGCACTTGTAACGCCTCTGGTATTCCAGGTGTCCATTGGCGACGCCGATTGCTTACCATCAGGTGATCCGTCTGCTCGTTTAATGGCTTATGCCAAAAAAAAGACGTCCTGAACAGTTTGTAAGCTTTTTCAAATTTCGAAGTATTTACATACCTACAAAGAGAAGAGAGTGTGTCAGAGGCATGCGTCATTACAAGTACGCCAGTTCGAGCGGTGTGATAGGCACCACGGCCTCTCAGAATGTTTTACGCGGTGTGAAACAAAATTTAAGTTGTATTTCGCCATGTCGACGACGACGGTTACTTACCGGGCAGTAAACGAGACGATAGTTCACCACCTGTGTGCTTACCCTTGAAACCAATTTCAATGTCAATGCGATTTCAAGCTATTAAATCTTAATAAATATTGTCTAAACTATACAACTCCTATCGCGGCTGTTAAAATAGCATTCAGAGTCGGAGTATAAAACCAAACTCAAAACCATTTAGTTCATTGAATATGCTAATAATAATATGCAGATACAATGGACGCTAATGTTGCAACTTAAAAATACGAAATATTGCCCCACAATACGATTTTTTTCTATGTACTAACAAGTTCACATATACCTACATAACACCCAGACCAGAAACAACAATTACTATTTTCACATAGTTCCTCCGTGCAGGTATATTGTGTAGAAAATATTCGTTGTGTAGATAATAATCATCAAATGAAACCATATTCAGGAAGAAAACAAGACATTGAAAGTTCAAAGGTAGTCAAGAAGCTTGGACGCTGAGCTGTAATCAATCATTAGCACGATGATCCGGCATCACCCTGTCTGATACGCCACACCATCAATCAAACGGGAACTATCCAGGATACAGAGTAACTAGATGAGGCACTGATTAGCCGAATTGAGCTTTATTAGAATTTTTTAGGAATGTAATTAACTAAAGTCACGGGTTTCTCACGTGAATATACTGAGAAAAGCTCTACTAGTATTCCATACCATAATCTATCCCTATTGTCGCGGAAAACCTAACGGGTTACCAGGGCTCCGGCTCGAAGTGCAGGAGAAGGAACGGGGTGGTTCTTAGTCAGTAAGAGTCTGACACTCCCTCCCGCCTCACCTAATCGGGAGCAGTCATTCGATGATTTTCCCCCTTAAAAAAACAATCCCTGTTCAAAATTTCAACGCGATTCCTTCAGCTGCTTTGACGTGATTAAGTAACAAACAGTAAGTAACAAACAATTTGACTATATTACTAATTATCTTAATATCATATACCTCTAATATGATATGGCTGCCTCGTTGGCCGAGTGGTCGCAAGTGTGACTGCCGGGCAAGGGGTCTCGGCTTCGATTCCTGGGTCTGGCAAAGTATTACTGGGTTTTAAAAAAATGCTCAGTGGTAGCACGGTGTCTGGAGTTGTGCCCGGTATATGGCAATAGGATCACCCCCTATTACATGGGACTCATAACATAAATAGTGAAAAGTGGGTTTTACATTGTACAGTGGCATAATGTGCATCCCTGCCCTCCCCCTTCGAGCATAAAAGGCGTGATGTTATCTTATGGGGAACTACACAAATATTTTTTCCATGCAACGAATCCGTGATAGAAAGAATAGTATAATCCATTGCCCAGTCGTGCCAAACGTTGCAAAAAATTTTTAAAAACTGATTTGTTTGTTTTGAACGTTTTAAATCTTGGAATTGTCTGTCTGTTTAGATAATTCTTTTATAAACTACGTATTAAAAAACCAACTCCAATCCCCTCTTTTTATAGTCCGTTAATTAATGTATTAAAATGTTTTCTTATGTGTAACAAACACGTTTCTGATTACCGCGTCAAAATCGATACAGCCAATCGCGAGATATTCGCGCACAAATATACATAAATACAACATGCAGGTAAAACTGAAAACCTACTTCTTTTTTAGTCGGTTATAAATATACCCGGATTATAATAAAGAGTCCACTGCCTTAATTTCGTTTAAGAGCACCATTAGGACGCCAGATAGGAAGCTAACAGAAGTGCAAAATGCTGATTTTTTACATTTCTCTTTGTTTATACAGCGAGTAAAATAAATTTAATAATACCTACTATGTAAAGGGAATAGGGCCATAGTTGTTTAAGTTTATAATATAAAAATGTTGACTCTCATTAGTATTATAACCACATAACTTTCGTAAGACATTGTAATGATTAAATTAATTACTATTTTTGTCGGAATACCCACATAACTATTTGACAAGGAAACAAGGAACTCGACTAGGTGGTTAGTTGTTCATTGTTATTGTAGTAGTAGTTAGTTAGTTGTCAAAGTAGATGTAGTATAATTTATCATTACAAATAACAATAAAGCTGAACATAACATAACATAACATCACGCCTTTAATCCCCGAAGGGGTAGGCAGAGGTGCACACAGAAGTAACACCCACTTTTCACTATTTATGTTATGAGTCCCATGTAAAAGGGGTGAGCCTATTGCCATATACCGGGTATATAATAAAGCTGAAGTCTCCTCGAAATCTCCCAATCTAGAATGCACTATTTGAATGAAAGAGGAACAAGCAAACAAACAAACTTTTGCATAATATTGTGTGTAAAGTCAATAATTTACATGCATATAATAAAAATTATACGTCAAGATTTGCTAATTATGTTTGCCTTTGGTTTATCTATCTGTTTCTTTTTACATAATTTATGAGGATTTTCTCCTGTGTCGTGACGTGGGTGCGTTTACAAACATACAAGTTCACAAACACACGACACCCAGACCTGGAATAACAATCTGTGGATTCTACAAAGAGTTGTTCCGTGCAGGAATCGAACCGGCACGTTGAGCGGCAGCCAGTTGCACAGCCAGCGCGCCCACCGGGCAGTCAATTCACCTGTATACTACCTGATCTATAGGACTATATGATTATATTTTATACTTTCTAGATTTTGATACAATATTATCCCAAAATGACCAAAATGGCCACAGATGGGGCCCAATAGGGCCGATACCGATTCGGAGTTGCGGAGAACCTAACGGGTAACCGGGGCTCCGGCTCGACGTGCAGGAGAAGGAACGGGGTGGTTTTTAGTCAGTAAGAGTCTGACACTCCCTCCCGCCTCACCTAGGCGGGAGCAGTCATTCGATGATTTTCCCCCCTTAAAAAAAAAAGTCCCAAAATGACCTTGACAAAGGGTCCGAATAGATTCCGATCAAACATTCCAGTGTATTTAGTGAACCAGAACCGTTTTGATGTACGGAATAGTCTTCCACTTAATAACACAAAGGGTGTATGTGGAATCATGCGAAATAGAGGACGCTATTGATTTAGTCAATATCCCGTGTGATCGATACGAATGAAGCATTTTGAATTAAATAATTTGAACATACTTTGAAAACGGTTTTTATGTGGCTTTGATTTAAAAGAGAAACTTGTAACTACTACTAATAGATAAGATATTTATTTTGACTGTATCTTTAATAATTATATTACTACTTTTGTTCATTTATTTATATTTACAGTCAGAACGGTTTGAGAAACCAATTGCAGTACCTGGTGATAACACTCATTTTATTATGCTTTCGTTATCAAAGGGTAAAACCAGGACCCAGATACTAAATCACCGTTGTCCATCCATCTGTCTCACTCAAAGGCTGATCTTTAAAACGTCCATATTCGACTTTATGACTTACGATCTTTCTTATACGTATGCTAAATGATAATTTGACAGGTGCTGTATTAAAATTAAATACAACTCTTCAAAACTTATTAAAAGCAAAACTTTAGTTGAAATTGTAAAAGGTCACTTCCAGTATACATACGAACATAGTTCTATGGCTGAGTCGGTACTGACGTACAATCAGATGATCGCAGCGTATTCAGACTGCACGTGAAAGCATACGGTACCGTCCATAGTTAGCAATTGGAGGCTTAATTAGCCTGTCTATCTATCGTATCTTTTCAGCATGACGCTATAAAGATACATCAGACTGTTAGAAATGAATGCTGAGAGATTCTGCTGCTTTAAATGATAATTCTTTACGTCTTTGCATACAAATAATTTTATTGGCTTTTACTTAAGGAAATCGGGCGAAATAATATACTTGGAATGTTTTTTGTCTTTATAATAACTATCACGAGGCATATGTATATCATGACTGCACAGTTAGCGAATTAGTTGGGCAACTGACTGCCGCGCAACGTGTCGCGGGTTCGATTGCCGCACGGAACAACTCTTTGTGTGATCCATAGATTGTCGGTTCGGGTCTGGGTGTCATGTGAACTTGTATGTTTGTAAATGCATCCATGGCACAGGAGAAAATTCTAGTTACTAATTTGGCTGCGCGACATCGCCGCGACCGCGCACGCCGCTCACGTGAAAGAGCCCCTCTGAGGATCGATACTTGTAGAGCTTCTCTCTGTACATTCACTTACCCACGATTTTTAGTAATGTCTTTGTTGTTAGTTATTCCTAAAAATCATATTTCTATAGTTGAAGAATTAGATTTCACTAGTTTTTTTTTCGTATTTATCTCATAATATCAAGATTTAAAATCTCGCAGATTCTATAACTAAACTAATAATAATATCAGACCTCAGCTTAGTGTTTGTTAGTTATTAAAACAATGATTTGATATATGATGATATGATATAACATCATGACTTTTATCCCCGAAGGGGTAGGCAGAGCTATACATTATACCACTGTACAATGTAACACCTACTTTTCACTATATATTATGAGTCCCATGTAATAGGGGGTGAGCCTATTGCCATATAGGGCACAACTCCAGACTCCGTGCTACTACTGAGAATTTTTAAAAACCCTGTAATACTTTGCCCGACCCGGTAATCGAACCCGCACTTGCGACCACTCGGCCAACGAGACAACGAGTTTATTAAAACAACTACTTGAACAACGAGACAATCTAAACTTGCATAGCTAAATAAGAAAAGAAAATCTATTTAAAGTAAGGTGAAAACTGGCTTCGATAGTCTAGTTAAGATTTATCAACTTTATGAATAGTTTAAAGAAATATAGCTGACCTGGATTCTCTCGCATAATGTTTTTTTAACTTTTGAAAAAGTTCCTCATACAAAAAGAATGCTAGGATTCTTATTTCCGTTCGAATCGTGAATAATCTATCTTGAGTTGTTGGGTAGCATCCAATGTAGTTCATTCCGATATATTTCTTTTTATAATGCAGCTACTGGTCTTAAATTTAAGAATGTTGTGGTTTTAAAGATAAAGATTATTGTAGTTCAAAATCAAATGTTTGTATTTGGATTTGAAACGTGTTAGTTATTATTATTGAATAGAAAATAACAAAACTTATATTAATCTGTAGTCGGGAGTATTTTCATAGAGATGCGACCTTAAAACCTTCAAGAAAAGACCGTATTCCTTTGTAATAGGCCGGCATCGCACCTATCTCCTCTAGTGTTGCGGGTGTCCATGGGCGGCGCTGATCACCATCAGTTGAACGTCTGCTCGTATGCCTTCTATTCCATAAACAACTAGTTTTTTTTTCAATATTATAACTACTTGGAATGTTAAAAAAACGTAAATACGATAGAATTGAGAACCTCCTCCTTTTTTGAAGTCGGCTAACTAATAAGCGAAAAGTTGCTACATGAACAATTTTATGAAAATGTTCTTCTAAGACCAATCTCATAATTTTATGTGACATGAAATTCGTTCGGCGAACTAACGCTCCCAAATATAAGGGACATAAGAGGTTGACTTTATGGCAGCTTAAAGTGCTTTCTGACCGTCGTTTTCTTTTTCAATCGAATAAAACTAGCCCCAAAGGTCCATAGGCCACCTGCGACCTTTGCATGATGCAATCAAAACCTTCTTATGTTATCTTTGACCTTTTATTGGCTAATAAGTTGAAGTATCTGTCCGTAGGTCAAATTACAATAAGTTTTTAAAATGGAGATCATATTGTTCGAATTCTTTCAAGTACGATTGTGAAGCTTTTAGTCCGAAGGCAGGAAGGTTTTTGAGTATCTGACTAGTCCTTTTGTATTAAATACCACAGAGGCTCAGTAGGCTGCGTGACATCGCCTCTCATGAGGAAGAACCCCTCTGTGGTTCGAAATTAACATAGCTTTTTTCAGTATTTTGACGCGATTTTTTGTTAATTTAGTATGTCTCACGATAGTTATTACGGTAATTCTATTGTTAAGAAAGTTGAAACAAGAATCTTCTTGAATATCATCCTTGAATTAGATGACGTAGGACTGGCAGATCACACAGCT
This sequence comes from Spodoptera picta, assembly GCA_038387885.1. Classification (NCBI taxonomy): domain Eukaryota; kingdom Metazoa; phylum Arthropoda; class Insecta; order Lepidoptera; family Noctuidae; genus Spodoptera; species Spodoptera picta. Next base: position 546,635 of record JAZHFQ010000493.1, on the reverse strand, counting down.
TACTCTTGAAACCAATCTTAATGTCAATGCAATTTCAATACAATAAAATCTCGATAATTTTTCAATGTTAATACTATAGAGGTACAATCCATATGGCAGCTGTTTAAATAGAATTTAGAGTACGGAATATAAAACATGCAATACTCAAGAGTACAAAATTTCACAATACCAATGTCGATCGATCGGAATTGGATTCAAGAGTAAACCCCTTGATAGGTGTACTGCCGATATCACTGGGGAAAGACATTTGATGCAAGTTGTGATTTGTTGTTAGGTATTTTTTTAAGGGGGGAAATTCATCGAATGACTTCTTCCGCCTGGGTGAGGCGGGAGAAGTGAGTGTCAGACTCTTAGGCCCGTATTAATAAACCGATATCAGCGTAAGAGCGAGATGTTAAGATCCTGTTTGATATTCCGACATATTAATAAACAAAACTTAATACGCGGTTTAAGACCTTGTCATTACCTGACATCGTGATTGAGACCTATTTATTAATACGGGCCTTACTGACTAAAGACCACCGTTTCAAGACAACGCTCCGTTATGCGTTATTTTTGTTCATCAGTAAATGCCTTTCTATTAAGTCATATTTCTAAATACTTGGTGAAACAATTACGAACTTCATGTTAATAGGTACAGCATTAATTTTAACATAATGCACACTGTTTTCGCCAATTAATTTATGATGTCATACTAATTTTATGACCGGTTTTATGACCTTAAGCAGCTTAAATATGGGACCATTTTCAGTTTCATTATGATAATATTTCATTATATTTTCTGTAAAGCTAATATCCCGATGTAATAGGCACAAGAATTTTGACTGCTATAAAAATTTACTCTTGTTTATTTCTCTTAGAATTCAATCTACATATATATAGTATATTAAAACTAATCTTTTTTCTGGTCGTTCCCCAATTTGTTTTATTTAATATAATAGACTATGCTGTGTATCAATATTTTTCATAGAGATACTACTATCAAACCCGCTATCGCCATGACCAGCTAGAAATAATATCAAACTTTTCGTTAGTCCCGTCTCAGCATTTTTATGGGTAGCAACTACTACTTTGGCAAACACGGACTGCACGTTTGTCACAGAGGTACATAAGGGACTAACACCACTAATATTAATACTCTAACAACATTAAATCTCTAGCAGACACGTCAATTTATCTTTAATAATTACCAACAGTTCCCTACAAATGAGACAATTCACATGACCATGAAGTGCTTGAACATAGTTAACGTTATTGAGTGCTTTACGTGTATTGGCACTAAACGGATCGTTACAAGTGTTACCGATTGATAGCCGATCAAATAGTCTGTGGTTGTAATCATTTTGTGTTGGAATTTAATGTCTGATTATTCAGATTAGTACGGAACTGTTTATTCGATGTTTTGACACGAGAATTTTGCTGTGTAGTGAATTAAAATGATAATTTTGGAGGTTTTTTTTTTTAAGGGGGAAAATCATCGAATGACTGCTCCCGCCTGGGTGAGACGGGAGGGAGTGTCAGACTCTTACTGACTAAAAACCACCTCGTTCCTTCTCCTGCACGTCGAGTCGGAGCCCCGGTTACCCGTTAGGTTCTCAGCGACTCCGAATCGGTATCGGCCGTAATGGGCCCCATCTGTGGTGGTCTGATCTCGGGTCTGTTTCTGGTCGGACGGGGAGCCACCCATGCTCGCTGTCCGCAGGTCCGCGGTTACGGTGGCCGGAGATCGTCCCGCGATCCCCGACGCCCGGTGTGTCCTTCGCGAATTTTGGAGGTTAGATTGACTTGAATGCCTTATTGGGTAAAAGTATTTGTGGTCAATTTGATGATCAAATGGTCTCAATCTGAAATTAACACGCTAAATGTAGCCATGGAATAAACTAAGATATATCGGTAAAATAAACTACGTTTAGAAAAACCAACATCAACCCCCTTTTTCTTTTAGGTCGGTTAATTAATATACTAAAACTTTCTCCTTAGTGCAGTAAACACTTTTCTGAAAAACCCATTGAAATAAGTAGAGCCAATCGCTAGATAATCCCGCACATACAAACGTAGAGACATACATAAATACCTTATATACAGGTCAACTTGGGAACCTTCATTTGAAGGAACCTCCTTGACAACACGGTCAGTGTGGTAGCTGGGCAACCGGCTGCCACGCAATGTGTCGCGGGTTCGATTCCCGCACGGAGCAACTCTTTGTGTGATCCACAAATTGTTGTTCCGGGTCTGTGTGTCATTATGTATATGAACTTGTATGTTTGTACACGCACCCACGACACAGGAGAAAATCCTAGAGTGGGGCAACGATTTTTTTTTAAAAAGATGTCTGTCAAAAACAGTCTTATCCACTTTAAAAACTTTATCCACTTGGAAATGTGACTTTAACAATTACAGGTGTGGGAGAGCCATGCTTCGGCACGAATGGGCAGGCTCGACCGGAGTGATACCTCGGCCTCACAGAAAACTGACGTGAAGCAATGCTTGCGTTTTGTTTCGTCGTGTGAGTGAGGTTGCCGGAGGCCCAATTATACCCCCCCACCCCTTTCCCCAATCTCCCCAATCCCCGAATCCCTAACAATCCTAAAATCAAATCCTAATCGCCAAAAGGCCGGTAACGCACTTGTAACACCTCTGGTATTCCAGGCGTCCATGGGCGACGCCGATTGCTTACCATCAGGTGATCCGTCTGCTCGTTTACCGGGTTATGCATAAAAAAATAGTTTTTACTAAGCAATGGTTTAATAAAGTTCTGTTAGCATAATATATTCAGGGACTTCTAATATTAAAGTGTCGAATTCTCGGCGACCTTAGAATATTTACATCGATATATGAAATGACCTTGTTGACCTATGTTACAAGAGTTTATCGTTAGCTTTACAAATTTGACAAGGGATGTTTGAAGTCCTGGGTTGTAAAGGATTGGATTCTGATGGGATCCCTACTTTGTAAAGGTACTTAAAGTTCTAGATTGGTTAGCAACTGGTTTTACTCAATTTTTTAAGGTAAACTGTCAGAGCTAAAATTTGTAAATATTCTCAACTGTTGTTCAATCTATTTAGAACATAATATATTATACATAACATAATATCACGTACAATGTAACACCCAGTTTTAACTATATATGTTTTTGTTATGCGTCCCATGTAATAGGGGGTGAGCCTATTGCCATATACCGGGCACAATTACGGACTCCGTAGTACTACTGAGATTTTTTTTTAATAACCCACTAGCACTTTGCCCGACTCGGGAATAGGAACCTGAAACCCCTTGCCCGGCAGTCGCACTTACGACCACTCGGTCAACGAGATAGTAACTACAAGTAGTCTGTTAGAAGTAGGTACAAATTAAGATACTGATAGCAAATAAAGTGAGACCACAATCTATTCTGACTTTGAGTTTTGTATAGATAATAGAGTTAGGCAAACAGATTACCTTCATTCATAGACATAACAACATTATAGGATTTCCATCAAGTAACATACAAATGTACTTTCTTTCTAAAAGCTTTACTAACCAGGTTGCGTTAAGGGACTAGATTCGTTTCTATACTTCAGTCTATTCACTTTCTTTATTTTTCAAAGCCTGATGTGATTGTGAATACCTTTTCATTTCAAATATCACAGTAAAAAATCGGATAACGAATAATTCGCGTAAACAAATAAGTAAAGCATAATTTCGCGACCCATCAAAAACTTAAAATCGAACAACAACGTGAATTCAAACAAATAATACATTGAAAGCAAGAACTTAATAACTCAATTACGAAACTTTTGAACTTAATAAATACGTTCGCTCGGAGAATGAATGTTTCAATTTCAGCAGGCATTCCTCCTATACTGAGGCACTTTACGACAAATACTCCCAAGTGCTACCTCTTAGCAATCAAGCTAGGCTGGTCGACTTGAGCAAGATTAATTAAACCAACAGAGCATCAATCATTGAGCCAGATTCCCCATCGCGGTGGCAGACGTTTCACCAGTTGAGTTCGTAGGTTACCAAGATTGTTTCTACTTTCGTGTTTACGCACTAGGCCTTTTTGACGTCGCAATTATTCTCATTATCATCTATATATATATAATATACATATTATTAAAATCGAAGTGCTTATTTGTAATATTACACATGCATAAGTGTGGGAGAGCCATGCTTCGGCACGATGAGGCCGGCTCCACCGGAGTGATACCACGGCGTCACAAAAGACCGACGTGAAACAACGCTTGCGTTGTGTTTCGTCGCGTGAGTGAGGTTACCGGAGTCCAAATACCCATCCTCCCCATTCCCAATCCCAGAATTCCCAACGGTCTTCAAAATCCTAATCCTTAAAAAGCTAGTAACGCACTTGTAACCCACCCAAAGGCTAGTAACTCACCCATGGACACTTGTTCCAGGTGTCCATGGCCGGGTGACGCCTACTACTTACCATCAGGTGATCCGTCTGCTGGTTTACCGGCTTATCCCATAAAAAAATATAAAAATACTTATTTTTTTACAATTCTTGTGTGTCTATCTGGTCTTTTTGTTCTGGCAAACTCGTACACAATCACCTGATATAAATCCCCAAAATTTGTTCAAACAAAAATAGTCTTTAAACATCGGAAATAAGGTGTTGTGGATTACATAATTGTGAAACATATAGAAACAGTTTCTTAGCCATTGTTTTCAGAGAACCGTCCTTCCTGAAAGTGCTTGAAACTATTCAGTTGCACTGTTATTTAAAGAGAAACCTTTTTCTTAACAGTGAGCGATACTTCTCTTGTCAAATCGACCGATAAGGTGTAAACCTAGAACCATAAATTAAAAGTCGATAAAATTTCTTATTTTTGACCTTGATTTTTTTTTTATCAAAATGAAATGACATAGTCGACGCTGCGTTATCCGGACTTAGTGCGTATCGTGGTTGATTGAGAGAATATTACGTCAATCGTTCCCTATATATTTATATAAGTAGTCACGTAAATGTATTTAGTAATTTCATAATTTGTACAATACACCAGCTGTATGCGTGACTTTGTCCGCATGAAAAATAGCCTAAGTTACTCTTTACTGCTCTCAGCTGCCTGCCATTAAAAATTCCGTCAAAATTGGTCCAGCCATTTCAGATATTGCTCAGAACAAACAAACAGATAAACAAAAATTGTAAAAAATATTTTGGTAAATATATCGTACATTCAATACGCATATGGTAAATAGCGGTTATTTCAGTATTACAAAAGGAAATTCAATTTATTTATATATATAGATGTATAGATAACATTTGTTTAGTGCACGGTAAGCGTGGTGGCTGGGCAACTGGCTGCAGCGCAACATGTAGTGGACTCGATTCTCTGACGGAGTAACTCTTTTTGTGCTTATCTAGCAATGGTTGTTCGGATCTGGGTGTCATGTGTATTTTTTTTTATGGGATAAGCCCACCACAACCTCCCAAAACCGCTGCAACTCCTGTAAGCAATCCATGAGTAAGTGTCATGTGTATGTGAAAATTTATGTTCAAAAACGCACCCTATACACAGAAGAAATAATTAACGTCGTCGGTTAATAACAATTGACGTCGTGGTGGCCCGGAGGTTTAAGCCGCCAGCTTCTCATGCATGAGGATGTGGTTTCGAGCAAGTGTGGTGATTACTGCTCAAACCTTCGCCATGTGCGAAGAGGCTTTGCTCAGCAGTGGGCATTTATAGGCTGTTGATGATGATGATGATGACACAGGAGAAAATCCTAGTGTGGCTTAAGGAGTAAAAACAAGAAATATAAAATGAATTTTTGCAACTTGTAACAAAAACAATCGTTTTACTAACATCCTGAATGCCCATTAATTTCATTAAACGACATTTTTTATTAAATTAGCAAGAATGAAAGGAAAACGTGATTCATTAGGCGGATAACAAAGCTATTGTTTATCTAACGTCTTAATTAGATTAGAGAATTCAATAAACGGAACTTAATTGTGCAGCCAGTCTATTACGGAAGCTTATTTTGTTTACAAATATTTAACCGACTTCAAAAAAAGAATGTTCTCAATTTGACCTGTATGTATATGCATGTTTGGACGCAATTATCTTGCGTTTGGGAAAACTGATTTTGATGCGGTCTTCAGAAAAGCGTATGTTATTTTACGGAGAAGCTTCTTATAGATAGAGGTATATTAAAAAAAAGGCGAGGTCGAAGTCGATTTTATTAAACAAGTGTATTTTATGAAAAAAATATATTTATTTTATACAACATTACTCGATTAATTTCAAGCCATTACAGGGCCCATAGTCATTACAAGTATCGCTCCGTTGATCAAATGCTCTTAAGCGCTGTTGATGTCTTGTTCGATTTCGATTCTTCATTCAGGCGAAGAAGGTAGGTATGTACCTCTATGTAGAGGTATTATTGAGAATGTTTTGATTTTTTGAAAATTTCTTAGTGTAAAAATTACTCATGTGTCTATTTTTGTGACCATAAGCTAACCAGAACTGTTGACAACATTACTCGATTAATGGTTTTGTTAAAATGTAAACAATATATCTCATTGTGTACTTTCCCAATGCCGTATCTTTTTGAGATGTCTCAAGTCACATGTCATGACCTAAGTTAGATATGAATATGATTACTTTAACAACTGCGTTTTCAATAAATATACGTATTAGGACACATGACTTTGATTAATCGTATTTTTTTTTATAACTAATTTATTTATTCGACACATTTTGTATGGGACTTCTGTGACATAATTATATATCTTATAATGATTCGGTAAAATCATCGAATGGCTACTCTCCCGCCTGGGTGAGGCGAGAGGGAGTGTCAGACTCTTACTGACTAAAAACCACCCGACTAAAAACCACCCCGTTCCTTCTCCTGCACGTCGAGCCGGAGCCCCGGTTACCCGTTAGGTTCTCCGTGATTCCCAATCGGCATCGGCCCTGTTGGGCCCCATCTGTGGGGGTCTGATGGCTCTTTGAGGCGCCCGTGGAACGCGATGCGCCGTACGCTCGGGTCTGTTTCTGGTCGGACGGGGAGTCAACCATGCTCGCCGTCCGCAGGCCCGCGCTTACGGTGGCCGGAGATCGTCCCGCGATCCCCGACGCCCGGTGAGTACTTCGCGATGGCTGGGTTGCGAGGAGGCAGCGCTTCGCTTCCTCACGCGTTCCGCCTCCTCCTTAGCTAGCATGACTGCTTCGCAAAAGGAGGAGACGTCATCCCAGTCCCCCTCGCTCCGCATCATGACCCGCACTAGGCCCAGGCGCGAGAGGTCGCCATCGCAGATCACTTCTCTGAGGGCACGGCGGTGCTCAGCCCACGCAGGGCATTCTGCTACAGTGTGTTCCACAAAATGATCTTAATGACTGGCCGTTAGCCAAAGTCACAAATGCAAGAATGCATTGGTCGACCATGTTGTGTATTGACTAGTTTTGTAGTATTTTAAAATAGTAGTTTACATTTGTTCTTTTATATTCACTGCACTTCCACGGTTCTTTTTGTATTGTTATTATTTGTTTATATGTATTTACGTACTACAGTGCGCTCTAAATAGCTTACTTTTGTGTTAAATATTGTTTCTCAGTAAGCAAATTATGTATGTGATTCTCTATGAGAAATAAATACAATATTCTAAACCTAAATCTAAATAAAAGTATTTTTTTTACATAAACGCTAATACTCAATAAACGCCAATTTAAATATATTTTGTACATATCTACCCCTAGAAAAAATTGATATGTTTGAAACGAATCTGGTTTTATCAAGTAATTGAACCAGATTTGCTGCTCTGATTCTTGTGCAATCTTCAGCAGTTTTGATGCTACCCACCCAAACTCACCAATTTTTGCATTTATACTATCGATTCAAGCTAACTTGAGCATCGTATCTACAATTACAGCGTAAAGTCCACTGCGGGTAACCCAACATTCGACAAATTTAAATTTACGTATGGTAAACTGGTTTTAACAAATAATAAATCTAGACTTGCAGTTTTTATGTTTTTAGTTTTTTTCCCTCATTAGGATTTTCTCCTGTGTCGTAAGTGCATTACAACATAAAAGTTCACATACACAATGACACCGAGACCAGAAACAACAATATGTGAATCACACAAATTTTTGCTCCGTGCGGGAATCGAATCCACGACACGTTGCACGGCATCCGGTTGCCCAGCTACCGCACCAACCGTGCAGTAAGAATCGATGTAATAAAGCATAAAAAAATCGAATAATAAATTATTATGTTTTCGGCTTACTCGCGTAATAATTTGACGAGGAACTCGACTAGTTGCAAGCCATTCTAGAGACTCATATATATAGAGCGAATTATTACGTGAGTAAGACGAAAACATAATAATTTATTTAGTATGTCTCACGAAAGACAAGATGTACAACACAAATTTAATAATATATAAAACTAATAGTAATTTTAATTTGAGGAAAAAACACAATAATAATCATTAGAATATTTACAACTTGTCGCGTTTGTATTGATAGGCATATAATTATAACTTGTTTAAAATAGCTGTGAAACGTGATGATCCGTCTGCTCGGTTACCGGCTTCATCATCATCATCATCATCAACAGCCTATAAATGCCCACTGCTGAGCAAAGCCTCTTCTCGCACGGAGAAGGTTACCGGCTTATGCCATAAAAAACCCAACCCATTCCAAACCATAATCTGGGAGAGATTCTGTTCTAAATAACAGCCGTTTTGACGCGAATGAGAAGAAGAAGTAACACACAAACAAACAATGTTTCGCATTTATAATTATAAGTAGCATATTAATGATAAAGCATTAAATCTGTATAAATAACAAATTATTTCTGGTTCAGTGCAGTCTCTGTGGCAGTGTCGTGTCGAGTGGACATACAATAAATTATACGAACATGAAGTTCTACCTCTTTGCTATAGTTATGCTTATCACAATAGTCTCTTTAGTTCTTGCTGTTCCTTATCGCGTACCACTGGGTGCGGAGTGTCCAAATGGATACGTTAGATTAGCAAATAGTTGTATTCCTGTTGGATACTTTGAATAAGTAATTAAAAAATATTATATGTGTTAGTTTTTGTTGTATCAAGTGTGCTGTGCGACACTACATTAAGATGCCCTGTAATTAAGTGTCGGTAATTAAGAACATGACCTGGAGACTTTTTCTAAACTTTATGCTTCTATTGATAGAATAATCAAATTGAAACTGATCGATTCAATTTTAATGTTTGCCGACTGAGCAAGATGTTGTGTAACGTGATCGTATTTTTTATGGGGTATGTCGATAATCGAACAAATGGATCACCTGAGGGTAAACAATCGACACCGCCCATGGACACCTAGAACACCAAAGGCGTTCCAAGTGCGTTACCGGGCTTTTGGGGATTAGGAGTTTGAGGATAGTTGGGGATTCAGAGATTGGGAATATTGAGGGGATAATTGGACCTCCGGTAACCTCACTTACATGCTGAAACACGACGCAAGCGTTGCTTCACATCAGTTTTCTATGAGGCCGTGGTACTCCAGTCGAGCCAGCTCATTCGTGACGAAGCACGGCTCTCCCACACTTTTATTTTTATTAAAATATATTTTAACCCTTTATAAATTACACCTAACATAGATAGTGTCAATTTTTGAAAATGTACAAAACATTTTTCACTTAGCTCAGAGATCTTAATTTTAGGTAATTAATTATTTAATATAAACTAATACTACAAAATATGAAATGACTTACTTCAATAAATATATAAACTGAAAAAACCTACTTAAATGTTATTGCATAGTGTTCATTATTGATTAATATTGTTTACTGTTAATTTAATAACGTAATTTTTTTCAGGGATGCAATGAATTCGACAGATTTCGATTTTGATTAAACTTCAAGTTTGGACCATTCACGACTCACAAAGAAATCAATAAGTTTATAATTCTGGATATATTAAACATGTTTTTTTATTACCAAAAAGGTTTTACGTACCTTATATTTTTGAATAAATGTATTAATAATTAAATTTGTGATTTTATTTACGTTATTCGTATTATTAATAAAAATTTTGGGATCGAGAAGGGTCAAACATCAATAGTATTTTAATGGTAGTTAAAATACTATTAATGAATACATTATTTAACCTAAAATATATAAAAAATAAATATGTAAATGCTCACTACAGCCCGCACTGACTAAGTTTTTAAAATATTTGTTTGCATTAAATACATATGTACTCTGTGACCTTAAGCTTAACAATCTTATTATGTTTTCTAGTTAGACTAGTTTCAAGCCACGCTAGAGGCTCATATTTATGAGTAGCATTTCGCGACCTGCGACGCGGTGTCTGTCGTGTTGCCAGCGCGCCATTAAAAAAGTAAGCAATAGATACGTGAGTAAGCCGAAAACATAATAATTTATTTAGTATGTCTCACGAAAGTTATAATACTTAACAATCTTGCCAACAAGATAAGAAAGGCAATTGATTTATTTAACTGTCTCGTTGGCCGAGTGGTCGCCAGTGGGACTGCCGGATAAAAGGTCTCAGGTTCGATTTCTGGGTTAGGAAAAGGAAAAGGAAAAGTACTATTGGGTATTTAAAAAATTCTCAGTAGTAGCACAGACTTCGGTACTGGGCCCGGTATATGGCAATAGGCTCACCCCCTATTACAGAGGACTAATAATATAAATAGTGAAAAATGGGTGTTACGTTGTACAGTGGCATTAAGTGCCGTAATGTGCCTCTCGCTGCCTACCTCTCTGGGGATAAAAGGGGTGATATTATGTTTGTATGTAACTTTTATAAAAATGATAAGCTTTAAAACAAAATACCTTCGGTTTATATTGCCTTTCCAATACGTATGTATATATTTTAACAATTTTTTATCAAGAAATGGAAAAATGCCAGCGGAACCAGGTTTACCCTTATGGGTAACTAGAAAATTGCAGACTAGCGAAATACTCTAGGACTATAGACTAGGTTATCGGAGGCCCAATTACCCCCCCCCCCTTTCCCCAATCCTTGAATCCCAACAATCCTCAAATTCCTAATCCCAAAAGGCCGGTAACGCACTTGTAACGCCTCTGGACTTCCAGGTGTCCATGGGCGACACTGATTGCTTACCATCAGGTGATCCGTAAGCTCGTTTACCGGATTACCACATCAAAAAAAAAAATACAACAACATTCGTTCGAGTTATTCCAACACTTACCGATGGAGTACGCGACAACTAACACCGACCGCGACCCCAGATCCTAAACCAACAGAAAAGCTATCTCCAATCAGTAACTGAAGTGGTGTTAACTCACAGATAAACAGTTATACTCTGTGATGAAATTTTGTGATGTCGGTGTAAGTAAAGTTTATTCATTTTTTCACAACACGCAGACAGTAAAATGCTTAAATATATGTATGTAGATTGTACTTACATAGGTACAGCGTATTCTAGTAAGATTTTTTCTTCCAATATTTCTTGTGATATGAATCACAACAGTTTTTATTTAGATTAAACGTTACATCATCATCACGCCTTTTATCCCTGGAGGGGTAGGTAGAGGTGCAAATTACGGCACTTAATGCCACTGTATACAATTTTTCACTATTTAAGTTATGAGACCCATGTATAAGGGGTGAGTCTTTTGCCATATACCGGGTTAATTTGCAGACTCCATGCTACTACTGAAATTAAAAAAAAAACCGACTAGTGCTTTGCCCGACCCGGGAATCGAACCCGAGACCCCTTGCCCAGCAGTCGCACTTATGACCATTCGACCACCGAGGCAGTAGGTTATCAAACCGAGGCACCGATTCAAGGGGTCGGACAAAGTACTACTGGGTTTGCAAAAAAAATTCTCAGTGGCATCACGGAGTCTGGAATTGTGGCCGGTATATGGCAATAAGCTCACTCCCTATTACAGGGTAGTCATAACATACTTATATAGTGAAAAGTGGGTTACATATTTTGTCGTACAGTGGCATTAAGTGTCGTAAGGTGCACCTCTGCCTACCCTTTCGGGGATAAAAGGCGTGATGTTATGTTATGTTATGATTCTACTTATAATAATTCAATAATAAGATTAGATAAAGTATCTATTAATAACTAAACGAATTATATTTATCTAATCGTTTAATTCTTAGTGAAAAGATGTCATACCTTTGGGAAGAGCAGGAGTAGTGTGAAATGTAACAAATATATAGGTTAATTTAGCTATATATACCTTAAAATTGATAAATCGCTAAGCTGAACAAACCGCAAAGGTACGACCAGTAAATAAATTATTCTAAATTCAATACAAACCAAAAAAAACCGAATCACATCGAAGGGGAGGGAACATAATAAACATAAATTATTTCGTAAAATGCCAATTGTATGGATTACACGTACAAATCCGGCCTCGATAGGATCTGCAACATTTGCTTGTTCAACATATTGAATGTATTAAGTCTGATTTCGCTAGATTATTATAACAATAATAATATATTTATTAGAAACGAAGGCGCAAGCACCGCCTGTTGCAGATGTAGTGTTTTTTTTTTAAGGGAGGTAAATCATCGAATTACTTTTCCCACCTGGGTGAGGCGGAAGGAAGTGTCAGACTCTTACTGACTAAAAACTACCCCGTTCCTACTCCTGCTCTTCGAGCTGGAGCCCCAACGGACAACCCGTTAAGTCTTCCGCCGCAGAAGTCTCGGGTACATTTATATGAGACAAGTAAATCAACCGAGTGTTGGAAGCCGACTGGCACATATTTATTACACACTAGCGTGTGTCCGCGACTTCATACGCGCAATCCCAAAATTTTTTATTTATTTATTTATTAAACTTTATTGCACATACAGTGATATTGGCGGACTTAATGCCGTAGGCATTATCTGACAGTCGACCATTGGGTGGTGCAGAATGTTAAAGCGGTAGGTGCAAAATTGTAAAAAGAAAGTTTGTAGTAGATAACGAAGTTAGTAAGGTAATAAAATATTAAAGAGGGAAGATATGATTGTTATAGTCGATAATACATAACTAAGGGTATAGGGACTTAAAATGAATTATATAATAAATATATATCCCAAATATGCATACATATAATATGATATAATTACTATATAATACATAAATATATAAATAAATGCAATACATAGACTACATATTACCACTGTTTTGAGTTTGCCACTTTTTATAAATGTGTTCCCGAACCTTAAATTTAAATGAATTGCGATTATTTCAGTCTTCAGTCAGTTAAAATCAGTCTAGCTGTTCCCAAGTTATGGCGTGACAACGAGAACGGAACGGGTTTCATTTTTATTCATATAGATTAACAATCGACATTGCATAGCGCATCTAATACTTCTAGGCTCTAGGCCCACACATATTTTACCAAATTTATTTCTTTGTACGGGTATCCAGACTGTTATCAAATCTGATTTTTTCTGTATCATAAATGACTTTACAAACATATCTATAGATACACCTATATAGACTCAAAACAATAATCCGTGCCGGAATCAAACACATAACATTTTGAGCAACAGCTCGCTGCCCAGCCACTGCAAATATTCTAAATAAACAGAAAAGTTGAATGAATTACAAATACGACTTTATTTGGTACATCCACGTGCAGTTAATCCTCGGTAAATTGAAACCGAGAAGACAGACTACCTCACAAACTAAACGGGAGTTAAGTTATTCGACAATTACACAAATCTGATTCTATTAATTACAATTCAGCTTAAGTGTTCCAGTTGACTATAGTAATTACAGCGCAGTTAATTATACGGTTTAATTAACTGAAGCAATAACGGTAAATAGGAGTTTAATTGCGTTTATCTCCTTTCTTTTGGTGTTTTATATTCATTTATATTTGCTTCAGGTATTGATTTTATATGTAATTAATATTTGTTAGATGTTAATTTTCTTATTCAGTTTCGATTCTTGGATAAGTATTACTGGGTTTTTAAAAATCTCCGTAGTAGCATGGAGTCTGGAATTGTGCCCGGTATATGGCAATAGGCTCACCCATTATTAATGGGGCTCATAATATAAATAGTGAAAAGTGGGTGTTACATTCTACAGTGGCATTAAGCGCCGTAATGTGCACCTCTGCTTATCTCTTTGGGGATAAAATGCGTGATTTATGCTATGTTAATTCTCTTACTAAAGTATTAAATGTGATCTTTCACATCGCAACGGAGTGTTTTGCACGCAATCATCGTTTCAGAATCCAAAATTGATACGCTGTTGGCACTAATGAGGCATCTCTACTGGAGGGACACCGCGGCCTTCCAAAACCATTACATCTAACGCTTCTGGTATCGCGTGTGATGCCAATGACTTACCATCAGGTGCCTCGCATGTTCTTTTCCAGTTCTATTATATAAAAAGTCCTATAGCTAGGTGTTCGATTACTAAATTAGACCTTCAAAGTGAATCAAATTACCTCTACCGTTTTCAAGGTCACCAGGGAACTTAAATCAAACAACTTACACGTTCCTTCGCTTCTAGGAACTTAACTCGTCGAGTACCGTCAATACAGACACAATTATAGAACAATAGGTTGCGGTCACCGGTGACCGCTTGGTGTTTGACAGTTTAACGCGATATATGTAACGTTTCTCGTTAAGTAAACACTTATGCCTCACACATTTCGAAATTACAAACCCGGTTATGAATACGTTGTTCCCAAAGTATGCTAAGTTCGCAAAATTTTCCCATTCAACTTTTGAAGCTGTGCAAAGTTTTAACCTAAGTTCTGTTGTGTTGACATTTTTGGGTGTTCTCTTTTAATAATAAAATCCCCACACGTTTAGCGTTACTGTAGAGTCTTTGTTACTTATCGTATTTATTGTACATACCTCTTGTTAACGTGTCCTGTCTTTCAAATATTATAATTATTAGCCTTAAACATACCTGCTCTCGACGACGACATCCGCAAGGTGGCTGGCAGTGGTTGTATGAGAAGAGCTGAAGACCGAGCTCAGTGGCGTGCCATTGGAGAGGCCTATGTCCATCAGTGGACGAATACAGGCTGATGATAATGAAACCTGCTCTCATTTAGCATCAGTTCAATCTGGTTATAGCCTCCAAAAACTGGATGAGGTGTTAGAAAAATCGACCGTGTATTTAACCGTGTACTCGTGTATTCCCTTAACCGACGACCATTCATGAAAAGATTGTTGACTGCTGATGAACCGAAAGAGGTATGTAGGAATCGTAGTAATTGGCGCTCCATAGTCTCTGCCTACCCCCATGGGAGACAGGCGTGAAGTTATGTATGTATGTATTTCTGAATGAATGATTAATTATAATGCATCGGTTACATCTTAAATTAGTTGAACTAAACTTCATTTTAACTTCAAGTAGAGTCATTTAATCGACTGCAGTAATCACAAAAGCAATTAAAATTCCAGGTAAATTAGTGTTCCTGACTTCTAAAACAATTATGGGACGATCTTACACATTGTGAAGTCTCTTCCAACTAGGGTCTGAACAAGTTTCCTTTGCACGATGCCCGACTTTGGTCTGTGAGTTATGACTAACTTTGAGTTCCACAAGACAGCGGTAATGACTTTGAGAAACTGGACGTCCTTGAGAAATTATAAACTGACGATATTGTTGAGGAAATATGTTCATTAGAGAACGTATTTAATATATAATAGGCCAACGACTTGACCTCTGTCATTAAGATAGAATTTAGTTTATCGTATGGTTATTTCGAGGATGAAATCAGCGACGTGAATCCCCAAAATAGAGGAAAGTACAAATATTCTACTAGTAGATAACCTATATACTCTTTGTTTGTTTAAAAAGATAATATCCATTCTTGATGTAGTTCAGTTTTGAAAAAGAATATACCCGATGTGACATAACATCACGCCTCTTATCCCCGAAGGGGTAGGTCGAGGTGCACACAGAAGTAACATCCACTTTTCACTAATTATGTTATGAGTCCCATGTAATAGAGGGTGAGCCTATTCCCATACATCGTTAAATTTTAGTCGTTTTAATCCCATGGACCTGTGGTTTAACTAACAGAATACTACTCATTACAAGCTTGTAAGTTGTACTGCGCTGTAACATTAAAAATAAATAAATTAGCAAATGATAAGATTATACTCGCAAAATGTATGAAACCAAAAGTTGCGCCACGAGATAGTTACCTACGTCGTCGTCGGTCGTTGCGTATCGTCGACGGTCGGGCAGTGTAGGTACCTACACGGCGGCTATTGACTCGATTAACTGATGTCTGCGAGTCCACGATGACCAGCGACCGCGTCAATGTTGTTAGGTTGTTACTGATAGGAATGCTGCCTACTAACGGTTCGCATTATTTATTCACTCATGCGAGAATTGATTCGAGTTATTAAAAAAAAGTACTTTATTTTTTAATTTTATCTTTACAAATCGATAATGTTTCATGGACCAGTTCGAACCTCCAAGGGATTAAAACGATTCAAATTTAAAGGTGTATACCGGGCACAATTCCAGATTCCGTGTTACTACTGAGATTTTTTTAATAACCCAGTAATACTTTGCCCGACCCGGGAATCGAACCCGATACCCCTTGCCAGGTAGTCGCACTTGCGAGCACTCGGCCAATGAGGCAGTCACCATACCCAATGTATAAACTAAAAATCGCGGGTTACTCACGCGATTTTTAGTTCATTTAGTGTGTCTTACGATATTTATTATAAAAACTTACTCAACGTATGCCATTCATAATATTGCAAATATATGACGAGCTATTTACATTACGCTAGTTATTGTACTTTATGAACAAAGAGATTTTATTGTATCGCATTTCAAATTACAGCAATAAATATTCAATTTTAAGACTAATTTAAGTATTAGAGGTACAAATAAAACGGTTTATTGATACATACTAAATTGATTATTCAATGACAATAAGTACTTGGTTCACAATTTCTTCGTAGATGACGTCATCAGAATAAGAAAGTATCAGCGTTTAAGCATATTCAAGCATTCATCAAACATCTGGATATTATTCAAACTTATTATTTACATAATGGTTTTGGGGATAAAAGTAAATCTACATATATACATACTAGTATCATTGTGTATGCTTTTTTCGGTCAATAACTGCAACTACGTCATAAACGATTTAAAGATTTTGAAATGAAAAATAACACAGACCAAGTTGAAGAGGGGACTACTTAGTTTTTTTTTTAATAAACTTTGCCCCACACGTGGATTATCTCCTATGTCGTGAGTGCGTTTACAAACATACAAATTCACATACACATGACACCCAGACCCGAAACAAGAATTTGTGGATCACACAAAGTGTTGTTTCGTGCGGGAATCGAACCCGTTGCACGGCAGCCGGTTGCCCAGCCACCGCACCAACCGTAAATTTTCTACGAATATTCAAAATTGTTAGCAACAATAACGTTTCGAAAACATTAAAATTAACAATCATAATTTTTCATAATTAAGGACAATCCTCTCGCATAAACCGTAATCTATTTAAGCACCTATCAACAACAAAATTAAGATCAATATCCCTTATTCATAATTTCATAACTGACAGCTTAAGCAATTAAGAGTATTCTATTTAATTCCTCAACCATTAACCTTGTCTGTGCCTAAAAATTCGAGTCAGAGAATTAAGAGAAACAGTGTCGGAATACAATTCTGTACTCTTAATAGGCAGAATTTCGATTAGGACTGACAATTAGCGAGGAACGGTTAGAATGGTCATCTAACTTGAGAAATTGAACTATAAATTACGGTGGCACCACTCTCTTGACAGAATTACTTGGCATAGATTGATGTGCCACGGAATACGAGAAATATCGTACGCCATTCGAATTTATAGGGGCCTTATAAATAGATGTTGAGAATAGGAAATTTATGAGATGCGTGTTTTGAAGGTAGCCACCCATCGTTCGGCGTATTACACGCCGAACGATGGGTGAAAAACTGTTATTGTTAACTGTTTGCATAGAAAAGATATTTTAAAATTTGAGCTGTTTTTAATATTTTTTTGGTATTTCGCTATTTTTGCCAGTTACCTCTAGAAAATTTCTTATGTTAAATTCGTTTACTTTTAAGTAATTCGTTTTTTTACTAACTACTAACAAAGTTCGTGGTGCGTCTTACTTTAAGCGGTCAAAATAGGATAGCATTCTAGACCAACCTCATTTTAGGTTTTTCATTATCATTTTCTTTCTCATTATAACAAGTTGGGTACATAATATTAGATTCTAATAATAAATGTATGAAGGTACATTTTACCGCTTTTTAAATACGAGATTAGATTTCATTAAAAAAAACCAAGTAGCAATTACGTGACAGGAAAATGAACACCAAACAGATTATTAAGAGGCCGATGATGATCGAGCACTGAATAAAAAAAAATGATCAAACGCAAAATATTTTGTCAAATATAAACGTTGAATACAATGGTAATTACAATGTTAACCTTCAATAAAAGAGTATTTTTTGGGACACAATTGCTATTTTTATAGGCGACCTTGATAAAAAGCTTTGATGGGGTCTTCATTGTCCAATAAAGTGGCTCTTCGATAAGTCCATTATTATGGTCGTAAGGAAATCGTAAATACATTAAAGGTCTTTGTTAAAAGCCTTAAGATGTAGTCCGATTTTGAGATCGGGATTTCGTAGTTGTTAAAAATTGTTTGGCTTTAGACTTGGATTGAATTGTAGAACCGATATTTTTTATGGAATAAGCCGGTAAACGAGCAGACATATCACCTGATGGTAAACAAACGGCATCGCCCATGGACACCCGGAACACCTGAAGTGTTACAAGTGTGTTACCGGCCTTCGCAAGCGTTGTTTCATGTCGGTTTCCGGTATCAACTCGACCGGAGGGTCGAGCCGACCCATTCGTGCCGAAGCATGGCTCTCTCACACTTGTACTGTTATAATCTCTACATTTTTTATTTCTATTCTAATCAACTGCTAGAGTACGGTACTCTTCTATAAAAGTTCACCATAAACACCACACATGATTTTTTTTTAAGGAAAATATTGCCTTACATTAGGATGTTCTCCTGTGTCGTGGGAGTTCACATACACGTAACATCCAGACCCGGAACAACAATCTGTGGATCATACAAAGAGTTGGTCCGGTCCAGTCTGTGTAGTCATTTTAACTGATTGTATCTATAGTCAATTTTGCTACGGTTATTTACTCCTGTGTTTGTGAGGCTGACAAATAAACAAAGAAAGCTATTAATGAATTAACGAAGGCCTAAGATAAATCGCTGTAAAAAAAATCGTCCAGCTTAATACGCGTCGTGTCCAATAAAGTAGCGAGACTCAGGATTATCCCTTTTTACCTTATGTCACGCATAATTTAATATGCCACTTCACTGCCATACCCTCATCTATGTCTTTATAAGAAAAATGTTTATCCTTCACACTGCTGTTAGAATAATATAGGTTTATATTATTATTGAATAACATAACATAACATCACGCCTTTTTATCCCCGAAGGGGTAAGCAGAGGTGCACATTTCGACATGTAATGCCATTGTACAATGTAACACCCACTTTTCACTATTTATGTTATATATAGTCCCATGTAATAGGGGCTGAGCGTATTGCCATATACCGGGCACATTTCCAGACTCCGTGCTACTATTGAGATTTTAAAACCCCAGTAATACTTTGCCCAACCCGGGAATCAAACCCGAGACCCCTTGCCCAGCAGTCGCACTTGCGACAACTCAGCCGACGAGGCAGTCACGAGCATTATTATTGAATAACTAGCTGGCCCGGCAAACTTCGTACCGCCTATTAACATTTATTCTCACCTTTTAAACCTTCCCTGGACTTCCACGAACATTTCAAGACCAAAATTATCCAAATCGGTTCAGCCGTTCTCGAGTTTTAGCGTGACTGACGAACGGAAATTGATTTTTATTTATATAGATGAAAGGGAACTCGGGGTTTGGTTTTCCGGAGTATATTCACATGAGGTAGTTTTACAAATATAATATTTGGGGATTTGCAAGTGGTTGGTATAATATTTGTAAGTCATGACTGAGAAGAACATTATATTTTTTTTTTTTTAAAAACGTTGCCCCACACTAGGATTTTCTCCTGTGTCGTGGGTGCGTTTACAAACATACAAGTTCACAGACATACACAATATGACACCCAGACCCGATGTAACATAGTGTAAGTAACTACTTAGTAGTAAAAAAAAAAAACTAATATTATTAAAATAAAAAAATTAATTAAACTTAAAAATAAATTGTAACAATTAAGTGATGCGGACAACCGCATTATTTTATATATATGGAGTAACAGGTTCTTCGTCGCACCCCGCCACCCGGCCGCGCGACGAGCCGGCGCGAACGCAAGCGAGACGACATTCCGCTGCCAAACCTCTTGAGGCACGGACGCTGTCGCTTTGATCAATAGCATACTTACCGTCATTGCGAATTATAAAGCCATAAATAATTATAAAATATTTTGAGACTGGATTGCTTATCCATACTCCTAAACTAAATTAAGTACCTGTAAGTGATTGTGATTCCCAAACTTGGGTTAGTTGTGCACAATTTTATATAAAGAATTTTAACGGCCATTACCTACCTTTTTTTTATATTCGTTGCGTTAATCTTAAGGTACGGGCCTGTCTAACTATCGTAGCTTATTAATTTCTATCCTTGTGTAATGTTTTGCTTTGCCTTCACTATGTTCTTAGTATATGCTTGTAACCGCCTCTGCTAGCGACCAATTCCTACAGTGTCGATTAAGAATCACGCCTGGAATTCTTCCCGCCTTGTAAGCCCTAATTTTCCAATGTAGTTCTTGCCATGCATACCTAGCGTTTCCCGTGCACCCCTTATACCGGCAGCTTACTGATGTGGCCCTTGTCACCAGGAATTACGTCACGGTTTCGATAACCGAACCGGACAACGAACCTGTCGCAGCACCTGAGTGGAGTGGCCGAGCTGACGGAACTACGCCTGGAAGACGGGAGCTCGCCAGGGAAGTGTGGAGAACTAAGCAAGTGCTAAAGACCTAGGCAGACCCTTCAATTTTTTTTTGATATACCCACATACCTTATTAATTCTAAACCTAGTTTTATTTCTCTCTTGTACACGTCTTATAATTGTGACAATGGCGCCCAAAAACGTGGTTTAAGGTCTTTCGTACTTGTTTTGGTTATTTTAGTGGTTCTATACGGTGGTGGTTTTCCTAGTAGTGTTGTCTGTTTCGCTTAATTTTTTTCGAAGCACTGAGTGACTTGTTATTTAAATGTAATTACATGAACTTTGTAACTTAACTTTTGAAGTTAAGGTAATAGTAAAAATTTAAAGTTGTTTGAACCAAATTAACTTAGTGTGTTTCACCTGACTTCACCTGTTCATTATTTTATGTTTTGCTTTTGTGTTGTGTTCTTTGTTTGCATTGTAACAGGGCGGATTTTGCTTGGCTTATGTGTGTAAATAATTGTGCATAACCTGCCCAGTTTTTATTTTTTTACTTGATTTTTTAATTTCTTTTCGTTATGGCAATGCCAATTAAATATCTACTGCTCCAAAAGTCTGAGCTGATGTATGAGGTGGCTATCCGAGGGGAACTTCCTTCTGACAGCGTTGCTGGATTAAGACGTCAGGTCACTAAATTAACACAGTTATATTCGTCTGATGATGTAGTCGATTCGGTTTATCAGTTTTCAGAGGATAGCAAAGGCTCTCAAGAGACGCTAGAGAAAGTTAAGACTAATCTTGATGCCTTAAAGCTTAATTTTGATGAACCTCTTTTTAATAGGACTAAAACTATGTTACACCATGTATACTATAGGCTTCAACGAATTGAAACACCGCAGGCGGCAGATGATTTAGCCAACTTAGTGAAATTAAGGAAAACTTACGAAGGGTATTATGAAATACTTTTGAGCCTTGATAGGTCAAAGGTCAGGGACCAGAAACAAGCCGCGTCTTCAGTTACTTCTGAGGAGGAATTACCTGATAAATCTAACTTAGCCGGAATGAATATCGCCATTTCATGTGATCGCGGACTAATAGGAGAACTGAATAATTAATTAAAATATGACGGCAAATCTTGTGTCAGATCGTTTATTCAAAGGGTTGAAGAATTCCGTATGTCCAAAAATATAACCGAAAGCAAAATACTAAGTTCTGCTTTCGATATTTTTACGGGTGACGCACTTCACTGGTACCGTAACGTCAAGGGCAGTGTCGGTGGTTGGAACGAAGTACTGACTGCGTTGAAGGATGATTTTGATGTACCCGACTACGACTATCGCATGGTCTCAGAAATACGTCAGCGTACACAGGGCGAGGAAGAGAACATTACGGTTTATTTATCCATAATGCATGGCATGTTTTCTAGGTTAAGTAAACCCTTAAAGGAAGACGAAAAACTTAAAATTATATTGCATAATATTCGTCCTTCCTACTCTAATATTATAGCTGCTAGCCCTAATATTAAATCCCTCGAAGATCTAAAATTAATCTGTAAAAATTATGAACGTATTAAGGTCCGTTCAGAATTCTTCAAGGAACCACCTTCGGTTTCAACTAATACTTTGGCTCCTGAATTTGGCTACCAGTCTTCAAAGCGTAAGTCAACGACTAGTGGTCAAGGAAATTTTTACGCTCGTAAGTATGAGGGTGCTCACCAGCAGGGGTCACACAAGGTCTCCGAAGTTCAGGCTTCTGAGGCCGAAACTTCGGTTATATCCAAGGTTCCTTACTGTCACCGTTGCCGCGTTAACACGCATTCTATGAGAGATTGTACGGCTGAGCGCAAAGTTTTTTGTTTTAAATGTGGCATGAAGGAAGTTCGTACACCGGATTGTCCAAGCTGCAAACCAAAAAACTAAAAACTGAAAATTGTAGGACGCATGCGGTTACTCATACAGATAGCTCGGACTGGAATGATTGGCTCATGTTTGTTGAAAACTTCTTTTCTAGGAAAGATATTTCTACAATTTTCAATGTTAAACCGAGTAACGACCCCAGGCCTTATGCAAAGGTGGGAATCAATAAAGACTTATTTTTGTACGGTTTGTTGGATTCTGGTTCCGCTGTTACTATCCTAGGTAGGGACTCTCATGAACTTTTGATAAATCTAGGTTTGATTCTATGCACTGATGAGAGGATAACTGTTACTGCAGCAGGAGGTCAGAGGATAACATCCCTTGGTTATATTGTTCTACCTTTGACCTTCGAAAACAGGTTTTCTATTATAAAGGCGCATGTTATACCAGCGATCGAAACCGTTTTAATCCTAGGAATCGATTTTTGGAACACTTTTAACCTGTGCCCTAAGTATTTATCAGAAAAAAAAAACTTATTTATAACCGACCCTGGGCTCTTGGGAATTTCTTCGTCATCTTCTCAGCATCTGTGTGGCTATGACGTTTTGAACCCTCCTCAAAAACTGTTAGCGGACAGCGTGGTAGATCTTTTCAAAGACATCTCGTACACAGAGATAGGTTTAGGTCGTACTAACGTCATTAAACATCGCATAGATATTGGTAATGCTGAGCCTATCCGTCAGCGATATTACCGCATGTCACCAGAAAAGCAACATATTGTTGCTGAACAGGTTGATGAGATGTTGGCACTAGATGTTATTGAACCTTGTGAGAGTCCATGGTCTTCTCCAGTACTAGTCGTGGGTAAGAAGGATGGAAAGCCCCGCTTCTGCTTGGACAGCCGTAAATTGAACGCGGTAACAAAGAAGGACGCATATAAGCTTCCATATGTATCTGAAATTTTAGATAATCTGAAGGATGCGCGTTATCTTTCCAGCATAGATTTGTCCAAAGCATTTTGGCAGATATTAATTGATGAAAAGGACAGAGAGAAGACGGCCTTTTATGTTCCTGGTCGAGGAACTTTTATGTTTAAGGTCACAGCTTTTGGACTTACCAATGCTCCTGCTACGCAACAGAGACTTGTCGATCTTTTATTCGGGCCTGAATTCGAACTCAAAGTCTTTGCATACTTGGATGATGTGATTATCATAAGCAAAACTTTTGAGGAACACGTAAAACTGCTTCAGAAAGTTTGTCAAAAACTGCAATCGGCTAATCTCACTGTCAATCTAGACAAGTGTCACTTTTTTCGAAGTCAGCTACGGTATCTTGGCTACATAGTGGATGCTCATGGCTTGAGAACTGACCCAGATAAAGTCAAAGCCATATTAGACTTTCCCACTCCTGTCAATAGGAAGGAGGTTAAGCGTTTTTTGGGTACGGCGTCGTGGTATAGGCGTTTTATTCCACAATTCAGTACCGTGGCAGGTCCTTTAAATAAGCTAACTTCTAATAAAAAGAACTCCCCTGCTTTTCAGTGGACCCCTGAGGCTGATAAGGCTTTCCTAGAATTAAAGACTAAACTAGTTCAAGCACCTGTCCTTGCTTGCCCTGACTTTAACCTTCCTTTTGAAGTGCACACTGATGCTAGTAATTTCGGTATCGGTGCGATGTTGGCCCAAACAATAGATGGTGTGGAACATCCAATTGCGTACATGAGCCGTTCTTTGAGTAAACCGGAGAGGAACTACAGCACAACAGAACGGGAGGCACTTGCAGTTCTTACTGCTCTAGAATACTGGCGCTGTTACCTTGAGACCGACAAAGCTTTTTTGGTCTATACTGACCATTCTTCTCTTAAATGGTTTATGTCTCTCACTAATCCAACCGGTCGGCTCGCAAGGTGGGGAGTTCGCCTTTCTTCTTTCAATTTTGAAATAAGACACCGTCGTGGTAAAGACAATGTTGTTCCAGACACCCTATCTAGAAGTGTGCCAGTTGAGACCATTTCAAACGCTGATGCTTCCACTACTTCCGTACCTGATACTCAGGATTCTTGGTACCGGAAGATCTTCCAGGGTTGCCAGACTAGTCCTATAAATTTTCCAAACTACAAGGTGGAGAATAATGTATTATACAGGTACATGAAGACGAAGGTAGACCTTACGGTTGAGTTTGCTTGGAAGAAGGTTATTCCTAAAGAACAACAAGAAGATATTCTGATTGAGTGCCACTCTAAACCTATTTCCGGTCATTTCGGCGTGTTTAAGACATATAAGCGCTTAGCACTTCGATTTTATTGGCCCGGTATGTATTCTAGCGTGGTTCAATTTGTTTCAAATTGTGAAATATGTCTAGCTCATAAACATTCTACCCATGGTGTCTCTGGAAAAATGGGTAGGCCTAAAGACGTTTCTCGTCCCTTCCAAGTTCTATCAATTGACTTGGTTGGTCCGTTGCCTTCTTCCCGGAAACAAAATCAGTTTATTTTCGTTGTCACTTGCTGCTTTTCTAAATATTGCTTTCTTTTCCCACTTCGTCGAGCCACCTCGAATTTGATAGTTAAAAATCTTGAGAACGATGTCTTTCTCGTTCATGGAATTCCACAAACTGTTATTCTTGATAATGGAAGTCAGTTTATTAGCAAAGACTTAGATAAACTTTTCGAAAAATACAAAATTCCCAACATACATTTTACTCCAAAGTACACTCCACAAATTAATACAGTAGAAAGATACAACAAAACAATAATAACTGCTGTTTCCAGTTTCGTAGATGGGGATCATAGATCTTGGGACTCAGACCTTCCTCAAATCCAATTCGCTATTAATAATTCTGTTAATGAAAGCACTGGTTATACTCCATCCTTTTTGGTGCACGGAAGAGAGCTAGTCGTTTGTGGTTCTCATTACCTCGAGTATCCGGATCCAACAGACCTAATATTTCTACCACGTGACGCTTATGCTGCAAACCTGGGCCAATTATCACCAATATTCGATAAAGTGCAGGTTGCTTTGTGGGAAGCTCATTTAAAAAACGCACAACATTATAACTTGCGCCGAAAACATACAGAGTTTAATGTGGGCGATATCGTTTGGAAGCGTTGTTACTTTCAGAGCGATAAAGATGCTCATTTTAGTAAAAAGTTGGCTCCTAAATTTCAAAAATGCCGCGTAAAAGTCAAACGATCACCATTAGTTTACGTCTTGGAAGACATGAATGGTCGCGATCTTGGCGTCTGGCATATCAAGGATCTCAAACTCAGGGTAGGCCCGTCGTAGGCTAATTTTGTTTCTATCAATTAGTCTCCTTGCGGATTTCATTAAGTTGAAATCCTTTTTCTGGGGAGAGGGGTAATGTAACATAGTGTAAGTAACTACTTAGTAGTAAAAAAAAAAAAAAACTAATATTATTAAAATAAAAAAATTAATTAAACTTAAAAATAAATTGTAACAATTAAGTGATGCGGACAACCGCATTATTTTATATATATGGAGTAACAGGTTCTTCGTCGCACCCCGCCACCCGGCCGCGCGACGAGCCGGCGCGAGCGCAAGCGAGACGACATTCCGCTGCCAAACCTCTTGAGGCACGGACGCTGTCGCTTTGATCAATAGCATACTTACCGTCATTGCGAATTATAAAGCCATAAATAATTATAAAATATTTTGAGACTGGATTGCTTATCCATACTCCTAAACTAAATTAAGTACCTGTAAGTGATTGTGATCCCCAAACTTGGGTAAGTTGTGCACAATTTTATACAAAGAATTTTAACGGCCATTACCTACCTTTTTTTTATATTCGTTGCGTTAATCTTAAGGTACGGGCCTGTCTAACTATCGTAGCTTATTAATTTCTATCCTTGTGTAATGTTTTGCTTTGCCTTCACTATGTTCTTAGTATATGCTTGTAACCGCCTCTGCTAGCGACCATTACCTACAGTGTCGATTAAGAATCACGCCTGGAATTCTTCCCGCCTTGTAAGCCCTAATTTTCCAATGTAGTTCTTGCCATGCATACCTAGCGTTTCCCGTGCACCCCTTATACCGGCAGCTTACTGATGTGGCCCTTGTCACCAGGAATTACGTCACGGTTTCGATAACCGAACCGGACAACGAACCTGTCGCAGCACCTGAGTGGAGTGGCCGAGCTGACGGAACTACGCCTGGAAGACGGGAGCTCGCCAGGGAAGTGTGGAGAACTAAGCAAGTGCTAAAGACCTAGGCAGACCCTTCATTTTTTTTTTGATATACCCACATACCTTATTAATTCTAAACCTAGTTTTATTTCTCTCTTGTACACGTCTTATAATTGTGACACCGAAACAACAATTTGTGGATCACACAAAGTGTTGTTTCGTGCGGGAATCGAACCCGCGACACGTTGCACGGCCAACCGTGCAGTCAAATATTAGCCACTACCTCTACTCTATGCGAGGATTTTGTAAGAGTTTCTTCAAGAAAAGAGCGTATTCCTTTTTAAAAGGCCGGCAATGCACCTGTGACTCCTCTGGTGTTGCGGGTGTCCATGGGCGGCGCTGATCGCTTACCATCAGGTGATCCGTCTGCTTGTTTGCCTCCTATACCATCAAAAAAAAGCTACCTACGGGACTACATATTGGTAAAGACCGGGTAACAGTGCTCTCTGATTAAGCTGTACTTTTGAAATTGTGAATCCCAACCTACCTACCGAGTATATCCTATTAATTCAGCAGTTGATTAAGATAAGCTATCAAATACAGGGTGTAAAAAACGCAACAGAAATGCTAACAAAAGAAATTGTTTCTACAATTCTAATTAAACGAATAAAATAGTTTTTCTAATTTCTATCATGTTACTTATGCCTTGTTTGTATGCATATTAAGTATCAGCCTTGAGCAGTTAATAACAACTATTATTACATAAAATAAACATTTAATTCCTTACTTTTATGAAAACAAAATTGTTTCTTGCCTTCACCTGACGGTGTTTTTCGGGAGCGTTCTCTTATACTAATAACATAACATAACGCCTTTTATCCCCGAAGGGGTAGGCAGAGGTGCACACAGAAATAACATCCACTTTTCACTATTCATGTTATAAGTCCCATGTAATAGGGGGTGAGCCTTGCATGTACCTCTATATATAGCATTAGTATATGGCAATAGTCATATACCGGGCACATTTCCAGACTCCATGCTACTACTGAGATTAAAAAAATACCCATTAATACTTTGCCCGACCTAGGAGTCGAACCCGGGACCTCTTGCCCGGCAGTCGCACTTGCGACCATTCGACCATCGAGGCAGTTATACTAATTACACCCTATACACGCTGACATTTTAATGGTTGTTTTCCCGCAGCAGAACGATTTCCCTTTAGTAGTACTATCGAATAATGCAAGTTACTTTTTGAAAAAATATTTTTTTTTCTCCTTATATACTCAAAAAAATAATCATCAACTCGAAAGCATGAGAAACGATAGTTTCTCTTCTAAAATGTGACGTCAAATCAATGTTTATAGTAAAATAATCTCTCGTACTAAGTAATATAGCATAAACTGCAATGCACACGCGCGCGAGCGGATCGCCTCACGACAAACAACAAAGGCAACCACCGCGCTCTCTGTCACTCGCATCGGCCCGCAACCACGCAAGCGCAGTACAATATTATTGCCGCCAAAATGGATCGCCATTACGTTTTTTCTAATGTGGAGTACGTAGCTATGGTGCAATTGTACGCGAGGGCGAATTATGATTTTTGGGCTTTTAATAACCCACACGTTATTCGGGAATGTGCGCATCAAGTGCAGTTTAGTGTAAACGTGTGGGCCGGTATAATAAACGGCTGCTTAATTGGTCCGCATTTTGTGACAGGACACTTAACAGGTGAAACGTATTTACAAATGCTACGTAGTGTTATCGCGGACTTACTAGATGACATTCCGTTAGCAGTGCCTAAGGATGGCCTGTATTACCAGCACGATGGTTGCCCTGCGCATTATCAGCGCGCCGTGCGAGAGCACCTCGACTCGGTGTTTCCCCAGCGTTGGACCGGTCGTGGCGGGCCAGTGCCATGGCCACCACGAAGCCCGGATCTTACTCCACTAGACTTTTATTTGTGGTCTAATCTCAAACGCCTTGTGTATCGGCAAGAGTACGAAACTCGCAACGTGTTAAAAAGTGCGATAGTGGACGCTTTTGATGTGATTAGACGTGACAGAGACACATTATTAAAATTGAAAGCCAATCAGTTAAAACGTGCACGATTGTGTGTGGAACGCGGTGGCTTACACTTCGAACAATTGCTCCGTTACCGGGAAGTGTAAGTACTTGTACATTTGTAAATAAAACAATAAGTTATGTGATTAAAATCATTGTAAATACGTTGATCCCCATTTTTTAAATACTCCTTTCCCAAATTCAGTATTAAACAAGATAGATATTATCTTGATTAAATTTTGTTTATGTTTGTGTTTAGTAAGTGTAGTTAAAAAGTATTTACGACGGTCCTAAGCCCGTTAAAGTATGAAGGGAAAATGGAAATCACTTGTTAGTAAATACTGAGTTATCAGCCTTTTGATAAGCGCGAGCGACAATGACAGCGGCCGGTGGCCGTTCGCGGCGGTACTATTGGTTCGCGGTTTCTTTCAAGTTTCGTGTATCACTATCGTAAAACTGCTATTTTTTTATTTAAATTAAATACAACTTTCTCAATCTATTGTACTACTAAAATAGAATCATTTTACTGTGGGTAAACAACCATTAAAATATCACGGTGTATAATTAATATGCAGTTAATACAGTAAAAGGATATGCAGTACAATACGCATCCACTAAAATATACACATCGAATAAATAATTTATATTTTAAGTACTAAACAAAGTTAAAGAACCTAGCACAAAATTCAAATAAGTCTGTATCTATACGTCCCTGGAGTATTCTCAACTTTCTACCTCTACCTTATAATACAAAATTTACTAAAGTAATGCAGTTTGCCATGAAGTTCTTGTCAGAGGTATCACTCGCGTATTTCCCGTTTGCTGATGTGCCAGCATATGACAGAGAGTCATATCTTCCCTCGACCTCAGAATATTGTGAATTTTGAATGAACACACTCCTAAATGAATGGGCTAGAGTACTTATACTTATACCTGCTTATTATTAATACAAGGAAATGGAAATGAAGAGTCGATGTAATGGAAACTCGAGTTTGATTTGCGTTCTATAAAGTGGTAGGACGAAGGTTCCTTTGAAAACGTTTGTTGGGGAATTCTAAATGGTTTTGCTTGCTTTTACTTTAGTGTTTACGTATTTTCATGTTTAAGGGTAGAGTTTTGGAATAACTTGGAATATTTGACAATACTTCCATACTAAAAACTGTCAAATGTCAATTTTATTTTATAGTTAGGAATTAACTGATGGTGGAAAAATCAGCGCTAAGTATAAAAAGAGTGACTGCCTGGTTGGCCGAGTAGTCGCAGGTGCGATTACCGGGCAAGGGGTCTTGGGTTCGATTCCCGGGTTGGGCAAAGTGTTACTGGGTTTTAGAAATCTCAGTAGTAGCACGGAGTCTGGAATTGTGAAAAAAGTGGGTGTTACATTGTACAGTAAAATTAAGTGCCGTAATGTGCACCTCTGCCTATCCATTCGGGGATCATCGCCGTGATAATATGCTATGTACATAAAGAGGGAAACTTTATCTCTTGTACATAAGAAGAGTTGCTTTGTTGGTCGAGTGTCGCAATTATACAGGTTGAGTTGTCGAACAGGGCCTATTTTCAGGTTTTAAAAAATATAGTTATAACACGGAATCTGGACTTATGTCCGATGTAAAGCGAAAGACTTACCATCTATCTATGAATAACATGTAACTTACAAGCAACAAAACAGGTGAATATTGGGTGTTATTGTTTATGTACCTTAATTTTTACCGACCCATTTTAAGGCTTGAAAGACAGAGAAATGTAAAAAATATCTCAATAATAATTATACTCTAATGGTATCTTCTGCTTCAAGACAGTTATTCATGTCCCTGGGACTCGTCGGGTTTCAGTGTTCCGGTGTTTTCATGATTGTATCTACTGCCGCTACAACTCCGCTACAACTCCTGTAAGCCAAGATGTAGATCTTGGCTCACAGGAGTTCTGATGATCAGATCTGAAACAAATGTGCCGTGCGGGAATCGAACCCGCGACATGTTGCCTAGCCACTGCACCAACCATGCAGTCATTTTTCTTTTTATATTACCAACTACTTCCACGCTGCTCTGCTCGGCTCCTATTGATCGTACGGTGATGTTTTATAACCTACAAATTTCCTCGATAAACGGAAAAAACTATCGAACACGAAAATAATTATTCAAAGCGGACTAGTAGTTCTGGAGATTACCACGTTCAATCAAACAAACTCTTCATATTAAAAAAGTGACCCGGTGACTGTTATCCTCTATCTACATTATAGACCTTATTTCCGATGTTTAGAGATTACTTTCGTATGAACAAATTTAGGGTACGATATTTCAACAGGATGTATCTTATACAGATTGTAAACTCGTCGAGTACCGTCATTATAGACACAATTATAGAACAATAGGTTGCGGTCACCGGTGACCGCTTGGTGTTTGATAGTTTAAGTATGCGTTATTGTAAACATTGATGAACATTGTAAATGCTATGAAAATGAGGTTTGTTTGTGTACTTGTTTGTTACTGAGTTCAGTGAGGATTCAGTAAAAAAAATCTGAACTTAAATGTGAGCTTATTTGTTATTTATTAAATTACGGGAATACGAAACAGCTTTATCTAACGAGTCAGCCACGAATAGCACCTTTTTACTAACCTTCTTTTAAAAAAAGCACACGACCCACCTGATAGTAAGCGGTTACCGTTGCCTATGCACGCTTGCAACACTTGGGGCATTACATGCGCCTTGCCGACCCTTAAAAAACCTACTTTTATAATAACAATTTGATTTACTTACCAAGAAAAAAAAACAAACAAACATCGATACTGGACGGTACTAAGATACAATACAAACAAAAAATTGAAAATGGCGACCGCATAGCTGCCGATCAAGCTATGCTAAACCAGTATAAACTGACCGTCATATGTGCAAAAAGAGCATAAAAAGCAAGACCACATTACACTGGTTGTGTATAGTTTGTGAGTTTGTAGCTCATGACCATCATATTTACATAAGCACTCGGTACCTATGTACCCTCGAGTTGACCGCATCAGTTTGTATTCGAGAATTCAATTTGCCACAGAATGCAATACAAGAATGCAGCAAAATATTCGTACAACTTTATATTGCGCCACTATTCAGTCTTTTGAAGAACTTCCGAGTGAATTTATGTGCATTTTTCACGAGAAGAGTGCAAATTACCATCTATTGGAAGGGGAATGTCCTTTGGTGAGGTATTTTGTATTGTGCCTCGGTTTTTAAAGTTGTGTTATAGGTTTTACTTCTGGTTTTTGATATCAATGTGTGAAATAAACTGATATACAGGGTTACAGGTTAAGTCGACCTAAATCCTTTAAGAGGTGGTAGTTGCCATCATTTCTGACTGATTTGACTATGGAACCCCCTAGCCCAAACTTAATCGTTCTCAAGTTATGGGACTTTGAAGATTTTTTTATAAAAAATCCAGATTTTTTGTCTATTGTCCCCTTTTTTGTGTTTTGTACCTCTAATGTTTTAGTTTTTGTATTTTTTGTGTAGCAGATTAGTTGTTCCATTATTTTAAACACAAAAACTGCAATTAACTGTACCAACTGAATCGTATTAGACGACTAATTGTTAAAAAAAGAAATAAATTTGTGAAAAGTGTTTTTTTCTTTGTAAGATATTGAAAAAAAAGTCTATGACAGTTGTGCTGCAGATATGCTTAAAAATATCTACGCTTCTTCAGCTTTCCGATAAGGTATAATTTGCTAGGGTGATATCAGGATTCTCGGAAAAAACATCGATGAAAGACTCCCAGATAATAACAAAAGTATCGGTATTTCGTACAGTTGGTCGCAGCGCCTATTGTCCTGCAATCATTGGGCTCCGAAAGCAGGAAAAAATCCTAAGAAGAAAAGGGTATAGGGGTCACAGAGACGTTTCAGCCTTAACGTTTGGATGGGAATAATATCAAGCTATCTAATTGGGCCTTACTTTCTTCCTCCAAATTTGAATGGAGAGACCTATGAAATTTTTTTAAGACAAGATTTACCCGATTTGCTCGACGACATACCATTAAACCTCATTCGAGACATGTGGTTTCAGCACTACGGGTGCCCCGCGCACTTTAGAAGGAGTGTCAGAGAGTGGCTAGATACTAATTACTCAAATAAGTCAGTCCAGACTTGACACACATGGATTTTTATGTGTGGAGGCATGAAAAGTTTGGTTTACAACGAACCTAACCCAATAACATCTGTTGATGTTTTGAGGCAGAAAATTATTGATGCTGCTAACGAAATAAGAAGAGGACTAACAACTGGGGTAGGGAAAAGTGGCTTAAGACACAGAATGCGTGTATGTGTACGAAATAGGGGTGGACATGTGGAACATATATTGTAAAAATTATTAATAAACCTTATTCGTTTCCTATTTGGATTGTTTCATTTTGTTTTCTGACTAAAGTTAAATTTGACGCTTAAGTATCGTTATTTTTTACTACTACCTAATCTAATAATACCATATTGTATTATACCTTATCGGAAAGCTGAAGAAGCGTAGATATTTTTAAGCATATCTGCAGCACAACTGTCATAGACTTTTTTTGCAATATCTTACAAAGAAAAAAACACTTTTCACAAATTTATTTATTTTTTTAACAATTAGTCGGCTAATACGACTCAGTTGGTACAGTTAATTGCAGTTTTTGTGTTTAAAATAATGGAACAACTAATCTGCTACACAAAAAATACAAAAACTAAAACATTAGAGGTACAAAACACAAAAAAGGGGACAATAGACAAAAAATCTGGATTTTTTATAAAAAATCTTCAAAGTCCCATAACTTGAGAACGATTAAGTTTGGGCTAGGGGGTTCCATAGTCAAATCAGTCAAGAATGATGGCAACTACCACCTCTTAAAGGATTTAGGTCGGCTTAACCTGTAACCCTGTATATTAAATCATCATTATTAGTCTGTGTCCCGGTAGTGGTACGGAGGTTTAAGACACCCGCTTCTCATGCGAGTTTTCGAAACCTACCAACGGCAAGTACCAATGTGACTTTTTCCGAGTTATATGTACTTTCTAAGATTATTTAGACGCCACTGACAAACGGTGACGGAAATCATCGTGAGAAAACCTGGGCTTATACTTTCTAATTATAAGTTTGTAATCGTCAATCCGCATTGAGCAAGCACCACGCTTGCTCAATGCGGATTGACGATTAATGCTTCTCCATGTGAGAAGAGGCCTTTACTCAGCAGTGGGCAGTTATAGGCTGTTAATGATGATGATTAGTCTGTGTTCATCCACTGGGTGGTTTTTAGTCACTAAGAGTCTGACACTCCCTCCCGCCTCATCCAGGCGGGAACAGTCATTCGATGATTTTCCCCCCTTAAAAAAAAAACTTTCTAATAGCGTGCCACAGAGCCCGATCTTCAGTTTTTCTCATCCACCCACTGCCAGCCACCTTACGAATATCGTCAATTCACCTAGCTTAAGGGCGCCTCACACTAAGTTTGCCTAGACGCGGTCACCACTCTAGAACACATTATTCATATATTACCTGTAATGATTTGACACCATCAGACCTAGTATCCTAATATTCTATATATCCATATATCTCACGAAATAATAACATCAAATTAAATTTAGTTTAGAAACAAATTACCTAGTCTTAGTCCTGACATAAAACACAGACACTTAATATTGTGTACCAAGTTTTCTATATAATTTGTCGATGTGTCGGAAGTATTAAAAGTTTAAAGCGATATAATGAATGTTAGAAGTTTGGGCGGGACCAATCACATGGCTCATTAGTCTTGCACAACTTTTATTTATCTACTTTAAAAAGTTAAGTCTTAAGTAAAATGTTTTCTACGTTCTGTAACGTTTTCTTTCTTCCGGAATCGAATTCATACATGAATTCGATTCCGGAAGAAAGAAAGATCTCTTCTTTGTATTCGAATACTATCGTTTTGAGCTTATCATAATTTGTGACCAAAATGGGTTATGTCATGGCCCATAATTTGGTGATTGAACATGATAGAAATGTGGGAGACACATGTTTCGGCACGAATGGGTCAGCTCGACGGAAGTGATACCACTGTCTCACAGAACACCGACAAGAAACAACGCTTGCATTGCGTTTCGTCTCGTGAGTGAGGTTACCGGAGGTCCAATTACCCCCTCCCCCCCTCTCCCAAATCTCCCCGATCTCAATCCCCCACAATCCTCGAATTTCCAATTCCCAACGCACTTCCAACACCCCTGGTGCTTCAGGTGTCCATGGGCATTGCTTGCCATTAGATGATCCGTCTGATTGTGTCCATAAAAAAATATCTTATACCTGAACTAAAACATCTCATACTTACCTACTTACAAAAAAAAACAGCCCAAACAAAAAACAAACACACCATAGCAGTATCCTTTCCTTTCTAAAAATAGATTTCCATCCGTATCAGAAAACCGTAATATGATTTCCGCAAACAAAGAAAATTTTCCTATACACACAAATATATTTATTTTATGTGAAAGTTAGTTATACCATAGGTATTTGATGTAATCTACTCGAGTTACCCCCATCAACGTCAGTTGTGTAACCCGATCTTGATAATAATAAGCTTTTTGTATAAATAATATGGAAAAACAAAGAGATCGGCTTAGGAAAAGATTACATTAACGATGTTTTACTAAGCATGTAGGTACTTGGATTTTTTTATTCATTTTCGCTCAATTTGGCGATATTTGTATTTATAGACGCTGATAAGTGTAATGGTAATGAATTGAGAATTTGTGTGTTCATTCAAAATTAGCATGATGTGGATATGAATTATGATAAAATTGTAGGAACGAGACTGATTCGTTTTCGAAACTTAAAAAAAATACTGCCCCACACTAGTGATTTTTCCTGTGTTGTATCTGCAATTACAACATGCGATTTCACATAGACATGGCACCCAGACCCTAAACAATATCTGTAGATCACATAAGCTAAGCAAAATTAAAAATATTAAGGTTTACTTTTTATCTCTTGAAATCGCAACATTATACAACACCTTACTTCATGAGCCTATAAGAGCCTATTGCTGAGCGAAAACCTCTACTCACACGGTGAAAATATGATTATTAATTACAACGCTTGCTCCACGCAGATTGGCGATTCTCTAGTACTATCTTCTTTCTATATTACAAACGAAAATAATTTTCCACTATTTAAACGAAAACTGATATTATTTTTAATTGACAAGACATATTATTCTATTGACCTATTTCTAAATGGTAAATTTTGACATAGGTACCATCATGATTATTTTATACTTGTTTAATTTAAAAATATTAATTAATAATGCTTGGTACCTGCCTAACTTAAAAACTATTTGTACACCAATCTTATTGGTAGAACATGGAGATGCTATTAATGTATATTAGACACCCTTCTGTATTACCTGTGTTCACAAATAAATTGATTTGATTTGATTTCTATTTACGCTACTATAGAAATTTTAGATAGCCTGAGCTTTAAATTTATATTAAAACGGTCTATCAGCCTGTAACAGTCCTTACAGGAAGTTCTAGTGTCGTATTTATAGCGAAGGTCGTGGATAACAAGAGAAACCTTTCAAGATGTCTTTGTACGCTTTGTCTTGTGCTCAATAGACAAGTATTGAGTAACACTCATCTGATACTATACAAACAAATATGCGTAATATCTATAAATATTTTGTTCAAACTAGCTTGTTGGTCAAGTTTATTTTTATTTCTTATGTAAGCAATCGGTATCGCTCATGGACCTGAAACATAGAGGCATTACAAATGCATTACCAGCCTTTTGTAATTAGGGATTTGAGGATTGTTGGGGATTCTGTGATTAGGAAAGGGGGCGAGGGGTAATTGGGCCTCCGGTAATCTGACTCACAAGACGAAACACAGCGCAAGTTTTGTTTCACGTCGGTCTTCTGCGAGGCCGTGGTATCACTTTGATCGAGCCGGCCCATTCGTGCCGAAGCATGGCTCTCACACACTTAAAACCTGTTTACCTTCTATGAGATTGAGAGGTTCCTGTGAGACCCCGGTATCATACGTTGGAGCCGATGTTTTTATTTATTTATTTGTATATGCTTTATTGTACACATTTAAGTAGCTTAAAAACAAAAAAAAATCAAGTAAATATGCATACAATGGGCGGTCTTATCACACAACCTTTGGATTGAAATATTTATTGTAATGTCGTGGTGGCCCGGAGGTTTAAAACGCCCGCTTCTCATGCATGAGGGTGCGAGTTCAAAACCTACCAACGGCAAGTACCAATGTGACTTTTTCTGAGTTATATGTACTTTCTAAGATTATTTAGATACCACTGACAAACGGTGAAGGAAAACATCGTGAGGAAACCTGGGCTTATAATTTCTTATTATAAGTTTGTAATCACCAACCCGCATTGAGCAGGCGTGGTGATTAATGCTCACACCTTCTCCGTGTGAGAAGAGGCTTTGCTCAGCAGTGGGCATTTATAGGCTGTTGATGATGATGATTTATTATAAAACCATATATTAAGTTATTATTATAAACCATTATAGTTAAGTGTACAATTTAAAAAAAAACTAAATAAAAATACCTACAATACAACCAACAATAGATTTATACTAGCAATATAACAAAAAACCTCGTTGGTCGAGTGGTCGCAAGTGTGACTGCCGGGCAAGGGGTCTCGGGATCGATTGCCGGGTCGGGCAAAGTATTCCTGGGTTTTTAAAAAACACCCAGTAGTAGCACGGAGTCTGGAATTGTGCCCGGTATATGGCAATAGGCTCACCCCCTATTGCATGGGACTCATAACATAAAAGAAGAAGTGGATGTTACATTGTACTGTGGCATAATGTGCACCTCTGCCTGAGTAGGCGGGGATAAATTGTGTTATGTTATAAAAAAAATGAAATTATTTCTGTAATGCGTTACGACGATTAAATGCTTTTTTTCTGATTCATCTGCTCATAACAATGATAAATGCTATAATTCTTTCAATATAAAATCTTCGAACCAACTGTAGCCATCTTAGAAAATTTTCATTTGCAAATTGGGTACATTACCAGTCATTTAACTTGGACCGTTAAACTGCGGTTAAAGTACGATTAGGGCGTTGCGGTTTCATCTGACGTACTAAGCTTAAGCCGGCTGTTTCCTAACGTAATAGTGTTAAAAACTAAAATTGAATCTAGGTTAGCGGGCTGTTAAATCAGTTAACTGGGGATGGTTTCATCCGCCGTTCAAGTTGAGGCCTGCAGTAATCGAATTTGACTTTTCAATGTAATATTTTGAATGTGGGTCAAATACCTGAGCCAAATATTTGTGAATTAAAAGATTTCCAATTCATTTCCAGAAGAAATATGTAGGTTTGTTCTAAATATACTTCTTTTCCAAGTTAACTTAAATAATTAAAAACATGAAGAACAAAGGCTCACCCCCTATTACATGGGACTCATAACATGAATAGTGAAAAGGGGGTGTTACATTCTTCAGTGGCATTAAGTGCCGTAATGTGCACCTCTGCCTACCCCTCCAAGGTAAAATGTTATGTTATGTTAAGAAGAACAAAATATTATCTTCTATTTTGTATTCAAAACGATGTGATGTACAATGTATGCAATGCACCCACTATGCATGAAGCTATTTTCTAAATAATAGCTATAGCTATTTTCTAAATAATAGCTATATTTTATAACTTTAAAATATACCAAATCCTATCTATGAACTAAACCCAGTATTTCATGTTCAACTAACATATGTAGACAGCTTGTATTTATTTGCCTACAAAATACATAAAATCCTATCGTTTCTCGTCTAGTTTACTATTAAAATCTCCTATAAAACCTGCATAAATTAAAATGACATTAAAATTTGATTCAACGACCAAATGCTATAAAATAAATAAAGAAATGTCTCAACGAAATATTAATCAAATTCGTGTTAAACATTTTAGGAGTAAACTAAAACTATGTTCGGAAGATGACATCAATCTATCAAGAACTGGATGTACGCACGCACGGTTACTCATCAAACTACACATAACCACTTTATCTTGACCTCACTTTATATAATCTTTTTGTATATTTGGCGGTCAGATTATACTGGTTTATAGTATCTTGATGTGTGTCCTAATGTTCTTTGGATCAACGGAAATATATGTCTCTAATAAAGTAAATGATTAACATGTTAGCAGTTAAATTGTATATATAAAAATATCCATTCCAGGTGGTTTGCCTCATTATGGGGCGTTTATAATGTCGCTTCCATGTATAGTATGTTACCGTTTTCATTTTATTATTCGTTTATTTACATGAATATTTCATTATCATCATTTTAAGTGTGGGAGAGCCATGCTTCGGCACGAATGGGCCGGCTCGACCGGAGTGATACCACGGCCTCACAGAAAACCGACGTGAAGCAACGCTTGCGTTGTGTTTCGTCGTGTGAGTGAGGTTACCGGAGGCCCAATTACCTTCCCCTTCTCCAATCTCCCCAATCCCTTAATCGCAATCCCAACGATCCTCAAACTCCTAATCCCCAAAAAGCCGGTGACGCACTTGTAACGCCTCTGGTGTTCCAGATGTCCAGATACCATCAGGTGATCCGTCTGATTGTTTACCGGCTTATGCCATAAAAAAAATCAAATTCAACAGCCTATAAATGCCCACTGCTTAGCAAAGCCTCTTCGCACACGGTGAAGGTT
Organism: Spodoptera picta; assembly: GCA_038387885.1. Lineage (NCBI taxonomy): Eukaryota > Metazoa > Arthropoda > Insecta > Lepidoptera > Noctuidae > Spodoptera > Spodoptera picta. Next base: position 507,021 of record JAZHFQ010000493.1, on the reverse strand, counting down.
TGAGCATTAATCACCACGCGTGCTTAATGTGGGTTGGCGATTACAAATTTAATTATAATTAGAAATTAAAACACAGATTTCCTCACGATGTTTTCCTTCCCCGTTATATGAATAGTCACAAGAAGTTAAAAAACAAAAAGAAATAGTTTTAGATGGAATTTAGGAAAATAGTGTGATAAAGAAAACGTTTTAATGATATTATATTTCTTGAATGTTTCTGTTATAAGATCAGAAGAGGAACATGTTTATTGGTTATGTAAATTATTTGGCATGTTGATTAGTATCAATAAATGTTAGTTGCTGCCAATCTATCAAATGCATCAAAAACAATGTTCTAAAGCAAAGAAATGCCTGAAAACATGAATAAACCGAGGTCAACAAATTGTCAAAAGAGTATACAAATTAATTAAATATTAGTAAAAAAAATATCCAGCCTGTATAATTATAGATGTCGTAGCGATTTTCGTCAGTCAACGCCGCGTGTTTTATTACACTCGGCCTCGCCTCTGTTAATTATTTCTTTACGTTTTGTGAGAAAAAATCTTGACGCGTTAAAGCTTCAGATTTTGTTATAAAAATAACCTCCCCCTGTAAATTAAGTTTTTTATTGAACACCCCAGTTTATAATTAGCGCTTGCTCCGATGAAATGCAGTATTCAGTTTGCTTAGCTTTGCTTGCGTTTAAAGTTGATTGCCGTATTTTATAAGCCAGTTATAACCTATAGGAGTTATATTAACAGTTCCAGTATTGGCAGATTTTTAGAATTTTTTTTTTTAAGCGGGGAAATCATCGAATGACTGCTCCCGCCTGGGTGAGGCGGGAGGGAGTGTCAGACTGACTAAAAACCACCCCGTTCCTTCTCCTGCACGTCAAGCCGGAGCCCCGGTTACCCGTTAGGTTCTCCGCGACAGATTTTTAGAATAGGCATGCATGGAATATGGGGCATAAGTTTTTGAACTAGTCGTGGTGCCCGGAGGTCGAAGACGCTTGCTTCTCATACACGTGGGTGCGGGTTCGAAACCTACCAACGGCAAGTACCAATGTGACTTTTTCCGAGTTATATGTACTTTCTTACAATATTTAGACACCACTGACCAACGGTGAAGGAAAACATCGTGAGGAAACCTGAGTTTATAGATTCTAATTATAAGTTTGAAATCTCCAACCCGCATTGAGCAAGCATGGTGATTAATGCTCTAACCTTCTCCATGTGAGAAGAGGCTTTGTTCAGCAGTGGGCATTTATAAGCTGTTGATGATGAGGTTTTTGAACGAAGATTCTAAAAAACAAAGCTTCGGATTATGTTTTTCAAGTGAAGTAAGAGATAAAATAGCATTTTTTATATCTGATGCAATATTTTAAAATTAAATCGACTGAATGCAGGTAACATATTAGAGACCGATGCCCATTTTAATCAACCTCTTCTAAATGTTAATGAACCTCTAAGCTAAGATAGGTGATAGTTACCGTCATTTTCAACCGACTTCAAAAAAAGGAGGAAGTTCTCAATACTACTGTATTTTTTCATGTTTGTTACTCTATTACTCGAAGACGCCTGGAATTCCAGATATTACGGATTATAGTTGTGACCAATACCTAAGATATATTTTGTGGCACCGACTTCTAACCTATCAATGGATGTTTAAGCTATAAGTATGACGTATGACCAATAATAGTTATTTTTTTGTTTTTTAGTTTTTACTATTCGTTTATTTTTAGTTTTTGAAGTCGTTTTTTTTAACGCAGTTTTTTTATTTTTGGTAATAGGGACGCCTAACACAAGCGAGGGATAGTTTAGGTGGTGAGTAACTCTAACAAACTCTTAGTTAAGAGATGGTTTGGGGGTAGTTGATGAAAACGGCCACTACAAGCGTCCTCTACAAATGCAATGAGTTAACTGTCCTCTATTTAAAATGGAATGTTCAGCAATGGATATACATCTTATATCTTATACGTATTACATAAAAGCAGAAGAGTTTGTTTTTTGTTTGTTTGTTTGTTTGAACGCGCTAATCTCCGTAACTACAAGTCTGATTTGAATAATTGTGTTGGATAGCGCATTTATCCATGATGGCTATAGGCTATAAAATATCACGCTAAGACCAATAGGAGCTGAGCAGAGCGTATGAAACCGTGCGGAAGTAGCTAGTATATTATATCAACAGCTGATCATGTTGATGATAATAAATAATAAAATATGTGAATATAATTCATGTTTTTTAATCATACCGATATGTTCCAAAAACATTAACATAATTAAAGTTCTTTTCACGCAATACTCATATACTCTTGACTCGAAACCGCCTTCGAAACTTTTTACCACCGATTCCTTTGTTGGAAATCTCTTATCTGGTCCTTTTGACGCGCGACAAATAAAACGCATCGAGGTTTTTCATTGCGTCGCGAGTCGCTGTCGCTTCACCACCGATAATATAGTTACGAATCGTCCCTAAAGAATAAAAGGTGTGACATTGACATGTCGACATGTTGGTAAATGAAAACGGGTCCATAGAATATTGCATGCATTCATATCGCGGCCGTATCGAAGGATCATAGTATTGTTCAGTCGCTAGATGTTTTGGTGTAAAGGAAATAGATGCGATGTTTATTAGAATTTTGATTGAAGTTTTTCTCTTTTTTATTCTGACTTTCTTGAAAAGAGAATATCATATATGTGTAAGATTCCTTGTTTAGGTAAACTATTTTTGAAATTGGAATAGGCATAGATTTCGAAAACAATGTTCCATGTATGGCCGTATCACCACGGATAGGGCTCAATAGGGCTGATGCCGATATTAGCCGCGGACTTAACGGGTAGCCGGGGCTCCGTCTCGAAGGGCTCCTGGCCTGGACCCAGGCGAAAGAAATCGTTCGATAATGTTCCCCTTCAAAAAAAGGTATGGTCATAGGTTCACCTCCTTTAACATATAAACTCGAACAAAATGTGTATCTACTAAAAGCATGTTCTCTAGCTCAAAAATAAACTTATACAAAAAATAACATAAAGTAGACTATAGAAATAATAAAAAGTAAAATTTTCATCGCAGTATTTTACGTCAAGAAAGTGAAAAGTTCCACAAATATACACCCACTGTTCATTATACAAACAAATAAAAAATATCAATCACTCCTTGAAGTCGCAAAAAGAAACATCTATAATGAATATCTTGTGATGGATTGTGCTTATACTAAATTCGATTAGGTACTAAAAATAAAGATTCATAGATACATAGGCATTAGATTAATTTGAATGTGTCTATAGGCAAAAAACATTAGAGCTAATTTGTCCAAATTCATTTCATTATATACTTTTTTATTGATCTTGGTTTAAGTAGTTTAGTCTTAATGGTATTTACTTTGTTGGCTCAATGATACAAAGTGGATCTCAGCTGAGACGATACGAGACTCCTCCATTGCACGCATTTATAATGGTAGTCTTTATTTCTAAGAAAAAAAGGCACTTATACATAATTATACTTTTATTATCTAACTGATGAATTTGATACATGTTTCATTTTCATATAAGATTGGGGTGCAAGGTATACGGGCCTGCGGACGACGAGCACGGGTGACTCACCGCCCGACCAAAACCAGACCCGAGCGTACGGCGTGTCGCATTACGCGCGCCTCTCAAGGAGCCATCAGACCACCACAGATGGGACCCAACAGGGCTGATGCCGATACGGAGCTGCGGAAGACTTAACGAATTGCCGGGGCTCCGGTTTGAAATGCAGGTGTAGGAGCAGGGTGGTTTTTAGTCAGTAAGAGTATGACACTCCCTATCGCCTCACCCGGGTGGGAGATGTCATTGGATGATTTTCCCCCTCAAAAAAAAGTGCGTGGTATACAGATAGAGAAGTGAATGCTAATAATGCACTTTTACTGCTTTGGAGAGCAAAGGACCTTTGATTTGTTTCCCCATATCTCTTTTTACATAATATTTCCACGTAACCAATACACGTAAGCACGTTTCAAGGGATTTGCCTAATAATTCAACGGGGGTCCAATGTTTAACACCTGGGCGAAGCAATAACAGGCGTTTTGGTGTCATTTATCCATTGCCCCGTACACTTATTGGCTAAATGATTTATTAGTTATCGGCCCATGGCGTATTATGGTTTTTTGGGGGATTTAATAACCTTAATATTGTTTTCCTTAATGTCGATGATGTTTTGTAAAGGTTTGTTTATGTGGGCCAGTGAGGCATTATGCTTTAATAGTATTTTTAAACTGCCTCGTTTAGGTAATGGCTGTGGTTATAAATGGTGTAAACTTAGCTTAGAATCGATAGGTGTAAAAGTTGCTTATTTTGTAGAAGTATGTAAATAATAGAATGGACGATCTTGTGTTATGTTTACCGTATGATTTCGGCACGAATAAGCCGGCTCGATACCACCGGCTGGGTGTGATACCACGAGCTCACAGAAAACTGACGTGAAACAACGCTTGCGCTGTATTTTGTCATGTGAGTAGGCCCAATAACCCCCTCCCCCATTCTCAATCTCCCCAACCTTCCTCATATTCCTAATGCCCAAAAGGCCGGTAACACACTTTGTAACGCCTAGTATTAGTATTGTCCATTTACGACGCCGATGGCTTACCATCAAGTGATCCGTCTGCTCGTTTGGTAAACGAGCAGACGAGCTAATGCCATAAAAAAACGACGGTCGTGGTCAAAACGAAATCAAAAGATCGAACGAATAAGGGAAAATCCTGCAATGGAGATTATTAATTAAAGTAATCGGCTCCAAATCCCCTGATACTTAGTATTAATACGAAGTCATTACTAAAGTCAGTCACATACGACTACTTTTTAATAACTATAAAATAGTTAGCAATGGAAATTCTCTTTAACATCTTTACAATACGATTTATTTCAGAATAATTGGTGGTAAATACAAAATATAAAGAAAATTCTAGGATCAAAATATTGTAGACATGTGACATCCGCAGTGGGTTCGAATTGGGAATTAATGTCCTGTCCCATGTCCACAATTAATTATCTACTTTAAATAGCAGTGATTAAAGTTGTTTATTTACTTTTTGTGTGTTGTACATAGTGATGTTGAGCTCCATATTTTGTTGGTGACATAGGTTCAAATAAGAGATATTATTTCAGACTGTGTTATGGTTGAGATTTTCGAAAGTTTATTAATTCTAAAATAATAGGGTTATTGTAGAATTATTGTTTATGTTGAACAATCAAATCCCGATAAATGTTATTTTCTAAAAGCAACCAATCACATTGTTATAAACTGGAAACAAACTGTTAATCCATGTTTCGAGCCAAGACTCCAACCAAACCTTTATCGAGTGCGGTTTTTGGACAGTAAGCAGGCTTTACAGTGGAATTAATAGGGTAACTGGCAACTGACGAAAAGAGGATTCTATAAGAAGATCTACCATGAAGAGGTAAGCTCGAGGAAAAGCAACCATAATGTTATGTTGTTACCAATGACACAGACCCTACTTCCCGGTTTATTTAATGGGATTATAGTTTGTTACACTCTGGTGTAAGTTGCAACAATTTTAGTCTTTCAGCAACTTATTTTAGTGTTGTTTTTCGCTTGGGGCACATAATCTCTAAACGAGAAGGGTCCATTAGCAGACTTTCCTCTTTAATAAGCGCGTGGTTTTGGTGGTGACAAAGTCCACAATATTTTTAATGGTGCTAAAAATTATGTAGCTTATTATAACTTGGGGTATTTGCTAAGTTTTTTGTAAAGAAATTTGTAATCAAAGTCTATATTTTTATCCTATACTAGCTTCTGCCCACGACTTCGCACGCGTAATCACGTTTTCTTCCGTTCCCGTAAGATTTTCATGACTTTTTCTATCATAAGAACCTCCTCCTGACAATAATAAACACAACCAAAAAAACAGCCAAATCGGTCTAGCCGTTCTCAAGATATGGCGTGACAACGGGAAACGGGTTTAATTTTTACAGCAGAATTATACCTCTATAAATAAAGATATATTAATTCACTATTTAGACCGCCTCGTTGGCCGAGTGGTCGCAAGGGCGACTGCCGGGCAAGGGGTCTCGGGTTCGATTCCCGGGTCGGGCAAAGTATTACTGGGTTTTAAAAAAATTCTCAGTAGTAGCACGTGGTCTGAAATTGTGCCCGGTATATGGCAATAGGCTCACCCCCTATTGCATAGGACTCATAACATAAACAGTAAAAAGTGGGTCTCACATTGTACAGTGGCATAATACGCAATTCTGCGTACCCCTTCGGGGATAAAAGGCGTGATGTGATTTTATGTTAATTCACTATTTAAAAAACAATAGAAAATGTGTTTATTTTATTTTAGATCGTCTCGTATCTCGAATGGGGGTGCTTTGTTGCAAACAAAATTGTACTTTGTTGGAAGTCTGTTTCCCAGGTGATTCAGTTTAATATTCAGTGACGAAACGAATGTTGGATTCGCACCGTCGCACGTGGTGTTTGACAATAATGTCACAAACTAATAACAAAACAAAGTGACACATGGACGAACTATAACTGTGAATAGCTATCAACTATTCATCTTTTAAATCAATATATCCAATACATGTGATCAGCAATGCTCAAATCTGATATCGAAAGCTGATGATATTCAATATTAGATACCAATAACTCGGATACAGCAGTAATATAGCAATATTTTTGTATATGAAACTGATACTGACTTTCCAATATGCTGTTTGGAAACTTATTGTATATTTACGCAGAAGTATATTGGTAGAAGCAGATTGTGCAAGCACTTTCATTTAATTCAATTGTGTAAGATATTCAAAGTAGATCAACATAATTTATTTCATACGTATAGGATAGAGCCACAAAAACAATGACTTACAAAATTTTGTTATTTAATCAAAATAACTTAAAGATAAAGCATCAAAGAGAAGTCCTTAATAACGGCTAAAATTTATGCAGTTACAATATTTCACTGCCATTTTCATATTGGCCGATCCTAGAAAAATCGTGATAGGAGGATATAAAAAACTGGCGAGCCAATACTCGGTCGAAACAGGAACAGTCCTTTAAGGGACTCGTGTTAATTTATAGCCACCTACTGAAATTTATGGCCGCCAAGCGTGAAAATGGGTAATTTGTCTTTTAGTTAATATCCAACTGGTGAGTTTCGTGCTAATTGAATTAGCTGGATGTTATCCTGGTAGATGGATATTAAGAAAAAGATTTTGTTATATCTTGAAGTGGATTATTTGACTTTAAAAAGTACTTTTTCTATTTATTATACAATAACCCATAAATCACCAAGCGGTCACCGGTGACCGCTTTCCACTAATATTACATTACATTATAGACCTTATTTCTAATGTTTAGAGAATACTTTTATATGACCAAATTTAGGGGATGGATATCAACGGGTTTATACCTTTATAGACTAGCGGACCCGACAGATATTGTCCTGCATATACACTTGAATGTATAAACTAAAATTCATTCAAATTAGTTCAGCCGTTTAGGATAACTAACCTAGAAATCGACTGCAGCGCAATCTGCCGGGCTGATTTGTGAATCTAAACCATCCAGGGCGCCACTCAAATGCGTAAAGAAAAAATCATTTAAATCGGTCAAGCCGTTTTGGAGGAGTTCAATGACATACACACGTACAGCAGAATTATAAATATAAAGATAATAAATGGCAAAAGCTCCACTTGGAACTAGTGTCATCGAGCGAATAGAAAAATTAATGTGTTAATTCCATATAGTTGCTTATGCTTGTAGGAATTAGATTTCGTTAATCACTTCATATTGAATCGCTGGGTGAGTGTAAATGAGAATAATAACAAAATTCTCAAAAGACACAACACATGCTCACCACTTCATATTTTTTAACCTTTTTTATTTTTTGTTATTTTATTTCAATACCAAAGTTGTCTATTCACAGTGAAATATGTAGTACACGTTATCGTTAATTAAAATAAAATATCACTAAAATAAAATCAAAATGGTGTATTTTAAAAATGGCGCAGTGTCATATTTTACTATTCATTGGCGCATTAAGTGCTTTTAAAAAAATGCATTAATGTGAGAAGAATGATTAATGATTACAATATCTAATGCTATTGTCAATCCATTAGTTTAATTGTTTCTAGCGCTCAAGATTGTTGTTCTAGACCTTAAATACTAAGGATTATCACGTAATGTTTCATTCATTTGAATGGTTCTAACCTTTAGACAGATTTCGATCTAAATGTATCTTGACTGTTGGGTAAATATTGAATTATTTTGAGTGGGACTACACTAATACTCTGGTATTAGTGTAGTAATATATCATAGTAATTATTCGGACAAGTAGGCTGATGTAGTAGGCTAGTAGTAGGCTGATGTCGTAGGATAGTAGTAGTAGGCTAATGTAGGCAAGTCTTAGTTCTATCTTTATTTTTTAAAAAATACCTGGGAAGATCATCGAATGACTGCTCCCGCCTGGGTGAGGTGGAAGGGAGTGTCAGACTCTTACTGACAAAAAACCACCCCGTTCCTTCTCCTGCACGTCGAGCCGGAGCCCCTGTTACCCGTTAGGTTCTCCGCGACAGCCTTTTGAGGTTAGGTATTTGATGATTGCTGATTTGGGGATTGGGGAAATTGGGTAAAAGATACACTTAAATAAATCAGCTTTTAGGGGAGGCACCTACCTTTTTGGGGAGAAAGACTAGGGAGTGTGGGATTCATTTCTCACTAAAACCACCCTTGTAGTTACCCGCAGCACCTGTAAGGGGCACCGGGTCCTCTGAAGAGACCAGACGGAGCCCCCACGATGGAAGTAATTATCCTGGTTACCTGATGCTTAAGATAAGTTAATTTTGACTATGGAATAGATGGCAGATGAACTGACAGATGTTCTGATACAGCGATGGTTAGTGTCATCATTATAATATCTAATACCTTTAAACGAACAATTCTTGTATATCTTGGAAACGGCTCCATCGATTTTCTTGACATTTTGTCATCATCATCATCATCATAGCAGCCACAGGACGTCCACTACTGAACATAGGCCTCCCCCAATGACTTCCAGATAGGCCGGTTGGAAGCGACCTGCATCCAGCGGTTCCCTGCGACCTTAATGAGGTCGTCTGTCCACCTTGCGGATGGACGTCTCACGCTGCGCTTGCCGGTACGTGGCCTCCATTCGAGAACCTTTCTGCCCCAACGGCCATCGGTTCTCCGCGCTATGTGCCCTGCCCACTGCCACTTCGACTTGCTAATCCGCTGGGCTATGTCGGCGACCTTTGTTCGTTTGCGGATTTCCTCGTTTTTTATCCGATCTCGCAAAGAAACTCCGAGCATAGCCCTTTCCATAGCGCATAGACATTTTGTACATGGATGTAAATCGATCTGGTTTGGTTTCATTTTCAGAAAATATCTGTTTGTCTTCTTCTTATTATATGAATACGAAGCTAAATTTCACCATAATTAAAGGAAAATTTAAATAGCTTAGTCGGGAAATCGGGTGCCTACTAAGCAGGACACTCGAGTTCATTCCTCGGCCCACGGCTCTGTTTGTTTCTCTTATATTGTTCTTCTTTCTATTTTTTTTCTAAAAAAACTAACTAATTATGTACTAAAAATACCGAGCAAAGCTCTGTCACCAGGTTCTTAGGTATATTATAGCAGCTACAAGATAGCCATTACTGAACGTAGAATAATGTTCATCCCTCTAATGATTTTCAGATCGGTAAATGTGATTTAGTGTATGCTAACGATAAATTAATAATATTATATATATAGAGGTAATAATATTATTAAAGTAGTTAATTTATCATTGGCATGATCATCAAACATAGTTAATCTATATAGATTATATATCTATATAGATAAAACTTTCGTGTAACATACTAATTAATTATTATTAGATAGTAGCAGCGCGACAGTCGCCGCGTCGCATGTCGCGGAATGCTACTCATGAATATGAGTCTCTAGCATGGCTCGAAACTAGTCGAGTTCCTCGTCAAATTATTACGTGAGTAAACCGAAAACATAATAATGATTATCAGATATTTCATAATAATCAAATAGATTAACTAATACAACAAATTGATAATAATATAAGCTTTAACAAATTAAGCGTGTACAAGCTAATTATGATTCGAAATTAATTACCGGAAGTGTTAATACAATCAATACGGAAATGACGTCACAATTGGTACGCAAACAAAGTGCAGTTGATTGTTAATTAAGAACATTATTCGCGTATTGGTTTCGCTGCTTAATGTCGAAAAATATTGAAAATTTGTTCTGGTAGATTGTTTTTAATTAAAATCGTAACATGAAGTATAATTACGATATAATGTCAACATGTCGCTTAATCCCCGAAAAGATAAAGATAAAGGTGCACAAATACCAAGTATATATTTGGTATTTGTGCACCTTTATCTTTATCCTTATTAGGAAACAGATGAAAACGTATCTATGTTTTTAGAAGAAAAATACAACGGCAAACGTTAAGAAAAATGTAATTAGAACGACTAGATAATTGTGACAATGTTATTTAACTCGTATATCCCCAAGCGGTCACCGGTGACCGCTGTCACCTAACTATATTATAGACCTTATTTCTGATGTTTAGAGACCACAGTTGTATGAACAAATTTAGGGGATGATTTTCAACGGGTCATCAGATTTACAAACTAATAAAGAAATATTGGTTGCCAGGACAAGCGTATTCGAGGTTTGACGAATCTCGAATGAAAGACGACGGTTAAGCACTCAACACGCCTTTTATACCTAACTAAATTTTCTTGTGCCTTCAAAGATTCCCAACAACATTGCACTTGATATACAAGTCCCAGGTAATTGAGTGTAGGTTTTGTTGCCATGTGATAAATAAAAACATTGTGAGGGATCTTATTTTAATAATCTCAAATAATTAGTTTGAACTGCCTCGTCGGCCGAGGAGTCGCAAGTGCAACTGCCGGACTCCGGCTCGGGTTCAATTAATTAGGATAAAGATTAAAAATGGGTGTTACATTGTACAGTGGCATTCAGGGCCGTAACGTGTGTAAAACGCATAATGTTAATAATTATAAGTTTGAAATCACCAACCCGCTTTGAGCAAGAGTGGTCATTATTGCTCAAATATTCTTCTAGTAAGAATAGGCTTTTGGTCAACAGTGGATTTACGCTATAGCAGTGTAACAGCCCAATTACCCTCTCCTTTCCCAATCGCCCCAATACATGAATCCCAACGATCCTCAAACTCCAAATCCCCAAAAGGCCAGTAACGCACTTATAACGCCTCTGGTGTTCCAGATGTCTATGGGCGACGCCGATTGCTTACGATGGCTTATTGGCATAAGCCGGTAAACGAGCAGACAGATCATCATGGAAAAAAGTGAACACTTATAGACTGGTATACGATGTGGTTGTCATGTAGACTCAGTTTCAGACTCCATGCTATTACGTACCAATCTACATAATTGTACATGGATATGTGGAATCTAGATATGTATGGCAGACCAAATAAAACAAAATCAACTAGCAAAAATGTAGGTAAAGCAGACATGGAGCTTATTTATTCATCGGTCTACGTATGTTCAGTTCCCAGTTTATTTTACTACGCAGATGCTATCTCCGCATTCATGAATCCGAATGTTCCTTGCTATTATTGCCGACGATTTACCGTACATTGCTGCGGCAGTACGATTTCACAAAATAAAATGCTTAATGTAGCCTGCTTTGGATTTTGCGTTAGTATTCATGTAGTTTACTTTTAAGTAATGTTTGTTTTATAAGGGTTTGTAAATGGATAGAAAAATGATTTATATTGTTCTTGTACATTTTGTTTAAAAATATACCTCTAAAGACACTCAGTTTTTGCTCTGACACTCAACAATGCTAATTGTTACGCACCCGTACATCGATACAACATCATTATGTGCATGTGTGGGTAATTTTGTGAGAATACTTTGTTTTGGAACGTTACGTTCCAAAAATTTTAGTTCACTTTTTTGCCACTGGTGTCGCTCTCTCTCTCTCACTTTGAATCTTACATTGTGAATGGTCGTACGAAATAAATAACTGAGTATTTTGTGTAAATATTTCTTTTATTATTGCATCCACGCTAAAATCTTACAAATTTCATTAAACATTCGTCTATCACGAACGGTATCATTATTATTCAATATCACTTTATTGTCGGTATACGTATTTTTATAATTTAACTAGCTACTTCCGCGTGGTTTCACTCGCTCTGCTCGGCGCTTATTAATCGTAGCGTGATATATTATAGCCTTCCTCGATAAATGGGCTATGTAACACAGAAAGAGTTTTTCGAATTGGACCAGTAGTTTCGGAGATTAGCGCGTTCAAACAAACGAACAAAAAGAAAACCTCTTCAGCTTTATAATATTAGTATAGATACATGGGCGAGGTTGCATGGCGGGCATAATAAAACTTTAAATTTATTGTATTTTCCTTTCAGTTCCTGAGTTAGGCAAGTGGCATAGATATTTTGATTTCGAAGTATTCAGTTACAAAACGCATTAAATGTGGTAACATTATTTCACAAAATGACAGTAGCTATTGTCAAATTTGGAATCGAATTATTTAATTTTTTTCCAGGGCCCATAATCGGTCTCTCAAGAACAGATCCTGTTACATTTACAAAAACTATCATTACAAAAATAAAATCGCTATTGGTAAAAACGTAATAATAATATCCCTCTAAGAAATATAAAACATTAGTGAAATATGTTATATTTTGACGTAAATGACGGTAACTCAGTCGCTTTTCTCGGTAACGCAGTCGTATCTCATACAAAATCCGGCTGTCCCAACTAGGAACTCGCTTCAAATACATTGACATTACATTAAAACTCTTCACGGCACTATTAAATTAAAATATCTACAGAAATTAAGGTAAGTATGAACTTTATTAACAGGCTAATAAGTTTATCTTTTATTTAACCGTGAATTAATTACGAAATATTTTTTGTCTTGTCCCTGTTGAAGTAAGAAAACATAAGTACTCTGTGTTACCAAGCCAAAGTGTACCTTAAATTCGGCTTTTTTCGTGCAGTTTCGACTAAGTTCGTTTGATTTAATGTGGATTACTGTCGGGGTGAGCCGAGTGTTCGTGGGCTTGACGCTGGCCGGATTAGTCGAGCTCGAGTCGTCCAGAGGGGCGCGTGTGTTTATTGTGCGGCCACTGAGTTACCGACGACAAACGGTGAGTTCTTAAGATATTTGATTGTTTTTTTATTGCGTTTTGTAATAGAATAATAAAATATTTGATGGACTCAAAAATTATTAGGTATTTATTATCATAACGACCAAAATGTTTGAAGACACGTTATTTTTACAACTGCGTTACCACTACACTGCGTTACCATTGAAGGTAACGCAGTTGTACGTACAGTAACGCAGTTGCAAAGTAAACAGTTTTTCGAAGTTAATTTAGCTGTTTTATAGTTCACTTAATTAATTATCGGGTTATTTTGTTGCAGTATATTATTTTCAATATAATAGCGTTCACACCGGCAGAAAAACAACGGCGTTATAGGCAAAAATTGAAACAGGACCCTGTGAAACATGCTGAGGCTAAAAGATAACATCTTCAGAGATATCATGCTACTAAAAACTTGTGAAGGATATGACAGAGAGATAATATACATAGATCTGCAAAGCGTAAATGGAAGACGGCAAACAGGAAACGTCGAGAACGCCAGAAAAGTGTGCAAGTTATTCTAGATATAACACCGGCTTCAACACCACGATCAGGAACTCCGGTTTCTCTAAGGTCCAGAGGAAGAAGGCAAGTAAGACGAGACAGATCTGCATTACACAGACAAAATAAGAAATTGGAGCAAGAAAATGAGAAATTGAAAAGAAAATGTAACAAGTACAAGAAAAGATATCAAATATAAAAAGGGAAAAAGTCAGAAAATGGACACAAAAAATACATAGCTTTGTCTAACGCTATTAAAAACCATTACTCCAGAATAAAGGTTCAGTTGTATTACATCACTAACGACGACATTCAAAAGGTAGAGCAGGCTATTCCCTAAGGCCTCCTCGGTACAATGCAGGTCCATCAAGTTTTCTCAGACACTCCTGGTTTATTGCAGTATCGTGATCTTAGTTGCTTCTGCCAAAGGGGCTTTTGCGCTTGCTTTTCACCTCAAACATATCAACCAATTCCTGTTTCTACCAGCCCCATTAGCCCAACAAAAATAAGCAAAATTTAGAAATTTCCTTTGATGCAATTCCAGAAAGAGACAGCTTAGAATGTATGAACGAAATAGAAGTATTAACTGACATATCTAATATTGTAGACAATACTAAGAAATCTTATTACAAATCGGTTTATACTCCAATTTCGAGGTCAGATGATGAACTTCTTTCACAGCTTAAAATACAACAAGAGGCTTCAGTATCTAATACATATGATAGAAACTTGATTGAAAAAGAAATGTGCATCCGACTAAAATATTTTCCGGTGTTTATGTTCTTGTTAAAGTTTCTTCAGACAAAGACAAATTGTACTATTATATGGCTGTTTCCCAAAGCAATGTCGATGACGAAGGAGAGATTAAAGTTATGTTTTTAAAAGCAGTTGACGATTCCGGTAAAAGGTTCAAGCTTGTTGAAAGGGATGTTTCGTACGAACCATATAATAATATTGTTGAGATTGTTCCTAATCCTAAAATAATTAAGAAAGGTAAACGTGTATATTACGAATTTGATGTTCCATTAAATATATTTGAGAAATAAGACTGACGAGACAAAGATGTTTAAAAATGTTAATTTGAGAGTAATTTGTTTTGTTTTTGTTTTTATGAGAAGTTTGATTTTATTTTACATACTTTATAATTGTTTTAGAGCATTTCTAATAGTTAAAGCGAAAAAAACACTTAGTGTTGTGATAAGATTACCACTGTGTTACCTATCCAACTACTGCGTTACTTTTTTGTCCCTCTTTTCCTGAATACGTTAAGAGCTCTAAAGCTTTTAATATAATTTTGAAACAATATAAATTTGATATTTTTTTGTTTATCTACCATATTTCAACCTATACTATAAATATTGAGCTGAAAATGCTTATTATTAAGGCATATTTTGAGAAATTACAGTAGTTTAAATGAAAATAACGTAACGCAGTGGTAAATTTAATTAGAAAATAAGATATTAGACTGAGATGATTGAGATTGTACATTAAAAGATTATTGTAATACTTGTTTAACTTTATGTCTGGTAGGTTTTTAAAATTGACATGACAGTTCCTACAATAAAACTGATTATTCTAAGTAAGTAACACAGTTGTTGTTTTTCTACTCCTTCCCTTGTATTATTATCAAATAAAACAATAAATCGTAAAAAAACATCGCTGCTAATGCCTGTACTGTTTACTTTAATTATTGATAGAACTAAATTATACCAAAAAAATAAAAAACTAATAATTTGTTATATTATTATTTTAACGACACAGTTTATCAATTTGGGCCCTGAAAAAAAATAATGGCCCTAAAATTCTGTCTATAGTAGATATTTTCTCAGTACCTCTATATTCATGTGAGTATCCCGTGATTTTAGTAAATTTAGTATGTATCACGATAGGTATTATATTATTGTATTTTTGCTGAAAAATGCTGTTTTCATTTGAATGTTTTTATTTTCGCAATTCCTTAATAAAAAAATAATTTGCAAATCAGTAATTAAAAATAATTAATTTCGATTATTTATTAAATTATCTGACATACGTCACGTCACCGTTTATGATACTACTAAAACTAAACCACGTAAGGACTTAGGTTAAAATTGAGTAACGTTTGAGACATAAATCCATTAAACCACTCAATTCAAATACCAACACCCTTGCAATTTACCCATAATTGTAGTACCAACGTTCAATAATGTACCCATTTGTATTAAAACGAACCGTCTCCTAAATTAACCCAAATTAATCACCCAGTCTTAGGCATTAACTTAATCTATCCTAGAGATAAACTTAAGTCTAGAATCTACATCAAATGTGTACCCTTGAATTAGGTTTTCATGTTAAACGTAATTAATGTGTTGTGGACTTTCAACGAGTTTGAAAGTGCTGATGATTTCTTTATTTTATTCTGTTTGATAAGTTGAGTTGGTATTTGTTTTGCTATTAATATGGCAGTTGTGGTTGTATTTTATCTATATCAGTATAATATACTATTGATAAAAGACTGCCTCGTTGGCCGAGTGGTCGTTTGAGCGACTGCCAGGCAAAGGGTCTCGGGTGGGCAAAGTAACACTGTTTTTTTTTAATATCGCTGTCGCACGGAGTCTTGAGTTGTGCATATGGCAATAGGGTCACATAACATAAATAGTGAAAAGTGGGTGTTACATTGTACAGTGGCATTAAGTGCCGTAATGTACACCTCTGTATACCCCTCCCGCCCATACATAATCAATGTTATATAACATAACATAATATAGCCTATAGTTCTGTTACAAGTGAAGGAGAGGAAGAAGTAGCTGTGCTAATTGTGAAGATTATGGCAAAGCTCTGACATGGCTCTAGCAGTGGACGATCATAGGCTGTACTGGTGGTGCTGACAAGTACTTACATACATATCCCCTCGACTGATGACCACAAGTAGTGACGATTCACCTTCTATATTAACTCACCATCCATTCAGTTCACGAATAGCCTCACAAATGTTTCCTTACTTTAAAAAACATTTTAAACTTGGATAACATGCTGAAACTAGTCTCGTAGCTGTTCAAATTTAGATCGATTTTCGTATAAGAGTGTAATTAAAATTCTTCTGAGAAGAGGTCCCTGGAAATAAGCCAAGTAGTAGAAGCACTACGTGTTATTGCTTGCCCAAAAATGTATTACCTACCAAAACTATGTTTTGCTAATACAAAGTTTTTTTTTGTTGTGATTCGTGGATACTTACTTTGTACGATTAAATGGCCGAATTCGTTTTTGTACTTGTATTTTTATTTCTTCATTACGTGGTTTCTTAATCGACTATAGAGTTTTTTTGAGGGGGAAAATCTTGGAAAAAGTAGTTCAATGACTTTTCCCGGCGAGGCGAGAGGGAGTCGGACTCTTACTGACTAAAAACCACCCCGTTACTATTCCTGCACTTCGAGCCGCAGGCCCGGCAAACCGTTAAGTCTTCGTATCAGCCCTCTTGGGCCTCATCTATGGTAGTCTGAGGCTCTTTGAAGCGAGGGCGGAACGCGACGCGCCGTGCCGCGCCCTACGCTCGGGGATTATGGAGTGCAAGATTCTACGTCTGATGTCTGGATAAGAGCAAGCCTTCTTGGATCGTCTTGGGAGTAAGTACTTAGCTGCGTAGAGGTTGTTTACAGACGTTTCTTGA
Organism: Spodoptera picta; assembly: GCA_038387885.1. Lineage (NCBI taxonomy): Eukaryota > Metazoa > Arthropoda > Insecta > Lepidoptera > Noctuidae > Spodoptera > Spodoptera picta. Next base: position 489,694 of record JAZHFQ010000493.1, on the reverse strand, counting down.
CTAAGTGATACTCTAAAAAGTTTCTCATTGGAATAAAAACATTTGAATAACTTACCTACCAAAAAAGTCATAGACATTTTTGACAAGATATTATTACACAAAACAAAGGCAGGTACTGCTTGATAAATATGTTTCAAATACAATTCACAAAGTCCATTTATTGTCTCGCTCTGAATCTCATTATAATTATTAAGAAAACGGCTGCTCAGTACAAAAGTCATCAATCCTTACAAAGCTAGAAGGGCGCGGCGCCTATTAATTTTATTACAGCGATAAAATAATAATTTAGAACGATAGCATGACCGGAAATAATATCCAGGCGCATTAAACAAAAGGTAAGTAACGGTTGCTCGTTCTTTTGGCAATATTGGGGAATTTGGCAAGGTGTGGCACTTATTATGAGGCTCGGATCCCTAGCCATAATTTTATTATACGGCCGAATTAAATTAGCCTCCGATTTTATTTTTAATCAAGTGAAGTAGCTGCCTTTGCACATTGATCGTGCTATTACATTCTTATAATGCAACTTTAATAACCGTCCTTAAATTCAAAACAATAAAGTGTATAATTGGATACTTAAGAGCAGTGGACATTGGAGTCGAGTTAATTATTGGGATAAAATTCCAGTGGCGTTTTTGTAATGGTTCATTTTAGCTGCTAAAGCTTTGTGACGGACTTTGACCCAGAAACGGCGTTGGATAAGATAATAAGTTCCCTAATCTGATCGATAGAAATATGAGAGCGTAAACTAAAGGACATTAATTTTCGTAATTTTAAATTATTCCAAGTTTTCCTTTATCTGTTACGGTCATTATAAAAACTTGGGTTTATCGTTTGGTTGTTTAATATTAAAGTTGTATAATATTGAATTAACTCAAAAGAGTTACTCAAGCAATTATACTGAGAAAAGCTTTTATAGTACCTACTAGTCGCGGCAATGTCGCGCGATGTCTGCGATTCGAAACTAGAGAGCATTCCTCATTATATTTACGTCAGCAACTCGTAATTTTTGGTTAATTATGGATCACAATATTTACTGTAAAAACAGTTCTATATTAGTTATAATTCGACATAGGAAATTTTTACGTGTAACATTTAACAAATAACAGTTTCATATTCTATTAAGTATAGAAACAACAAGAGACTGGTAACCAATACTATTTAACAATTACAATACATAATAAATTGTAATTGTTAATATGTAGTTATCTATTAGAAATACCAAGTTACTCTATTAGTCTTAGACTTAAAATAAAACTACAAAGTACCTTGATCTACTAAAAACTTCAAGACAAACGATGACTTACTCCCAATACTTAGACAAAAAGTTTACGACAAAGAAAATAAAACCTTCATCGAGAATTATTTTCGCATTGTTTCCACAATCCACGAAGGATGGGAGATAAAATTCGGATCTACCAAGTCACATTAATCAATATACAGATACACAGAACTCATAATAATATCTTTTATTTGTAACTTCCTAGACTTATTTTCTAAATAATATATTAGTAGTATAAGGAAATACAATGATGCACGCTTCATGATACTTTCTTTAGTCGAATGTCGTGGTTGATGAACCCTTTCCGCGCGGCGTAAAAGCAATAAATTATACGATAATGAAGGCGAAGACCCTACTACGGGTCTCGTTGATTGATTTGTAATATACTCTCTAGAGTTTTTGTGGGATAAGCTATTTGCTATTTTCGTTGGCTATCCGAATAGGGTAGATGCCTAATTTTTATTTTTATGTCCGTCTGGTAGATTATTTTAAATCATTAGGCACATATTTTTTATTTTCTTATAGAAACGAATACTTTCGACGATATATTGATTTGAAATGTCGCGTGACGTCACTTCTATGTACAGTTTATACGTAGAAATGACGTTTTAGTCCCCCCACTCCTAAACTTTGATTCGTTTTACTTAAGTATCGTTTTATTATACGACAAAATAAAAAAATACGTGTCTAATATTTTGTAATTATCTAACCTTATGGACCAATTAGATTTTTAATATTCATACCCTGTTATCATCCTAATTATAGAGAAGCGACTTTTCATAATGTTGAGAGTTTGTTAATATATTGTTAATTAATTAATAGGATTGGAGTTATGTTTCTACTTTTTCGAAAATAACCGTTGATTATAGTTAGATACTCTGTACGTCTGTACTCATTTTGATTTACGTTAGATTCTATGGTCTAATTGCAGGCTTAAGTCGTTGGTGCAAACCAACAGTAAGTACATGTACTTTTAATTTATTATTTAATGGTGGCTTAGATTCCACTATTGAAGACCAAATAAATCTGACTAATCGTGCACTTAATAAAGTGCTTAATGAGCTCACTATGTCCAGATTAATTGACTAGAATGTACTTTATTTAGGTCATTAAAAACTAACATTATTATTTCGCTATCGTAGAGATTAAGTCGCCAGTTTGGCAGTGAAAGAACATTATCGCCGCAAATAACTTTATTACTTGGCAGTTTGTTATTTAAAAATTTAAATAAACTCTAGACGTGCCAAGTGCGAAGTGAGTTAATGTCCACATAAAATTTAGGTCATCATTGTCACTTTGGTCATGTAAAAATTGAAACTATTGTGTATAGAATAAGAGCGTAGTAGGTCGGTGTGTGTGAGTAATAAAATTTATTTAAACTGCAATAAAAATAACAAAATATCGCGGGTTCTTCACGTGAAAGTACTGAGGCCTTAGTACGAGTTTGATTTACGTTTAAAGTATTCGAAACGAGTACTCGTTCGGCGCTCTTATTGGCGGGCGCCAATAAACCAACCAATTAGAGCGCCGAACGAGGTCTCGTTACGAATACTTTAAACGTAAATCAAACTCGTACTAAGGCCTCGGAGAAAAGCCGGTCGATCACTGCTCATAAGGAAGAACCCCTCTGTGGTTCGAAATGAGTATATAATTATATATTACTATATAAAACCCACGATTTTTAGTTAATTTAGCATGTCTCACGATAGTTTGCTAATTTTAATAAAATTAACAACATTTTTGTCAAATAGTTACGTTCCATTATATAGTTTCTTAGTAGAAAATACATATTAAATTATTTTTCACCATAAAGGTTTATTCAACTCTATTTATTTTTATCTTATAGTAAATCTAGTTATATTACAAGTAAATCTACTTACGTTACTTGAGTAGCTGTACCGCGTACATTCGTCTATGTAAATCCCGAAAGCTACTAATAGATGGCGGTACGATATACGATATTAACCTTTGATCAAATTTCATTAAGACTCAGTGCTCATTTACCTACCTACGTCCATGACCTACTTCGGTATAAGCAAAAAAAAAAAATGAAAACATCATTATAATTATGACTGTAGTTTTAAGACAGTTAAGTATATTATTATTGTAGATAATAAATATTTCGTCATTAGCTGGAGGATGTCCACAGCTGAACAAAGGCTTTTATTGTTGTATTTGGCTACTTATATAATAATAATTAGGTCATTGCAACACTAAAGGATGCTGTAAGCCGTCTTTTTTTTAAAGGGGGAATATCATCGAATGACTTCTCCCGCCTGGATGAGGCGGGAGGGAGTGTCAGACTCTTACTGACTAAAAACCACCCTGTGCCTTCTCCTGCACGTCGAGCAGGAACCCCGGTAACCCGTCAGGTTCTCCGCGACTCCGAGCTGTTAGCTGTCTATACTGACATTTGTCTGAGATTTTAGGAGAGCTGCACGGTAGCGCGCTTGTTGGGCAAACGGTGCCGCGCAGCGTGTGCAATGGGTACGATATTCGCACGGAGCAACACTTTGTGTGATCCACAAATTGTTGTTTCGGGTCTGGGTGTGATGTGTATGTGAACTTGTATGTTTGTAAACGCACCCACGACACAAGAGGACATTTTAGAGTGGGGAAACGTTACTTAACAAAAAACTAAAAAAAAAGCGTGTTAGCACTTCTCTAGTCACAGATAAATAAAATTGGAGTGTCTGTTTGTAATATTAAAATTACCGCTTTTTACTACATGCATATGAATATAGAGGTATATGTACATACCATACACATACCAAAATATCATTTTTTACAATTTTGTTTGTCTGTCTACCTGTTTGTACTGGCTAATCTCTGGAATGGCTGTACCAATTTTGCAAGACTTTTATTGGCAGCTAGCTGATGTACTAAGAAGTAACAAAAGCTATTTTTATTTTGGAAAAATGAAACAAAAAATGACTTATGGCCTAAAATTCATATTCCACGCGGACGAAGCCGCGGGTAACAGCTACTGGATAAGAAATTACCTATAACATCAACGTAAGCTAATTTTTATGAATAAGAATTCGAAACTATAAGACGCAACACAATATACTAAACGACAACTCACCTTCAGCTAATAGTAGGGGACGGAAAATTCTTAGCACAGCTCGCTGCCGGGAACCATTCGGATGATGGATGACCGCCAATGAGGCTCAAGTAGTGAATATTAAGAATTATTTATCAAAACTCTTACGATAAGGAAAATAATATACCATTTTGCTGAGAATCGATTGCAAGGCGCCATTATATTTACGACTTTAGTGTCCCGTTGAATGAACATTGATAAGTTTTAGGAGATAACTTTATTGTTTAGTTTAATTTATTATTTGTCTTCGGAAGTCTTAGTCTTTATTATCAATGATTCAATGAACGTGTTAATATTTATTTTCGGTATTTTCTCTTTGATAGTCCAACGTTTGGCGACTATCACGACTGGTAGTAAGCGATAATGCGGCCTACTTTATAGCACGTCTGCCCATTGTTCATCAAGGTTACGGGTTTTATTGCATTAGGACATCATAGTTAATCAGAACAGCAAAGAGGATTCTTTGCTTTGCTAGATGTTATAGAGACTGTGTTTTCTGATTAGTAATGGGTGCCTTCCGGGCCTCATCCTGGTCGACCGGTTGTGATACAACTCATATGAATAACACAGCCCACTTGATTAGTTGTACTACGTACGGCGTCTTTGCGAAAGAACATTAAAGATATTAAAAGATTCTGCAAGGTATTTTTCCTTTTTTTAACATTTGGATTTTCTCCTGTGTCGTGGGTGCGTTTACAAACATACAAGTCCACATACACAATGACACCCAGACCCAAAACAACAATTTGTGGATCAGACAAAGCGTTGTTCCGTGCGGGAATCGAACCCGCGACACGTCGCACGGCAGCCGGTTGCCCAGCCACCGCACTGACCGTGCAGTCATTGCAGTTATATACCTAATTACATTATACCTTTTTCCAAAAAGTACTTGATGAAGTTACCTAGCTGTATATAACATAAATAAGTAGAGTTGTTAGTGCTACTTATATTGTAGATAATATTATGAACATTACATACTAAATTATCAGCATAATATGAGCTAATAACATATGTACTATGGTGGATGAAATATTACGTTAAAAACTGCGAGATAATACACTACCAAATTTTGATGGAATGTTTTTTTGATGGAAAATATTCACACAATATTCAGGAATATATTTTTCTAGATAAATCTTTGACGGTATCTCAAACTGTGGCTGAGAATGTAACATGAATACCTACGTAGATTTGTTTCTAAAGATTGTCAAGACAAAGTTGTATGATGTTTTGCATAATAATGTAGATAATATCAATGGTGTTTTCAATTTATTATTATCACGTCAATAAGATTTGAATTATACGCTATTTTGATGGGACAGTTTATTAATATTTTGGTTAGTTTTGGCAGCTTACATCTTCTTACTTCTTCATTTTTAGGGTTCCCTACCTCAAAAGGAAAAAACGGAACCCTTATAGGATCACTTTTTTGTCCGTCTGTCCGTCCGTCCGTCCGTCTGTCAAGACTCTTTTTCTCAGGAACGCGTGGAGGTATGAAGCTGAAATTTATATCAATTACTCAGGTCTTCTGTCCCTTGAAGCTGTGAAAAAATCAAACTTCTAAGCCAACGCAATCAAAAGATACAGCCGTTTATGCCGCAAATTTTCGACACTTGCAAGGGAATCAAAACCTACAGGGTGCTTCCCGTGAACTCAGGATCTTGGTACGAAGCAACGTCTTATAGCATAGATAAAGGAAAAATTACGAAAACCATAAATTTTTAGTTACATCACATAATATATATTTTTTTAATAATTTTAAACTTACTACCCATTTCCTCATAAACGCGTAGAGGTATCAAATTGAAATTCATACCAAATACTCAGGTCTATAATACCTTTAAGCTGCAACAAAATCAAACTTCTATGTCACCACAATCAAAAGAAACAGCAATTTAAGCTGCAAATTTTGAAACTCGCAAGTACTCGCAAGGGATTCAAAACCTAAAGGGTACTTCCAGTCGACCTAGAATCTTGAAATTTGGCATGAAGCAACGTTTTATAGCACGCATAAAGAAAAAATTCCGAAAACCTTAGGTTTGTACGGAACCCTCGGGAGGCGAGTCCGACTCGCACTTGGCCGGTTTTTTTTTTAATAAACAAACAATAACTCGTGTAATAGGTAACAATTCACTACTACAATACAAATCTTTCAAAGATTTACATTATTGCAAGCCTAAAATCCTCAGACTAAGGACTAACTGAAAGGAACCTACAAATTATTTGTATTTTAACATAACATATAACATAACATCACGCCTTTTATCCCGAAGGGGTAGGCAGAGGTGCACATAATGCCACTGTACAATGTAACACCCACTTTTCACTATTTATGTTACGAGTCCCATGTAATAGGGGGTGAGCCTATTGCCATATACCGGGCACAATTTCAGACTCCGTGCTACTACTGAGAATATTTTTAAAACCCAGTAATACTTTGCCCGACCCGAGAATCGAACCCGAGACCCCTTGCTCGGCAGGCGCACTTGCGACCACTCGGCCAACGAGGCAGTACTTGTATTTTACTCTGTGAATAATAACAGTACAAACAAATCCAAAAAAGATGTATATTTCGTTCAATTTGCTAGAGTATCGTTCGAAGTACAGGTACTTTGTTGTGCAATTGTCCAGGATTTTCGTGGAAAGTTAAGGCTCTGTCTATCTGCCATTCTCTCAACGTTTTAATCTGTGTCCCGGGTACAACGTTTTCTTCCATATATTTAGCTTTGTACAGCTCATTTCTGAACGTCTTCAGCTGGTCTCTCATATATTCTATGGGCACTTTTGTTATAGCCAGCATTCTAGGTTTATAGCTGTCACTTTCAGGAACGTTTTTGGCCTCATATAATTCGTATATAAGGAATTTGTCGTGAGATTTTGGTGCTCGAAGAAACACTGCGTAATCATTGCCTACATGGAGGAATCCTCTGAGGTTGTGCTCTGATTTGAAACCGTCGATAAATTGGAACATCTTGTGTAAACGAACCGAGTTTGATTCGTCAAAAAACAAAAGGCACACAAATGTAATTGTTTGGATCTGAAATAGAACGAATGTTTAATGTATTATGTGTCTTATGAACATTTTGTTAAAATATAAAGTTGAATGAAGTGATAAAAAAGTTAACATTCATTTATTTTAATTTTTTTTTTACGGAAACATATCTTCACACAATTTTCACAACGCAACGAAGGGTTGTAGTATCGATGTGAGCAGATGACAGTTTGACAAAGAACGCTAAAAATACCCTTAAAACCAAAGAATCCCGTATGCAAAGTCATCACAAAAATTTCTTTGAACTTTCAGATGACCGATATTTTGAGAAAATCCGAAAAGTTCCAAATAACCACACTTATTTTTCTGCATAGTTTGCCATGCACACAAGCATTCCAAGACTAAGGTATTTTTGCACAAAATCAAAGGAGTAAAAATTACCATAGTATGACGTCGGTGGACGAAATTATTTATTTTTACCACAAAAAATGTTTTGTAAGTTATGACAAAGATGCATTTCAAGATTAAATTTCGCGTCTTCTTACTTTCATTGTTTTTAAAAACGCCAAGTTTATTTTGGAAGTGGGAACGCGAGACTTCATTAGGTGACTTAGAGTGTCGCTTCCGAAGTAAGGTGTTGGGTTTACGGACCACCTTGAGTATTATGGAAATTTAGGAAAATGCTTTTATAATGTACAAAGAAAAGTTTGAGATGAGACGACTTAAATTACTTCTCATTGAGTTTTTCCTTTCTTGAACGAACGAAATGTGTTAGCATATTGTTAGATGTTTTTATATCAGAATTGTTATTGATTTCTCATTACTGTCGTGATTTGAATACAAAAGGAGAGTTTCATTTTGTTGTCAAAATAAACAATTTTATACGACATCATATTGCTGATCTGAACATTATTTTTATTAATATGTGTACGAATAAAAAATGTATATCACTGAAAAGTAATCGATTTTTGTATGAATTCGGTGAAAATATGCAAAATAAAACACTTACCAAGTGCATGCTTATAAAAATCCAATAAACAATAAAATAAATCGTACTTCAGCGATTGGCATGCGTCATAACGATATCGAAATGTTGCTTCAACTAAAATAAAATTCCAATATTTTATGACAAGATTAAATTTTTTAATGCAACAGCATTGCTTATGAAAATTCAATCGAATTGTGTCACTATTTTTGAAAATATAAAATATACTTTTAATATTTTGTTTTAAATCCTTTTGTAATATTCTGTGGAAAATGGGAACGTGTTCTTTCAAAATGAAAAAAATCCCTGTATAAATCCCGTAGTTACTGAAATTAATGACAAAATAAATGTTGAATTTTTCGGTTGTTTGAAAACTTATTCGAAAAGCTGGGCAGAGGTGCACATTACGGCACTTAATGCTACTGTACAATGTAACACCCACTTTTCACTATTTATGTTATGAGTCCCATGTAATTGGGGTGAGGCTATTGCCATATACCGGGCACATTTCCAGGATCCGTGCTACTACTGAAGATTAGATTAGATTCTTAAAAATCCAGAAATATTTTGCCCGACCTGAGAATCGAATCCGAGACCCCTTGCCCGGCAGTCGCACTTGCGACTCGGCCAACAAGGCAGTCTAATTTATAAACTAATTTTATTACTTAATTCGTTTTCTATATTAAACAACTCGTTTACAAATTGTTCTGCATTCATCGTGAATCGTAACATTTTTACTCTTGCCTCTAAATATGAATGTTGAAAATGTTTTAATAAAGGTCTCAACATAAAACACTTTTTAATTATAAAACTAATTAGTTACTAGTTAATGAATTAACTACTAACTTGTTCTGGACTTTACAAAATTATTTTATACATTGAAAAGGGATGATTTCTTGGTTAAAAGTAGTGGTGGTAATATGCAAAGTCAAAGCAAAAGCATTTATTTTAATTAAAACTTAATTAGGTACGTTTAAATCGTCAAAAATTGAATTGTCCGTCCGTCTGTCTGTCATTGAAGCCAGGTGCTCGTTCCAAAGTTTAGACGTAGTTTCGAATGGAGACATTCTTGACATCATCGTCATCATCAACATAAACACCCTTAAATGCTCACTGCTCAGCAAAGCCTCTTCTCACACGGATAAGGTTTGAGCATTAATCACCACGCTTGCTCAATACGGGTTGGCGATTACAAACTTATAATTAGAAATTATAAGCCCAAGTTTCCTCACGATGTTTTCCTTTACCGTTTGTCAGTGGTGTCTAAGGTACATCTTAGAAAGTACATATAGCTCGGAAAAAATCACAGTAGTATTTGCTGTTGGTGGGTTTCGAACCCGCACCCTCATGCATGAGAAGGGAGTCATCTTAAGCCTCCGGGCCACCACTCTTCACAAAACTCACCACAAGATTAATGACATGTTTTTTTTATAATCTGAATTTGAAGTCTGAATCGGTGTATGCCGTGTACCTTTATTGTTAGTCAGGTGTTCTTAATCAAATACCTCTAGTATGAATATATTCATATATCTGGTACTAGCATTCCGCCTTTAAAATGATAGTTAGAGAAGCTTAAAGACTATCTATCTATCAAGAACGAATAAATGTCGGAGTAGTGCTAGATATACGTCCCATTACCAGATTATTGTTTCTTCGTTTAGCAGACAGATTGGACATCACAATATAAAAGGATCAGGTAAATCAGAGAGCACTGCGGGCTCGTTTCTTTTACACCAGATAGAAGAGCATGTCAACTAAAACTAGCGGATTACTCACGTGAATATACTGGAAAAGCTCTACTAGTTTCGAACCACAGAGGGGCTCTTAATAGAGCTTTTCTCAGTATATTCACGTGAGTAACCCACGAGTTTTAGTTAATTTGGTATGTCTCACGATAGTTATCATAAAAAGAAGAGCATGTATTCAAATCCACCGTCACCACGTGGCTGGTACAAAATATCATAATAAAAATATTCTAAGCATAAAACATCCAATTATTTTATTAGACCAACCAATAAATAACTCCTAACTTCCACCATTTTAACAGATTAGACAACTATAACGCCTTCGTGGATTCAGTTAGTTTGATAGAAATACGAAATATGCCCGTATACTGCTTTCAAATTACCTTATCAAGCCCCTTTCCGCTTGAACTGGTTTCATTACTGACCCACCCGTTATCTGTGTGGGGTTACAAATTTTGTAAACGACCAACAGATATTTCGGGACAGCGATTGATGTGATCTGAACGAGGCATTGGTTTTATTTGTGCTAAATCTATTTTGTAGTTTCGTCAAAGAGATGTTTTCCTGTTTTTAGCCGTATGACCTTTAAGGTCGGATGGATCCTTTTTGTATATTGTAAAGGGTTTTGGGTCGGCACATGATGAAGGCCGTTTTTAGTGAATACAATGGATTGTTTTGAAGGTAACTTTGTAATGTTTTTGGCATTCGGGGATTTAAACTAAAGGTGGATTGAAAACATTCGTTATTTTTACTTATGAAATAATGAAGTTTTTGTTCGAAGTATTTCTGAACTTTGATGACACCAATGTACACTTGTTTTATTAAATTTTTACCAATACATATTATTATTGTACTCGTTCAAATGTACCCTTGTATACTACATATGTGTAGCCTGCGTCCTGAATACGTAGGGTTGGCATGAAATCCTGTAACCAGATTAAACCGCAATTTCAAAAACTGTTTTATGTTTACAAGAGAACACATTTGAACTTAATGGCGATGTGCTTTCTAAGAGACAAAAAATCTACAAATAAATTAAACAAGAATATTACTACTACAAATCTATATTTTTGTATTTTATTTTCAAATCAATTAAATTAAGTGTGTGCCATGCTTTGGCATGAATAGGCAGGTTCGACCTGAGTGATACCACGGCCTCACAGAAGACCGACGTGAAATAACGTTGTGTTGTGTTTCGTCGTGTGAGTGCGGTTACCGGATGCCCACTTACCCTCTCCCTCTTCCCCAATCCCTGAATCCCCAATAATCCTCAAAATCCTAATCCCAAAAGGCCGGTAACACACTTGTAACGCATCATGATAATAAATACAAGTGTATGTGTGCATTTCATCTAATGCATAGTACGTCAGTGTGCGTACCACTGATGGAATCATCGTTTGACGTTCCAAACCCCGTAACTTATGTTTATTGGGTATATATTTAAGTGCGCGCAAAAATACAATTAGTAGTATTGTATTTTTTTTCCATCTTGGTTATAATTATCGTTTTCAAGTACAATAACACCCCCGGTTACCCGTTAGGTTCTCCGCGACTCCGAATCGGCATCGGCCGTATTGGGCCCCATCTGTGGTGGTCTGATGGCTCTTTGAGGCGCGCGCGGAACGCGACGCGCCGTACGCTCGGGTCTGTTTCTGGTCGGACGGGGAGCCTCCCATGCTCGCCGTCCGCAGGCCCGCGCTTACGGTGGCCGGAGATCGTCTCGCGATCCCCGACGCCCGGTGTGTCCTTCGCGATGGCTGGGTTGCGAGGAGGCAGCGCTTCGCTGCCTCACGCGTCCCGCCTCCTCCTTAGCTAGCATGACTGCTTCGCAAAAGGAGGAGACGGCATCCCAGTCCCCCTCGCTCCGCATCATGGCCTGCACTAGGCCCGGACGCGAGAGGTCGCCATCGCCGATCACTTCCCTGAGGACACGGCGGTGCTCAGCCCACGAAGGGCATTCTCCCACCGTGTGTTCCACCGTGTCCTCAGGGCGGTCCTCGCAGTGATGACACCCGGGCGTTTCCTCCCGCCCCATCAGACACAGGTACCTCCCGAAACTTCCATGTCCGGTGAGGACCTGCGTCAGGCGGTAGGTGAGGACGCCGTAGCGTCTCTCAAGCCACTCCTCAAAGAGGGGACTTACCGCTGCGATGGCAGCGAGCCCAGCCCTCGGTTGCGACAGTCGTTGCTGCCATTCCGCCATGAGATCGCGCCGGAGCTCATCCCGCCACGCACTTATCTGGCGCGGCAGCGGAGTTTCGCCCCGGCGACGTGCCTCCGCGCGCATGCTGTGCACGCGCGCGAGCACCTTCGCCTCCAGATCCCACGGCGGTAATCCGGCAAGGAGGTTCGCCGACTCCCCAGAGATCGTGCGGTATCCGCGGATCATTCGGATCGCCATGACCCTCTGTGCCATGAGCAGCGTCCGAGCGGGACGCCGCAACAGGTTTGGCGCCCAAACAGGGGCGCCGTAGAGGGCCATGGACCGCACGACCCCGGCGTATAACCTCCGGCAGGAGGCGTTTGGCCCCCCGAGGTTGGGGAGGATGCGTTTAAACGCAGCCCCCTTCCTCTCCAACTTTGGAGCCAAACGTCGGAAGTGCTCAATGAAGTTCCACCGACTGTCGAGGACGAGTCCTAGGTACTTCATCGTCGTCTCGACGCCGATGGTAACTCCTCCCGCCGTTATTTGGGACCCACCCGGAGGTGGCGCGTTCCCGCGGCCATGAAAACACATGGCCTCGGACTTGTGGAGCGCCACCTCGAGTCCCAACTGCCGGATTCTCTCAACGACTGTCGCAACCGCTGTCGCCATTAAGTCGGCCGCCGCCTGGTGTGACCTCCCGTGCGCTAGCACCAGCGTATCGTCGGCGTAGCATATTGTGCTAACGCCGTTCGGGAGGTCGGTGCGCAGCACCCAGTCATAGCCGATGTTCCACAGGAGCGGCCCCAGAACCGAACCCTGCGGAACACCGCGTGACATCTCTCGCCGGTTCCACTCGCCCCGGTGACCGGGGTAGCTGACGGACCTGTCCGTCAGGTAAGCCTCGATTACACGACGGAGGTAGGTAGGCACCCGATGATATCGGAGTGCCTCCAAGATGCAGCTCCAGGGCAGGGAGTTGAAGGCGTTGGCGATGTCCAGAGACACCGCCACTACGACCTTACCCCTGGACACTGCAGTCCCCGTCGTGAGGTCTCTAACGCGCATGATGGCGTCCACCGTGGAGCGCCCTCTGCGGAAGCCGAACTGGCCGTCCGACAAGTCCGGCCCAATGTCCGTCAGGTGCGCGACGAGGCGGTTCGAAATGATTCTTTCGAAGACTTTCCCCACCTCGTCGAGCAACACTATGGGCCGGTACGCGGACGGAGAGTCCGCAGGGCGCCCCGTCTTCCGCACGAGGACCAGTTTTCCCGCTTTCCAGAGAAGCGGGAACTGGCCTCTCTCCAGACATGCGCTGTAGAGACCAATCAATCGAGGCCCGAGAGCCTCTGAGGCCAGGACCCATAAACCAGTAAACCTGGCGCTTCTGTTGCCTCGACCGGATCCGGGGCATCGCCACGTCACAGATCCTGGACATGGCGTCTTGGAGCCACTTGGCCTCATCGTCAATGTCGGCAGGCCTGACCGGTGGTATCACCCAGGCCTGCACGATGGCGGCTTCCAGGAGCAGCTCCCGGTCCAGCTGTTTCAGCGCCCAACGCGGGCCACATGGGGCCTGTCTGACCGGCGGGTCTGCGGACTCGGCGGAGACGTCGAACCGGATATACCGGTGGTCGGAGTACGTCTCCACCTCCTCCATGACGCGCCAGCCAACAATACGCGGTGACAGAGCAGGGCTGGCGAACGAGATGTCCACCACCGACTCGCCCTGCATCCGCACGCACGTGGGGACAGAACCCCGGTTCAGGACGACTAGGCCCGTCTCAAGGGCCCAGTCTTCCACCATCCTACCCCGGACGTCGGTGAACCGGGAACCCCAAGCCAAGTTTTTGGCATTGAAGTCCCCGAGGACGAGCACGGGGAGGGAACGGAACCCGACGACGACGGTGACTAACTCCCTCAAGGAGTTGTGGAACTCGGCGAGAGTTCGGTTCGGAGAGAAGTACACGCCCACCACAGCGAGCTCTCCGAACCGTGCTGCGACACAACCCCGGCCTCTTTGAGCAGCCTCAAGAGCCGGGGTACCGGCGGCGGCCGACGAGATGATGGTCACCGAGCCGTCCAGGTCCGCCACCCAGTGATCCCTGGGCGGGACAAAGTACGGCTCGGAGACCACGGCGACGTTGATCGACCACTGCGCCATGCTCTGGAGCAGGAGATCCTGAGCAGCGGCGCAGTGGTTGATATTCGCCTGGAGGAGGTGGAATGGAGCCATTATTGGCAGTCCATCCTAACCTCCTCAGTGGCGGCAGCGGCGACTGCGGCGGCAGTGGCGGCGGCGGCGGCGGAGACGACGGGGGCGGCGGAGGGCCTACTTTTGCCCTTGGGTTTGGCGGGAGGGGAGCAGCCCTTGCTCCCGACCCGGTGATTGGCCGGCTTGCCAGCCGCCGCACATGAATTGCAGTGCAGCGGGGCAGAGCACGAGCCGGCCTTGTGACCGGGCCGACCGCAGCGGAAGCAACAGTCGCTGCGGTCCACCTCCGAGGTGCATTTAGCGCTCACGTGCTCGCCCACGTGGCAGCGATAGCACCTCAGAGGCCGGGTCTCGAGCAGCTTGACCTGCGCTGAGACCCATCCCACTAAGAGCCTTTTGCTCTCCTTCAGCTTTTTGGCCGCTGTGACGGGGCAGCTCACGACCACCGTGCGCAGCCCCGAGTTGTCCGGACGGATGGCGCCCGCCCTGACTTGGTCAGCAGGGCACTCTCCCGTCCTGGCTACAGCGGCCACCACCTCCTTCTCCGTGACGGAGTCGTCCAGGCCCGGAATCCTGACATCCAGGCATTTGGTGGGCCTGGACACGCGGGCCTCGTCCGCACTGAGGCACGCCCTAAGCCTCTTGGCCAGGGCGTCGGCCGATGGGCCGCTGGTCGCGCCGGGGACTTCCAAAAGACGGGCTCCGGTAGCGGTCACCTTGACCGCGAACCCGTCTGGCGCCCCGAACTCCGCAGGAGTTACCGCCCCCTTCAGTTTGGCGAGGACGTCGCCGTAGGTGACGCCCCTATTGACCGCCTCGGGCTGCAGCGTAATCACTACAGCCGCGGTCTTAGGGGCGAGGAGCAAGGCAGCAGCGCGTTTCTCCCTGCGCTGCTGCTGCCGTCGCTACCGCTGCGCCTTCTTGCGGCGCTTCCGGCCCTCCCTGGCGACTCTCCGCGCCTCGCCGGCGATTTGCCACCCGCCGCCGTCCTCCGCTCGCGGGGCGGGTTCCACCACCGCTGCCGCAACTCCAGCCTGCCGGGCTGGAGTGCCTCTCCTCTTTTTGCGTCCTGCGGGCGCAGGTGCCGTCGGCGCAGCTGGGGTCTGCGTCGGCGGGGACGCAGAGGCCCTCGCTGGGGTAGCCGGTCGCGCCCTTGCCGGCGGTTGGGAGCTGCGGCTAGCCTGACCCGAGGTCGAAGGCTTGGCCGCAGCGGCCGCGTACGACCGCGGAACCGCGGGGGCGACCTGACTCGCCGCGAGCGGGGGCCGCAAGAGCCTGCCCTCCAGCACGTCGAAACGTCGCTGGAAGGCAGCCATCTCCGCCCGCAGCAGTCCGAATACGTCGGCCTCCGCCGGGGGCTGGGGGCGACTGCCGCGAGCAGCGGCGAGCTCGGCCCCGGCCGTCCGCAGCTCGGCCTCTAGAGCCGCATTGGAGGCCGCCAAGCGCGCCAGCTCTCGCCGCATCTCGGCCAGCTCGGAGCGCACCTTTCCCGCAGTGGGCCCCGCACCCTGCTCCAAGGCCGCCTCAGTTATAGTGGCCGCCGCCGCCCTGAGGAGGCGGAGCCTAACCGGCTGGGATTTACCCATCGCCAGCTTGTAGAGCTCCGCCGTAATGGCCTGTTGGAGGCCCCCGGAGCAGCTCTCGCTCTCAGAGCCGCGCTCGCCCTCCGACATCTCCACGCCGGACATCTCGGCCGCAGAGGACTCCGAACGGGCAGCGCTCGAGAGAGCCCTGCCCTCCGCGGCCAGCTGCTCGGCTGACTCCGCGCAGGCAGCTGGTGCCGGTTTCCGGCGACCGCTGCCCTTGCCGCCCCTACCCCGCGCTGCCGTGGGGACCTTGGGGGGAGGCGCCTCCTGAGCGCCGGAGGACGGGGACAAACTGTCCTCCTCCAGCCTGGGGCGTTTGAACGTCCCCGTCGCGCGGCGGCGTGAGCCTTTCGAGCTCACGCTCAGCCGCTCCGCTAATGTTGTGTCGGACTCTGAGTCCGACCCCCTCCGACTGGACTCCCGTGTGTGGGGCCTGCTGGACGAGTCCAGCGCCTCACCACGAGTCCCGGAGCCACTAGGGCTCCCTTCTCCCTCTACCGCAGGCGAGCAGAGCTCACCCGCACTCTCCTCCTCCGTATGTGGTTTTTTATATAAATTCAACTTATCCATATAGTTCCCACGAGTATGGGGGAAATAATCGGTCCACCCAGGCAGTGCCCCCTGTACCTGGGTAAGTGTTAATTTGTTTCCCAACTAGAGGTTCCACTGGTCCCCTAGCTGGGGGTGCGCTCGCGACTGACACTACTCCTCAGCCGTGCATACTCTCGCCGCGCACCAGAACTTAGTATTGGAGGAATTTTTTATAGAGGTTATCTTCCTCGCGGTCCGGGCGACCAAGCCAAGACCCTCGTCCCGTTCAGAGTCACAAAACATGACCGTGACCTCCTTACGGATTACGATATCGACGGCTGCAATCGGGGACAGCTTGTGTCCCGATGCTGCTCGCTGGCAGGGTGAGTGCACAATGAGCACCGCCCTTGCCTCTCCGCCACGCTCTCTGCTAATCAGAGAGACAGGCGGAGAAACGCCCCACGGAAGCGCGGGCCATGAGCACACAGCCCGCCGCCTCCAGAACCCTATCGGGTTCGTCCGCCCAGTCCAGAAGTCTGCTGCGGGCGACAGTCACTCCAACCCTATCACCCCCGCTAGGGAGATTGTCGCCCGCACCCAGGGTGCACCACGGGGAGGTCTTCTGGCACCGCACCCCAGCAGAAATCCTTTATGGGGTTAGGTATTAAATGCTATAATAAAATACCAAATAGCATATTAGATCTCAATGAAAGTAAATTTAAAACATAAGCGCGAATTATGTAATCAAGCCTACTACACACTGACAGATTATCTTGAAGATAAGAATGCTTGGCAGCATGTTGGTTCGGCTCCACTGGACAATACTCAAATGTAGTCAGTAGTTAAATTCAAATAGTAGGTAATATAATACATAATTTAATACTTTAATTCTAATGTAGACAATCTAGTTTCCTTATGGCATCGAGCATTTCTTTCTTTATTGAAACAAAGAGTTTCCTTTTTCTTGTATAGAAGCACTATTTCTATGGATTGTCAGTATGCGTATGTGAGCACCATGTTAGACTTAAGATCTTTATTATTTTTATTTTTATTTTAGTAAGTTATTAGTATAATGCGTCAAGCGTGTCTTTGCATTGTTCTTACATATGCGTACAGTATTGAAATATGTATCAGAAACATTGTAGAACATACTTTTTTAAAAGAGTAACGAATGGAGTTTCTTGCTCGTTCTTCTCCATTCGAATCTACGTTTTGGAATGAGCACCTAGCTTCACCTAGCTTCACCTAGCTTCACTGACGGACTGACTGACAGACTATTATTTATTTTGTATTTGTTGACGTTTCATAAGTACCAAACTATGGTTTAATTGAAATAAATGCTTTGACTTTGACTTTGACAGCACTCCAGTTCTTCGTCAAATAATTACGTGAGTAAGTCATAAAACATATTAATAAACACCATATGAAAATACTTTTATGAATACTATGAAAGAAAAAGTAAACTCAATCCAGCTTTACACATTTTTTTGTCAGAGCAAAAAGTACCAACCGACATACAAAAAAAGGAATTCATAAATATAGAGGTATATTTTATATTTTTTGTATGGAAACATAATGGGATCAGGGTTTTCAGCAACCCTAAACAAAAGCCTATCCCTGAATTCATTCCCTAATTGAACATTGGAGAATTGGTATTAATTTTTCGAAATGACGGGTTCATTTATTTGATTGTGTGCCGATTAATATCCGCCTATCCGATGAAACCTTTTTTGTTTGCTAAAGTAGCAGCACTTCCGCTTGGAAATTTTCCAATGAATAAATAGGTACTTACTTATATTGATTGGTTTATGGTTCGTGCAATATTTACGTGTGGGAGAGCCATGCTTCGGCTCGAATGGGCCGGCTCAACCAGACCAATACCATGGCCTCACAGAAACCAACGTGAAACAAAGTTGTGTTTCGTCGTGTAAGTGAGGTCACTGGAGGCCCAATTACCTCTCCTCCTCCCTTCCCCGATCTCCTCAATCCCCAAATGCCCAATAATCCTCAAATTCCTAATCCCAAAAGGCCGGTACTTATAATGCTTCTGATGTTCCGGGTGTCCACGCCGATTGCTTACCATCAGGTGATTGGTCTGATCGTTTACATCTCATAAAAAAATTTGCTTATTCGGAGGAGTTGCAACTAGTGAGGACATGTCTGTATAAAGATCTTTACCGAAAAGACTGAAAACAAAAAAATCGATGATTAACACGTTAAACGCCATGGGGGTCACCGGTTACCGGCATTAGCGGAGGATTTACCTTCAACAGTTCTTTATTGGCAGTCAAAATCTTAAGAAGAAATTTTTGTGTTGGGGTCAAAAAATAGTTTATAGAGTATTGTGTTTTCTTTATAATATTGAACACTAGCGTTATTTTACAAGGGTTACCTAACTTTAACTACACCCATACGTTGAGCGATTATTTATTTAGGTCATGATCGATTACTGTTAAGAACAGCGTTACGCCCGATCTGTATTTAAATGAATAAAAAAATGTAAATTTTAAATAACAACGTATAGTACCTACGTTTACCTCGACGTGCAGGAGAAGGAACGGGGTGGTTTTCGGTCAGTAAGAGTCTGACACTCCCTCCCGCCTCACCCAGGCGGGAGAAGTCATTAAATGATTTTGCCCCCTTAAAAAAAAACCACGGTGTTGAAGCCGGGTTATAGGAAATAAAAGAGGGATTTTTTTGTTAATTGGATATAAAAGAACTCTATAGTTATAGCTACTTAATTTAATTTAGACATAAATTTTTATAAGCAATGTTATTGTAATTTAAATATTTCAGCAAAGTTTTAACCTGAAACACAGGCTTGGACCTAGTTCAGGTTTCACATATAAATTTTTGACTTTGTTTAGATAGTAAAATTTATTTTGTAATCTGGCTTATTACACCAATTTACATTTTATTTATTTATTATTTTATTTTTATTAGCTACTGGCAATAATTTTTTTTTGTATTTTATTGTAAACCCATTATTTTCATAATTCAGTTTATTATATATTATTTTTTAATATAACATTGCATAATATATTGTGACAAAATAATTATTGCATATCTCTATTGAAATGAATAATAATTCATATCTCATGTAATGGAAAAAAGTATTGCTATCACGCATCCTACTATAAATATTCATTTTTAACTGGTATTCATTTGCTTTTATAAATATTTGAATAGGTCACATATCAAATGGGCAATGTGATACGAAAAATGTGTTGCCATTTTTGACGAATGCATTTTTAATTTAAATATCGAACTTGAATTTTATTTGGTTGTTGGTCAATACAAAAAAGGTTAGTTTCATCGAGTATGCATATTAAAAAAATAACAGTTTTCAGTGCAGTGGTGCATAGTTTAATTATTATTTTCTTTGTTCTTTACATAGTACACAATCATAACATCACGACTTTTATCTTCGAAGGGGTAGGCAGAGGTGCACATTATGCCACTGTACAATGTAACACCCACTTTTCACTATCTATAAGCCATATAGCGGGCACAATTCCAGATTTCGTGCTACTACTGAGATTTTTTTTAAAACCCAGTAATACTTTGCCAGACCCAGTAATCGAACCCGATACCCCTAGCCCAGCAGTCGCACTTGCGACCACTCGGCCAACAACAGGCAGTAAACAATCATATACATACATAACCTCACAGCTGTGTCCCATGGGGTAGGCAAAGACTATGGAACGCCAATTGCTACAGTTCTTACATACATCTTTCACTTCCTTAAAAGTCATCAGTGACAAATAAATGGCTATTTACCTCACTTCTGAGTGGACTGAAAATATTTAATTTTTGATGACATTAACAATTAACATAGAAATAACTTATGAATTAGTAGCCTCATAATATAAGGACTAGAAAGTTTAAACTAAGACATGTTGGGGTGCGGTGCCAGAAGACCTCCCCGTGGTGCACCCTGGGTGCGGGCGACAGTCTCCCTAGCGGGGGTGATAGGGTTGGAGTGACTGTCGCCCGCAGCAGACTTCTGGACTGGGCGGGCGAATCCGATAGGGTTCTGGAGGCGGCGGGCTGTGTGCTCAAGGCCCGCGCTTCTGTGGGGCGTTTCTCCGCCTGTCTCTCTGAACGTAGCAGAGAGCGTGGCGGAGAGGCAAGGGCGGTGCTCGCTGTGCACTCACCCTGCCAGCGAGCAGCATCGGGACACAAGCTGGCCCCGATTGCAGCCGTCGATATCGTAATCCGTAAGGAGGTCACGGTCATGTTTTGTGACTCTGAACGGGACGAGGGTCTTGGCTTGGTCGCCCGGACCGCGAGGAAGATAACCTCTATAAAAAATTCCTCCAATACTAAGTTCTGGTGCGCGGCGAGAGTATGCATGGCTGAGGAGTAGTGTCAGCCGTGAACGCACCCCCAGCTAGGGGACCAGTGGACCCTCTAGTTGGGAAACAAATTTTCACTTACCCAGGTACAGGGGGCACTGCCAGGGTGGACCGTTTATTTCCCCCATACTCGTGGGAACTTTATGGAGTTGAACAACAAAAATAAAAAACCACAAGACGAGGAGGAGAGTGCGGGTGAGCTTGGCTCGCCTGCTGCGGAGGTAGGGGAGAGCCCAAGGGGCTCTGGCGCCCGTGGGGAGACGCTGGCTTTGTCTAGTGAGCCCCACACACGGGCATCAGTTCGGACGGGGTCGGACTCTGAGTCCGACACGTCATGAGCGGAGCGGCTGAGCGTGAGCTCGAAAGGCTCACGCCGCCGCGCTACGGGGACGTTTAAGCGTCCCAGATTGGAGGAGGACACTTTGTCCCCGTCCTCCGGCGCGCAGGAGGCGCCTCCCCCTAAAGTCCCCACGGCGGCGCGGGGCAGGGGCGGGAAGGGCAGCGGTCGCCGAAAACTGGGAACTGCTGCCTGCGCGGAGTCAGCCGGGCAAATGGCTGCGGAGGGCAGGGCTCTTTCGAGCGCTGCCCGCTCAGAGTCCTCCGCAGCGGAGATGTCCGGCGTTGAGATGTCGGAGGGCGAGCGCGGTTACGGGAGCGAGGGCGATTGCGGGGGCTTCCTCCAAATCATCATGGAGGAGCTCCGCAGGCTGGCTATGACCAAATACCAGCCTGCCAGGACCGCCCTCCTCAAAACAGCAGAGGCCACCATAATGAAGGAGGCCTCAGAGCGGTATGGTGTGCCCACCGCTGAGGGGGTGCACCGAGAGCTGGTGGAGATGCGGCGGGAGATGGCGCGCTTGGCGGCCTCCAATGCGGCTCTGGAGGCCGAGCTGCGGACGGCCAGGGCTGAGCTCGTCGCCGCTCGTGACGGTCGCTCCCACACCCCCCGGCGGAGTCCGACGTTGTCGGACTATTGCGGCGCGAAATGGCCTTCCAGCAGCGTTTTGACGCTCTGGAGGGTCGTCTTCTTCGCCCCCCGCTCGCAGTGAGTCAGGTCGCCCCTGCGACCCCGCGCTCGTACGCGGCCGCTGCGGCCAAACCTTCGACCTCGGGTCAGGCTAGCCGCAGCACCCAACCGCCGGCAAAGGCGCGACCGGCTGCCCCAGCGAGGGCCTCGGCGCCCCCGCCGACGCAGACCCCAGCTGCGCCAACGGCGCCTGCACCCGCGGGGCGCAAAGAGAGGAGAGGCACTCCAGCCCGGCAGGCTGGAGTTGCGACAGCGGTGGTGGAACCCGCCCCGCGAGCGGAGGACGGCGGCGGGTGGCAGATCGCCGGCGAGGCGAGGAGAGTCGCCAGGGAGGGCCGGAAGCGCCGCAAGAAGGCGCAGCGGCAGCGACGGCAGCAGCAGCGCAGGGAGAAACGCGCTGCTGCCTTGCTCCTCGCCCCTAAGACCGCGACTGTGGTCATCACCCTACAGCCGGAAGCGGTCAATAGGGGCGTTACCTACGGCGACGTCCTCGCCAAGCTCAAGGGGGCGGTGACTCCTGCGGAGTTCGGGGCCCCGGACGGGTTTGCAGTCAAAGTGACTGCCACTGGAGCCCGTCTCTTGGAGGTCCCCGGCGCGACCAGCGGCCCATCGGCCGGCGCCCTGGCCGAGAGGCTTAGGGCGTGCCTCGGTGCGGACGAGGCCCGCGTGTCCAGGCCCACCAAATGCCTGGATGTCAGGATTTTGGGCCTGGACGACTCCGTAACGGAGAGCGAGGTGGTGGCCGCTGTGGCCGGGACGGGAGGGTGCCCTGCTGACTAGGTCAGGGTGGGCGCCATCCGTCCGGATAACTCGGGGCTGCGCACGGTGGTGGTGAGCTGCCCCGTCACAGCGGCCAAAACATTAAAGGAGGGCAAAAGGCTCTTGGTGGGATGGGTCTCAGCGCAGGTCAAGCTGCTCGAGACCCGGCCTCTGAGGTGCTATCGCTGCCACGTGGGCGAACACGTGAGCGTTAAATGCACCTCGGAGGTGGACCGCAGCGACTGTTGCTTCCGCTGCGGTCGGCCCGGTCACAAGGCTGGCTCGTGTACCGCCCCGCTGCACTGCAATGCATGTGCGGCGGCTGGCAAGCCGGCCAATCACCGGGTCGGGAGTAAGGGCTGCTCCCCTCCTGCCAAAGCCAAGGCCAAAAGTAGGCCCTCTCCAGTCGCCGCTGCCGCCACTGAGGAGGTCGGGATGGACTGCCAATAATGGCCCCATTCCGCCTCCTCTCCAGGCGAACATCAACCGCTGCGCCGCTGCTCAGGATCTCCTGCTCCAGAGCATGGCGCAGTGGTCGATCAATGTCGCCGTGGTCTCCGAGCCGTACTTCGTCCCGCCCAGGGATCACTGGGTGGCGGACCTGGACGGCTCGGTGACCATCATATCGTCGGCCGCCGCCGGTACCCCGACTCTTGAGGCTGCTCAAAGAGGTCGGGGTTGTGTCGCAGCACGGTTCGGAGAGCTCGCTGTGGTGGGCGTGTACTTCTCTCCGAACCGAACTCTCGCCGAGTTCCACAACTCCTTGAGGGAGTTGGTCACCGTCGTCGTCGGGTTCCGTTCCCTCCCCGTGCTCGTCCTCGGGGACTTCAATGCCAAAAACTTGGCTTGGGGTTCCCGGTTCACCGACGTCCGGGGTAGGATGGTGGAAGACTGGGCCCTTGAGACAGGCCTAGTCGTCCTGAACCGGGGTTCTGTCCCCACGTGCGTGCGGATGCAGGGCGAGTCGGTGGTGGACATCTCGTTCGCCAGCCCTGCTCTGTCACCGCGTATTGTTGACTGGCGCGTCATGGAGGAGGTGGAGACGTATTCCGACCACCGGTATATCCGGTTCGACGTCTCCGCCGAGTCCGCAGACCCGCCGGTCAGACAGGCCCCATGTGGCCCGCGTTGGGCGCTGAAACAGCTGGACCGGGAGCTGCTCCTGGAAGCCGCCATCGTGCAGGCCTGGGTGATACCACCGGTCAGGCCTGCCGACATTGACGATGAGGCCAAGTGGCTCCAGGACGCCATGTCCAGGATCTGTGACGTGGCGATGCCCCGGATCCGGTCGAGTCAACAAAAGCGCCAGGTGTACTGGTGGTCGCAAGAGCTAGCAGCTCTACGCAAGGCGTGCACTGCTGCGCGACGCCAGTACACTAGGCACCGCAGGCGCCGTATCCGTCCTCCGAATGCGGAGGCGAGAGAGGCGGAGTTATACGAGGGATACAGGGCGGCCAAGGCCCTCCTCAAGATGGAGATATTGCGGGCCAAGGAGGAGGCCCGCCGAGAGATGCTGGGGACTCTGGACACAGATCCGTGGGGACGCCCGTACCGGATGGTACGCGACAAACTCCGCGCTTGGGCTCCCCCGCTCACCCAGAGTCTCCGGCCAGAGGTCTTAGAGGAGGTGATTGGCGCCCTGTTCCCCCGACTGTGGAGGGGCTTCACCCCTCCGTATATGACTCCGCCCCCTGCGGTGCCCGACGCGGGCTATAGCGACGACGACGACGACATCGTCCCAGAGGTGACCGAGGCAGAACTGAGAGCGGTGGTGCGCCGGATGGGCGCCAAGAACACCGCCCCAGGACCCGACGGCTTGCACGGCAAAGCATGGGTCCTGGCCTCAGAGGCTCTCGGGCCTCGATTAATCGGTCTCTACAGCGCATGCTTGGAGAGAGGCCAGTTCCCGCTGCTCTGGAAAGCGGGAAAACTGGTCCTCGTGCGGAAGACGGGGCGCCCTGCGGACTCTCCGTCCGCATACCGGCCCATAGTGCTGCTCGACGAGGTGGGGAAAGTGTTCGAAAGAATAATTTCGAACCGCCTCGTCGCGCACCTGACGGACATTGGGCCGGACCTATCGGACGGCCAGTTCGGCTTCCGCAGAGGGCGCTCCACGATGGACGCCATCATGCGCGTTAGAGACCTCACGACGGGGACTGCAGTGTCCAGGGGTAAGGTCGTAGTGGCGGTGTCTCTGGACATCGCCAACGCCTTCAACTCCCTGCCCTGGAGCTGCATTTTGGAGGCACTCCGATATCATCGGGTGCCTACCTACCTCCGTCGTGTAATCGAGGCATACCTGACGGACAGGTCCGTCATTTACCCCGGTCACCGGGGCGAGTGGAACCGGCGAGAGATGTCACGCGGTGTTCCACAGGGTTCGGTTCTGGGGCCGCTCCTGTGGAATATCGGTTATGACTGGGTGCTGCGCACCGACCTCCCGAACGGCGTTAGCACAATATGCTACGCCGACGACACGCTGGTGCTAGCGCACGGGAGGTCGCACCAGGCGGCGGCCGATCTAATGGCGACAGCGGTTGCGACAGTCGTTGAGAGAATCCGGCAGTTGGGACTCGAGGTGGCGCTCCACAAGTCCGAGGCCATGTGTTTTCATGGCCGCGGGAACGCGCCACCTCCGGGTGGGTCCCAAATAATGGCGGGAGGAGTTACCATCGGCGTCGAGACGACGATGAAGTACCTAGGACTCGTCCTCGACAGTCGGTGGAACTTCATAGAGCACTTCCGACGTTTGGCTCCAAAGTTGGAGAGAACGGGGGCTGCGTTTAAACGCATCCTCCCCAACCTCGGGGGGCCAAACGCCTCCTGCCGGAGGTTATACGCCGGGGTCGTGCGGTCCATGGCCCTCTACGGCGCCCCTATTTGGGCGCCAAACCTGTTGCGGCGTCCCGCTAGGACGCTGCTCATGGCACAGAGGGTCATGGCGATCCGAATGATCCGCGGATACCGCACGATCTCTGGGGAGTCGGCGAACCTCTTTGCCGGATTATCTCCTTGCCTATGGCTCGCTGCCATCGCAGCGGTAAGTCCCCTCTTTGAGGAGTGGCTTGAGAGACGCTACGGCGTCCTCACCTACCGCCTGACGCAGGTCCTCACCGGACATGGAAGTTTCGGGAGGTACCTGTGTCTGATGGGGCGGGAGGAAACGCCCGGGTGTCATCACTGCGAGGATCGCCCTGAGGACACGGTGGAACACACGGTGGGAGAATGCCCTTCGTGGGCTGAGCACCGCCGTGTCCTCAGGAAAGTGGTCGGCGATGGCGACCTCTCGCGTCCGGGCCTAGTGCAGACCATGATGCGGAGCGAGGGGGATTGAGATGCCGTCTCCTCCTTTTGCGAAGCAGTCATGCTAGCTAAGGAGGAGGCGGGACGCGTGAGGCAGCGAAGCGCTGCCTCCTCGCAACCCAGCCATCGTGAAGGACACACCGGGCGTCGGGGATCGCGGGACGATCTCCGGCCACCGTAAGCGCGGGCCTGCGGACGGCGAGCATGGGTGGCTCCCCGTCCGACCAGAAACAGACCCGAGCGTACGGCGCGTCGCGTTCCGCGCGCGCCTCAAAGAGCCATCAGACCACCACAGATGGGGCCCAATAGGGCCGATGCCGATTCGGAGTCGCGGAGAACCTAACGGGTAACCGGGGTTCCGAGTCGACGTGCAGGAGAAGGAACGGGGTGGTTTTTAGTCAGTAAGAGTCTGACACTCCCTCCCGCCTCACCCAGGCGGGAGCAGTCATTCGATGATTTTCCCCCCTATAAAAAAAAAAAAAACTAAGACATGTTATTCAATAAAAAAAATATTAAATCACAAACCAAATTTGACATAATATTCTTTTACATAAAAGGGAATAAAATAATCCTTTTACAACATTATTTACACGTTCATCATATGAATTCGACCGGATGTCGATCGTCTCCAATCTTTGGTGTGAACTTAATGTACTTAATCAAACATGAGTCAAGAAGGTGCTCGATTGAAATAAGCTTTGAAAGCCGACTGAAACGGTGTAGTGGAGTCAACGAACTGCGAAGCACAAGATTATTGCTAAAGAAATCAAATATTTTCCCTTTGATAGGTACTGTAGCTTT
This sequence comes from Spodoptera picta, assembly GCA_038387885.1. Taxonomy (NCBI): domain Eukaryota; kingdom Metazoa; phylum Arthropoda; class Insecta; order Lepidoptera; family Noctuidae; genus Spodoptera; species Spodoptera picta. Next base: position 462,864 of record JAZHFQ010000493.1, on the reverse strand, counting down.
CGGTTTTCGTTGAATTTCCGTGCAATTTTACAGCAAATGAAAATATTCGAACTATATTTTTGGCTACGTTTACAGAGCTATACTTTTTTTTGTAATTTTTTTATAAATAAATTCAATGTTTTATGTCGGTGTTGCGACTTTTCATTTTATATGACAAGATTTTGTTTAAAAAGTATAAAGTAGCGACAATATTTGCTTAGTTGCAATTTGACTTGACTGCCTCGTTGGCCGACTTCCCGGATCAGGCAAAGTATTACTGGGTTTTTAAATATTCTCATTAGTAGTACGGAGTCATCAATAGGCTCGTCCCGTATTACATGGGACTCATAACATAAATAGTGAAAAGTGGGTGTTACATTGTACAGTGGAATAATGTGCGCCTCTGTCTACCCCTTCGTGGATAAAAGGCGTGATGTTATATTATGTTGCAATTTTCACAATCGATTACCAAAAAATTTTGGCTTGTTTATCCAACGCGGACTATAAATTGCAACCCATCATTCCAAATAAAATACCTAACATGAAATCACAAAATAAAAGTGCAACTCTAATATATTCCCAAGAACTTTGGCCATGATTAGAAGATCAGATGATTATGAGATAGAATCAAGATGCATGCGACTATTATATTACATACGTCAAGAGAATTTATATATTTGGTATGGTTTAACACGCCCGTTTCTCATGCATGAGGCTGTGGGTTCGAAACCTACCAACGGTTAGTACCAATATGACTTTTTCAGAGTTATATACGTACTTTCTAAAATTATCTAGACACCACTGACAAACGGTGAAGAAAAACATCGTGAGGAAACCTTTTTTTTTTTTTTTTGAGGGGGGAAAATCATCCAATGACTTCTCCCGCCCGGGTGAGGCGAGAGGGAGTGTCAGACTCTTACTGACTAAAAACCACCCCGTTCCTACTCCTGCACTTCGAGCCGGAGCCCCGGCAACCCGTTAAGTCTTCCGCGGCTCCGTATCGGCATTAGCCCTATTGGGCCCCATCCGTGGTGGTCTGATGGCTCTTTGAGGCGCGCGCGGAACGCGACGCGCCGTACGCTCGGGCCTGGTTCTGGTCGGGCGGCGAGTCACCCGTGCTCGCCGTCCGCAGGCCCATGCTTACGGTGGCCGGAGATCGTCTCGCGATCCCCGACGCCCGGAGTGTCTCTCGCGACGGCCGGGGCGTGAGGAGGTTCGTTCCCTCACGCGCTCCGCCTCCTCCTTAGCTAGCATAACTGCTTCGCAAAAGGAGGAGACGGCATCCCAGTCCCTCTCGCTCCGTACCATGGTCTGAACCAGAGCCGGACGCGAGAGGTCGCCGTCGCCAATCACATCCCTGAGGACACGACGGTGCTCAGCCCACGCAGGACACACCGCCACCGTATGCTCCACCGTGTCCTCCGGGCGATCCTCGCAGTGATGACACTCGGGCGTTTCCTTCCGCCCAATCCGAAACAGGAACCTACCGAAACTTCCGTGTCCGGTAAGTACCTGCGTCAGGCGGTAGGTGAGGACGCCGTAGCGTCTCTCAAACCACTCCTCAAAGAGGGGACTTACCGCTGCAATGACAGCGAGCCCAGCCCTCGGCTGCGACAGCCGTTGCTGCCATCCCGCCATGAGATCACGCCGGAGCTCATCCCGCCATGCACTAATCTGGCGCGGCAGCGGATTTTCGCCCCGGCGACGTGCCTCCGCGCGCAAACAAAACACAGGCGCCAGCATCTTCGCCTCAAGATCCCACGGCGGTGATCCGGCAAGGAGGTTCGCCGCCTCCCCGGAGATCGTGCGATATCCGCGAATCAATCGGATCGCCATGACTCTCTGAGATGTGAGCAGCGCCCTAGCGGGTCGCCGCATCAAATTCGGCGCCCACACAGGGGCACCGTAGAGGGCCATGGACCGCACGACCCCCGCATACAACCTACGGCAGGAGGCGTTTGGCCCCCCGAGGTTCGGTAGAAGGCGCTTAAGCGCCGCCCCCGTTCGTTCCAACTTAGGAGCCAAACGTCGAAAGTGCTCCACGAAGTTCCACCGACTGTCGAGGACGAGTCCTAGGTACATCGTGAGGAAACCTGGGCTTATACCGTCTTATTACAAAACCCGATCTATTTTTAGTACCAGGATTAATACTAGATTTAAACCATGACTAAATAAAACGTTATTATAAAACAAAGTTTATCACTAGTTCCGGAACTATCTATTGTACTAAAGTTAAACCGCCGAGACCCCTTTTTTTTTTTTTTTTTTTGACCCTCGGAAAATACTTTATGTATCATCCTCCCGTGGGGGTACGGGAGGGATATGTGGGACTCTCCGGGGGAAGCCCGGCATACCCACTAAAAACCCAGGAGCACACCAGCGTTGCCATGTGAGGGGGTCTGGGAGACCGGGTGAACCTTTACGACCAGGACCCCCTCGGCTAGGCCTGCCAAAGATGGCGGGCCATATCACGCCCCTCCCTGTGTCGGGGAGGGGTCTCGGGAACGGTCGTGTGCCAACCGTTCCCGTCCCGCGAAAGGTGAATAGTGCAATGCGGATGTAGGCGCCCCCGCGCCTACCACCCGCTATTCACCCCCGGGAGGGAGAAGGCGGTTGTATTGCCGTCTTCTCCTACCGACTCTACGTCGTCGAAGCGCAGGGGCGAGGGCATCTTCCTCCCTCTCACGCTCTGCCGCCTCCTTTTGCGATATGACGCATTCGCAGAAGGAGGCCATCGCCGCCCATGTTTCCTCGCTCCCCAACATTGCGCGTATTACGCAGGGGAGCGAGAGGTCTAGTCCAACCGCCGCGACAAGGTTCTGACGCGGCTCGGACCACGATGGGCACTCTTCGAGTGTGTGCCGCACCTTGTCCTCTGTCGCACCACAATGATGGCACGACGGGTTCTCCTCCCGCTCGATGCGGTGCAGGTACGACCCAAAACAACCGTGACCTGTCATCACCTGCACCAGACGGAAGGAGAGAAATCCGAATGGCCGCTCGAGCCAGGTCTGGAGGACCGGCCCGATTGCGTGCAGCGTCCGTCGCCCAAAGACTGAAGCGGCGAGGTCGTCCGCCCAATGTAGGACGATGGCCTCCTTGGCCTCCTGCCGCACTGCTTCCCGGACTTCATGAGCCGGACGCTCTCCTCGCGCCCTCCGCTCCGCCGTCCACTCGTACACTCTGGCGAGCACCCACGCTTCGAGCTCCCAATGGGGAGTGCCCGCCAGTGCGACTGTCAAACACCAAGCGGTCACCGGTGACCGCATCCTATTGTTCTATAATTGTGTCTACAAAACCGGTACTCGACGAGTTAACCCGTTGAAATCCACCCCCTAAATTTGGTCATACAAAAGTAGTCTCTAAACATTAGAAAAAAGGTCTATAATGTAATGTAATATTAGTGAAAAGCGGTCACCGGTGACCGCTTGGAGATTGAGAAGTTGTATGGTTCAGCTGTAGCCAAGTAGTAGTAGTAGTAGTAGTAGTTGATTTGTTGTAGATATATGAGTTGACGAAAACCACAGATGTCCCAATAATCAGTTTATTCGTAAAGTTACACGAAAGTTTAATTGGATGTTTATCCGCGGTTGTAGTTCGATGGCAGTTAATGGTCAACTGAATTATTATAATTATAAGGTGAATAAAGTAAGTGCAGAAAAGTAGGTCGCGGCGTAAGCAATTTGCTTGTACGTGAACCGTACATGCTCCCGAGGGCAAAAATGGGATGAGCATCCATTACAAACAATATTAAAATCAAAAAGGAATATAAAGTAAAATAATAAAAGTTGAATAGTTAACAATAAATAGTTAATCAAAAAATCTTAACGTCAGGCCTAGTACTTAATTTAAGTCTTCAAAGTGAAACATTTTCTTCGGTGGTCCTGCTTCGCTGTAAATGGGCCCCGCTGAAGTCGAGTGTATTTCTTGTAGCTCGATCTCCCTTCCGAAGTTCTCTCTTCCGGTAGGAGCGTCTCCTGTTCTGGCTGGGAGTGTTTTGACAAATTTCTTCATTTTATACCGTCTTTTGAAGATAATATAGATGGCAAGCACAGCGATTCCTCCCAACAACAAGGAAGTAACTGAGTAGTGATAGATGTCGTGACTGGATAAGTCAGAGGCACTTGGTAATATTTCTCTACTCTTCTGGAATTCTAATTGCTGGTCTATTTTTCGCATTTCTACTGAAGTTGGCGCTTGTTGTTCCGATATGTTCAAGTTTGTGTTCTTCCAACCAAGGTCAAAAATGTTATTGATAGCTGAATCTATAGTTGGCACTTCTATCTCCGGTTTCATGTTTACACTACTTCCCAGCTGATTATGTGTAAATATTGTGGCGTCCTTTTTCTGCAGTAAGCATTTTGATTTCAAGGAAATTACTCCAGTCCCGTTAATGACCGTCGGCGTAACTTGATCGCTACATATGACGCGCATCAGCTGTTTGTTACACAATGTAAATAACCACATGTTCGGTTTGTGAAGTTTAGTCCAGGTTTCTTTACATGTGACGTCATTGAGGATGCATGATACCGAGTCTTGTTGGTTAAAGATTTGGGCCTCACACGGGGCGCCTTTATTGATCATGTTGTAGACAGGGCTATGTAAATTACAAATGAATTGATCTTCTCCGTATGAAGTACATTGGCGCATGTCTTGATGTTCCATTGTTATAAACGAGTTTTTTATGAAGTTGATAGCGATGAAGCTCGCACTTGGTTGTATAATTTTTAGCTGTCCTTGTCGAAGAAAAGGTATAGGTATGACTCGATATATCTGATAGTCTTCATCGCTCAGCAAGGGGACGTGTATTTCGAATAACATGTAATTGTTTGTAATTCGAGCCCTGACATGAATAAGATCGTAGATAGTTGTCAATTCGCTTTGAATATCCTTTACAGGTAACGACAATCCCTGTGGCAGCCTCCCAGATATTATGTTTAGCTGTTCAATCAATTGGTTAGCTGGAAATAGATGAGTATCTAAATGTCCTCTATAGATATTGGCTAGAGCGTTTATCAACATTTCAGATATCCGATTTAAATCACTTAAAATTAAAGTTGACGTCACGGCAGCAGAATTTACGTCGTTTATCGTGAACAGCATTTGTGCTCTGTTTTCTATTCTTGTGATGTCGCTGCAAGTTTTGTTCATATAGGCGTGTAATGTTACAAATTGTTTATTCATAAAGACAGTGTTTCTTTTAATTATATTGTTTTCAGCCTCTACAATCAATGTCTGGTTTTTCATAAGTTGTAATAGGTAGTCGTCGTTTGATTGTAGTTTCTCTATGTCCTTTTCGTACTTTTCTGCGAAATCGACGTCGAGTACTCCGAAAAGAGTTCTTGCTAATTTTCCAACTCCATCAAAGTAACCACGCTTGGGTCTCGTGTGTTGAGTAAGCAGCATTGAGTTGTAATCGGTTAGATGATTCAATTCATGACGTAGGTGATCGACAATCGTTTCGCAAGGCGTGTATTCATGTGATATTCTTTTGCATAGTTTATCTATTTGGTTTACATAATTCTTGATTTGATCAGTTGCTCGCCAGTATGCTGTTAAGTTGTAATAAACCAATAATGTCCATTCGTCGTGTATAAGTTGTATTTGGCCAGCGGTATCGAAGTAAATCGGATGATTATTTGGTATAGGTGTAACCTGTATATTATTGCTGGTCGGCGATGATCGTGCACATCCTGTTATTGCCAGTATCGACAGAAGAACAAGTGATAGCCGTGTGTTTTGTTTTGTTGTGCCTCGCCATACTTTGCTTTTCGAAGTAGTAGACCTTTCCTCTTCATTTTTCGATTCTTCCAGTTTCAACGGCAATGGTGAAAGTTTCGTTATTGGTCGTTTAAGTGACCCGTTTTTAGTTTTTAAGGTGACAACTCGTACTTGACCGTCGGCGCCGGGATGCAGTTCTTGGACTCGTCCTATAGCCCAGCGGCCAGGGGTTAAGTGCTCATCCTTTACTAATACTAGGCTTCCTTCTTTTAAATTTTCTTTTTGTTGCTGCCATTTACTTCGGATTTGTAGTTGATGTAAATAATCGTTTGACCAGCGTTTCCAAATGTGAAGGTTCATTTGTTCAACAAGCCTCCATCTGTTCCTTAAATCATGCTGAGCAAACTCTTGCTCTTCTTGTGGTAATGACAATAGTGGTCCACCAATGAGAAAGTGACCGGGAGTTAGATATTCCAGATCTTCGACATCCTCAGTTAATGGGCACAATGGGCGAGAGTTAAGGCAGGCCTCGATTTGATTTAGCAACGTTGTGAATTGTTCGAAGGTAAGCTTCTGTTCCCCCAGTACTCGATGTAGATGATATTTCATGGCCTTGACGGCAGCCTCCCATAAGCCTCCAGCCGTCGGCCACAATGGTGCATTGAAGTGCCACTTAACTTGTAGGTGACTCATCTCATCAAAGAATTCAGAGTTCTTAAATGTGTTGTGTTTTTCAAATTCCTGTTGAAGTAATTTGGCTGCGCCCACAAAATTTGTTCCGTTGTCGGAGAATACGTGTCGGGGCGTACCTCTGCGGGCACACATCCTTTTAAATGCGGCAAGGAACGTCTGCGTTGTCAGATCCGATACTAACTCTATATGCACAGCTTTGGTTACCATGCATATAAAAATCGCAATGTAAGCCTTACAAGTCTTAATTCCTCTTCCTTTGTTGATTTTCACATCAACATGACCCGTATAGTCCACCCCCGTGTTCGTGAACGGTCTTGATGGTGTTACACGCTCCTTGGGTAGGTCTGCCATCAGCTGGATGTTTCGATTTGGTTTGAAGCGATGACATCGGAGGCATTGTCGCAGTTCCCTTTTGACTGTTCTACTACCCCCAATGACCCAAAACTTCTGACGTAAATGAGCCAAAGTGAGCCGGGCGCCTCCGTGGAGAGTGTCGCGATGAGAGTCTCTGATAATAAGCTCCGTCAATCTACCCGTGGCCGGAAGAATGATCGGATGTTTCGCATCGGGCGATAATGTTGAATAGCCTAATCGCCCTCTCACACGCAGTATGCCACTGTTGTCAAGGAATGGGGATAACTTGAGTAAACTGCTTTTTGTGGATATTGATCGATTTTTCTTTAAACAATCAATTTCGTTGCCATAGTATCTGTTTTGCGTGTTTTTGATGATTAATTCTGTTGCTCTCATAATGTCTTCTGGTGATAAACACTTAAACACCTGGTTGTTAGCGCGCTCGTCTAATTTATTCTTTGAGTTCAGTGAGCGCCTTTGTTTACCAATGTTGCTTAGTCGTAAAATCCAACCCAGCACTCGTGTTACACGTTTATAATTACTGTTTCGATTCAGTAATGTATCAATTACTTGACAACTGTTGTATGTTATTGTACAGCAGTTTGCCTTTTTCAACTCAGTTTCTGTTGTGTAGGTCATGAGCTTTTCTTGATGAATATTGCTAGCGCTTAGCCAATCTGGTCCATTCCACCAAAGCTTAAAGTGTAGGAGCTGAGCGGGTGTGAGCCCTCTAGTTGCACAGTCGGCAGGATTCTCTTCTGACTTGACATGGTGCCAGCAGTTTGCTGGTATAATTTTGTTTATCTGTGCCACTCTGTTTGCTACATATTTCTCCCATCGATTTGTATCGCCCTGCAACCAGGCTAAAGCGACCTTTGAGTCACTCCAGCAAGTGAAGTTAAGTTCTTTAGTGGAGAGAGTATTTTGTACCTTCTCTAGCAATCTGGCTAGCAACAGCGCCCCGCAAAGTTCCATCCTCGGTATTGATATTTTATTGCTGATCGGTGCAACCTTTGTTTTTGCAGTAATCAAAGTCGTTTTATAATCGCCCGCTTGATTTCTTACACGACTATAAATGACACAAGCGTACGCCTTTTCGCTAGCGTCGCAAAACCCATGTATCTCTAGGTTATTTTCTTGCGATTGTAACCATCGTGGTATGGAAAGTTTGTTTAGCAGTGGGATGTCTTTTCTCATGGCTTCCCATTCCATAGCAAGATCTTGAGGTAACCGTTCATCCCAGTCGATTTTGCTAATCCAGATTTTTTGAAATAGAAGTTTCGTTTTTATTGTGAGTGGCGAAAGTAACCCCAGTGGGTCATATAGCTTGCTTATTTCACTCAGTAGCGCGCGTTTTGTCAGTTTCTCTTGGATTGGTAGATCCCATTGGTATGTAAAGCTATCGTTTTGTTGATTCCACCTCATGCCCAGCATTTTTGAGTTTGTTGTTTGTTCTGGATTGAAGTCGAGGTTTGGATTATGGCTCTTTTGATCCTCTTGCAAGTCTTCCAAAATCACGGATTCGTTTGTTTTCCATTTTCTCAAGTTGAATCCGCCTTTTTTTAGCAACGCAATCAATTGTTTAACCAGTATTTTTGATGCGTCAATCGTATCCTGCCCGTAAACTAAATCATCCATGTAGAAATAATTTTTCAAGATGTTTGCAGCTTCCGGGTAGGTATCATTTTCATCGTCTGCGAGTCTATGTAAGGTGCGCATTGCCAGATAGGGTGCACTTTTTGTACCGTAAGTTACTGTGCGCAACTGCCACTCTCGTAGAGGCTCGTTGGAAGAAGATCTCCAAATTATGGATTGCAGATGTTGTTGATTCTCATTCAGCCATATGTATCGATACAATTTTTCCACATCTGCCGTAAAAACGTATCTGAACGTTCTCCAATTAATTAGTAGTGTCAGAATATCTTTTTGTAAATTCGGACCGCAGTACATGTGATCATTGAGACTACTGTCCCCTTTTGTCTTATACGATGCATTGAACACTACTCTTAGTTTTGTTGTCGTCGATTCAGCTCTCAACACTCCGTGGTGAGGTAGATATACTCGGCTCTTACTTTTTTCGGTGCCAAGTTCCATGTGCCCCATCGCGATGTACTCGTTCATAAAACGCTTATACTCGTGACTCAGTTCCTTGTTTTTACACATTTTCCTTTCTAGTTGTAGGAACTGTGCTAATGCTTGTGATCTTGCATTTCTCAAATTTGTTTCATAGTTAGGCTTCATGGGCATTTGTACCACATACTGTCCGTTTGCCAGTCTTACTGTGGTGGAATTATAATATTCCTCACAGTGTTTTTCCTCGCTCGTTAATGAGGATTTATTTGGGATTTCCTCGGTTTCCCAAAATCTTGTCATGTTTTCAATATCATTCAGTGTCACGAAACAGTTGAATGTTTTTACATTCCCGCATAAAATCCAGCCCACTTTCGTCTGTTGAGCTACAGGGTACCTTTCATCGCTCCTGATGATACCGTTTAAGATAAGTTCCGAGTAAATATCTGCGCCCAAGAGCAAATCAATCGGACTTGACAAGTTGAATTGAGGGTCTGCTAGTTTTAAATTATCTAAATATTGCCAGCTGCTGATTGAAAACGATGCAGTAGGTAAATTACTTATAAGTTTTTTCATAATTAATGCTTCAATGTTGAATTTGTAGTCTGAGTGTATTGACCGACATTCTAAGTTTATTGCTCCCTTGCAGTTGCCGCTTAGGCTTCCGACACCCGAAACAACGGCGCTCGCTTTACGTCGCTGTAATCTGAGGCGTTGTGCTGCATTTTCCGTTATAAGGCTCACTTGTGAGCCTTGGTCAAGTAGACCTCTTAAGTTGATGAAGTTTCCATCAATTGTTTTGACCTTCAGAAGTACAGTTGTCAACAGCACTTCTTTTCCGTCGTTAGTTACATTGTTGACCCCATAAGAAGTCGAAGGGGTCGACAACGAATTTTCTTCCTTTGTCCCCTTTTTGTTGTTAGATAGGTCGGTTTCACCAATATCATGCATGAGTGTGTGGTGTGCCTTATGGCACAATTTGCACGTCTTTCGCGATTTGCATTGTTTGTCACCGTGGCTGAATAAGCAATTTTTACAAATATGCAAGCCGCGAACTGTGTCATTCCGTTTGCTTATGTTCATAGCCAAGAATTTTTCGCAATTCATCAACACATGATTGGTTTTGCAAATTGGGCACGTTTTTGCTGTCGTGAAGAAGGTTTTTGGTGCGTTTTGTGACTTGTTAAAGTACGATAACCCTTGTGTTTTATTCTTGTAATTATGTGATTGATGATTCTGCTTTTCCGATTTCCATGGTCTGTTTGCTGACGATTTTTGGCTGTTTCCTTGTAGAGCTTCCAGTGACATAAATTTAGATTCTAAAAACTCGGCGAACTCTTCCAACTCGGGAACGTTCCTGGGATTCTTGATCCCCTTTATGTAGTCGTTATATGTAACACTGTCTAGCTTCTGAACCAACAAGTGAACCACGATCGGGTCCCAATTAGTGGTGTCTAACCCTATGTTTTTGAGCCCATTCAAGCATTCCATCATGACATCGTGAAGTTTTCGGATGCTTGTGGCAGTGGGGTACTGAATGCTAGGTTGATTCAGGAGGGTATTCATGTATGACGTGAATAGCAGCCGTTTATTATCGTAGCGGTGGGTCAGTATTTCCCAGCAAGATGTGTAGTTCTCCGCGCTGATGCTAAGATGCTGGACCAGTTTCTCTGCTTCACCCTTCAGTTTTGTTTTCAAATGTTGCATTTTTTGAGCCTTTGAAAGTGTCGGGTTGTTATGTACACTTTCAATGTAGAGATCTCTAAAAGTCAACCACAGGTTATAGTTGCCGTGAAAATCTGGTATTTGAATTTTTGGCGTAGATTTTTCATAATGTGCATTATTCCAGATGTTATGTTGTAATTTCCTTTTTACGTCGTCATAAAGTTTTTCTGCTGCACTGTATTTTTGTTGATAAATTGAGTCCTCGTCTTGTATTATGTAATCAAGTTCCCAATTTGCTTTCTCGATGTGGTCCCATTTAGTTTTTAGTGTGTTTAAATGGTCTTCTAATTCCCATTTTTCCATAGGGACCATCAATGCAATGTTTATTTTCTCTACTGTGCGTTCAAATGCTCTAAAATTGCAATATTGTTGTCGTAGCAGATCTTGTTGCCTTTCCGTCGAATCGCTTGTTTGTCGAGGGGGAACGTGGAATTTCACATCGTCGAACGTAAATTTTGATTTACCCATACCTTGCTTAGGTGTCGCGGGTGGTTGCTCCGTCTTACTGGTAGTCGCAGACGGTAGTTCAGACTTACGTTTCAACATGTCTTGCAGCACTTCTTCATACATCTTCTTCGTACTGTTGAAGATATCGTCGTCAAAGTATTGAAGGTCTGTTGCTCCAGACTCTTCCAGTAATTGATGGTTGTGAACAAATTTTTCCCAGCTATTGTTCAAGCGAGAAAGACGCTCCTCCAAGTATGCCAAGTTCTTCCTGGTGGGGCTGTCCTTTTTGTAGTTAGTACAAATAAGTTTCAAGTCTCTGAAGATAGCTTCTTGACGACTTATCAATTCAGTTACACCCAAAACCATTGTTGTTAGCTGTTACTTTGACCGTTGGTACAGTAGAGTTGTGTCACCAATGGCACTAGTTCGCAGGAAGTTGATGTGGACACGTGTGCCAGCCCTCTAACAACGTTATATGCGCCTTCTCAATCTCACTGGGGCGACCCGCTTCTGGGAGACCAGCTTGACCGATTCGCTAACGTTACTAGAAGCACTCTGCACACGTTGTATCCGGCTCGAAGGACCAATTTTATGTATGGTTCAGGTGTAGCCAAGTAGTAGTAGTAGTAGTAGTAGTTGATTTGTTGTAGATATATGAGTTGACGAAAACCACAGATGTCCCAATAATCAGTTTATTCGTAAAGTTACACGAAAGTTTAATTGGATGCTTATCCGCGGTTGTAGTTCGATGGCAGTTAATGGTCAACTGAATTATTATAATTATAAGGTGAATAAAGTAAGTGCAGAAAAGTAGGTCGCGGCGTAAGCAATTTGCTTGTACGTGAACCGTACAGAAGTAGTTTAACTTCGGTACTAAAGTTATTTGAGGTTAGCTATTAGAAATATTTATGTGTATCTTCTATATTATTATAATTGTAAAATTGATATTGAACAGATTGATGTTTTTTTTTTTTTTTTATTTATCACTTTATGTACAACTGTATACAATGGCGGACGTATATGATGTTATGGATTTAAAAGATTTGGAAGATTTGGACATGTTAGAGACGTCTCGGCGATCGTACAGACATCGCCATCGTGTAAATCCCTTTGACTTCAGTGACGAAGACTTTCGATATAAGTACAGTTGTTGTTCCATTTCCAGTCAGTCACAATAAACAATAATATTTATATAATAAAAAAGACTCAACATTTGTTACGTGATTCGTGCTCTGCCGCCTTCTTATAAGTCGCTCCATTTCACGCTAGAGGTGTTAAAAAATATGACAACTTGGTTATAAAAAGCTCGTCAAAATACAAGTTGTGCTTGTTCACTATATTGTAACACAAACAAAAAACAATTTATGGTATAATTTTGTGTTGATACATAAAAAAATTTAATGTAGGTGAAAATTTGATGTAGGTGTCATTTTAATAAACCATAAATAATAAAAACTGACTAACATGACTGCGTCGTTGGCCGAGTGGTCGCAACTGCATCCGCCGAGCAAGGGGTCTCAGGTTCGATTCCCGGGTCGGGTAAAGTATTACTAGGTTTTCTAAAACAAACTTAGTGTTTGCACGGAGTCTGGAATTGTGCCCGGTATGTGGCAATAGGCTCACCCACTTTTACATGGAGCTCATAACATAAATAGTGAAAAGTGGGTGTTACATTGTACAGTGGCATTAAGTGCCGTGTAATGTGCACCTCTGCCTACGCCTTCGGGGATAAAAAGGCGTGTTGTTATGATTATGTTATGATATATTATCACTTGAGCACAAAGAAATAAATTAAAAAAAAACTGGTTTACTAATAGTTGCTTCGTTTGAACTATTGTTTCTTCTTCTTGGGTCCATAGAAAAAACCGGTCCAATGATCGCAACCTTACCCTATATGAATCCATGCACACTTTCTATAAGAATCGAAGTCGTATTTGACGAAGAGAGGGGTCCGTATGGTTGACAAAGAACATCTTGAGTATAACGCGCGGTTTATTGAATCGGACAATGAGCACATTATCATCAAGGAAGACTTTCCTGGTGACCAAATAAATAGTTATGTCGTGGTAGCCCGGAGGTTTAAGAGTTTAAGGCGCACTTGTCATACATGAGGGTGCGGGTTCGAAACCTACCAACGGCAAGTACTAATGTGACTTTTTCCGAGTTATATGTACTTTCTAAGATTATTTAAACACCACTGACAAACGGTGACGGAAAACATCGTGAGGAAACCTGGGCTTATAATTTCTAATTATAAGTTTGTAATCGCCAACCCGCATTGAGCAAGCGTGGTGATTAATACTCAAACCTTCTCCGTGTGAGAAGAGGCTTTGCTCAGCAGTGGGCATTTATAGGCTGTTGATGATGATGATGATGATGAAATAAATAGTTATATGTAAGAGACATACGTAGTTCTTAAATGCCATTTTCCAATTTGTAGTTACAGTTTTTGGAACCAGTGTATTTAGGTTTTATATTTTAGTGTATTTGGATGTTAGGTTGACAAATAAAATTTCATTTTTACTTTGAACTTTACTTGAAATATTCTATTCTTAGTTGACACAATTTTGGCAACGCAAAAGCTACCTCATTTTGCTGAAAATGGCAAAAATATTTGTAGAATATTTAGCGTATTGTTGAGAGAACATCGTCGAACATTACATTTTACACATTGAATAAAAACGTGATTTTAAGTGAACGTTTACTTCTCCTTGAATATTATGTACATATATGGAAACATTCATTTGTATTGATCATGCCGGAATACTGAAACGTTACTCAATTTTAAGTCGTGCTCAAATATCATGCCATCTCTGTCATTTTACAAAGAATTTGTAGAGACAGAACTATACTTAAGCACGACTTAAAATTGAGTAGCGTTTCAGTATTCCGACACATGTCTAGTAGAAAATATCTTCAATTGTTTTAATCTGATTTTATTTCAATTGGGATGATGACAGGGTATGAAAATTAAAAATATAATTAGTCCGTAAGTTAGGTAATGAAAAAATATTAGACACGTATTTTTTTATTTTGTCATAAATAAAATAATACTTAGATAAAACGAATCAAAGTTTAGGAGTGGAGGGTAAAATGTTATTTCTACGTATAAAATGTAGTACATATAAGTGACGTCACGCGACATTTCAAATCAATATAATCATCGAAAGTATTCGTTTCTGTAAAAAATAAAAAATACGTGTGTAATGTTTTAAAATAATCTACCAGACAAACATCAAAATAAAAATTAGTCATCTATCCTATTGTCGGTAATAATTATGTATGTCCGTGATGTGTGCCTGAAGAAAATGCGTAAGAGTTTGCGTGTTTTTATTTATTAGTGTTTCAGTTGTATCTTGCAAACTTTACAATTCAGGAAGACTAGCAAGATTTCTGTAGCCACAGATGCTCTTAACATTCTGCCGTCAACTGTGATCCATTATCATCTTAAACAATTCTATGGCGCATCTAGGCACAATCATGATTGAATGATTGTAAACAAATAATAAAATGAAATATAAATTCATTACTGGAAAATGAATACAAGATCCATACATGAAAGTTGTACTGGCAATCTCGAGTTCAATTTTGAAAATAATTGCAATCACTAGAGATGCAGTGGTTACAGCATTTACGAAGTTGTCAGGTGCACGTACCACGTAATGAGATGCTACATTATCTGTCATCCTTAATTGAACTATTGAGATTTAATTAATGTAAGTTAATTGAACAGCAGTATCAAAATAATTGTTCGTTAAATAATTAAAATATTGTACTAGCGGGAACATTTTAATGATTACGTTGATAATCGCGAGGATTATCGACACAAGTATGAATAATGATGAATTTATTTCAAAAGTTGTTAAGAACGAATGGAAATGTAAAATAAGGCTTTTTAAGGGGGAAAAATCTTCGAAAGACTTCTCCCACCTAGGTGAGGCGAGAGGGAGTCTCATGTCCCCCCTTAAAAAAAAAAACACTTGCACCATCGAGTGAGCAAAACTACGGTAGACCTCATTGGTTGAAAACGATACTTCACTAACTCGTGATATCTGGAACGTAGATATACGCGAGACACAATGTGTTTTCTATTGTCTCATAGGCAGATAGGAGGTTAAAAAAATATGTATAATTCAAAAGTCAAGGAGAGTAAATAAATAAAATATCCGACCCGGTGATCAAAAACCTCGTACTACAGAATTCGGCCAATTAAATGCCGGGCCAGTCGCTGCATGTGGTATTTGTTTCTGCAAACCCGTAAAGGTAACAGACCACATCGGCATCACTTTGATTGTTCAAAACTCTTCCGGCAAGCAAAAAATATTTTTCTGTGTACTCCTATACTTTTTAAAACCTCAGCGTGTACTGAAAAAACTGTGATAGTTTCCTTGTTTTTATTTTGAAATTCTTCAATTTTTCAACTGCGTAGTTCGCAACAGATTTCAACTTTAGTTTTACTGGACGATGTTTGTTCTATCAAAAGGAAATCCAGGTACGATATTTGACCTCGATCAATATTTCTACATATTTCTAGAAAAATAGTACACAAGCAACATTTTTTTTCATTATTTATGGGATAATCCGGTAGTCGAGCAGACCACAGATATATTAAAATTGTTTCTGTGGAGCAGACGGATCACCTGATGGTAAGCAATTGGCATCGCACATGGACACCCGGAACAGCACAGGCGTTACAAGTGCGTTACTGGCCTTTTGGAGATTAGGAATTTGAGTATTGTTGGATATTCAAAGACTGGGGAAATTAGCTAAGTGGCAGGGGGGGGGATTAATTGGGCCTCCGGTAACCTCTGTCACACTATGGAACACAACGCAAACGTTGCTTCACGTCGGTTTTTTGTGAGGCCGTGGTATCGCTCCGGT
The DNA here is from genome assembly GCA_038387885.1 of Spodoptera picta. Classification (NCBI taxonomy): domain Eukaryota; kingdom Metazoa; phylum Arthropoda; class Insecta; order Lepidoptera; family Noctuidae; genus Spodoptera; species Spodoptera picta. The sequence continues at coordinate 446,994 of JAZHFQ010000493.1, read as the reverse complement.
CGAGCCGGTCCATTCGTGCCGAAGCATGACTCTTCCACACTTAAATGTGATAATCCGTGTAATAATCGGCTTTTACGGCCAGTTTTACAAAATAACTTGTGGCATATAAATTAATGTGGTAAATGTCTCTGGAATTTTCATAAGACTCGTTGCAGTATAGGAGTTATTGAGGAAGGTATTCTGACAGCTACGATGACGACGACAACAGATACATTTTTAACTCGCACATCTTTTAAAGTTCAATCACTCCTCGATTTTTTCTCTAATCATAGTTCTTCTCACAGATATTTTTAATCAACTACTTCGAAGTATCACATAACATTACATCACGCCTTATATCCCCGTTGGGATAGGCAGAGGATTTCACATTATGCCACTGTACAATGTAACACCCACTTTTCACTATTTATGAGTCCCATGTAATAGGGGGTGAGCCTATTGCCACATACCGGGCACACTTTCAGACTCCGTGCTACAACTGAGAATTTTTAAAAAAACACAGTAATAATTTGCCCGACCCGGGAATCAAACTCGAGATCCCTTGCCCGGCAGCCGCACGTGCGACCACTCGGCTAACGAGGCAATCCGAAGAATCACTTAATATGAAGTACAAAATTAGATGACGGTGACACAGAACATATTTAACGATACAAATAGAAATATTTTAGCGCAACTATTCCATAAATAGACTAAGTAAATATTCCATCATCAAAATTTTAGTCTTTGTTTACTTTTCATATCTAGGCGATGTATGGTAAATATTTGGATCTGTCTATTAAAGTTTCTTGGAAAAAAACATGAGATATCTTACTTATTTTTAATGCTTTCCTTGAAGCCTCGTTTATTAACGTCATTTTACAATAAAGGTCAAGTGTGGAGTACTTTATGTAACAAGTGATTGTATGTTTATGAAAGTTAATTAATGAAGGGTATCAAGATCATAGCAAGTGGCGTTTCGTAGTTTTGGCTTCTTATTTTAGTTTATCTTAATTTAGTATTACAATTATTTTGCTTTGAAAAAATGTTATCAGTAGTTCTAATGACAAAACATATTTTTATTTTTTTTTATGGAATTGGAGGCAAACGAGCAGACGGATCACCTGATGGTAAGCGATCTGTAGTGTGTGTGACACCTCGCCCTATAAGTAAGTAATGTAAGTTACTTATTAAGCCACTCAATTAAAGATATTCCTAACAGTAACACGTCTCCCTCATTGCTCCACATTGCATGGCGACCCTGCCAGTGCTGCCACGCGGGCAGCGCTGCGCACGAGTACAATTTTGGATATTTGCAATTTGGTCTGTGTTTGTTGAAAATAATAAAGACTGAAACGTTGAAAATTAAAAGTGGACTAAAAGTGCGTATCAGTGTTCGTAAAGTGGAGAGATATTGCTGCCGGGTGTCGATGCAGCCAGATGTGGACCTGCCGGGAGCGGTTGGTGTCCTAGAGGATGGAGCCGGGAGATGTTGGCGACCAGGTAGCGTTTGAGAGAATCTCCGTTACCCTGGGTACGCGATGTAACCGGACTCGAAAGTACTTGGGTGTTTAAAATGTTAAGTGTATTAGTGTAGTTAAAAAGTGAAAATGGACACCAATATATAGAACTGTAGTAGTAAGTTAAACATAATTGTAATAGGCCCCACGTATGTTATATGTTAATTTAAGTTATATCACATAATTTTAATCATTTTAGTTATAAAATATTATTTTACACTAGATATAATTCACGCCTGTTGACAATCATAACTAGTACTTTTTTATGTTGAATAATTTTTATATTTGATATTATTTTGAACGAAATAATAATCTTGCAATTTTTGTTGTAAATTAGAGAATTTTAAATTTCATAGTACGCTTACATTAATCAGATTAAAGGAATGTTCCCATGCCCATATAGGTAAATGATGTCATACCGAGTGTCAGATTGTATTGAAAGAATCGTGTTACTTGACACCAATTACCAATAACATCTGCACTTTGGTTTTGTCTTATGAAATAAATAAATTAGATGAATGAAATATGATATTAGCTAGGCTTTGGAATGTGTTCATTGTTTGTATAAGTATGTAAGTTTGGTTTTTAGGTAGTTTGGAATAACTTGGTATACAAGTTTTGGCGTATGACTGAGGGCTGATCACCTAAAGACAACGTAATATTTTGTAGACCAAGCAATTCAATTAGATTGTGTTTATGTTAGGTTTGATAGTTGAAGGATAAGTTAATAATAAATATAATAGGTTGATCATGGTGTAGACGAGCTCTCTCTGTGAAAATTATTAGAGGTCAAAATAACCTTAAATATTAACACTAAATTTATAATGAATATAGAAGTGAATGATAGTAAGCACAAGTATAATGATGAAATGAAGAATGATGATAAAATATATTGAAATAAATAATTAATGAACAGGTACCGGAGAGTCCTGTATAAATGTAATGTGCTTTCATGTGTATAATGTTATTGTGTACCTTACGATGATAGTGAAAAGTTTTAAATAAAGTATATCATGTGTACCTAGTTATAAAAGACATAAAGGTTTAGGATAAAGTAAAATGATTATAATAATATGAAGAATAAATATGTAAGAGGAATAAATTGATAACAGATTTTTAATAAATATTTTATAAAAATTGTCAACAATGCGAATATTTTAAGAAATAATTATATATGTTTGTTTTAATGAAAAAAAAATATATATAAATAAATATTTTTTTTCCAAAAAAACGGGGGAGGTCTAGTGTGTGTGACACCTCGCCCTATAAGTAAGTAATGTAAGTTACTTATTAAGCCACTCAATTAAAGATATTCCTAACAGTAACACGTCTCCCTCATTGCTCCACATTGCAGATCAGCGCCGCCCATGGACACCCGCAACACCAGAAGAGTCACAGGTGCGTTGCCGGCCCTTTAAAAAGGCGCTCTTCTCTTGAAGGTTTGAAGGTCGTATCGGTTCGGAAATACCGCCGACGACAGATCATTCCACAGTTTTGCTGTGCGAGGCAGGAAGCTACGTGAGAACCGCACAGTTGTGGCCTGCCAACCATCTATATGATGGGGATGCATATGCTGTCGTGAGGGTCGATGGCGAAAAGATGCGGCAGGTATCAGGTCAAACAATTCCTCAGAGCACTCCCCGTGGTATAAGCGGTAGAAAATGCACAATGAAGCTACATCTCTACGCATTGCCAAAGTGTCGAGCCAGTTTGAAACATCCGGACATCCAACAATCCGAACGACACGCCGCTGAATGCGGTCCAGAGGAAGAAGCTGGTACTGGAGTGCCCCCGCCCAAAGATGTGTGCCTGTGCCTTATATAGAAGCAGGCGGTGGGTCGGGATGAAATACTGCCTCGATCTATTGAGCACACCAAGCTTCCTCGAGGCTAATTTGGCCTTACCCTCTAAATGACCAAAATTGTTTATTGTTAGTTCCTCAAAATATTATTAATAAATATATACTCGAAATGAAATAAAAGTAAAGCAACAAATAAAAATAAACAAAAAAATATTGTTATTTATTTATCATGTCCACTTCTTGGTTTAAATATAAAATTTTATCATTTTATTATATTGTGTTTCAAGTTCAAGGTGTGCACCAAAGATTATTATCTCTATATAATATGTATTTTGATCTCACCCGTACGACAATAAAAGTGTTCTTGATGGTGAAAACTGTAACGAGAAGAGAATCGTTAAAATTATGATGGACTATCACGAGTTGACCCCGAGCGTAAGGTCCGATGGTGATGTGCTTTATGAGCTATCAGACCACTACGGATGGGGCCCAATAAGGATTATGGGCTAACGGGATGCCGGGGCTCCGGCTGGAAATGCAGGAGTAGGAATGGGGTAGTTTTTAGTTAGAAAGAGTGGGACACTCCCTCCCTCCATACACAGGCGGGAGAAGTCCATCGATGATTCTTAAAAAAAAAAACAGTTGATTACAAAAGACTGCTTGGCATAGATATTAGGTAATTTGAACACTGAAACTACTAGTTGTAGAGGTAGATAGCTAAAACTCCGCATATATGTTCCTGGAGCGCTCTTTCGGGGATCCTAAAAATATACATGCCAATTATGAATTATGACTTACTTACTACAATGATCTAGACCAATAAATACATGTCTTGTCCATCACACGTGTTTTGTTTTAAATATTTCCGTATTAGCGTAACCTTTTGCTGTTTATCTTTATAGATTACGTACTAATTGATAAAGTTAAAAATTATGATATCATACATCATACCTCTATATATTTTATATAATGCATTGACAAAATAATTCATACGCATTTATATTTTTCTTCCCGAAGATCTCTACAAGCAAAGGTGCTATTAAATTCCGCTCTTGTTTATCAAAACCGAAAAGTACAATCGTTTTTTGTATTACAACTTTCGTGAGATATACTCGGGTAATTATATGACGAGGAACTCGACCAGTTTCAAGCCATGCTAGACGCCCAGATTCATGCTAGACGCCCATATGCATTTCGCGACCCGCGACGAGGCGATTGTCGCGCTGCTACTGCAGAGTACAAACACAATCGTCTGCTATGGTCACCCGACTGCCAAAATCGCCTCACAAGACACAATTATAATTAGGGCAAGTTTGCTTGTTCGCGTCCACCCTACTAAAGTCTTTTTCGCGCCAACCCACCAGTTCTCATCTATTTCATGGATCGCCATGAATGTAAGATATTTAAAAAGATACAATAGATGCGTACTCTAAATACCTAGATAAATAAATACTAATATGGTCACAGTTTTCTTATTTTTGGGAATTTTTAACTTGTATTCCGTAGATAACATGAAAGTGAACTGGTGGGTGGACGCCAACAGGCAAACTTATCCTGTCTTATGTTTTCCTCATTATAAGTTTTCACATTTTTTTTTTTATTTTAATATACTTATAACAAAAAGAAACAATAAACAGACAAGGCGGATTATTTAGCTAATTTTACTGCCGTCTAGAAATTAATTATTATGAAGGTTAAAGTTCAGGACATCTGCCTGTGGGCGTTAACTAATGAGGGTTGCAATAAATGAGATTAAGGTATTTACTTCTTAAAGAGAATGTTATCCAAAGTAGAAAATTAGGATCTTTATTATAATTGAGTATTTTTCCGTCATGCATAGTTTTTTTTCATGAGATAAGTCGGTAAACGTGCAAGCGGATCACCTTATGGTAAGCAATCGGCGCCGCCCATTGGTATCTGGAACACTTGAGGCGTTACAAGTGCCTTACCGAACTTGAGGATTGTTGGGGATCCAGAAATTGGCGAGATTGGATAGACGGTAATTGGGCCTCCGGCTACCTCACTCATGCGACGAAGTCACACAACGGAAGCGTTGTATCACGTCGGTTTTCTGTGAGGCCGTGGTAATTCCGAGCCAGCCCATTTGTGCCGACTTGATAAATAAATACTTTGACAAAATGAGGTTCCACTCACACTTCTTAGTCGTTTTCCACAAAGACTAGAGCTCTTTCAAAGGTTTCCTAACACCATGTCAATTAGAAAAGGTTATAGAGGTATATCAAACTATCAATCTTTAAGAAGTTTTAGATTAAAAGATGTCTTTAGTTTTTCTTACCTTTTGGTGCCTTATCATGTATCAAGTAATCAAGTATTCAAGTAATCAAGTATTTATTGCATCCATATTGTATCTACATATACAGGTGGTTAGAAAAAACAATTAGTAACAATTATGGACCCTGTCGGACACAGCAATATTTAAAATTGGTAGGTATCGTAATGCATTTTTCTAGACTAAGAAGAAAAACATGCAAACTTCTAAAAGAACACTTGCGTAAGGACGTACGTTAGAAGCAGATGTTGACTAAACTTGCCTTAAAGAAATTGCACTTTTTTTTTTTTTTTTTTTTTTTTAAGGGGGGAAAATCATCGAATGACTTCTCCCGCCTGGGTGAGGCGGGAGGGAGTGTCAGACTCTTACTGACTAAAAACCACCCCGTTCCTTCTCCTGCACGTCGAGCCGGAGCCCCGGTTACCCGTTAGGTTCTCCGCGACTCCGAATCGGCATCGGCCCTATTGGGCCCCATCTGTGGTGGTCTGATGGCTCATTGAAGCGCGCGGAACGCGACTCGCCGTACGCTCGGGTCTGTTTCTGGTCGGACGGGGAGCCACCCATGCTCGCCGTCCGCAGGCCCGCGCTTACGGTGGCCGGAGATCGTCTCGCGATCCCCGACGCCCGGTGTGTCCTTCGCGATGGCTGGGTTGCGAGGAGGCAGCGCTTCGCTGCCTCACGCGTCCCGCCTCCTCCTTAGCTAGCATCACTGCTTCGCAAAAGGAGGAGACGGCATCCCAGTCCCCCTCGCTCCGCATCATGGTCTGCACTAGGCCCGGACGCGAGAGGTCGCCATCGCCGATCACTTCCCTGAGGACACGGCGGTGCTCAGCCCACGAAGGGCATTCTCCCACCGTGTGTTCCACCGTGTCCTCAGGGCGGTCCTCGCAGTGATGACACCCGGGCGTTTCCTCCCGCCCCATCAGACACAGGTACCTCCCGAAACTTCCATGTCCGGTGAGGACCTGCGTCAGGCGGTAGGTGAGGACGCCGTAGCGTCTCTCAAGCCACTCCTCAAAGAGGGGACTTACCGCTGCGATGGCAGCGAGCCCAGCCCTCGGTTGCGACAGTCGTTGCTGCCATTCCGCCATGAGATCGCGCCGGAGCTCATCCCGCCACGCACCTATTTGGCGCGGCAGCGGGGTTTCGCCCCGGCGACGTGCCTCCGCGCGCATGCCGTACACGCGCGCGAGCACCTTCGCCTCCAGATCCCACGGCGGTAATCCGGCAAGGAGGTTCGCCGACTCCCCAGAGATCGTGCGGTATCCGCGGATCATTCGGATCGCCATGACCCTCTGTGCCATGAGCAGCGTCCGAGCGGGACGCCGCAACAGGTTTGGCGCCCAAACAGGGGCGCCGTAGAGGGCCATGGACCGCACGACCCCGGCGTATAACCTCCGGCAGGAGGCGTTTGGCCCCCGAGGTTGGGGAGGATGCGTTTAAACGCAGCCCCCGTCCTCTCCAACTTTGGGGCCAAACGTCGGAAGTGTTCTATGAAGTTCCACCGACTGTCGAGGACGAGTCCTAGGTACTTCATCGTCGTCTCGACGTCGATGGTAACTCCTCCCGCCGTTATTTGGGACCCACCCGGAGGTGGCGCGTTCCCGCGGCCATGAAAACACATGGCCTCGGACTTGTGGAGCGCCACCTCGAGTCCCAACTGCCGGATTCTCTCAACGACTGTCGCAACCGCTGTCGCCATTAAGTCGGCCGCCGCCTGGTGTGACCTCCCGTGCGCTAGCACCAGCGTATCGTCGGCGTAGCATATTGTGCTAACGCCGTTCGGGAGGTCGGTGCGCAGCACCCAGTCATAGCCGATGTTCCACAGGAGCGGCCCCAGAACCGAACCCTGTGGAACACCGCGTGACATCTCTCGCCGGTTCCACTCGCCCCGGTGACCGGGGTAGCTGACGGACCTGTCCGTCAGGTAAGCCTCGATTACACGACGGAGGTAGGTAGGCACCCGATGATATCGGAGTGCCTCCAAGATGCAGCTCCAGGGCAGGGAGTTGAAGGCGTTGGCGATGTCCAGAGACACCGCCACTACGACCTTACCCCTGGACACTGCAGTCCCCGTCGTGAGGTCTCTAACGCGCATGATGGCGTCCACCGTGGAGCGCCCTCTGCGGAAGCCGAACTGGCCGTCCGACAAGTCCGGCCCAATGTCCGTCAGGTGCGCGACGAGGCGGTTCGAAATGATTCTTTCGAAGACTTTCCCCACCTCGTCGAGCAACACTATGGGCCGGTACGCGGACGGAGAGTCCGCAGGGCGCCCCGTCTTCCGCACGAGGACCAGTTTTCCCGCTTTCCAGAGAAGCGGGAACTGGCCTCTCTCCAGACATGCGCTGTAGAGACCAATCAATCGAGGCCCGAGAGCCTCTGAGGCCAGGACCCATGCCTTGCCATGCAGGCCGTCGGGTCCTGGGGCGGTGTTCTTGGCGCCCATCCGGCGCACCGCCGCTCTCAATTCTGCCTCGGTCACCTCTGGGACGATGTCGTCGTCGTCGTCGCTGTAGCCCGCGTCGGGCACCGCAGGGGGCGGAGTCATATACGGAGGGGTGAACCCCCTCCACAGTCGAGGGAACAGGGTGCCAATCACCTCCTCCAAGACTTCTTGCCGGAGACTCTGGGTGAGCGGGGGAGCCCAAGCGCGGAGCTTGTCGCGTACCATCCGGTACGGGCGTCCCCACGGATCTCTGTCCAGAGTCCCCAGCATCTCTCGGCGGGCCTCCTCCTTGGCCCGCAATATCTCCACCTTGAGGAGGGCCTTGGCCGCCCTGTATCCCTCGTACAACTCCGCCTCTCTCGCCTCCGCATTAGGAGGACGGATGCGGCGCCTGCGGTGCCTAGTGTACTGGCGTCGCGCAGCAGTGCACGCCTTGCGTAAAGCTGCTAGCTCTTGCGACCACCAGTACACCTGGCGCTTTTGTTGCCTCGACCGGATCCGGGGCATCGCCACGTCACAGATCCTGGACATGGCGTCCTGGAGCCACTTGGCCTCATCGTCTATGTCGGCAGGCCTGACCGGTGGTATCACCCAGGCCTGCACGATGGCGGCTTCCAGGAGCAGCTCCCGGTCCAGCTGTTTCAGCGCCCAACGCGGGCCACATGGGGCCTGTCTGACCGGCGGGTCTGCGGACTCGGCGGAGACGTCGAACCGGATATACCGGTGGTCGGAGTACGTCTCCACCTCCTCCATGACGCGCCAGTCAACAATACGCGGTGACAGAGCAGGGCTGGCGAACGAGATGTCCACCACCGACTCGCCCTGCATCCGCACGCATGTGGGGACAGAACCCCGGTTCAGGACGACTAGGCCCGTCTCAAGGGCCCAGTCTTCCACCATCCTACCCCGGACGTCGGTGAACCGGGAACCCCAAGCCAAGTTTTTGGCGTTGAAGTCCCCGAGGACGAGCACGGGGAGGGAACGGAACCCGACGACGACGGTGACCAACTCCCTCAAGGAGTTGTGGAACTCGGCGAGAGTTCGGTTCGGAGAGAAGTACACGCCCACCACAGCGAGCTCTCCGAACCGTGCTGCGACACAACCCCGGCCTCTTTGAGCAGCCTCAAGAGTCGGGGTACCGGCGGCGGCCGACGAGATGATGGTCACCGAGCCGTCCAGGTCCGCCACCCAGTGATCCCTGGGCGGGACAAAGTACGGCTCGGAGACCACGGCGACATTGATCGACCACTGCGCCATGCTCTGGAGCAGGAGATCCTGAGCAGCGGCGCAGTGGTTGATGTTCGCCTGGAGGAGGCGGAATGGAGCCACTATTGACAGTCCATTCCGACCTCCTCAGTGGCGGCAGCGGCGACTGCGGTGGCAGTGGCGGCGGCGGCGGCGGAAACGGCAGGGGCGGCGGAGGGCCTACCTTTGCCCTTTTTAGCGGGAGGGGAGCAGCCCTTGCTCCCGACCCGGTGATTGGCCGGCTTGCCAGCCGCCGCACATGCGTTGCAGTGCAGCGGGGCATTGCACGAGCCGGCCTTGTGACCGGGCCGACCGCAGCGGAAGCAACAGTCGCTGCGGTCCACCTCCGAGGTGCATTTGACACTCACGTGCTCCCCCACGTGACAGCGGTAGCACCTCAGAGGCCGGGTCTCGAGCAGCTTGACCTGCGCCGAGACCCATCCCACCAAGAGCCTTTTGCCCTCCTTCAGCTTCTTGGCCGCTGTGACGGGGCAGCTGACCACCACCGTGCGCAGCCCCGAGTTATCCGGACGGATAGTGCCCACCCTGACCTGGTCAGCAGGGCACCCTCCCGTCCTGGCCACAGCGGCCACCACCTCGCTCTCCGTTACGGAGTCGTCCAGGCCCAAAATCCTGACATCCAGGCATTTGGTGGGCCTGGACACGCGGGCCTCGTCCGCACCGAGGCACGCCCTAAGCCTCTCGGCCAGGGCGTCGGCCGATGGGCCGCTGGTCGCGCCGGGGACCTCCAAGAGACGGGCTCCAGTGGCAGTCACTTTGACTGCAAACCCGTCCGGGGCCCCGAACTCCGCAGGAGTCACCGCCCCCTTGAGCTTGGCGAGGACGTCGCCGTAGGTAACGCCCCTATTGACCGCTTCCGGCTGTAGGGTGATGACCACAGCCGCGGTCTTAGGGGCGAGGAGCAAGGCAGCAGCGCGTTTCTCCCTGCGCTGCTGCTGCCGTCGCTGCCGCTGCGCCTTCTTGCGGCGCTTCCGGCCCTCCCTGGCGACTCTCCTCGCCTCGCTGGCGATTTGCCACCCGCCGCCGTCCTCCGCTCGCGGGGCGGGTTCCACCACCGCTGCCGCAACTCCAGCCTGCCGGGCTGGAGCGCCTCTCCTCTCCTTGCGCCCTGCGGGCGCTGGCGCCGTCGGCGCAGCTGGGGTCTGCGCCGGCGGGGGCGCCGAGGCCCTCGCTGGGTCAGCCGGTCGCGCCCTTGCCGGCGGTTGGGAGCTGCGGCTAGCCTGACTCGAGGTCGAAGGCTTGGCCGCAGCGGCCGCGTACGACCGCGGGACCGCGGGGGCGACCTGACTCGCCGCGAGTGGGGGCGCAAGAGCCTGCCCTCCAGCACGTCGAAACGTCGCTGGAAGGCAGCCATCTCCGCCCGCAGCAGTCCGACTACGTCGGCCTCCGCCGGGGGCTGGGGGCGACTGCCACGAGCAGCGGCGAGCTCGGCCCTGGCCGTCCGCAGCTCGGCCTCCAGAGCCGCGTTAGAGGCCGCCAAGCGCGCCAGCTCTCGCCGCATCTCGGCCAGCTCCGAGCGCACCTTTCCCGCAGTGGGCCCCGCACACTGCTCCAAGGCCGCCTCCGTTATAGTGGCCGCCGCCGCCTTGAGGAGGCGGAACCTAACCGGCTGGGGTTTCCCCATCGCCAGCTTGTAGAGCTCCGCCGTAATGGCCTGTTGGAGGCCCCCGGAGCAGCTCTCGCTCTCAGAGCCGCGCTCGCCCTCCGACATCTCCACGCCGGACATCTCGGCCGCAGAGGACTCCGAACGGGCAGCGCTCGAGAGAGCCCTGCCCTCCGCGGCCAGCTGCTCGGCTGACTCCGCGCAGGCAGCTGGTGCCGGTTTCCGGCGACCGCTGCCCTTGCCGCCCCTACCCCGCGCTGCCGTGGGGATCTTGGGGGGAGGCGCCTCCTGAGCGCCGGAGGACGGGGACAAACTGTCCTCCTCCAGCCTGGGGCGCTTGAACGTCCCCGTCGCGCGGCGGCGTGAGCCTTTCGAGCTCACGCTCAGCCGCTCCGCCAATGTCGTGTCGGACTCTGACTCCGACCCCCTTCGACTAGACTCCCGTGTGTGGGGCCTGCTGGACGAGTCCAGCGCCTCACCACGAGTCCCAGAGCCACTAGGGCTCCCTTCACCCGCTACTGCAGGCGAGCTAGGCTCACCCGCACTCTCCTTCTCGTCTTGTGGTTTTTCTTTTTGTAAATTTAGCTTCTCCATACAGTTCCCACGAGTATGGGGGAAATAATCGGTCCACCCAGGCAGTGCCCCCTGTACCTGGGTAAGTGAAAATTTGTTTCCCAACTAGAGGGTCCACTGGTCCCCTAGCTGGGGGTGCGCTCGCGACTGACACTACTCCTCAGCCATGCATACTCTCGCCGCGCACCAGAACTTAGTATTAGAGGAATTTTTTATAGAGGTTATCTTCCTCGCGGTCCGGGCGACCAAGCCAAGACCCTCGTCCCGTTCAGAGTCACAAAACATGACCGTGACCTCCTTACGGATTACGATATCGACGGCTGCAATCGGGGACAGCTTGTGTCCCGATGCTGCTCGCTGGCAGGGTGAGTGCACAACGAGCACCGCCCTTGCCTCTCCGCCACGCTCTCTGCTAATCAGAGAGACAGGCGGAGAAACGCCCCACGGAAGCGCGGGCCATGAGCACACAGCCCGCCGCCTCCAGAACCCTATCGGGTTCGCCCGCCCAGTCCAGAAGTCTGCTGCGGGCGACAGTCACTCCAACCCTATCACCCCCGCTAGGGAGACTGTCGCCCGCACCCAGGGTGCACCACGGGGAGGTCTTCTGGCACCGCACCCCAAAGAAATTGCACTTAAGTTTTGAAACAACAGAGCTTTGAAAACTGACACATAGCAAGATAGTCTATTTGCAAGTCTACTACGTTTGCTTACCCGCTTTAAGCTAGTATCTATCTTCTGTACGCAATAATACTTTTGAGTGATTTATTGTATGTGTCTGCATCTCGAAATTTCAGCTGCGATTTTCAGGTTGCGATATTTATTATTAAGTTATCGGATAGGCTCGGACAACGACTGCCTCTTTGGCCGAGTGGTCGCAAGTGCGACTGCTGTACAAAGCAAAGGATCTTGGGTTTGATTCCCAGGTCGGGCAAAGTAGTAAATTCACAGTAGCACGGAGTCTGGGATTGTGCCCGGTATATGGTAATAGGCTCACCTTCTTTAACCCTGGACTCATAACTTAAATAGTAAAAAGTGGGTGTTACATGGTACAATGGCATTAAGTGCCGTAATGAACATCTTTATCTACCCCTTCGGTGTTAAAAGCGTGATGTTAACTAAGTAAGTTATCCGATTTTGATATTCTCTAGCAATACCGAACTTCTATGAACCGTCGCCTCGATTTTAACGTTGAATTCTAAAATAAGAGCATTGATGCTTGTAAGCAAAGCTGTTTCGACTTTCTAGTTTAGAGTTTGAATGCATAAATATTAAATTAAATTAAACATCAGAACACGCATTCCTGTTTCTAAAGTTTTCCGGTGCAGGCTTCCAGATGAATAGAATCAAAATTGTTTGTTTTAATTAAACAAAACATATGCGAGTCGGTAAGTAGAATTCGTTGTTCGCTACTGAGAAAGCTTGGGTTCCTGAATTTCAAATATAGTGAATTATTTAGTGTAAACTACGTCCGTGGCTCGCGTCTGTGAAAATGTGATGAGATGAAATTATGTTATGTAGGTTGTTTTAAGCTTAGATATGAGTGATCTTAAATATTTTAGAACAGCGGGCTGAATCAATTTCGATCGATCGACACTGATATTGTACTCTTAAGTTGCAATAATAGCGCCCTTTGCATCCGTATAGCGTGGATATGTAACTGAACTGAATGGTATTGAGTTTGGCTTAATGCTATTAATGCTATTTTAACAGCTACGATAGGGTTTGTATACTTTTGATATTGAATAATTATTGACATTTTATTGGATTGAAATTCAATTGACTTTACGACAGGTTTCAATAGTAATCACCCTTTCACATCCTGCTTAACACCAGGCTGAAGGATTTGTTTGTTTGATCGTCCTAACCTCTGAACCCTATAGTATTGAATTTGAAGTTTCTTTTTGAATTTGACATCCATAAGTAAAAAGGAACATAAAATCTCATAATTTTCCATCGGGAGAAATAAATAATAAAGAAGTAATAAAAAATTTTTAATCTACATTCTTTTGAAGACTTTTTTCTTCTTGTTTAAATACATTTATTAAAACTAAGACATTATATTAAAATGAAAATCTTACTTCAAAATATTTTCTTAGTTTTAAATTAGTTTCCTTTCAGTCTAGTTACTTTCTCACAATAACAAAACTTGCGCTCTAAAATCACATAAACTTAGGAATTTTTAAACATATGCCACTTTTCAGCAAATGCATTAACGTCTTTGATTAGCTTTGTGCCATCCAAGTACCGAGTGACCGATATTAGAACACCATAAAATAATCCCGTGGTTGCGTCTCTGCGCAGTTTTGCCGCGTTGATTCCCGTCTGAACATCCGAGAGTGTCAGTCGGTGGCGTGTTTCCGCCGGAGTAACACGTGTGTCCCGTATCCCGAAACGTTCCACGACCCGCGTATTTTACGTGAGCGAATTTTAAACTTCAGTGTTAAAATGTGAAACTTTAATACGTGAAATGTTTAATGATGTGCCACGTTGATTAGTGTCGTGTGGTTCCCCTATGAATTTTGGTTATGAATACAAATTAATTAAAGACTGGCTGGATTTTGATTATCAAATTCTCTTGTGAAAGGTACGATAATTTGTGATTAACTGGTGTATTATTTCGATATTCAGCTCTTATTATATTGAATTATGGGACATTTTGGAATAACTTATTATCTTCCATTATAACTACGTTTGGGCTTATCTGATGCTAAGCAATAACGTTAGGGACCAAGGCCCCTTTCCATTTGAGTCAAAGGGAACCCGGTTGATCTATTTTTATTTAATGTCATCTGGCTACTGTGGATGATATTTCCTTAAAATGATGAAAGCTATCAGTCAAATATAAAAGGAGATTATAAAGTCAAACACTTCAAAAGCAATTAATTGATAACTTTCGGGGAAAAATTGTTGGTTCTAATGAATTATTTTATAGATAAAAGCAATGAAATATTATTTATAATTATCATCAAAATGAGAGTATCGTTCAAGTTTACATTATTATTATGTTCCGAAAAAAATTGAAGCCCATTGGAGAATACCGTTGCGGTTGAACGCACAGATCGGTCAGAGGCATGGCTAAAAATTTCCCGTAACTGGGGTAGTACCGTTTTATTTACATGCAAATACAAATGTTGCCCGCTCTTCTGTTGTGTTTTTTGTTGAAAAATTCAGTACATTTTTGTTCATTTTGTCATGGAAAACTGCTATGGAATAATTTAACACCTTAACTGCCGACACTATCTCGCCTGTTATAGGCAAGTCCTTCGCTAACGTAGGTCATCGGTTACCTACGCGGCGATTAACGTGTTTTTGCAGTACTTCAGTAACAGTGCATGGAATTGTGCTCAGTTTTTAGTAATAGACTAGTCTACTATTACAATATGACATAGATATGGCATGCAGAAAGATAATGTGCCAATAGATGATTTACTAAGTCAGGAGTGACTACTGTGACTACTTTAGATGTGTTCTGGCAACTTAAAAAACAATAAGTATGCCAGACAAGTGGATACGCAACATAGGTGCATAACTTTTTTAAACGACATCTGTCTCTGTAGTATTTCATATTTCAAGTTTTGATTATTGACAAAAATATTAACCAGACCTTCTAAAAATATAATATAAGAATAAATCTTTTATAGAAATTATATTCCTATAAATATTGTACTGAACTTTAAGTTTCATACTCTTTTTGAATGGATGTAGACAAAGTTCTATAAAGGCAGTCACCGACACCAGTCTAAACCAATGCCTAGAGCGTCTCGACAGACAAATTATACGTGTAATTACTAACACTCCTAACTTTAAGCCTGTGTGAAAAGCTAACCTCGATAGAAATCTAATTAAAGTACCCTTCCTAGTAAAACATTACCTACGCCTGTTTATGTCCCAAATTGAGGTAGGTAGAGAACTAAATTTAAGTACATAATATTATTTTACTAATTGTGTTTTAAAAGTTTTGTTTAAGATACTCTAAGCATTATTCCAAAATCCCTTTACATACCTACGTAGTTAGCGAGATTCTTCAAATCGAAATAGGAATGATGACAGGGTATGAAAATTAAAAATCTAATTAGTCCGCCAGTTAGGTAATGAAAAAATATTGGACACATATTTTTTTATTTTGTTGTATAATAAAATGATACCTACTTAGATATAACGAATCAAAGTCTAGGATTGGGGGCTAAAACGTCATTTCTACGTACAAAATGTACATAGAAGTGACGTCACGCGACATTTCAAATCAATATTATCGTCGAAACTATTCGTTTATGTAAAAAAATAAAAAATACGTGTGCATAATTTTAAATAATCTATCAGACGGACATTAAAATAAAAATTAGTCATCTTCCCCATTTTCATTGATTGGTCCGGAGATCGAACGGCACAAAGTACCTTTATAGCACAGAGTCATAATCTATTTATCACTGCCACCGAAATAACACTAATTCAATTGCTTTGAGAAACATTATTATCTAAGAAACAGTAAAACAGTGACACCTGAGTTATTTCTGTTTTATTTTACTTCTCAGTACGCCTTGATAATTTCATTTCTTCCAGCTAGGGCTGTCGCATCATAAAAATTATCTCCAAGTATATGAGACAGTAGAAATGGTAGGAAGATTTTAATTTCTTTTGAGTTAATGCTCTTGAGAAAGAAAGCTCAATAAAGAAGACACGAGCTCTTCGCTAAGTTACAGTGGAATGGATTAATAATGAAATATGACGTTAACTTCTCAATGCCCGATTATTAAAAATCCACAACATTTGTTCATACAAAAGTAGTCTCTACACATCGGAAATATAGGGTGGTGTGTTACTAATAGCACGGAATTGTATCATATTTGATCATTGGAAAAAATTAACAAGTTTTAAATTGTAGAACAGATGATAATGATTAACATGATGCCTATAGCCACTGCTGACCAAAGATCTCTTCACACACCAAAAAGGTTTGAGCATTAATCACCACGCTTGCTCAATGCGGTTTGGCGATTTCAAACATACAATTAGAAATTAGTAGTCCAGGTTTCCAGGTCCATATAATCTTAGAAAATACACATAAGTGGGAAAAAGTCACATTGGGGTTTGCCGTGTAGGTTTCGAACCCGCACCCTCATGCATGAGAAGCGGTCTAAAACCTCAGGGCCACCACGACACAGTAAATAATAATTATTATAACTATTCGAAACTGTTTTTATTGATTGTTTATCTATACTTTACATAGACGAATGGATGCGGACGAGTTCGTGAGCAGCTCTTTGTATGATCCACAAATTGTTGTTTCGGGCCTGAATTTCGTGTGTATGTAAACTTGTATATTTGTAAACGCACCCACGACACAGGAGAAAATCCTAGTGTGGGGCAACGTTTTCTTTTTATAAAACTACATTATGTAAGGAGGTGTTATACAGCTGTCTCACTACAAAATTTAACAAAATTACACGCGCTTATAGTCTCAGGAACTAATGAACATCGTTAGCATATATCATAATTAACACTTGAAGTAACAGTGGTTGCTTTAAACACAACCTTATAATAATGGTAGTACATTTCTATTTTAAGCACTCGATGCCAATCAAACACCCATCTCATTACTACACTATTTGCGTGATTAACCGTCTCATTGGGCTCGGAGAAGGAACGGGGTGGTTTTTAGTCAGTAAGAGTCTGACACTCACTCCCGCCTCACCCAGGGGAGCAGTCATTCGATGATTTTCCTCCCTTAAAAAAAATTGATCATGAAGATTAGTTGTGAGTGCGAGCGCCTAGCAAATAGTCTCGGAGTCGATACCTGGGTATAATAAGGAAATCTTCGGTTTTCTGAAAATTTATGGTGATAAATTTTCAGAAAACCGAAGATATGCTATGCTTTGGTGGTACTAGGTGGTGACCTAGTACCACCAAAGCATAGCCAAACTCAGTAATAACACAAAGCCGGTTGCTTCATACTGATAACAATTCTAAAAAATGAGTTAAGCTCAGAAATAGGTACCTAACTATGTTTTATGTTTAAGATATTATGATTGATAGATGAGATACATGAGCCGTAAGACATGTTTTGTATTATTGTTTATATTTGATGGGCTGACGTTTGACTACTATCCCGCGGTGGTGGTAAGCGATGATGCGGTCTACGATGTAGCACGTCATCCTATAAGCAACCATGTTCAGTAATTTTTATGAAAAGATTAAAAACACTCGAAGGTTTAAATCGCTATCACTTTTAGTCACTTCAAAATGATTGTCTAGTGTAAATTTTAATTACAATCACAGTAACAGTCGAATATACAATTACTTACACAGTTACACGTTTTATAGTCGAACTATTGCAACTAGTTTCACAAAATACGGCTTCGTTGGGCTAACTTTGCTAGACTAACTTTTAGACATAATGGTCTAGACCTCGGGTAAATTCATGGAATGGACGGATATCTATCTAGTTTTTATTTTTGATATCTCATCTTGAAGTGAACCCCATATATTTTGAACTTAGAACGGGCTAAGACTGGGTTTAATCATGTAGATGATTATATGACTTAACCATATAGTATAGTCTACTGGTCTACTATAGTCTACTAGTCTACTATGGTCTACTAGTCTAGTATTTATAGTCTACTAGTATTCTACTTATTTTAAATTTATAGATAAGGTAATATATACTTAATGTATAAGGGTGAAAAGTTTGTTTCTTGGTTTCAAAGCACTAATCTTTAATAATATAATTGAATACTTCTTTTTGTGTTAAATAGTTGATTTATCGAATAAGGCTATACAATATCACATCAACAGCCTACAAATGCCCATTGCAGACCAATGCCTCTTCTCACACGGAGAAGGTTTGAGCATTAATCACCACGCTTGCTCAATGCGGGTTGGCTATTACAAAGTTATAACCTTCACCGTTTGCCAGTGGTGTCTGGATAATCTTAGAAAGTACATTTAACTCTGAAAAAGTGACATTGGTGCTTGCCGTTGGCAGGTTTCGAACCCTCATGTATGAGAAGCGGGCGTCTTAAACCTCCGGGCTACCATGACATATCTCGCCACTACTAATAGCGAGTCAAACCGCGATAGAGAAACTAGTAATATGATGTATCATTGGTTTACTATTATATTTATTTTTATACATTTATCTGGAAATAATATCATCTGACAATCCCACACAAGTCTAGAAAAATCCAAATATTGAAAGAGAACTCAATGCGAAACTTATGAAAACATGTATTCATAGAACATAATATTAATAATTTAGTAATGGAACTATTAAAGTATCAGTAGCTTCCTTCCAAAATTGTCCCTTTACTGAAAATTAGATAGTATCAAAGTTATTGCTTTGAACACAACACGTAATAATTCAAGTAACTTGTAAATTTTAGCAAAGTTCATAGTTGCGTAGTTTATAATGTTAATGGTTCTCTTTGATAAATATTCCAAGAGGAGCCGATTGAACTTTACAATGTTCAATTTACGTGAAAGGCAAATTACACAATCGTTCACTTCAGTTCATTCACTCGCTCACTGAAAATGTTGGCTCCTCGGTGACGTATAAAAAGAGATTCACTCTCATTTGTTTTTCGTTGTCCAATCACTTAAGAGCTTTGGGTATAGTACTTTTGAATTAAACAATCTGTAACTAAATCGAGACATATCGGTAAAGTATTGATTTAAATTGTGAATCCGTTCATTCAAGTGTAGTTAAGCGTTATATTTTCAGTGGGCTGGGTAAATTGGTAGAGAGGTCTTGGATTATATTTTTTATTGAATCAGTAGATGGCTCTTGAAAATTGTTTTGTTGGTACACACGGCTACACATCGAGCTTTACATAACCAATATAAACTGAACGTTAAATGTGCAGAAAAATTATGCGACGAGATACCAGGATAAACTGGTTTTCTATAGGTTGATGTGTGGCCGTGTGTACACATGGCTACTATGAAATATTATTACACAACGTTATAGTTTTATTTCATTCTCATTTATCTTATCATTCTTTGTAATCAAAGCTTGCTGTTAAATTAGCCGGTTTTTTTTCTAAAATTGATAAGCAACAAGTGCATTATTCAGAGGACTATAGAGGAAAGAGATCTACTACGAATTGGTACTTTCTTTTTTACCATAATTTTCAGAGAAAGAGCTTTATTATGGACACTACACATTTTTTTGTGTTTTTCGCTTACATACTGCATACTGCACTAATGGTCTCGAACTAAAGCAGTCAGGTAACAACCTACCTATCTATAATAAAATTAAAAAATGTAAAATCCTTGCTAATAACACTGAATTAACGATGAAGAATGAAGTTGAACACGAAGAGATAGGAATACAAATATTTTAATCAGACTAAAATAATTTGTTAGCATCGCCTGACCTGAGACACTAAGTCTTTTAGTCTTCAGACTTTTCATGAATATTACATTTTGAGGAAAACTTCAGAATTCAAGTCGTAGGTATTTTGTGAAATATATAAAGTATGTTTCTATAGGAAATCAAGTCTTTTAAAGTATAAAGATCAAAAATAAGCCTATTAGCTTTGTACAAAGGTATCGTTTTGATATTTTATTGGCAGGTGTTTGAGTTGACTTATTTCGTTGGCATCATAAGGAAGATGTTGACAACATTCACATTATGTGTTTTCGTGAGTTACTTTGTATAGAGGTAAAGAGTATGAACGTGGTAGATTTTATTTTAACCCTTTGTTCCGTATAATTATTATTCTTTTCGTAGAAATTTTATCTTCAATCGTATGTTAAATTTTTCATCAGACTGGTGAACCTTTATTAGCTTGGCTTGTTAAATAAATAACTCATCTTTATATATATAATTCTTCTGTGAGTGTGTATGTCACTGAATTTCTCTCAAACAACTGGACCGATTTTGATGAATTTTTGATGATGATGATCAAGGGAATCTGGGAATGGTTTAGATTCACAAATCAGCCCGGCAGATGGCGCTGCAGTCGATGTTTAGGTTATTTATCCTAAACAGCTGAACTAATTTGAATGAATTTTTGTTTGTACATTCAAGTGGATATGCAGGACAACGTCTGTTGGGTCCGCTAGTATCTTATATAACTGGAAAAGTGACTGTTACATTTAATTTGTGTAATGGGCAACTTCTGTGACAAGCGAGGGTGTTCAAGTGATGTACGATGTTTTGTTATTATTGTCGCTTGTAGGAAGTAGGGGGCGCCATGTTGGAGACCATGTTTGTATTATCAGCTTCCATTGAAAATGTTAGGTTTGATTTTTTGAAAACGGTGATGGCTGTGACATTGATTGCAATATTTAGTAAAGTTTTATGTTAGTTTTGCTAGTTGCCTGATGGCAAGCGGTCACCGTAACGTAAGAGGTACGCCTGCAATTAATTCCAAAGTAGCTTTGTGAGAATATTGTCGATCGTGAATTGAAACAACAAAACTATGAAACTAGAGAATATATTGTAAACCAAATTGAAAAAGAGTTTCTAGCTTGTTCTTCTCCATACGAATCTACACCTTGGAATGAGCAAATAGGGTCACTTTCTTTCTTCATTGACGTTCATAAGTGCCTTCCTGGTCTAATTGAAATAAATTATTTTGACTTTGACTTGAACTGCGTGTAGGGTAGGAATTTCTTTTAGCGTTATTTTTTTTAACATCGGTACCATGCCAATAATTTTATTTAGCAGTTACACATCTTGTAATTGCAAAGCATCAACATCATCATCGGCATCACCGTCGTTATCATCATCAACAACCTATAAATGCCCACTGCAGAGCAAAGCCTCTTCTCACATGGGGAATTAATCACCACATGAGCATTAATCACCACACTTGCTCAATGCTGATTGGCGATTACGCAAAGCAATGGGTCATGAAAATCAACGGGTCATGACAATTTCCTGCCATTTTTTTCCGAATTTGTTCTCTAAATCTTACTTACTGATCAAATCCACCTCTTTTAATATACTTCGTCGAGTCTGAAATTTAAACTACCGACCGCAACGGCGAGTAGTCGAGAGTCAATGTTTCAGCCAAATTTCATGAAAACGTTGCCTCTAACCATTTTACTAGATTTTATGGATTAGAAACGATAAATTTCAATAAAACTTTTGTAAAGGATTTTACAATTTAATTGATTCTACGAGTTTTTTTATGGCATAATCCGATAAACGAACAGACGGATCACCTGATGGTAAGCAATCGGCGTCGCCCATGGAAACTTGGAACACCAGAGGCGTTACAAGTGCGTTACCAGCCTTTTGGGGATTAGGAGTTTGAGGATCGTTTGACGAACAGGCTTTGTTTTTAAATCCCTGCTTGTCATTACTCGTATGTTTTCCGCTTTGAGTTATGATTGTAAAATATTTATCAATATAATTAATTAACGGATTTTACGGATTTTTCTAAAACCCTGCTAGTCAGAATAAGTTGTTATTCAAAATTAAAAGTAAAAAAGACCAATTTATCTATTGAGTTTTATAGATATTTTAATTTTCTTGAGACACACGAAAATTGAAATATGATGATTTTCTGCTTACTCACGTAATTATTGACTAGTTTCAAGCCTTGCTAAAGGGTCATATTCTTGAACAGCATTCAGCAACCCAAATTGCAATACTTGACTTGAAACTAGTCAAAAATTACGTGAAAAACATTATAAATAAGTCTTGATTTTTGTAAACAAATCAATCAGTATTCTAGAAAGTACCCAGACAATGTAAGTACGTTAACACTTCATATTACAAACAATACAGTTTATTCTTAGAATGAAGAATAATAATAATCCTCATTCCTAAATTCTTGAATATTTGCCAAAATAACATATTTATTTGTTTTGTAAATACAAACTTAGTTATCAAAGAAGAAAACAAATAAAAACTGTATATCAGAGTTACTGAAATTCAGTATTGTGATTTCTTTCAGCTTGTAGTATTTTTACGTATTGGTACGGCAACTTAAACATAAAGTTTTTTCAGTCTCTTTGAAAACCATTTCAGGATTTGTACGTACTTGACAAACGATTAACAGTTTTTGATTCTTTATGTGTTCAAAGAGTATCTACTATATCTTAAAGACCAGATTTTAAAACTAATTTTCCATAAATTTTTCTGAACTATTTAGTTGTAAAAGTGAAAGTGATTTAGCTCAGATGTTATTATCAAAAATTTGCTGTGCAATCATTTTTAAATAATTTTGAACTCTATATCCATTTTGCTCATAAAATACGAAAGTAACCATTTTGAAAACTAAAATTCCATTTTAAAATTTAATCTACCATTGAGGTGGTACATATTTTCGGGTATATGTGTAGGAATATTTTATCAAAGCAAGCAAGTTTAAGCTCTTAATATCACACTTATTAAAATTCACAAGGGTAAGCTTACATTAAAATATAATGAACGTGTAGAGGAATCAACGAGGGGTAACCCTTCCAGTTTTCCTTATTTTTATTCTATGAATAATGCTAGACATTTCAACCACAAAGAAGTTCAGGAGTAATACAATTAATTCAAATTCTTTTGTTCCGTCCCCACTCTTGTTTAATCCCCATGTATAAAACAAGAATCACAAGGTTCTACAGAAAGAGACATTAATTTCTTCTTTCCCAGAAAATAAAAAAATAAAAAGATACGCGTACTTTAGGGTTCTGTCAGTCAGCGCTTGTGTTTTTATTACAATCCTTGAGTTACTTGGTACTTAAGTCTTGTTGATATACAAAATAACTAGATTTTTCTTCAGCATGTAAGATATATTTTCTTGGAATTTATTGCAGAATTGCTCACATTAGTTAATATCAACACTTACGCTCATACTAACAAAGTGTTTCTTTTTACTCACAATTTACTTAAAGTAATGAGGCATTAAACTCGATAGAAAAGTAAATGCAAACAATAATTCTCTACAAGAGTTAGGGCAACATTAATACAACGTTTAATGTAACTGAAAACGTATGTAAGCAATTACATCTAACCGCTAAGCATACATAAAAAACGGAGTACCGAGTAAATAGAAACTTCTTTGCGCTTACGAAAATATAAACGGCAAAATTATTTTCTGCAGAATCAACTCATTTACTTCGGTGCTACTGAATTCCACGAAAAAAAAAACAGAACCAAGTAAAATAAACATCCGAAAATACACCGTTCACTTACGGAACCAACTGTGTTTACGGAACACACTCCTCCCATAAAACTCATCAGAATAAATGAAGGCAATCGCAGGAGCTACTCACTTTTATACGAACGAAATGGTTTAACGTTGGTCACAATGAATGACTTTTTATATATAAAAGAATTGGGAGTTTAATTTAAGGGCTTTTTTGCTTTTATTTGTTTACTTATATAAGATGTAACGATATTAGTTCGGGATATTTTTAGCTCCTTTTATTAATATCGTAAATTATTTGCTAGGAGCCGCAAGCGCGACTCTTCGACTGTTATATTGTTCTCGAGGCATTATTGAGTTTTTTGGCTTCTTATTACAATTTTACAAATAAAGGACTTTTATAATAAAGGCGGACACAGTTTCTTGAAACAATGACTGCGGCACCTGGTTACTATAGACTTACACGCAAAACATTCACACATTGACATGAAGGGCAACTGTCATTTTCTTAAGTCTGGTAACGTGGCAGTTTTAAATTTGGGAGAGCCATGCTTCGGCACGAATGGGCCGGCTCGACCGGAGTGATACCACGGCCTCACAGAAAACCGACGTGAAGCAACGTTTGCGTTGTGTTTCGTCGTGTGAGTCAGATAACCGGAGGCCCAATTACCCTCCCCTTCCCCAATCTCCCCAATCCCTGAATCCCCAACGATCGTCAAACTCCTAATCCCTAAATGGCCGGTAACGCACTTGTAACGCCTCTGGTGTTCCAGGTGTGTGTTTCTCTATGGGCGACGTCGATTGCTTTCCTTCAGGTGATCCGTCTGCTCGTTTACCGGCTTATGCCACAAAAAAAGCACAAGCGCACATAAATAACCCACTGATATTTTGGTTCTTCAATCAATTCTAAGTGACATTATGTCCGCCTTTTTTCCAACGTCCTTTTTAGATCTAAGAAAGATTTTAAAAAGTTCTCTCTTATATTACGTAACAATGATATACAAGGTGTAGTTTTGAAACCGTGGCATTTCCCGGGGACATGTCACAGAAGTCATATAGGTTCAATGCAAGAGAAAATTTCGGGCCAATAGTTGAAAATACGGCTATAATAAATCGTATAAGTTCGACATCATTTCAGAATAAGCGACAGCAATGTTTCTTATTGGAGTTTTGTGGAATTAGGAATAATATCAATTACGTGTTTGAGTTTGTGTGTGTTAAGCCGCGTTATAAAACTAGTTACAAGACGGCAGCGTATACTTCGCACATACGGATTTCCGTAATATACAGAAAAAATAAAAATATTTACCTACACTTTTTTTTATTGATTCGGACTTATAGTCAGAATTTTAATTAGATTCCAGATTTGACAATAGCTACTGTCATTTTGTGAAATAATGATACCACATATAATAGTGTAGTGATGAACACAAAAATCGATAAACAATCAGTGTGTGTGTTTTATAATAAATGTTACAGAAAGGGACAGGATAGCGATAGCGATGACGACGAAAATGTATAAAATAACTTATTACCATAATACATCTGTCTGTTTTATTGGTCATGTTCCTTCATGGTTACATTTTTTTTATTTATTTCACACATAATTATAAAAGAAAGGTCTCAGATCGTTAATTAATCGTCAAAACTAAATTATCGGTTTAGAAATATTTAATTTCCTGATATACTTAGTTTACAAGAGTAAAATTATAAACAAGAAGAATCGATCCAGTAATATTGCATTATCATATCGAATAATTTCGCAACGTCACTATTTAGTACTTGTCATAACGTTGCAACACTGAAATTGTCAAATCTGGAATCGAATTCAAATTCCGAGTATAGAATCGATGGCCGAGTTACCTCCTAGAAAATGACGCGGCTTTAAAGCAACACCTTGTATATCACTGCTAACAAAAGAAAACATAAAAAAAGCATTTATGTAAGCAAGCAAAGTGGAGCAATTTGTACCCAAAGTGGACCTTTATAATGCTACATCACATTTTAACAGGAACTATGGAAACCTTAAGGGTTCCCTTTCGTTGTGTTTATATTAAAGTTTATACGCTGTTTATGTTGTGTCGCTAAACACACGTTTAGCGATTCACTCGCAGACGTGTTTTGAAAAATAAGTGGTATTTCAATTAGAAAATGTTGATCGCTAAAGGATTTAGTTTCAGAAGATAGAGGTGCGAAGATGTTTCTGTTGTTAAGTGAGTGTAACTTTAGTTAACATAATATTGTATTACCTATATTACGTGTATCCCTAGAGATAGCTCACGATTACATAGTTCAAACTGCCTCGATGGCCGAGTGGTCGCAAGTGTGACTGGGCAAGGGATCTTGGGTTTGATTTCCGGATCGGAAAAAGAATTAATGGTTCTTTTTTTTAAAACCACAGTAGTAGGACGGAGACTGGAATTGTGTCCGATATATGGCAATAAACTCACCCGCTATTAAATACGCTCATAACATGAATAGAAAAAAGTGGGTCTCACGTTGTACAGAGGCATTAAGTGCCGCAATGTGCACCTATACTTACCCCTTCAGGGAAAAAGGTGTGATGTTATTATATCATGTTATATTACATACTTCAAATGCTTAGTCACGTGGTCGCAACTCCTGGGCAAGAGGTTTGAATTGAATTTTCGAGTAGGATATTTAAATTTTGTTTCAGTAAATTGTCGGTAATGGTAGCATCATTATACATATACGATGCAATAACCAGCGAAAAGTGGGTATCACATTTAATATGTACGCGTGTGTACGTCTACCTACCCCTCCCGGAAAATAAAGGAGAGAAATTATATTTTATTTCCTTCTTCAACCTTCAACCACCTATCCTACAACCTCACACGACAAGTACGGATACAGAAATAACATCATTTTCCACATTCGGAGTCCCCAACACATTAATTATGAATGATGCATTATCTTCCTGCGTAACTCTAATCTACGTTAATTAGTGAATTTTATTTTATAAGATTTAACACTGTGAGGGTTGAGGGTGCATAAATAACGAAGAGTTCCGAAGCGCTTCGGAAACTTTGGCTGGGAGGGAAGTAATCTAATATGTATAATATCGTTAATTGAGAATTCTGAGAAGGACCTTTTTGAAACCACGTAGTATATTATACAGATGGGTAGGTAGGTAGATTTAGGAGTTAACCTTTGGGATATATTCTAGAATTTACGACAGTTGAGCATCTTTTAATACAATTTATTAGTTTTGTGTTATCTTACTTACGACATTGAGAACTACAGAAAAACTAGTTCTATGGAGATATTTATTTGTGACACTTTTCAGTAGCGACCTGGACAATAATAATTACGATGTCGCTGGTACAATTTAGTATCTAGTCTAAATTTTTGATAGGTACCTTTTACATACAAATAATCCTGATGGATTATGGTCCGGACAAAATGTATTCACAAAATACGGAGCGTTGTTTACGTAAATAAGGCCGTATCTAAGTAGGCAAACTAATAAAATATGTAGCGAATTCTCGACGATCGACATGTAAACTAAAGGATAATAAAATTTACATAAAACAAATCCAGGTCTGTTTTAAACTAGGCCGAGTCCATTAAAGACTACAAACTTTCAAAAAACATCTGTGAAGTTAACTGTCTGAAACCAAATTGTTCTTTTAATAGTCTGCAGAATCGCCCTCTTTTGTTCCTATGCTAAACCAGACATACGGTCGAAATTGAGAACAACTGTTAAAGTGGGCTATTCTGCAAAATTTCGTTTTGTATTCTCATTTCTTTAAGATATTGTCGTGTAGTTGTGTAGGTACCTTGTTAGTCGTTGAATGTTGGCATTAAAACGTGTAATACCTACATTTTTGTATCTTGAGAAAATGTAACCTTATTTCGAGCGAACATTTCCTTAAAATGGGACATGTGTATACGGGGTATGATTTTTAATATCTTGTTATTTGTGTTACGTTATTCGTTTGTGATTTTAGATTATGAATGTTATGATATAGAACTTGGGGATTGAGGATGATCTTTTCAAAGTACAAGGCTTAGATACTTACAAGGCTTTTTTTTAGTTAAATCATTGAAATTTCAGAAACATAGGTCTGTGGGTAGATTTAGGAAATCTACAGATCGTAAATAAATGTATAATTAGGCCTTTTGTAAAATAATTATTTAATTAAGTCCTTTGTCATTAAAGTAAAATGTTAAGTAGGAATTAATAAACCTCTTGAGTTCCAAAACCCCTTTACTTTGTTCTACCTTGAGTATTAATTCAGAATTATCGTACATACTATAATGAGAAATACAATGAACCAAGTATTATGTACCTCTAATACTAGCTTCTACTTGCGACTTCGTACGCGCAATCCCGTTTTCTCCCGTACCTGTAGGATTTTTTCTGTCTTAAAAACCTCCTAATAATAACAAATATAACATAAAACAATGCGCGAATCGAAGTCGCGGCGCCTTGCGCGGCGGTCAGTTGTCCAACCACCGTTCCAACCGTACAGTCTGTATGGACGCGAACTGGCGACTTTACCATATAATAGATCGAGTATGTGACACTACAATGAGCAATATGTTTTTTTAAGAATTTAAAGTTTGGGAGAGCCATGCTTCGGCACGAATGGGCCGGCTCGACCGGAGTGATACCACGGCCTCACAGAAAACCGACGTGAAGCAACGCTTGCGTTGTGTTTCGTCGTGTGAGTGAGGGTACCGGAGACCCAATTACCCTCCCCTTTCCCAATCTCAACAATCCCTGAATCCCCAACGATCCTCAAACTCCTAATCCCCAAAAAGCCGGTAACGCACTTGTAACGCCTCTGATGTTCCAGGTGTCCATGGGCGACGCCGATTGCTTACCATCAGGTGATTCGTCTGCTCGTTTACCGGTTTATGCTATAAAAAAGCCGGTGTGCATTATAGGTAGTGATATTGATTAACTCGTCGAGTACCGTCATTATAGACACAATTATAGAACAATAGGTTGAGTACCGTCATTATAGACACAATTATAGAACAATAGGTTGCGGTCACCGGTGACCGCTTGGTGTTTGACAGTTTAATAAGGGTGATTTTAGTGAGATAGGCATACCCAAATCTTTTTCCCCATATACTAGATTTTTAAAATGTTTCCATAAAACAGCCAACTAAAGAAAAGTAACACTAACATGTTTCAGAACTTCATAAGCAAGATGTATAATATACAAGATGTGTAATTTCCTTTTGAGTGAGAATCTGCAACTTAAATCTGACTCCCTCGTTGGCCGAGTGGTCACAAGTGTGACTGCCGGGCAAGAGATCTCCGGTTCGATTCCCGGGTCGGACAAAGTATTACTGGGTTTTATAAAAAATTCTCAGTAGTAGCACCATGTCTGGAATTGTGACCGGCATATGGCATTAGGCTCACCCCCTATTACATGGGACTCATAACATAAATAGTGAAAAGTGGGTGTTACATTATACAGTGGCATTATGTGCACCTCCGCCTACCCCTTCGGGAATAAGAGGCGTGATGTTATGTTGAAAATCTGCAACCAAAATTATGACCACAATTTTCTTGCGTAAAGAACTAACGTACAGGTTGTTCTACAAAATGTATTACAAGAATAAATCTCATGCATTGTACAATATTATTCTTCATCGAGTTTTCAGTGGAAATATCATTGGAACTGCATCGACGTGACGGTATCTAGGAATTCCGACTTGAGCTTACAGATGCCAACAAGCATCCGTTGGTTTCTCTTACTTTCATATTTTATTGAAGAATTTTAACGTTTTATTATGTTCTATGATTTATATGACTTAAAAATAAAATCATGTAATAGTAGCCAGAGGTCTTTTTTTTTTTTTAAGGGGGGTAAATCATCGAATGACTTCTCCCGCCTGGGTGAGGCGGGAGGGAGTGTCAGACTCTTACTGACTAAAAACCACCCCGTTCCTTCTCCTGCACGTCGAGCCGGAGCCCCGGTTACCCGTTAGGTTCTCCGCGACTCCGAATCGGCATCGGCCGTATTGGGCCCCATCTGTGGTGGTCTGATGGCTCTTTGAGGCGCGCGCGGAACGCGACGCGCCGTACGCTCGGGTCTGTTTCTGGTCGGACGGGGAGCCACCCATGCTCGCCGTCCGCAGGCCCGCGCTTACGGTGGCCGGAGATCGTCTCGCGATCCCCGACGCCCGGTGTGTCCTTCGCGATGGCTGGGTTGCGAGGAGGCAGCGCTTCGCTGCCTCACGCGTCCCGCCTCCTCCTTAGCTAGCATGACTGCTTCGCAAAAGGAGGAGACGGCATCCCAGTCCCCCTCGCTCCGCATCATGGCCTGCACTAGGCCCGGACGCGAGAGGTCGCCATCGCCGATCACTTCCCTGAGGACACGGCGGTGCTCAGCCCACGAAGGGCATTCTCCCACCGTGTGTTCCACCGTGTCCTCAGGGCGGTCCTCGCAGTGATGACACCCGGGCGTTTCCTCCCGCCCCATCAGACACAGGTACCTCCCGAAACTTCCATGTCCGGTGAGGACCTGCGTCAGGCGGTAGGTGAGGACGCCGTAGCATCTCTCAAGCCACTCCTCAAAGAGGGGACTTACCGCTGCGATGGCAGCGAGCCCAAGCCAGAGGTCTACGATTATGCTAGGCCTTATTTGAGTATTCGCCTACTTTCGATAATATAGTTTTTATGCTCAGGGTATCTATGTGATGGTTTTAGGGGATCTACACTATTCTACAAAGATCTAGTAACCTATGGGGTAACCTATGGAGTTTCATGCTCGTTCTTCTCCATAGGAATCTACACCTTGGAATGAGCAAATAGCTTCACTTTTAATTTTTTTTTTGACGTTCAAATGTGCCATTCTGGCCTAATTGAAATAAATGACAAAATCATTTATTTCAATTAGGCCTTTGACTTTGACTTTGAATCTAGATTAACACACTTAACATACATTTTTTAAATTGTATATGTCGGTAAACGAGCAAACCTGATGGTAAGCAATTTGCATTGCCCATGGATACCTGGAACACAGGACCACTTACAATACAGGAGAAGAACCTATTGAAGCCTCATTTTAAATTAAAAAAAAAATATAGAACAAAAAAGAAAAATAAAGAACAAATACATGTCTTTAACTTCATAACATAACATAACATAACATCACGCCTTTTATCCCCGAAGGGGTAGGCAGAGGTGCAGATTATGCCACTGTACTATGTAACACCCACTTTCCACTATTTATGTTATGAGTCCCATGTAATAAGGGGTGAGCCTATTGCCATAAGCGGGCACAATTCCAGACTCCGTGCTACTACTGAGAATTTTTTAAAAACCCAGTAATAGGTACTTTGCCCGACCCGGGAATCGAACCCGAGACCCCTTGCCCGGTAGTCGCATTTGCGACCACTCGACCAACGAGGCAGTCTTTAACTTCAAATCACAGCTACTATAAATCCAACAAAAATACATAGAATTTTGACAAAAATTATAACTTATATATTTCACAACCCATATTATGTGAGGCACCACCATCTAAGACTCCTTCAGTAAAATATTAGAGGCGTATATTTTTGAAAGAGTGCCAGAAATAGGAAGTCGGTATAATCATGATGGATTACAAAAGTTATTGTGTGAAACGAGTTTTTCGATTTCGGTCCGAATGAAATGAAAGATGTCAAAAAACTTTGGACAATTGGGAGTTGTAATCGTGAAAAATTGGTTTCGTAAAGATAAAGGGATTTTTGATTATTCTGAAGGGAGTTTAAGTTTATCTGATTATATTTTTATTATAACTATCTTGAGTCATACTGAATTACCTATAGATGACAATTTACATAACATAACACCACGTCTTTTACCCCCGAAAGGGGCTAGAGGTACACATTACGGCACTTAATGCCACTTTACAATGTACTAATTTTTACTCTATTTATATGTTATGAGTCCCATGTAACAGGGGGTGAGCCTATTGCCATACACCGCACACAATTCCAGACTACGTGCTACTACTAAGAATTTTTATAACATACCCAGTAATACTTTGCCCGACCCGGGAATCGAACCCGAGACGCCTTGCCCAGCAGTCACACTTGCGACCACTCGTGTGGGTGTTACATTGTATAAATGTACAGTGCAATTAATGTGCACCTCTGCCTACGCCTTCGGGAATAACATATACTTCAACATACCATAATTATGATACCAGGTATCGTGGCAAGCTTTTTACAAGCCCAAAATATGATACCTACTTAATTCTCCAAAATTGGTAAAACATACAGTTTCATTTAACATTGCTTTGTTTAAAAGGTTTCTCTTACTCAGAATTATTTCACACAGTAATTATAAAAGGCAGTAATGATAATAAATTAAATACACACTTACTAAGAATATAATTAGGTTTGTTTTACCTTGAAATATTAAATTCTCCGCTTTACTTTACAAGTTCTCATTAAAATAAACTCCAATTTAGACGTTCGTGTACCTTTTGTAAACTAACCTAGTTTTCCTAACCATTACGGGTTTCCATAACATGATATTTTTATATGGGACGCGCCCCGTAATGGATAAGTAATTTTCGCGTCAGCAAAAATATCAGATTCAGCGTAAATTAAGTGATTCGCATTTGTTTGTTTTTTTATGTGGATAGACTGCCTCTTTGGCCAAGTGGTCACAAGTGCGACTGCCGGCTAGGGGTCTTGGGTTCGATTCGCGGGTCCGGGAAAGTATTACTGGGTTTTTTCAAAATATCGCAGTAGTAGTCGAAATGTGCCCGGTATATGGCAATAGGCTCACCCCCTATTAAACGGGACTCATAACAAAAATAGTGAAAAGTGGGTGTTACATTGTACAGTGGCAGTAAGTGCTGTAATGTGCACCTCTGCCTACCCCTTCGGGGATAAAAGGCGTGATGTTATGTTATGTTGGAAAATAAGTTCACAATTAACATGTTTCTGTAATTCGATATAGTATAAGAAAAAAAATTGACTTTCAACTAAAGCATTGTTTTATTGAGAACTTTTTTTATAGCTGTTGCCCGCTACTTTGACCGCTTAGAATATGAATCCTTCATCCCATGGGAGCATTCAATTGAGATAAAAAGTCCTATCATCTAAGTCAGCCCTTACCCTGACGGTTTACCAAATTTCATCAAAATCCGTTCAGTAGTTTCAGCGTGATTGACGGACAAACATCCAAACAAAGAAACTTACATTTATAATATTCGTGTGATTATCTTAACATCTACCTCTACATCTAATTCAGGAATATTTTTAGAGATTACCTACATGTTTTTATTAAAAAATTTCACTGCTAAGAAAACGTAACTCTTTTTTTATGGCATAAGCCGGTAAACGAGCAGACGGAACACCTGATGGTAAGCAATCGGCGCCGCCCATGGACATTTGGAACACCAGAGGCATTACAAGTGCGTTACCGGCTTTTTGGGGATTAAGAGTTTGAGGATCGTTGGGGATTCAGGGATTGGGGAGATTGGGGAAGGGGAGGGTAATTGGGTCTCCGGTTCCCTCACTCACACGACGAAACACAACGCAAGCGTTGCTTCACGTCGGTTTTCTGTGAGGCCGTGGTATCACTCCGGTCGAGCCGGCCCATTCTTCGAACTTACGAATAAAAATGACATAAAAAGCCATAAAAATCTTTTACTACACAAAACCAACAACCACACATACTTATAAACCAAAATACTTATTTACATTACAGAAAAAAGGGAAACAAATCTACGAAAATATCATTTCGGTGAAGCGAACAAATGTTTTTAAGTTGCTCTTATAACTGATGGAGATTTAATATTATATTGGATAAGGAAAATAGTAAGATTTACTGTTCTGCGAGTGGAAAATAATGCTGATATTATTCTAACGTTTATTATCCGACTGAGGGAGGCACACCCGGATGTTTTCCTTTACTTACGGCCTACTTTCAAGATTTATTTTGTTTAATGGATCGCATGCTGGTTGTTCTATAGTCAATGCTGTTATGTTACCATAGGATCATAGCCTTTTTTCTTAAAAAGGGTAGTAAATAAATAAATAAAATATAAATAAAATGTGTTTATTGACATATTTTGTACAATTAAGTTGCCGAGGCTTTCCAAAAAGTATAAATAAACCTCGCTCTTCCTCGCTATACAAATGTATCGTTGTGCTAATTATAACTACACATTTTTTCGCTTTATTACCCTTACCCGTACCCTTGTACGTAGACAGTCGCAAAGTCGCAGTTTGTATGATGTGGAATTTATTTTTATTAAAATTAATCAACTATTACAGATTAATAACCGACAGTGTCTTGAAATAAAACATATTTAGTTGGACCAATTGCACATGAAATGACTCTAGAAAAAAAAAACTTTAAACCAAAAACCACTGGAATAGTTACGAAGAGCATCCAGGTAAAGCATGGATAAGCTGTTTTAGGTCCTTGCATTTCTATGTTAAAGAGATTCTCAAAATATATAAAAAATCCAATCATACTTTAACCAGGCAGATCGTTATTAGATCATGATTTCTCACAGGTTATACAAGAACACAGGTCTGCCAAACTACACTACATTCGTAAAAACCTATTTTGATTTCCCAACGTGTATAATGAACTCCTAAAAGCAAGTAGCCAGCATATAAATTGTGAAGCTCAAAATGCTCACTCGACATAAACACACCATTACACACAATTAAATACTATTAAACTTCTTGCTTCGAAACGAAGTCTTCGTTAATTTACACTTGGGACATTAGTAACAAACATTTAACCACTGAATACCAAACTGTCCCTAATAACGGAACTTAATGAATCTCAGATTTATGCAACTGCTCTTTATTTTATAAAACAATTAACCCTGGTTGCGACTCCCATTAACATGAGATTTACATAGTTGAAGTCTTTAAGCATTTATGAGGAATAACTTGGCCTTATTTACCCGTTTCCCGGTCCCAACATATCATTGCGGCACATTAACTTCATTTACATAGATGTGAGTGTGGTTTAAAATTGCCATACTGCAAAATATGTATAACAGGACAGTAAGAACGAACGAAAGAAAAAACATTTATTCAGCACGATGGAGCATAAATAAAATGTAAAAAGACAATAAAATGTGACAGAGGAAGTAAGATAAACATTGAGTTAAAAATTAAAACAGAAGAACAAAATTGCACATCTCTGCATCACCCTATGGTTGACTGTTAGAGAATGCCACCGGCATTATGTCCGCCATCGTCATTACTACATAGTATAAAACAAAGTCGCTTTCTCTGTCCCTATGTCCCTTTGTATGCTTAAATCTTTGAAACTACGCAACGGATTTTGATGCGGTTTTTTAATAGATAGAGTGATTCAAGAGGAAGGTTTATATGTATAACACATGCATATTACAGCCGTGTGAAGCTGGGGCGGGTCGCTAGTAAGTTATATATAAAAAAACAACACGCCTATGCTAAATGGGTTATCCACTCAGTATAAGCTAGGCATACGAGTCACCTAGCACTGATTTTCAGTGGGCACCCCTGCAGTGACGCACGATAGTCTGAATGTTCAGCTGATCCACAACGTCTTGTAGATTCAAATCCTACAAGTAGGTAATTACTATTGTTATCCGACTTCAAAGAAGTGGGAAGTTCTCAATTTGACCTGTATGTATGTATATAAATGTTTGTGTGCGATTACCTCGTGATTGGCTGAACCGATTTTGGTGCGGTTTTAAGAAAAGTGTTTTATTGGACTTGGAAAAGTTTTTAGTATATAAATTAAAAAAAAGCGGGGTTTGAAGACGGATTGAATTATGATGGTGATCTACTATTATAGTTTCAGGTTTGAGTGCGGTGTAAATGTATAATGTTAAGTTATATTAAGCCCAATTACCCCCTTCCCTCCCTAAACTCCCTAATACCTGAATCTACAACAATTCTCAAATTCCTAATCCCCAACAGGCGGGTAACGTCCTTGTAACGCCACTGGTGTTTCGGGTGTCCATGGGTGGCGCCGATTGCTTCCCGTCAGTTGATCTGTATGCGCGTTAACTGACTTATCACATAGAAATATTCGAGATGCCCCAATATTAGGAGCGAAACCACTGTTTTTTCTGACTTCATTGTGTACTATTTTTGGAAACAAATATATTATAGCACACATTATGATTACGAATATAAAACGATACAAATACTGAAGTCTAGACACAAGACTATTCCCGGCGATCAAATGAAAAAATAAAATGAAATAACTTAGATAACATTTGAGACTATATTAGATCCATTTCAGGTATGTTTTCTGAGTACAACAATACTATTAGTCTTTATGAATCATATATCCACTTCAAGGCTGTATTTATAGAAAAAATGAGCAACATCGATCATCGCGTTAGCTCACTACGTGTTGCCCATTTAGAACCTTTATAACTAGGATTTCTTGTGATGTTTCCTTCCACCCTAATGTTCCAATAGTGTTTAGATAGTTTTAAACTGTCAAACACCGCGAGGACACCGGTGACCGCAACCTATTGTTCTTTAATTGTGTCTATAATGACGGTACTCAAACGGATTTCTTTTATTTCAAGGCCAAGTGTTGTAAGTTTTTGGTACACGTGTTTTTTTGCAGTTTATTTGATGATCAAAGAGGTTGGTAAACAATATTGATATAATATATATAACTAGCTGTGCCCGCGATTTTGTTCGCGTGGAATAGTGATTTACTGCGCGTACCCCGTAGGCGATAACGTGATAATATGTAGCTTATATGTTGACCTGACCTGTTAGTAATAATCATACAAAATCCAAATCCATGCAATACTTTTTGAGATCATCCCGGACATACATACACACAATCAGACCAAAATTCTAAAAACCATATATTTTTGGCTTCTGTATCGACTATAAATAGATCAAGCCCCAAGTATTCTTTAAAAAAAAATTAATGTACTTTTTTGACTTTTCTACGATTTTATTATATGTATAAAGAAGATAGATTAACGGCGGAGAAATCAAATTGAACGAATGATTTCACCTAGATCGGACGGTCAACTGTCAAATAATGGAATTTTCCGAATCACTGTCAATATACCTTTATTGATATTTTAATTGTAGTATATACTCAAGCACTATTTTGTATCTTTATTGTAATAGGAAACCCCGCTACTGTTGGTTTAATGTTCAGTATTTGTAAACGTTTATTTCAATAAATTAATCTTATTTATTTATTTAATTATTATTTATGTACACACATACAACACAAAGGACAACACATATATAAAAACGAGGTACATAGGTCCCACATATTCCAACTGGAATTTCTTCCTGTGAGCCTGTGGCAGGAAAAGATAACGACATCGAGGCACAGCGTGTTACACAAATAGGACAAAAAAATAATAAAAACCAACAAATTAAAAGAAGTCCTAAATATTGATAAATAAAATTTGTGATTAAAATAGTTTAATACCCACACTAGAATTTGTAAAAAAGTATTACTCGCTGAAGTATAAGTACCGTCACATATACCTTTGACCAATATTTTTGACCTTTTTGTCAATTTGACCGTCATACCATTCAGAGCTCTGATTATTGTAACTTTGTACTACCTAACCTACTTTGACTTAAACTGTTATTCTGGACGAGGAATCCTTGTTGGATCACCAGTTCCACAAAGAATGTGGCATCTACGTAAATGACGTCACCGTTTTAGTACCACTCTCGACCTCTTACGACATACTTATAACACTTTCGCCTAATGCTACTGCTGTCTAATAGGAATTAACATGTGAAGTGTCGGAACGCAATTCTACGCGAGGCACAATGTGTTTTCTTTTGTGACTCATATATCGACAGACAAGAGGTTAATCTGGAAAAATACGATACTAAGCAAAGTTTCGCACTACCATTGAAAATTCAAAAGTACTATTCAGGTTATCCATATTATTGCCATCCTGGTACCTGACATTTTGGTCTATATGTATAGTAAATATTCTCAATATATATTTCCTTTGTTACAGATCCAGAACTTCGCATGAGATTCCCAAAATCTCCGTCGTCCAAAAACAGTGCAATATGTTGTTCAAAACAGAACTGAAAAGAGTTGCTTCTCATGTGCGGAACTGACAGTGTATACCAAAATATGGAAAGAAGAGCAGGACTCGTGGTTGTGTTATGGGTGGCCATATTCCCTCTCTACAGAGCTGATAATCTTGGTAAGTTGCCCTCTGATTTCTATACTTTTATTATGATATTGTCTGTTACAACAAATTATTACACGTACGTTATTATTAGTAACTGACCTTGATAAAATCTGCAACTCGGAATTCTGAGTAATGTAGCTCTTATGTCTATCTATTCTCACGGAACCATCGGAAACTGCAACCTTAACGTAGAGTTTTTAGTTCATATTTTCTTTGATGAAGAGTCGTTCACATCTACAGCCTATAAGTGGCCACTCCTGACCAAGGGCCTATTCTCGAAGAAGGTAATTAATCACAACGCTTGCTCAATGCGGGTTGGAAATTTCAAACTTACAATAAAAAATTAAGTCCTGGTTTCCAGGTGTCCAAATAATCTTAGAAAGTACTTATAACTCGGAAAATGTTATATTGGTACTTGCTGTTAGTAGTTCGAACCCACACTCTCATGTATGAGAAGCGGGCTTCACAGGGTGCGTCCACATCTGTCAAATCCGCCGCTCGCGAGCCGTTTGCGGGCTGCCCACAAACTGCGCGCGTGCCGTCACAGCAATTGGTGCTCAACTCATACAAGGGTCGTATAAATAGTAATTTTAAATATTTCGCGAGCAGCTCACGAGCTGCGCATTCGCAGAACATTCGCTAGATGTGGACGCACCCTCAAGCCTCCGGGCCACCACGACATTTATTAGTTAGGAAAGTCGTTTAACAAAGTTAAATATAACTCGAGCGCTGCATTTCTCTTTACGACTTCCTTTAATATAAATATTGCATCAATTTCGTTCCAACTATATTGCATTCCGATATGTAGCCAAGGATGCTATTGAAACTTTGAAAATAAAGAGCAAATAATGAAAGGTTCAGTCGTGAACCTTTTCATTTAATTTTACTTTCTACACGGAGTACCGAATTTCTATAATAGTGTTCAAATATAATAGCCCAAAGGTTTTCTGCAGTCCTCGGTCACATTATTAAACACACCCTCATTTTGTTCAATAATTAATTATTAAGATGCGGTCATAATTCAATCGTTTTACATCTAAACATAATTATTACGATCTTAGTCAACTGTTGAGACTATTCGACTATTTCTATTTCGACTATTTGACATTAAATTTGTTAAGTTCAATACCTAACCTTGTGATGACATCTCCAACAGTGAGTTCATGCGTTATATGCTCATTAAGTTGTGGTTGGCACTAAGTCAACTAGGTTTCTCCAAACCTGTCTATGTTTACTCACGTTAAGTCTGTCGTAGATATAAACTTGGATACAATTCCAAATTCAAAAATTCTAGATTAATGTCATTTTTAAAATTTCTAATACATAGTTTACGGATCACTTGATGGTAAGCAATATGCGTCGCCTATGGACACCTAGAACACCAGAAGCATTGCAAGTATGTTGCCGGCCTTTTGGGATTATGAATTTGAGAATTGCTGGGGATTCAGGGATTGGGGAAAAGTGGAGGGGAGAGGGGGTAATCGGGGCTCCGGTAACCTCACTCATACGACAAAAAACAACGCAAACATTGTTTCACGTCCGTGTTCTGTAAGGCCGTGGTATCACAAATGTATAAGTACTGAGTACCAAATAAATTTTACCCATTGCCGTCAATGTGGAGATTATAAAGAACCCTTGCAATGTTTATGACGTCTAAAGTCCAGGAGTTGACAGTATAAGCTGTGGCGGGCATAATGATGATGACCTGATAAGTCAATATTGATTCAGACATTGAGTGTAGACTTTATTCGCTAGTGGCGCCTCTTGCAGGGAACTAAATCAAGTAAGCTAAGAATGATGTTGCCAATTTGTCTAATAATAGTTAATTAAATATGTGACTTCATTCCGAAACGGTTTGGGTATTAGCCTTATAATAGATTGCTTTTGTCTTCTCTAACTCCCACGACATCTCTGAATATTTCTTTGTTTTCGTACTAAATATAACTAAGGTATACAGGCATTTTCAAGAACTTAGTATTTAAAGATTTATTATACTCGTTTATTTAAAGTTAGCTATTTGACTTAGGAATTTAATTTAGAATTGTATTGTATCTCTTTGCCAAGATCGAGATATTACTATAATATTCCAAGTAATTTAAAATCATCATTCAGATTAATTAATTTTATAATGAGTGATTTTCAAATGTATTAAATATTTTCGCTCATTCATTGCTCGATTTTAATTGCAAATATTTCATGTCTAGGTACTCTATAGTTTATTAATGTTTAACCTTTAGATTTAGGATTAATTGTATTATTATCAAAACTATTTAATCCTACGTTATTCATAAATACTATGACGTCTTTCACCCATACTTACACCCACACCTATATCTGAAAAGAATAGTTCCCTTATTCTAAAGAAACACAAACTTTGCTTTAGAATAAATATTGAGTAGGTATAATCTACTAACTGTATGTGTAAACTATGTATTTATCTTCTTCAAGTGCTATCTTAAGCTCTTTGTTAAAAGAAAATATTATCTTATTTTTCTTGTTGTGGATATTTTTCTATGAATACTAGAACTCGGTTTAAAGTTTGCTGTTTGTATTATTTTTTTTATCATTATAGTAAAATTGAATGGTATTATCGAAGACATTTGTTAAACTGGTTGTATTGATGTAAATTTTCCGTAAAATACTAAATGAGCCCAGTGCTGATAGTCCGATAATGTTATTCAACTTTATGGCTCTGATTCATTAATCCCTGGTTGATTTATACACTTATTAGGAAACGATGGGACTGACATACGCCGTGAGGTATAAAATTCCCTAAAATGAAAAGAGAAATAAAAAAAAAATTAAATTTGTGCTCGTAAGATTTCGTTTCATACTTTCAATCATGATATAATTATAAAAGAAAATATTGGTTATCTGTCTAATAATGTCTAAACAGACGGCCATAAGTTAGAAAAAATAAAACTAAAAATAAAACTTTTTCCAATTAAAATATTCATAAACCCATCTGTCACTTTCTTAATTAATAACAGCACCGGAATATTGATGGCTTAATCCCTATTTTTGAAACCTAAAATAATGTTTTTGTTAGAAACTGTAAAATCGTGTTGGTTTAGGATCCTTCTTGAGGTAACGCGTATGAGAATATAATTTGGATGGTAATTTCTCCATGAATATTTTATGTCAAAATATTAGGTATTTTTTTAATGTGTAATTATTAGGTTGTTGATATGTTTTGGTTATAATTTCTGATTAAATAATATTCTTCGACTTATATGTGACGTCATCACAGCATCCAATCAACTTGAAAGTCTTTAAATTTATATTTAAGTGGATTATAGATACAATAAATAAAATAAAATCTGTCTGATCGGCTTTCATTGTTGTTGAGCAAAAAATAATAAGGATCCAAGCAGCTATCGATTTGTTTGCAAATGAAAAATGTATGCCGAACTTTTTATTTAATTAAATCAAACTTTATTCGTCGAACCCTTTCTAACTTTAAATATTTTATAACGAAATATCTTTCGGATCGACCCTTTATTTTTCATTGGTTCTGTGCCCAAATATTTTAAACCCTCCTAAAGTTTTAACAAACAAATCAGACTTTCAGAATATTTTCCTAGAAGTTTTATTAAACCTGGATTCATATGTTGAAATACTTTTTAATACGTACAAAACAGTAAGTATAGGGAAAGGTTCATAGAATTAGAATTTCCAGTATAAATTAGTCTCTCATTCTGTCTAAAATGTACTTAGAAATAGGTCTACTTTTTCTGGAAAATGAATTCGATGTGTGGGTGTAGGTATCCTTTATATTATAAACGATTTGTTTTATGTTTACTTTTAAGCTCTAGTTTAAAGTTCTTTACTTTAGTCTTTGTTTGTTAACCGTTTTATTTTCAATACTGAAATACTAAAATTATTAATTATTTTTCTGATTTATTTTAAAATGTTAAATACGAATAAAATACTTGTTGGACCTAGGGATAATGTTTTAGACATAGATTATTGACATTCGTTCTTTACCTTCAGCTAAAAATTTAGACCGAGGTATATGATAGATCGAGTACAGACGCTACAAAATTAAATCCTAAAAAACAATGTTCCACAATGTTCAAAATTCAATTGAAGTACTCTGGAATTCGCGAGTGCTCATACAATTGAGTAACTTTTCGTCAAATATAGAGAAGTTAATTTTGATACAAATTGTCTTATACCCATTGTGACTAATGGTGCGCAAAGACTGGGTTTCAGGATCACTATCTGACTTACCAACCGTTAATATTAGGGCCTGAAACTTCCTTTCAGTAGGAGCTTATGTTCGCCGGTGCGTAGGATTGAAGTAGCTGAGTTATTATATGCTCAGCTCTATCGCTGGAATTGTGAACATTAACGGGTTATTTTGTGAATATTTTCTTAAGTATTTTGACTATTTTGTTCGCATATCAGAGTAGCGGTTGTAGCATTTTAAACGATGCCAGTAACAGAAGTGATATTACTGGCAACATGACGATGATAGAATTAGAAAGAAATTGAAAAATCGACATATTTGTAAAAGAACTGGCTATTGTAGCTTACTTGAAAGAAAAATTAACACACAAGCAAATATTAAAGATTCAATTAAAAACATGATTAATGTACACTACAATCATCACAGCTCAAGTTTATTGACTCCAAGTCAACCATACAAATAAAGATCTTTATCTGTTAAACCAATCTCAATGATATTAAAAATTCTTTGTGCCAAACTTGAAAACCATCTTCACGTCCCATCTATTTAAAATTTAACGGTTCCAGAACATTATGCTTCATACTCCCGGCCCCTTTTTAAGCAGTTTGGTATTAAACATGTATAACGCTTGTCAGAATTCGAAAGTGCACGTTTAAACTAAAATGCTTGAAATGGTGAATGCTTTAATGAATTTGAATACCGAAAATCTCTTTCTTAAGTCTTTGAAAACCATTTTACATCTTGGTCGGTGTCAACGTTTTCCACAGATAATCCATTTCTTGAATAGTGGATGGAATAGTGAATAATATTATGAAAGCAATATCATACTTAATCTTTAACTAACTAAGGACATATTATGTTGCCATTTTTACTGAAGGATATCTTCTTTTTTAAATACAAGCCTGCCACAACTTCCCAAAACCGCTGCCACTTCTGTAAGCCAGGAGCTACAGTAGGTACAACCATGAAAACACCGGAACACTAAAGTCCGGCGCGTCCCAGGGACATGAATAAATATGTGGATGTTGGTTCCCGCAATGAAATGAATCAGAAGATATATAAGAGGAGGACAAAAACACTATA
Organism: Spodoptera picta; assembly: GCA_038387885.1. Taxonomy (NCBI): domain Eukaryota; kingdom Metazoa; phylum Arthropoda; class Insecta; order Lepidoptera; family Noctuidae; genus Spodoptera; species Spodoptera picta. The sequence continues at coordinate 404,002 of JAZHFQ010000493.1, read as the reverse complement.
GTTTTCACTTCTTATAAATTAAGACGACCACTCAGTCGAAATATTTGTAATGATTACCATAATATACATTTTTATCATAGTATTAGTTCAAAACATTCCCTGATCCACCAACCAGTTCGAAAATAATTGCAACCAAAACAATGGAATGAAAAACGTACAAAATAATTGATATTGACGGTTTTTGGTTAACTGTGCCGGAAGATAATCGCGATGTCCGAAATATAAGCCTTTATCCCGAGATGGACGACGTGTCAAAACGGCGAGTTCTGCGAAAATCTTGTTCGTGACAGAGAAAAGATAATCCTGCTGCGGCCCCTTTGGGGATAATGGTAAATGGCCACGTATGGGGTTGGATGGTACACGTGGATTGGGTTTTATGGATGTTTTCATGTGAAGGTTATTTGTTGTGAATATTTTGTGTTATTGTGATTTATATGTAGGTACCCAAAGTGGCTGGAATTGGATCGGGTTGTTTTCAAAAAGTCTCTAAAATTTTGCATCACCTAAAGATTTTCTGCTTTCTTGTAAATGCAAGCAAACATAGCACTAGACGAAAAAAATCAAACATCTACCTTCTCATAGATCATAGCAATGAGTGTAAAAGTACCAGTAAGTACATAATTGAACTTAACTCGTCGAGTACCGGTTTTGTAGACACAATTATAGAACAATAGGTTGCGGTCACCGGTGACCGCTTGGTGTTTGACAGTTTAAACGGATACGTTTTATTATAATTATAAAATAACAAAGCAAATCTCACTCACATAGCAACAAAACCTTTCAAAGAACTCACATAGCAACAAAACCTTTCAAACCCTAATACAATCGCAACAAATCAAAAATAAAAAAAATATATTTGCTATCTCCCAAAAAAAAATTTGGTGTAAAGAAATAATCTTAATCCTGCGAACCTAAATATTTCGATATCACCACATAGTAAGTACTTATGATCAGTCATGCAAAAGAAACGAGGGCAAAATAGGCCGAAATCTCTGGGAATACACGTGTCACCTCACGTACCGACAATACATCAATACGATTTGTCAATATCGTTTGTACCGCTCACACAATGTAAAATACATACTTAATACTAACATATTTCGAATACAGATTTATTATATTTTACGCTTGGAATAAATTTGGGGAGCGTCTAATGTTCGAAGTTGAACTGCGGCTGTTAAAAACGTCCTTTTTAATAATAGAAGCGATCAATAATTTTGATTTGTGCACGTATTGTGTTTGTAATACTAATCCGATCGTGTCAGTCTTTATTTGGCAGATCAGTCGGTACCCCTATCAGAAGTTATCGATTTTGTTTGTTCTGTGAAATCAAAAGTGATTTTTATAATGTTTTAATGTTGTTTGACAGAAAAAAAATCTTGATTTTTTTATAAAAAAAAACTATTTAAACTATGTTTATTGATAAAAACCTTCCTGAAATAAAAATTTTTGTACCTGAGGTACAAAAATGTAATGTGAAGGATTCCCCCACACTAGGATTCCCTGTGTCGTCTTTTATATCGTCTTTTATAAATAAAAAGACTATCATCTTTTATAACTGGGCCTCGCGACATTACATTAAAAGTATCCTTTTAATGCAAATGAAGGAAAAATACATAAGGTTAATACAAAGAACATATACCCTTTGTAGTTCTAGCGTTTTTTTCATTCACTTTACCTTGTTGCACTGGAGATAAGAGAGGGAAGAACAAGAATAATATTTCGATGCTCCCATAAAATAATGATTTCAGAAAACACGCTGATCAGTACAAAGTTGCCCCAAACTAATTAGAAATACATAACACACAGCTAGAAACAAAATTTGAGGGAGAATTGAAATTACAATTTTCCGGAACAAAATTCCTCCCGAACCTAATTAAAACCAATGATGACTGTAATTTAGAAACTGATTGGGTCCAATGTTAAATAGGCTTCGTAAAATATATTACATTGCAACAGATATTAATTTTACCTTCCAACGACTACGAGAAAGTTAATTAATTTCCTAAATATAATTTAATTATGAAATGGCTTGTTTTGATTTGAAATGTACAACGAAATTGTGAGATGTAATTAAATTAATGATGTGGGTCGGGGAAGGTGTTATTGACGAACATGTATAAAGATTATTCATATTCGGAGTTCAAAATCATGTTTAATTGGTACTATAGGTAGGTGTAATCTATAGCTAGGTACGTATAGATATACAAGGATGATGTTTGACAGATTTTAGTGATAGTATTGAACAGTTTTACTTTTTTAAAACTGTTCAATACTATCAATAATAGAAGGCAAAGAGCATGTGTAACTAAAAACTACCCTGTTTCTACTTCTACTCTTTACACTGGAGCCCTGGAAACCCGTGAAGTTTTCCGCAGCTCCGTATCGGGCATCAGTACTACTGGGCCTTTTTTTTTGAGGGGGGAAATTCCAATGACTTCTCCCGCCCGGGTGAGGCGAGAGGGAGTGTCAGACTCTTACTGACTAAAAACCACCCCGTTCCTACTCCTGCACTTCGAGCTGGAGCCCCGGTAACCCGTTAAGTCTTCCGCGACTCCGTATCGGTATTAGCCCTGTTGGGCCCCATCCGTGGTGGTTTGATGGCTCTTTGAGGCGCGCGCGTAACGCGACGCGCCGTACGCTCGGGAAGTACTACTGGGCCTGGCATCAGTTTTCTGTATGATGCAAGGATATAGCACTTAGATCTAAAAGTTTCCTTATTTGGATGTTGCTCTATCAACCACGCTGAAACTACAGAACGGATTTTGATAAAATTTGGTGTACAGGCAGAGTATGGGCTGGCTTAGGTGATATGACTCTTATCCCGATTAAATGCTTCCATGGGATAAAATAGGAATACGCGATGCGAATGCGTAAGCCGCAGGTAAAAGCTAGTCATCAATAAAGTTATATTTTCTAATAGTTTTAATACAAAGATGTCATGATTACATTTCAGACCAGACTATGTACTTAATGATCAAGTATCAGAGACATTGTAGAACATACTTTTTAAATAGAGTAACGAATGGAGTTTCTCGCTCGTTCTCCTCCATTTAAATCTACATTTTGGAATGGGCACCTAGCTTCACCTAGCTTCACTGATGGACTGACTGACAGACTATTATTTATTTTGTATTTGTTGACGTTTCAAAAGTACCAAATTATGGTTTAATTGAAATAAATGCTTTGACTATCTCAGAAAATATTGAGTCAATTCACATCTTAGAACAATTTTATCGATGCGACCTTGGCCTCGGTCACAAACTCAGAAATTTATCGATGCGGCCTTGGCCTCGGTCACAAACTCAGAATCTTTGCACGTACACCAATAAAGTATACCATGAGAATCCCAGGTGTCATAACAACTCGAATTAAGAAACTAACTTACGATATAACTTGGGAACTAGTTTTAATTATAATACTAGACTAATAATACTTGTAACTTAAACAGTTCTGTAACTTACTAAGTCGTTTGTTGGTTTTTGAGGTTATTATTGCCAACTTATTCAGTAAAATGTAAAGGAATTATTTCTAGAAGTATCTTAGTGCTTTATACCTGATCTAAGGTCAAGTACCTTACTCTGAATGAAAATTTTCCATCAAAGCTTTCAATTTAAAGTCGTTGTTGATATTCGTAGGAATTTTTAAATTAGCGGTCTGAATTGTGTTTGCTTTTCAATATGCATACTTACAGATAAATAGCCTTAGATATTTATTTTTCCTAAACGCGTTATGAGAACATAATATAACATCTGAACAGAAATAACAAATCTGCCACCTGCTTCGTTGGCCGAGTGGTCGCAAGAGCGACTGACGGGCATGGGGTCTCGTGTTCGATTCCCGGGTCGGGCAATGTATTACAGGGTTTTAAAAAAAAATCTCAGTTTTAGCATGGAGTCTGGAATTTTTCGGTATACCATATAGCTAATAGGCTAAACCTCTATTACATGGGACGCATAACATGAATAGTGAAAAGTGGGTGGTACATTGTACAGTAGCATTAAGTGCCGTTATGTGCATATCTGCCTACTCTGTTATGTTATGTGTAAAAATAACAACCGAATTACCTACTCTTGAAAGCGTAGGTACCTTTTACCTTACGATCTTTAAGGAGTAGTTCCGTTCAGAACCACGCAACCGACGAAGCGGTTGCATTAATAATAACATCAAAATATACGCTGGCATCATATTTTACGACATCAAGGTATTACCTAATCTAGTTCAGCCTGGAAGAGGGCAAAGCCAGTATACCAACACGGTGTTCAAGTTTTCCTGCGGCGAAGTCGACAGGGCTATCATAGCCCCCATTACTTATATTTTATAGCTACCCGCCATGCCTTTGTACCTCTATATGATAAAAAATAAATTGCGCTACATCCACTCTCGAAGCAATTGTTTTTAGGCAACGCTTCGTTATCAAAAGCTGAAATGAATGCGCAATAACTTTTCGTAATTTAAAGTGTTATAAAAATGTACATAGTAAAAGAAATATTTCACGTCATTTCTCTTTTCTCATCTTGAGAAAGAATTTTTGAAGTGAGGATGGTAAATAAATCCCGTCTCCTTAGCGTATGCTACAAGCGTAGTCTAACCAAGAGAAAAATCTTGTCTGTACAAGTAATAAAGTCGCAAGCTTGTCCTCAATGTTTAGAGTAAGATATTTTTAATACAATTTTTATAACATAACATAACATCACGCCTTTTATCCTCAAAGGGGTAGGCAGAGGTGCACATTATGCCACTGTACAATATGACATCCACTTTCACTATTCATGTTATGAGTCCCATGTAATAGGGGGTGAGCCTATTGCCATATACCAGGCATAATTGCAGACTCCATGTTGCTACTAAGATTTTTTGTTTTAAATCCCCGTTATACTTTGCCCGACCCGGAAATCGAACCTAGGTAAGCCAAGTAGTCTCACTTGCGACCACTCGGCTAACGAAGCAGTCAACAATTTTTGTAGTATAAGTAGGTAATATCAAAAATACTAATAAGTACTGCGACATGATTAGATGGTAGCCCAGATGATTTTTGTGAACTCTGTGGTTTTTCTCACTTCTCAAGCACAATAATTTCTATTGCTGGGTTTTTCCAAACTAGGGTCGAACTGGTTCGATGATGAAGTGTGGGAGAGCTATGCTCTTGCAACGAATGGGCCGGCTCAACCGGAGTGATACTACGGCCTCACAGAAATCCAACGTGAAACAACGCTTGCGTTGTGTTTCGTCGTATGAGTGAGTTCCCATTCCCCAATCTTCCTGAATCTCCATCAATCCACAAAAAGCCGGTAACGCACTTGTAACGCCTCTGGTGTTTCGGGTGTCCACCCAATTCCTACTCCTGCACTTTGAGCCGGAGCCGCTTCGCTGCGTACCATGGTCTGAACCATAGCCGGACGCGAGAGGTCGCCGTCGCCGATTCCATCCCTGAGGCCACGACGGTGCTCAGCCCAAAAATAGATACGTAACTAACCTAAGATTAAGTTAAAGCCTACATGGCCTCAAAAATAAACATACAGTTATATTTCTTTGTTAGCTACAAAAATATCGGCTGCAGTTAAATATGCAATGTTAACGTCCAAGTTTGAAATGCAATGCGTTTTCGATTTAAACTTTTTAGTGTTTCGTTTCACCGTTTTGTAAATAAACCAACGCTGTGTGAAGTGGAAATACGTGGGCTATTGTTTTTTCTAGAGGTTTTTAAATGGCTACGCGGTTCGTGAGTTTTGTTAGTAACTTGGCAATAAAAGGTTTTAAATCATGAAGTTGTTTAGGTCATTCTTAAATGGTTTGTTTTAGTAGATAAGTAATGTTTCTTAAATAAAATAATGCGTGCATTATATCTGTAAAAAATATATATAAATAATACTCACATAATTCTTTCATAAACTACGTTTAAGAAAGCCGACTAGAACCGTTTTTTTTTGAAGTCTGCTAGTTAAAATGCTAAAACCTCCTAAATGTATAAAACAGTTTTCTGGCAACTGCATTTAAATTGGTTCAGTCCCTCGCGAGATAATCGCGGACATACATACATACTGTGTACCTTCTCTTTCTTTCTTTTTGAACACACATATCATCACGCCTTTTATCCTCAAAGGGGTAAGCAGACGTGCACATTATGCCACTGTACAATAGAACACCCACTTTTCCCTATTTATGATAAGAGTCCAATGTAATAGGGGTGATCCGAGACACCTTGCCCGGCTGTCGTACTGGCGACCACTCGGCCAACGAGGCATTCTTTTTGATGTCGGTTTTATATCAGTATTAATAAGTATCGTTATACTACAGTTGACGCTCTTAATCAGAAGTACTTCCGTTCCTTTACTTTATAATTAATTTCTATTATTAATTAAATTCACAAACGTCTGTTAATATTCAGTTTTCAAGGAATAATGACTGATCTTTGATCGTAGTGTGTTTCAAGAAACGGGTACTCAATGTACCTAGCAGTCCTTCAGAAGCAATGACTGATTATTAGAACAATTAGTTGTAATTATAATCGCGTCATATAATTGTAAAAATAGAGATTTTCATTAATAGCCAAAGTCATGCTAGAGACTCATATTCATGTTTATTCGCGTCTCATATAATTATGTATATGTCCTGGGCACCCGGAGGTTCACGACGCCTGCTTCTCATGCATGAAAATGCGTGTCGAAACCTACCAACGACAAGTACCAATGTGACTTTTTCTGAGTTATATGTACTTTGTAAGATAATTTAGAAATTGCCAACCCGCATTGAGCAAGCGTGGTGATTAATGCTCAAACCTTCTCCGTGTGAGAAGAGACTTTTGGTCAGCAGACCGCATTTATAGGCTGTTATGTATGATGTAGCCTCTAATAAGAGCCTCAAGCATGGCTTGAAACTAGTCGAATTCCTCGTCAGATAGTTGCAGGAGTAAACCAAAAACATAATAGGTAATCAATTTCGTATGTCTCACGAATTTATAATTCAAACATACAGATTTTCATTGTTAAAACTACATGATAGTATTTTCTGAGATTCGAAACGTAGGTACATGTATAGAAATTCGTCTATGTTCGTAGGTACTTTAAAACCACGTGGTTCAGCCTAGCAACGTACCAATATTATTAACTGTAGATAAAATTTAATAACAATATGCCAAAATATTACCTACAGACTAATTAGTAAGTCTCAAACAAGGAGAAGAAGCTACAAAGAGGTAGGCAGAGACAGTGGTTATTGTGCACAACTTTTTGTCTTTCATCGCTTCTCCGCTTACGATCAAAAATGGCCACCAGCTTTGATGTCGCAGCGTGAATGCACATCCATACAAACTCATTGGCTTGATGCGAGTGTGAGTGACTTCTTTGCTTCGTCAAAGCAAATGTATGTGGAAAATTTTGTATGACATAATTATGCTATAATAAGAAACACACCTGTATTACGCAAATTAGTTCTTAATGTCATTTATCGTGAGAAATACCTAATTGTTATTTACGTAAAATAATTTATCACAGACGTAAATTCGTTTGCGATAAACATCTTGTTCTATAGAAATAGGTTTGTTATTACATACTTATTTAGACATTTATTTTTATGAACATGATGTTTTTGCCACGTTTTTCCCATACTCCGCTGTGCTAAGTTATGATAAATTAACACAAAATTATGAGAGCTATAAAATAGTAAGTCTGAAATAAAAAAACATTAAACTATACTTAAGAAACTATCTAGGTCTACATAATCTACCTACACTATGAAATCTATTTCGTTTTCGTACGGCGTCAAAACAACTTGCCATATGGAGTATTTTCGATGTATCAAAGTAAAAACAAAACAATAAAGATGACAATATTTTTAGTTTTAAAAAGTTCGTGGAAATATACGTACATGAAACAATAGACGTAAATATGTAGGCACTATTCGCAATGCACGACATATACCCCTTCGGAAATTACATGGCGTGATGATTTTGATAATGCACTATGAGTTCGTATACGCTTTCGAAGTTTGCTTTTTGCAATACTTCAACAGTTATAATGTTATTGCCTAAATCATTTTATATCTTTGTAAAGCTATTGTATTACTAAGACAGAACTATTTTACTTCATGACGAAAACGAAATAGATTTCACGGTGATATAATAGCTAGATGATATGTATACGGTCACCAACCTAGTAAATAAAAACACTTGAATTAAGTGTTTCCGAACAAGTCTAAACGTCCTTGTAACAATTTAAACAAAGTCTAGCTGGTAAGCTATCGATTCCTCCGTCTGCGAAACTGGATTAAGATAATTACTTACGAAACAAGCCAAAATTCTTCATGAATAACTTTCATTTCTACTACGACTGACAGTTTCAAAGCGTCCAAGGAATGTCATGGAGATGACAGAATGAAACGGGTTCCGTGCCGTAAACAAAATGAAATAACTTGTCAAATACACCCGGTCATAGATGTTTATTTATTTTTTCTTATCATCCGAAATAAAGTTTTATCCTTTTTTGAAGGCAAGATAGAAGAATGGGGCGGATGGTTTTGGCGGGTGCAAAATGAAGGTCGTTGTTGAAGTTTTGTAAAGATTTTTCGTTAATTTAGCTGTCAAGTAAACGGTATTTTAAGAAAACGGTCAATCACAAATGAACTTAACAGTTATGAAAATTCAGTACACTTTTCAAATAACGATAGCTATATATAATATTTATAGGTTCAGTACAAAGTAAGGACATTACTTATTACAAAAGCCACGATTACATTGTACCACCGATGCCATTTTGATACGAGCATGATAAAGTAAACTACTGATCGACAACCAGGGACCTACAAGGAAGGTCATGTCAATAGTAAGAGCGTTTCAAAGCGAGGGGTTGAAAATCAGTGGATCTGACAGAGGGTCAAACATGGCGACTATCCGTGTCAAACCAAACCACTTGATGTGAACCTTGAACATTTTGTTCGTGTGGTAGATAGGTATTCAATTTCATACCTTATATTGATACTCCTGCAAGGCATTATATACGTAGTTGAATTTTAAATATCATATTACAAAATAGTATTTTGATGGATATTGCGATAAATTTATAATTTGTGCCATTCATATCTAAGAACGTCTAGTTCTAAAGACTGAGTATACTTTGAAACTGTAAGATCTAATTTGATGATTCATACTCATTACTTTATAGTATCTTCAAAATCCTAATAGATTTAATTTTTTGTTGAAGGTTGTACTATCGGCAAAATTTACGGTGGTACACTTAGAAACAAAATCCTGTGGCAAATTCTCTATCCACTGCCCTGTTTTTCTCGTGGTCACTCGCGCCGAGTGCATGCAAACTTCGCCTAATGCAGGTCCACCGCCAACTTGGGCGATTATATATCAGTATATCTTACCAATTCTATAATACCTAACCCATTTATTCACAGACTCGTCTTCTTCATATTCCTAGTCTATTCATAAGAACACACATTGACATCTTTCACTAAGTTATTACAAGAGAAGGGTTCTATAAATAGTTCTCCTACGGTCAAATAGGCCAGAAGGTCTAGTTCGAGATTGTTTCAAGTTTAACAAGATCGAAACGCGTGCGCCGTCTGGTTGGTTGGTTCATTGAAGTAAACCAATCAGAGTGTCGAACGTCATAAGCGTGGCGATAACGTTCAACGTACGATTGTACTAAGCCATCTAGGTACATATTATGTTCTCTGTCGTGACTAACTATTTTCATAACCACTATTGAGGGGAAAAAGTATTTAGATAACTGCTGCATTTGCCGAGTGTTCGCAAGTGCGACTGCCGGGCAAGGGGAATCTAAATTGATTCCCGAGTCGGTCAAAGTCTTACTGGGTTTTAAAAAATAAAACAGTAGGAGCACGGAGTCTGGAATTGTGATGTTGACAGGGTATAAAATAATAATAATAATAATAATATAGGATGGGACGGTTGACATATGTCGGGCATGTCATAGTCCTGGTGAATCCATTAGACATATAATTTCTGGTTGTGGTCGTTTGGCTAACAGTGAATATTTGCATAGGCATAATCAAGTAGCCAAGATTATCCATCAGCAACTTGCTTTACACTATCGACTTGTTGAATCTGAGGTACCGTACTACAAGTATGTGCCCGACCCAGTTCTGGAAAATGACCATATCACATTGTACTGGGACCGGTCTATCATTACTGACAGGACTATTGTAGCCAATAAACCTGACATAGTGGTGATAGACCGACAAGTACGCCGCACGATGATAATCGATGTCACCATTCCCCATGACGAGAACCTCGTGAAAGCTGAGAAAGATAAACAAATAAAATATCTAGACTTAGCTCACGAGGTTGTCGACATGTGGAGTGTGGATTCGGCTATCATTGTGCCGATAGTCGTGTCGGCCAATGGGTTAATCCCTAAAAGCCTCGACATCCATCTTAGGAGGCTGGCGTTAGGTGGATGGATCAAGGGCCTGATACAGAAGGCAGTTCTCCTAGAAACGGCACGTATCGTGAGGAGGTTTCTGTCTCTGGAGCCCTAACCACCGGTAGCTTGGACCATGCTCTCGCTACTGGTCGGCTCCTATTTTTTATATTTTTAAATATTATTTTTTATTTTACAAGTAGTATTTAGAAATGTAATTTATAGAGAATTTTAAATAAATATATGTAAATAATAATATAATTGTATCAAATGAAGATTATTGTAATGTCTAAGATTTGCATGGACTTAGCTTATTTAATATTTCTACACCAGAAATGGTAGTATATGTGTTTCTATGTCATTGTAAGATCTCAGTGTACCATGTACTTAGAAATAAATACATCTTTATCTTTATCTTTATCTTTATCTTAATCTTTATAAAAATTAAAAATATAATTAGTCCGTAAGTTAGGTAATGAAAAATTAGACACGTATTTTTTTATGTAGTCGTATAATAAAACAATATTCAGATAAAACGAATCAAAGTGTAGGAGTGGGGGCTAAAACGTTATTTCTACGTATAAAATTTACATAGAAGTGACGTCATGCGACATTTCAAATCATCGATAGTATTCGTTTCTGTAAGAAAATAAACAATACGTGTCTAATGATTTAAAATAATCTACCAGACGGACATTAAAATAAAAAATTAAGCATCTACCATTGTGCCCCGTATATGGAAATAGGCTCACCCCCTATTCCATGGGACTCATAAAATAAATAGTGAAAAAGGGGTGTTACATTGTACAGTGGTATTAAGTGCCGTTATGTGCACTACTGCCTACCCTTTTAGGCATAAAAGCATGATGTTATGTTATAAAAACATAAAAGAATGTCGTTAACAAAAAAAAATGTAGTGTTTAACGTAGTTAATTAAAAAGTTGCTTAGGAATCGCGTGTTGTTAATAGTGTGTGAGATTAATAGCGCGTTTGTTAATAGTTAATAATGTATGGGTACCCATATGTTAAGTGGTATACGAGTCTCAGAAAAAATCAAGACTGAAACGAACATTTTTATTGTTCACTGCTTAATGGAGTACCTTTGGTTTAAAGAAAGAAAACAAAGAAAAATCATTTGCTTAGTACAACACCAGGCACAAACAATACACGCAAAGCATAAAGAAGAGAGAAAAACGATCACAAAACAAGTGCAGGTACTTACGTATACTATACAATTATTGCATTACTATTTTTTATTGTTGCTATTATTGGCATTCAAAATCAAAGTCAAAATCATTTATTTGAATTAGACCAGGAAGGCACTTTTGAACGTCAACAACAAAAAAATTTAGAAGTGAAGCTACTTGCTCATTCCAAGGTGTAGATTCCAGGTGTAGAGAGAAGAACATTTTACATAACATCACGCCTTTTATCCCCGAATGGGTAGGCAGGTGCACATTACGGCGCTCAATGTAACTTCCACTTTTCACTATTTATGTTATGAGTCCCATGTAATAGGGGGTGAGCCTATTGCCATATACCGGGACACAATTCCAGACTCCGTGCTACTACTTAGAAAATCCCAGTAATACTTTGCCCGACCCGGGAATCGAACCCGAGACCCCTTGCCCGGCAGTTGCACTTGCGACCACTCGGTCAATGATTGCCTCATTGGTATTTTACTTAATTATCTAATTATTTAGTTTATGATTGAAGTTCATATGATTTTTTTCTATAAAAATATTTTTTTATCTGTTTAGACTTAGTACAATAAACATAAAAGGTGTACATAACAGGTGTACCTAATGCCTTATTCTATGAACTAAAACCTCTTACAAAAAAATTAATTAAAATAAATACAAGACAATATTTAAATAAGATAAATAAATGTGAAGGAAAACATCGTGAGGAAACCTGGGCTTAGAATTTCTAATTATAAATTTGTAATCGACAACCCGCATTGAGCAAGCGTGGTGATTAATGCTCAAACCTTCTCCGTGTGAGAAGAGGCTTGCTCAGCAGTGGGCATTTAGGTATAGGCTGTTGATGATTTAAATTAGATTCCAACTGAAACTGTTTGAGAATAACATTGACAAAACTAATAAATTCATACATTTCAACGAAAATTAACAAGGGATTTAAGATTGGAAAGTGCTTAACAAAAGTATGACGTGTAGCGTGTTAGCAATCATTCGTTTCAATCGAGTTTCCTGCCACTGCGAACTAAGTACGCTATAAATATTACTCGAACGGTACGTAATCCGCTCGAGTTTCGGTGAAAAAATAGCAGCGTTTTATGTTGGTAGCTAGTTTTTATTCATTGCTTTGATTCTATGATTTGTATAAATTGTGACTCTAACGTGGTTTATTGAACAAGTTCATTGGTTTAGGGGAATGAAAAAGGTTTTTTTGGCCTTCATGTGTAGGTATAGTGCAACGTTCGAGCAACGTTGTGGGATTAAGTATTTCACAGTATTTGTTTTTTATAAGCAATCGGTACCGACCATGGACACCCGAAACCCCAGAGGTGTTACAAGTGCGTTACCGGCCTTTTGAGGATAAGGAATTTAAGGATTATTGGGGATTCGGGGATTGGGGAGATTGGGGATTTGGGCCTCCAGTAACCTCACTTACACGGTGAAACACATCGCAAGCTTTTTTCACGTCGGTTTTCTGTGAGGCCGTACTATCACGGTATATTTTTAAAACTTTTTATAATAATAATCTCAAGTCTGACCTTAGCCAGCTACAGCTGCTGTGGTATTGATATTTGCAGTGTTTTAAAGAAGAGTGGCTAACAAGCAAGAAAGCTTAACATGGGTCTCAAATGGGTGCGCTTTTGGTAATACCACCGCGAGTGCTCCTGTCACTGCCAATTCATACCAACATACAAACGAACAATTCTGATTTTTTATGACGGTACGGAAAAAGATATACATTTTGTATTCGTCGAAGTGGAAAAATGATTTGTTATTGAATTTTTTCCTCCTTTTTCTTTCTAGTTTCAGTTTGTTTTGCCGGCTCTTACTGAATTCGCTGAGGTGAAATCATACTCTCTAGAGATAAAACAAAAATATTGTATCTGAATAAAATTAGAGTTCTCAGGCTTTTGTATAAAGAACTATTGGTTGGTGAAGCAAGTCTAAAATAAATTTATCAAAAGAATTTTTGGCCTTCTGGTAATCCAATAAAATGTTGTTATCTTCTGTTGTTTCGAGTGTTTTTCACGGTTAAATTATTACAATAATAATTCTTTACGTTACCCAGCTTTTTTATTTTGAAATGTTCAATTATGTCATAAATAAGGCTATAACATTCCATGGACCAATTATTTTACATTAACCTAATTAAAGAAACAAACGATCATAGACTATCGTGAAACTACTAAATCAACCAAAAATCTCGGGTTACTCACGTGAATATACTGAGAAAAGTTCTACTAGTTTTAAGCCACAGAGGCTCTTCCTCATGAGAAACGTACGGTTACTCATCGAGTTTTACATAACCAGTATATACTGAACGTTAAATGTGCGGAATGATGATGCGACGCGACACCAGAATAAACTGGTTTGTATAGATTGATGTGTGTACAACAGAACTTTTCTCAATATGAGTAACCCGCGATTTTTAGTTAAAACGATCATAAATGATATTTCCTACAAAGCTATTCACGCTATGCATAATATCTCATGCATACCACCATCAAATTGTCAACAACATTTGGAAACACCATCGTGTTATGTACAACATATTATTATATTATAGAAAACAGTGGCGAAACGTCTTACCAAAACGTAATTAAACTGACATTATGTCAGACAGAGTTAGGGTTGCCAACTTTTTTTACAAGAAAAAAAGTATATTCAGGTCTATGAAGATTATCAAACAGTATTTTAGAAAAACGAACAGTATTGTATTTATTTATTGCTTTAAATACATATTTTTTTGAGCTTCTCGCACAACGTATTAATTCACAATCTTTTTTGAAAATTTCATATGCCTCATCACAATTTATATCAAAGTTAAAATAAATGAGGAGATCGTTTTTTTATTAATTTGATGGATGCTCTGTTTCTATCATCCCGCCACTTAGCATTCATTACTGAAAAAACTCTTTCAGTAAATGCTGAGGTGGCGGGAACAGAAAGTAGATATGAGACTATCATCCACACAAAAAACGGTTCGTTATCAAAATATTGATAACGTACTTAACGTAGTAGTAATTGTAACATACACGAATGACATGACACTGACAGTCTTGAATATTTGTCACTGACAGTTGGCACACTGACAGTGACAGATTCGTTCAGAAACTTAGTGTGATTTGATTTGTTTGTAGCTGCACTGCATTGAGCAGGGAGCGCCCTCTGTCTGACAAAAACAATTTTTGAGCGTCTGCTTCGATGCTGAAAACAGTATTTTTGTATACTTTTTTTTTGGGTAAACAGTAAAAAGTATAATTTAGTGAAAAACAGTATAATACTGTTTAAAACAGTATAGTTGGCAACCCTAGACAGAGTATTGTAGAGTATAAGCAGCAGCACTTCACATCAATATTGATGTGAAGTACTGCTGCTTATGGGATGTCATTTCATATGTAATTAGATAAGCACTTATCGGGTGCGAGTAGCTATGTAAACTGTCAGGTAGGAAATACCAGAGATAGGTATATGGTGGGAAATTATTTCCTTGTTCCTATTTATGTAACACCCACTTTTCACTAGTTGTTATGAGTCCCATGTAATAGGGGGTGAGCCTATTGCCATATACCGGGCACATTTCCAGACTCCGTGCTATTACTGAGAATTTTTAAAAAACCCTGTAATACTTTGCCCGACCCGGGAATCAAACCCGAGACCCCTTGCCCGGCAGTCGCACTTGCGAATACTCGGCCAACGAGGCAGTCTGTGTTAGGTTGTTGGTGTTACATTGTACTGTGGTAGAATGTGCACCTCTGCCTACCCCTTCGGGGATAAAAGGCGTGATGTTATGTATGTATGTATGTTCCTATTTATAAACTCAATACAATTAGTTGTCATAAACTTAAAGGTTCTCTTGATTCTTCAGAAATTGACTATACGGTAGACGCGGTGATTGGGCAACTGGCTGCCGCACAAAGTGTAGGGTTCGATTTCCGCACGGAGCAGTTTTTTGTGTGACCAACAAAATTAAATTGTTGTTTCGGGTCTGGGTGTCATTGTGTATGTGAACTTGTATGTTTGTAAACGTACCCACGACAAAGGAGAAAATACTAGTGTGGGGCAACGTTTTAAAAAAAGAAATATCATAAAAAAATATAGGTATAATATATGTATTTCTGATGTCATATCGGTTCTCATTATATTATGCAAATTCGAACAAATTTTTGTAGTTCTGGTTAGAAGTTCTTGAACTTGTTTTGTCTTGTTTGAACTTTGTGGACACGGTCACAGCTCACAGTGCAGGTCGAGGATTCGAGACTAAGTCCCAACTAGGTCGCGAAATGTTACACCTTACACGCAAATGTGTTCTTTGAAGCGTTTTCTTTGTAACTGCGAAAGAAAGGAGTATTTTCTAATGTTTTGACAGTTGACAATAGAGATCTGAAGTTATGTTGGACATAGAAAATGTTCGTTTATTAGTTATGTTTAGTTGTCAACCTCCTGAATTACCCTTCGTGTTTGAATCAAGTAAGACGATTAGAAAATTATACAAAACTACAGAAATATGTTATGTGAAGTTAGTAGAACATTTAAAATTCTATATGATTATCATATATACATAATTTAAAACCTTTTATCTCCGACGGGGTAAGGACACATACGGCAGTTAATGCCACTGTACAATGTAATACCCAATTTTCACTATTTTTTGTTATGAACCCCATGTAATAGGGAATGAGCCTATTGCCATATACCGGGCACATTTCCAGACTCCGTGCTATTATAACTAAGATTTTTTTTTAACAACCCAGTAATACTTACCCGACCTGCGAATCGAACCCCCGAGACCCCTTGTCATCGCACTTGTGAACACTCGGTCAATAAGGCAGTCAGATATGATTATCACGGTGATTAAACTTAACCAAAGCCACACTTAACATTATGAACACTTCTCGAACCTAAGAGACCTTATTAATCAGTTGGTTCGTCCGTCTCCATACTTTTTAATCTACTTTCCCATTTTCTCCTTCATTTGTCTCCTCTCCAAATCCCTGACAGCCGAATACTTAGAGTTCAGGACGTCATTGGCTTCCCAAGTTTCTAAGTTGATTTCAACAATACCCATTTGTGTTTCGAGCACAATATACACAAGCAACTAAGGTAACTTAGTTGGAGAAACGTAATTGTACTAAGTTTTCTTCGACGGTATACACACTGGGTTGGCAACGGCAATTAGCAAAGTTAGCTGATTTTGGATTTCTCTGTTAGTGCGTTTTTTTTTCACAGTTCAATAAAGGCTTGTATTGTTAAGTTTTGCTAACAATTTAAAGTTTGTAATGAATAGGCTTAAATAACAGCTGTCCTTGACAGGTTTTTTAATATTTTAGGGAACAGTGAGATCGGAAAAGGAGGATGCTCCAGCCAGGCAATGTGATCGGCTTTCTGCCCAACATTTCGTTGGGATTTTCTATCGGTGTTAATGCGCATGTGAACTTCACATGTGCGATGTAGGATTTTGTGACGTCATCTGTTGATTCGTTTCATCGATAGTCTATGTGCGAGAACTGTCGTTTGACGCGTGACATGTGCCGCCACAATATTTTCTCTCCTAAAAAAAGTTCCTATCATGATCGCCAATTTTATGAACATCAGCAGCTGTAGCCAAACGCTACAGCGCTTCTCTACAGAGAGACTACAAAACTAAATGTGTGGGGATGACATTGACAAGTGTCAAAATTTACGTCAATCCCATATACTTTGGTTTTCTATTGACACCAGGGACAGCACAATCTACAATTATTTTATATTAACATTCAGGGCTGCTCCTCAAAAGTCTTTGAATTAGAGATGTTTCTGGAAACGACTAAATTTGATGTAATTTGTCTATCAGAACATTGGTTTAAGGAGTACCAACTAATATCTTTAAAGGGCATTGATTAAAATTGGTGCCTTTCTTTTTTCTGGCGGCAGTCGATGATTTATGGAAAATATTATCTAAAATGACATTACAAACGAAATTGTCTATGGGCTTATATATGGAAATCTCAGTCTGGACTGAGTTATGAGCGTTGAAAGGAGCTGGAGTCAAATATTTTACTTCGGTTTTTTATTCAAATTATTCATAGTTTTGTCACAATTTCTAACTTCAAATTGCGCGCCACTGTACTCCGGGCACAGGAAAACCATATCACATCACAATATATTCATATTGCCAGGCACTAATTTTTATTACCTATTTTCTCTCAGTCTATAACTTGTGGGATGCTTCTAGGAGTTGTGTCATGAAGCTTCATGAGCGTCAGCTGTGGTACCAGTGGTGGGTTGAGTAGTGGTAGCCGTCCAAACATCTAATAAAGTATATTTTTTTTGCCATTGACTCGTGGTGGGACACTCATCTACTTATTAGTTAGCATAATCTTTTGAAGAAAGAAAACCGTCGACTTTTAAAGTGATCAGCGCTCTTCAATCCGCTACCGACGCCGCAGCTGACAAACGTAGCATTTCATGATAGGGCTCAGTAAAGTATTTTGCGGGTTTTTGACTGAGAGGAAATTGATCATGAAAATAGGCAATAAACCGTATACATATAAATTGAACACGCTAGCCAATCAAGCGAACTGTTTCTTTTTCTTCAGCAGTGGTCAGTTAATGGTTCACTCTGTTCTGATTCAGTGGCCTTATATCGACGTACAAATAATCTTGACGACATAAACAGCTCCATTCTTCAAGTGCATAATTGGTTTACCATTAATAATCTAGCACTTAATGAAAAAAAAAACAAAATGTATTAAATTCGTTTACCAAACGTGCGTAGTAACGATTGTGATATTGTTTTGAACGGTCAAAAGTTAGTATTTGTCGACGAGACAGTATTTTTAGGCATTACGTTAGACAATAGGTTACAATGGGGTCCGCATTTAAAGGCACTTTCGGGGAGATTGAGCTCAGCTGCTTTTGCAGTTAGACAGATTAGACAGCTCACGGACGTAGATACAGCTAGGCTTGTCTATTTTAGTTATTTCCACAGCATTTTGTCGTACGGCATTTTGTTGTGGGGTCGAGCTGCAGAAATTTTTTTTTTATTAGAAAGTCGCGTTTCTATTTGACATGAGCTTTCCAACGAAGCTTTACGTCTTAATGTCATGCCTCGTCCGTTGGGTCCGCTAGTTATGTATATTTTATTTACATTTTTTTTTTTTATATTTGATGGGGCGACGTTTGACCACTATCTCACCTGATCTCAATCTCAATTTCTTCAGTCTAGTAGTTAAAGGTACTAATACGAGTTGAATTCCTACAAAGTATAAACAATTCTTTAATTTTAATTAAGAACTTAGTACTATGTAACTGAAATACAGTCAGCTTGCAAAAAATAATGGTTACTGGTTTTATATTATTACATTATAAAAATAAAACCGTTCGGCCGACCTATTTACGGTAAAAACGGATTTATCAAACAAACGATTGAATCCGACAATTGAACCACAGCACAATTTCAATACAACTTTCATTTACAAAATGAAAACCGTTGAGTTAACCAAAATATATATTTTTATATTATGTATTTTTTACAACAATGTGTTATTTATATTATATTATTGGACCAATTCATTCATTAGATGAAAGAAATGTTTATTTTTAGTGACATAAATATTTTTACATTCAATGGTAGATAAATAAATAGTGAAAAATACCTGTAATATTACGATAAGATTAGATAAATAATATGGTAAAATAAAAGTTAATGTAAAAATATCAATTTTATAACAACCAATTGCTATTAAAGTACCCTTTGACTAACAAGAAAGCCTTAATCGATAGGTAAATATGACCCTTGCCAAGCAAATACCAAAATACGAAAATATGTCAAAGAAAATCCTGAATATTTTCTTTGGAAGATGAATGTAGAAATAATGAGAACTAGAGGTATTCTTGAAATGCTTTATAAATATCTGTATGATTTTGACCCTGATAATGCAAGGTAAGGTCGTAAATTATGAAGGTTAAATAAATCAGTCTCTTACTAGAAAAATATGATTATCTTTGCAGATTTCATTCTGTCTACATTAAGAACCTAATACACCTATATTCAAGATGAGGCTTACTGTGCTGATATTTTATTGCCAATTATTTTATCATCATTCATCATCATCATCAGCCTATAAGTTTTTTTTTTGAGGGGGGAAAATCATCCAATGACTTCTCCAGCCCAGGTGAGGCGAGAGGGAGTGTTAGACTCTTACTGACTAAAAACCACCCCGTTCCTACTCTTGCACTTCGAGCCGGAGCCCCGGCAATCCGTATCGGCATCAGCTCTATTGGGCACCATCTGTGGTGGTCTGATGGCTCCTTGAGGCGCGCGCAGAACGCGACACGCCGAACAGCCTATAAGTGCCCATTGCTGAGGAGATTCTCTTCTACACGCTTTCTTCATTCACCGTTTGTCAGTGGTGTCTAAATAATATTAGAAAGTACATATAACTCGGAAAAAGTCACATTGGTACTTGCTGTTGGTAGGTTTTGAATCTGCACCCACATGCATGAGAAGCGGGAGTCTTAACATCCGAGCCACCACGAATTATTACCGATTAATAGCAATAAAATGTTATTATTGATTCGCGATTTGTAATCTAGTTTTATAAAACTATGAACGCTTTTTCAATATTTGACTTTATTTGAAATATCACAGAGATTTAATTTGATTCTTTATTTATATCTACTGAAAAAAATCACATTCCTTTCTCTAAATTTTTTGATTGAATTTGATTCCATATTTTATGTCTATCGACATTTGGAATTTAATTTGAACTCAACTATTTTGCCTGAATTGCAAAAATGCTTTACACGAACTGAATTTTGGACATAACATACAACGCATTTAAATTATTGTTCAGTTAAAAATAGATTTTAAAATTCAGAAAATGGTATAGTGAAAAAATGTCCCAGATGTTTGAATTATTGAGGGCGCACTCCACGAGGCAAAGTAACCCAAGTCTGCAATTATGACAAATTGAAATATCTATTATTAACTCTGAAAAATACGAGACAGAGGTTTTGTTAATCGAAACAAAAGGTAATGGAAAAATTCAATAGATGAACTGTAGACGTAATGAGACGTACCTATTAAATCTACATTTTCCCAATGGTTTTATTGTGGATTGGATTTTACGTGGAAAGATATATGCATAAGTGCATATTAATGATATTTTATAAATGTTGACTGTTTTTTTATGTCTGGCGCTACTCAGGGTCATTATCGTAGAATATACTTTGAATAAAAAATTCTATATTATATAATGTGTGCGCAACTTAATCATATTAAGGTATATAACATGGTAGTTATTTTGTGTTCCGCACAATATCTACAATATAAAACGGCTATTTCAACAAAATATTAATCAATAAATTAATATTACTGCCTCGTTGGTCGAGTGGTTGCAAGTGCCATTACCGGGCAAGGGATCTCGGTTTCGATTACCAAATCGGGCAAAGTTCTAATAGGCTTTTAAAAAAATCTCAGTACCTAGTAGTACGGAATCTGGAATTGTGCCCGGTACATGACAATAGGCTCACTCCCTTTTACACGGGACTCACAACATAAATTTATGCCATACAGTGGCATTAAGTGCCGTAAAATGCCTCTCTGCCCACCCCTTCGGAGATAAAAGGCGTGATGTTATTCTATTGCTTCATTCAAAGTCTTTAGACTATAAAATACTAGCTTTCTATTTCGCAAAGATTATTCACAGCTCGTTTCCTCCCCCGATCTAAATAGCTTTGAGGTCAAGAGTACACATGTACGAGGTTCTGTAAGGGATGGGAAGGGATAGGGGACAAAGGCGGAGGTAAGCCAAAACAGGACATTTGAAAGCAAGTCCTTAAGTTTATTAAGTAGGTACTACCTGACATAGTTTAAGATCTCCTTTCACTTTAAGATCCCGTTTAGACATAGAAATAAGCTACATATTTTATATCTACTTTTAATATAATAAAGCAATATGAATAATACTCCTTTCATTTACAAATAAAAAACTCAAATAACTTAATTATGAATAAATATATACAACTTAAAATACAACACAATATATACAACTTAAAATCGAATTTTAAACATTTATATGCAGAGTTCATTTTTTGACTTAATTTCAACTTTTACGATTAAAATACACTATTGTGACAGTGATGCGGACGAATTGACGAGTAACTAATGGTTTTTTAAGTATTTTTTCTATTGTTTTAGTTATAGTTATTTTAACACTAGCCTCAATACATATATTTAGTCGTTATACTAAAAAATACAACACAAAACCCATAAAAATAAGGTAAATACTTTTTTTATTGATTTTAGTTCATAAAAATAAAATATCAGATCGGATGTCCCATATAGCAGGTATTGTAACAGTTTTTAATAGGTATGATATAAAATGTTATGATGTAGCCTGCGTTGGATGATAGGACTCACTATTTTAAAGTAACGAATAATATTTTTGTTACATAGGTATACAGTCACGAAAATATTATTAAAAACTGTTATTATATATGGTGATTGATAAAATATTCGTATGATATTAAGCTGGATACACTAGAGGAGAAATGTCCCACGATATGTATCGGCGACTGGTCAAGCGAAGCTAGTCGACTTCGCCTGATATACATATGGCGACAACGCGCAAGGAGGAGACCTGTGTCGCGCTATTGCCAAACATATCGACCAAAGACCAGCAATATCGCGCTACTTTACCCGACGTCGCTAGCGACACGTTTTGCAGGACATTTGTCCTCTTATGTATTCTTGACTTCTAAAAAAGTGGTTCATCAAAAACCTAAATTGTGTTTTTAGTCTACCTTTTATCAATCTCGTTTTTCTAACTTTTATGAGTGCGGTTGACAATCGTCAAGACTCTGGTTAATAATATACACACTATACACATTAATTTCGTCAAAAACAAAAGTAAAAACTACAAACTGTATAGAAAGTAAACTTTTTTGTACAATAAATCAACATCTGTTAATTAATTTTAAGTGTTCTTAAACACATGATTGGTGTAAAGCTAGAAGAACATTTAATAGGCCCCCAGGAAACAACATTAAATTGTTTAAGGCAACATTATAAAAGTCGAACGTCCCATTAACCGCTAAATATGTCTGCAGCTGTATTCTTTATGTTTTTCAACGGAAACACTATAAATCAGTCGTTGGGGGCAGTTTCTACTATTGGCCATGTACGTCGTAAACCGTTTTGACGGGCCGCATGGCATGGGCCCATACATTCCAAACACATTAATGTCCATCCATGTCGCTCACTTTTTTCTCTTCCCCAATCGTAAAACTATCTCTTTGAGTAATTTCTTCGAATGGCTGACTTCAAAAGGACATGTATTTGATTTGAACAAATCCTTTTGAAGCTTTTTGATGGTTTGTTTGTCCCGAGCAAAGAACTTAATTGTTCGGAAAACATCTCCAAAAATGTAAATGTTTATGAAACAATCACAACCCTTTGGATGTTTTATTCATAATGAGTGGGGGAAGTGTAAAAAGGAACAAATTAAAAGAAGTCCAGGTTTATTTGGTTGTAAATTATGTAACAGGTAGGGCTGTGCTTACAACTTTTTTTTTACTTTAAACATTTCTTCGAAATGAAATGCCATTTTTGCAAGGGTTCCCACAATCTGAGATTAATTATTAGGAAAATTAAGATTTCCGCAATAAAATGCCGACTTTATGTTGTGGAAAAGTTATTTTTTTATTATAGCAGTTACCCCGGGGACTTTCTCGCATTTCACACAATATTTTTGGGTAGTCCGAAAAAGTTTGACCGAAGTAAGTTATAATGGAGAGTTTAATTTATTTTATTGCTTAATTGGTCAAAGCATGTGGCTAATTAGCGTTGTTTATGAACTACGCAAGAAAAAAAACAACACAGTCAATGAATTTTCCCGAATCGAATTCACAGACTGCATTGCAGTTGTATAAAAGGCTTTTCGGAACAAAATACATTCTCAATAAATTTAAGAGCAATGCCGAATAGATGCAGGATAAAAAATCGGTCTGCCAACCACAACGAACATGCGGCACGCGTTGCCTCCCGACAATAAAGACGCACAACTATCGTACACACGGCGAGACATCGATCTGTATAAAACCAGTATAAACTGACCGTTAAATGTTCACAAAGATGATAGAAAGAGAGACCGTGATAAACTAGTTCTGTAGATCTTCATGTGCATAGTATGGTACTTACCGCATAAGCTGTATACTGGTTTTATCCAGATATAGTGTCATCGTCGACACTTCTCTGACCCATTTCGCTTCGCTGATTCCTGCACCTTGTGTCGTAGCTCAAGGACTAGTGCAGTCATGTTGTATTACCTGATCACTGCATTTCTAAACTTTATCTGCATTTCTGCTGTCTCGAGTTTGTTATTTGTTTCTATTGAATTTGTTAGTGGCATTTGTTTGGTTGTTAGTTTCCAGGCGTTTTAGCGATTGAACTTTGGTTCTATTAAATGAAGCTTCTATCGCCCGAATACTGAAATGCTGCTCAGTTTTAATTTGTTTTTAAATATCGTGCCGTCTCTTTCATTTTACAAAGAATCGGTAGTGACAGAACTATACTTAAGCGCGACTTACAATTGAGTGGCGTTTGAGTATTTCAGCGTATTTCATTTAATATATCAACTTACGAATAGTTTTATATTATAGCTATTCTTGTTAGTATACAATGTTCTTTCTCAAGAAAAGAATGCACTTAGCCGTGAAAAAGCAGAGTAATTAATAGATTAACTTACATTTTACTCATTATTATTATTAGAAAAATAAATTTTACCACTTCGATTAGATAGTTTCCTGCGTCAATAATAAACTACCTATTTTAATTTTTCAATCCAATTAAATATTGAAAAATAATTACACTTTCATTAAATTGGTTTTATGAAATATTTCATTTTCGAACTATTCTAGCATTTTTTCAGTGAGAGTAAGTAACATATGAGTGTAAAATAGAACAATAACGTTTTTGTCATTTTGATAAAAGTATTTAATTTGACTCGTTGTCAATTACCGTATTCATAATTTCGTTAAAGAACACAAAACTAATATTCGAAAAAAGGAAGTAAATAACACGAAAATAGATTCCAATTGAATGGAGAACCCATCTGGTGTTAGAATTAAAAGTGAGTACAAAGAGAATCGTGTTTACGGATCGGATACCACAAAGAGACGTTTCAGAGAGTAAAAATAAAAGCCGTGTGAAGATGGAACATCCAAGAGCTTTTAAACATTAATTAGTATGAATTGGGTAGTTCTTTTTGTTTGTTTGTTTTTTGGAATTATTAGGTACCTACCTATGACTACGATGTAAGGTTTGTGTTATGTTGGATTATATGGAATGAAATTACGTCTGGTATTCTCTGAAACCATATGCTTATTATTGTGATATTAATATAGAGTATATACTAACCTGGCACCATATTATCTACCTAATCGGTATCTAGTACTTGGTAATCGGAAGAAGATAACACAGAGCTAAGTTTCCAGATTAATCACATTTGGAAACATGATACTTATTCCTCATTAATTTCGGTTCTATTTCGGTTAAGGCTCCTTCTATATAAAACTAATTTGTGATGAAACTGATATTTCGTAGAATACACGAACCATTTGTTTGTAACAAAGCAAGGTTGAGTGGGTAATCAAAATTATTCCGCTTAAAAGAATTTAATGGTTTCCTGAGAGTAAGAGAAACCGAAAAGGTTGCCAGACTAATTAAAACAAATTTTACTAACAAAAATGTCGAGGTGTCTATTAATTAGTCTAAATTTTCCCTCTCCTTTTATTTTCTTTTACAATTCTGACATTTTATCGAGATCTGGAGGGCGATTATAAATTCTTTCAATAACGACCCTTTTATTGGCGTACCGTTTTTAATATTGTGTAAAAATTTTTGGAGCATTTTGGTAAGAATTTTAGATTGTTTTAAAAGATCCGTGATTTAATAAAGCGAGTACAAAATCGATGCTATTATTGAATTACTTTATGTGCCGTAAATTCAAGTTAGAAAGATAATATTTCGATACAGGAAAAAGCAAGCGAGCTGAAATCTCAGCAAAAACCAAGAGCAAACGAATTTTTTGCCAGCTAACACGTTGCTAAGTACCTACAAAACCAAAAATAAGCACATTCTCCTAAACTACGATGTCACGTAGCAGTTCAGTGCCATCCGACATTACAGTGACAAGGATTGATGTCCTCCTAACCGTGTCTTCATCAAGTTCAACTCTCATTATGTACCTACGTATGCGTCCTTAACAGCGCACGCTAACCGAAACAGATGCGCCCACTTCTAAATTTAAAACATAATGCGCCACAGAAATAATGATATAAGTGGCCTTTTTTGAAATTCTATTTTTAAAAAAGAATTATTCTCGTGCTCGAAGTTTGATTCTTTTTTTATTTTTCATGTTCCTTTTTCGAAATTAATGAATGTGTTAATAGAGTTGAACAGGGACGCGTGAATGTAGAATATAAATGACAATTTTTTTATGCCTTAGCTTACTTTTTCAGTGACGAGGTTGACACAGGCAGCCCTAACGACTTGTATTATAAACGTGTTTAGGGTTACCACGCACTCTTTTTACGACAGACAACATTTAGATGGGATTTTAACCGTTTTATGGAGGTATAAAAGGTTGGATACTTAGAACGTTGCATTTCATTCGGTAATATGTTAAGTATACAATGAAATCTCTGTTATAGTTGGTATTTTAGGTACTAAAGTACTTGAATTCCGTGGCTTTGCAGTACTGCATTGTAGTTTCTGCTCGTCTATATCGTTCCTCTGACAGTTGTACAATGTGCTCGGTATTGCACCACTCTCCGAGGATGAAAGGCCTTTGTATAGAACCCTCTTAATTAAAATCATAATCTTGTTGTGTTTTATTTTATTTGTGAAGTGAGTCAATGTAAATTGCTCGTTATCTCTCTGGACATAAAGTAGATTATTATGTTTTTAATTTTACAGTAATTCTGTGATTAAATGTACAATAGGCTTAAAATTCAAAGAGCCTTTGTTCATATGGAACCTAATCCTTTGCAGGAAGGTTTTAGTTGCTACCTACAAATCTACGAACGACAGGATAATTTTTGGAAAGGCAAAATTTAATAAAGACTCTATACATACAATAGAAATGATTTCAGTATTGAAGATAATTAAATAATTTGTCAAAAGACTGGTCAAGTTGATAATAATTTCACTTTTTTTACTCCATACTTTATCTGTATTTGACTAAGTATGACGAGGAATTAAAGAACCAAAAATAATCATTCTGATATCAATGAAATCAAAATCAAATAGAAACAAGAATGCTCCCTCTTCCACAACACAATTCTCTACCGTTTGGCACCTCCCCAGCTATCCGTGACGGTAGCCACATGCAACATATTACGCCACTCATCAGAAATGAAATACTACATTATTTATATTTCTATAAATAGTTCATTCTTCTACTGTTATTATTTATTAATAACTTCTAACAATAGAAGGGTTTCGGAATTTAAAAATTATGGACTACTGTTTGAATTAATGTCGTTTTTATTCCTAGTGGTTTGTTAAATAAATAAATGGTGGGTTATTATTTATTTAATATAGAATCGTAATTCATATTTTGTTACGAATAATAATATGATAGATGCTAAATAATTTTCGCTGAAAAGTTTTATACACATATCATAACATCACGCCTTTCATCCCCGAAGGGGTAGGCAGAGGTGCACATTATGCCACTGTACAATGTAACACCCACTTTCACTATTTATGTTATGAGTTCCATGTAATAGGGGATGAACCTATTGCCATATTATACCGGGCACAATTCCAGACTCCGTGCTACTACTGAGAATTTATAAAAAACCCAATAATACTTTGCCCAACCCGGGAATCGAACCCGAGACCCCTTGCCCGGCAGTCTTGCGGCCACTCGCCCAACGAGGCAGTCTTATTTATTTGTATATTGAAAAGTTTTATTTGTCTGTTTATTACAAAAGTAAAAAACTAAGAAAATATATACACGAAAAAATGTTAAATGGAAAAAATAATATTACCTATAAATTTAAAAACTAAATATTATTGTGTTTATTTCAATGCAACATTATTTTGAAACTGCTAATTATAAAAAATAAAACATAGAAAAAATAATAAATTAACACCCTTGCTAAGGTACTCAAATCTGACATGGCTTTCCTGTCAACTTGACAGGTACTGCGGTGCGCATGTGCAATGTGTGGCTCTCATCAAGTATGAAATACGAGCTGTTGCACCATAAATAGATGAAACTCCGTAACGATCGGTTGTGTGGCCGGCTCGGGGATTATATCGACCAATATTTAACAGTTGCTGGTTTTCGTTTAAGGCCTAAGCTTTGTAGACAGTTTAAGTTAAGCTCGATTTATTGAAAAATCGTTTTTTGTATTTCTGTGCTGTTTATTTTAATCAATTACTTAAATTGAGTATAAAGCATAAAAAAGAATTGCTATTTTTAACTGTGTTCGCCGAGTATATAAGTGGTCGCAAGTGCGACCGGGCAAGGGGTCTCAGGTTCGATTCTCGGGACGACTAACGTAAAACTGGGTTTTTAAATAAAATCTCAGTAGTAGTACGGAGTTTGGAATTGTACCCGGTATATAACAATAGGCTTACTCCTTATTACATGGGACTCATAACAAAGATAGTGAAAAGTGGGTGTTACATTGTAGAGTGGCATTAATTGCCGTAATGTGCACCTCTGTTAAACTCTTCGGGGACAAAAGGCGTGATTTTTTTATTTATTTCCTTTCTTTAACTTGTTAATTGTAGTGTTCAATAGGTATTGTCTTAAACTTAGCATTTGAAAGATTCACTAAAAAAAATAAATAAGTTATTTTGTTATTGCCAACAAACGAATGCAATTGTTATTTATAACTTTCACAAGGCGCATAAGATGGATGACATTGAAAGAAATGAGCATAAAAAGACCGAAACAATGAACTCTAAATCTAAACTGAGACAAAAAATAAATAAAAACCAATAGTTTTTCAGAAATGTAATAAAAGAAGATTCAGCAAGATTTGATTTAAAATTATTTATAAACTAGCTACTTGCGCGCGGTTTTTCCTACTCTGCTCGGCTCCTATTGGTCGTAGCGAGATGTTTAATAGCCTGTAAATTAATTATTAAATGTAAAATAATTATTCAATTCCAATCAGTAGTTTCGGAGATTAGCGCGTTCAAACAAACAAACAAAAAAACAAACTCTTCAACTTTATAATATTAGTATAGATATTAAAACAGACTCCACGCACGCGCAGCTTCATCTCACTAGGACTTATAATTGTTTGCACCATAGTTTTAGTTTCCTCGCTAGTTTTCAATTTATTGGCCGGATACACAGCGACAGAGGCCAGATTGTTTGGTCGAACGAAATCGGATCCTTTTCTCACCATGTCCGCAAAAGACACAGTCTTGGCTGTAGTTGAGTCCTTGAGAGATTTTTTAATCTCGTCAATTTGTTCCGATAGGTCACAGTTTTCTCTCAATTCATCCATTATTGAAAAGCTTAGAATATCAAACCTGAGCCGTAAAATTGGAGCTGATGTTTGATATTCTAAGCTTTTGCTCCGAATTAAGTTTGCCTTCCGTTGCAATGACACATACTTCATTTAACTGCTGTTCAATGCTTGCCATCCAGTTTTGAATGTCGGGCGTAGACACAGCTTCTATAGAGAAGTCAGATTTACGGCTGCTTTCTATTGGTGAGGCACAGGAAGCCAGGTTGCTCGGGATTTTATCCATTTTTATTAAATATGATCATGTTTCCATTATAAAATACTAAATTTAAAACTAAGCAAAAATAATTTAGTAGGTCACTCTTGCGTTAATTCAACAGTATGTAGAGGTATAATGCACACGTCTGTTCACATCAAACGTCAATGAATAATTCTGCAGTATGCTTACTCCAAGACTTTAACCGTCTGCGGCTGACGTGTAGTCCCACAGACACCGCGAAATACAAAATCACGTGTCATACCGTCATTTTTCAAATACGAGCATCACTGCTGCGAGTACCTTACTGTATAGTGCTGACTATACTTTAATTCTACAAAAATATTTGCTGTTGAAATGGTGTCTGGTATAATATACACCTCAGTTGAATTGTAACAATTTAACCACGTCAGTTGCAGAGGGTTAATTTAATCATCATCGACAGTCTATAAGTGACCACTATTGACAAAAGGCCTCAGCCCACACGGGGAAGGTTTGAGCATTATTCACCACGCTTACTCAATGCGGGTCGGCGATTTCAAACTTATAATTAGAAATTATAAGATTCAAATTTCCTCACGATATTTTCCTTCACCGTTTCTCAGTGACGACATCCCGGAGGATGATGAGGTGACTCGGAAGTCACAACGACATAATAATAAGTACGATACATAAATAATGTAAGGGTTTAAGTCATTTGTAAATCTATATTACTTACTACATAATTATTCTGAGGTCAAACACAGTAAGGTCTAATTAATTATAACTAAGCATACCTTAAATTACGGTTTGTGGTCGTGTACACGTGACTTAATACTGATTAACATGGGTAAACAGTGATAAAAGGGCGTGGGCAGAGATACCTTAGATAATATTGATATAAGTAATGGTTAAGTAAGGTTTAGTTCGAATTCATAAGAGATGCTTAAAGAACCCATGATTTTAAGTAGTTCATTATTTATATTATAATTTTTGTGAGGCATACAAAATTAATTGTTATGTTTTCGGCTTACTTGCGTAATTATTTCACAAGAAGCTCGACTAGCTCCAAGTCGTACCAGAAGCTCATATTCTGCTCGACAAATGATTAATCCGAAAAACACAATAATTAATTTAGTTCATAAACTACAATTGTTTGGATTTGAAAATAGAATCAATTTGTTTGTATGTACAAATTATCGATAGTAAGCTGTCTCTTTCACACAAACTCTAACAGAACATGGGGTAAGTCATAAAACACAATCTCAGAGGTTTATTGTCTACACGTGTGGGCCAGTAAAAGATAAGGTAAACAGTACTTGAAATTTATTGGATATTATAAATTAGTATTAAGTATGGATATAGGTTTTGATAGGTCGTTATTATTTATTGTAATAGAAGAGCTCGTAGCTTTTTATTTGATAGCAGTGATGTTGTTTGGTGGAAAAATGGGGATAGAAATGAGTTGCGTAAGTGCTTGAGTTGTGTTTTTTGTTTTTGTTGGGTTTTTTTTAAGGGGGGAAAATCATTGAATGACTGCTTCCGCCTGGGTGAGGCGGGAGGGAGTGTCAGACTCTTACTGACTAAAAACCACCCCGTTCCTTGTAGGATTGGAATTGGAAGGATTGTGATACAGCATCTTTTGTCTTGTAGTGGTGCCTATAAGCGTCTGGGACCTATAAGTGACTGCCTCGTTGGCCGAGTGGTTGCAAGTGCAACTGCTGGCCAAGGGCTCTCGGGTTCGATTCCCGAGTCAGGCAAAGTATTACTGGGTTTTAAAAAAATTCTCAGTAGTAGTACGGAGTCTGGAATTGTGTCCGGTATATGGCAATAGGCTTACCTCCTGTTACATCGGACTCATAATATAAATAGTGAAAAGTGGGTGTTACATTGTACAGTGGCATAATGTGCAGCTCTGCCTACCCCTTTGGGGATAAAAGGTGTGATGTTATGTTATAAGATTGTACCTAATCCTTACTTCTTTATTTTTTTTACTGAAAAAATATTTGCGTGCATCATCTCATTTCCATATGTCTTTCCAGATAAAAATTTGTAACAGTATTATTTTTTAATAAGCAGTAGAGACAGTCGGATGTATGACACCGAGTTACGTATCAAAAAACTAAACTCACATTTTGAATCAGATATCAAACACGTGTTCTTTTACAGGGGTGTCTGCAAGATACCATTGTAAAAAAAAAACAGTTTCACAGTACCGTTCAAGGGTTTTTTTCCTTCTACTTAAAAAAAGTTAAGTAGCGCCACTCAAAGCCGTGTGTGTCTGCAAAAACATTTGAACTGCTGCTTCAGATATTGTGCATATCTTTTTTAAATTAAACCGAGAGTGTTTAGTTCCTATGACTTTTATCTTTGCATCCATAAAAAAGTAGAACATTTCATTGAAAAGTAAAAAAAAGATAAAGTAGAGACTGTTGCTACCCAAACAAATTCTTTTAACTACTATTTTTTTTGTATTATGTGGAGAATGTCGTTGGTTATACATTTATTCTATACTTTGATATTTGTTCTACCGTATTATTGTAGTGTGTAATTGTTAATTTTTTCAAATGAATAAAATAAAAAACAAGAACGTGTATTCAAGAAATATGCCTTATTTAGATGTTCATCGACGTTCTCTTCAATAAAAAGGAATAAATGTGAATAGGACAACTTAAACACAATAATGTATAATACAGTAGCAATTACTTATCGTGAAGTGCAAGTCAAAGAGGCTGAATCAATTTAATCTATCGAAAAACTGAAGCCAATGAGATATCGTCATCAACTTTTATACTACTGCCTCTCAATTCATTAATGAAAAGTCTTACACTCTTCGAGTGTAATCTATCCACTAAATAAATAAGCGTGTCCATTCTAACTCATAGCATATCAATAACATTGACATTCGATCCGAAACAAGGATCATATTACACAAAAATTAACCATCAATTGAACTAAAGGATCAATTCTTATCAAACTGATGTTTCGTCACACCACTCAAGCAACAAACCATAATAACATGTTCGGTCATAATAGGGATCGTTACGACTCGTTGAGCAGTTCTAAGACCCCTAGTGGGCTTCCAACAGTCCTCAAATTGTTATGTTGCTAATAAAAACTCAATTAGTGTTATTACATCCAAAATGATACTACCTCTATTATTGTTAGCCTTCTGACTCTAATTGGGTAGCATTGAATATAATATGAACTTCTAATTGGATGATTATGAAAAGAATAGAAAACTATTTATTCTTTTAAAGTTTTCAGCGCGTTTTGTATTGGGTATTGTTGTTTGAATTTTAATGTACACTTTTCTCTAGTTTTCCTTAGTTTCTTGAAATATTTCCATATACAAGGTGTAGTTTTGAAACCGTGTCATTTCTCGGAGGCATGTCACAGAAATCATGAAGGTTCAATGTACGAGAAAATTTCGGGCCAATAGTAAAAAATACGGCTATAATAAATCGTTTAAGTTCGACAGTATTTCAGAATAAGCGACAGCAATGTTTCTTATTGGAGTTTTATGGAATTAGGAATAATATCAATTACGTGTTTGAGTTAGTGTGTGTTAAGCCGCGTTACAAAGCTAGTTACAAGACGGCGGCGTGTAGTTCGCACTTACAGATTTTTTTTATTGATTCGGACTTAGAATCATTTTGTTACCTCCTAGAAAATGACGTGACTTTAAAACAACACCTTGTATAGTTACACACTTAACTTCATTTTATTTTAATAAAGTTCTTAAACTTTTGGTGTCTTCCACTGCAGCAAATTTTTACTAAATGACCTCTAACGACCTTTCCATATTTATGAAAGCTTTATAAATAAGTTTAATTACTTACCGCCGCTAAAAGAAATCGAACGAAAGTAAAAACGTCCATTAATGACACCAAAAACAAAACATTTGGGTGTCCATAACAAGGACGTCTAAAGAAAAAATGAGTACATTATCATCTACTTGGTGAGGCCAGTTCCCGCTTCTCTGGAAAGCGGGTAAACTGGTCCTCGTGCGGAAGACGGGGCGCCCTGCGGACTCTCCGTCCGCATACCGGCCCATAGTGCTGCTCGACGAGGTGGGGAAAGTCTTCAAAAGAATAATTTCGAACCGCCTCGTCGCGCACCTGACGGACATTGGGCCGGACCTGTCGGACGGCCAGTTCAGCTTCCGCAGAGGGCGCTCCACGGTGGACGCCATCATGCGCGTTAGGGACCTCACGACGGGGACTGCAGTGTCCAGGGGTAAGGTCGTAGTGGCGGTGTCTTTGGACATCGCCAACGCCTTCAACTCCCTGCCCTGGAGCTGCATCTTGGAGGCACTCCGATATCATCGGGTGCCTACCTACCTCCGTCGTGTAATAGAGGCCTACCTGACGGACAGGTCCGTCAGCTACCCCGGTCACAAGGGCGAGTGGAACCGGCGAGATATGTCACGCGGTGTTCCACAGGGTTCGGTCCTGGGGCCGCTCCTGTGGAACATCGGTTATGATTGGGTGCTGCGCACCGACCTCCCGAAAGTCGTTAGCACAATATGCTACGCCGACGACACGCTGGTGCTAGCGCACGGGAGGTCGCACCAGGCGGCGGCCGACTTAATGGCGACAGCGGTTGCGACAGTCGTTGAGAGAATCCGGCAGTTGGTACTCGAGGTGGCGCTCCACAAGTCCGAGGCCATGTGTTTTCATGGCCGCGGGAACGCGCCACCTCCGGGTGGGTCCCAAATAACGGCGGGAGGAGTTACCATCGGCGTCGAGACGACGATGAAGTACTTAGGACTCGTCCTCGACAGTCGGTGGAACTTCATTGAGCATTTCCGACGTTTGGCTCCAAAGTTGGAGAGGGCGGGGGCGGCGTTTAAGCGCATCCTCCCCAACCTCGGGGGGCCAAACGCCTCCTGCCAAAGGTTATACGCCGGGGTTGTGCGGTCCATGGCCCTCTACGGCGCCCCTATCTGGGCGCCGAACCTGTTACGGCGTCCCGCTCGGACGCTGCTTATGGCACAGAGGGTCATGGCGACCCGAATGATCCGCGGATACCGCACGATCTCCGGGGAGTCGGCGAACCTCCTTGCCGGATTACCGCCGTGGGATCCGGAGGCGAAGGTGCTCGCGCGTGTGTATAACATGCGCGCGGAGGCTCGTCGCCGGGGCGAAACCCCGCTGCCGCGCCAGATAAGTGCGTGGCGGGATGAGCTCCGGCGCGATCTCATGGCGGAATGGCAGCAACGACTGTCGCAACCGAGGACTGGGCTCGCTGCCATTGCAGTGGTAAGACCCCTCTTTGAGGAGTGGCTTGAGAGACGCTACGGCGTCCTCACCTACCGCCTGACGCAGGTCCTCACCGGACATGGAAGTTTCGGGAGGTACCTGTGTCTGATAGGGCGGGAGGAAACGGCCAGGTGTCATCACTGCGAGGATCGCCCTGAAGACACGGTGGAACACATGGTGGGAGAATGCCCTGCGTGGGCTGAGCACCGCCGTGCCCTCAAGGAAGTGATCGGCGATGGCGACCTCTCGCGTCCGGGCCTAGTGCAGGCCATGATGCGGAGCGAGGGGGACGGGGATGCCGTCTCCTCCTTTTGCGAAGCAGTCATGCTAGCTAAGGAGGAGGCGGGACGCGTGAGGCAGCGAAGCGCTGCCTCCTCGCAACCCAGCCATCGCAAAGGACACACCGGGCGTCGGGGATCGCGGGACGATCTCCGGCCACCGTAAGCGCGGGCCTGCGGACGGCGAGCATGGGTGGCTCCCCGTCCGACCAGAAACAGACCCGAGCGTACGGCGCGTCGCGTTCCGCGCGCGCCTCAAAGAGCCATCAGACCACCACAGATGGGGCCCAATACGGCCGATGCCGATTCGGAGTCGCGGAGAACCTAACGGGTAACCGGGCTCCGACTCGACGTGCAAGAGAAGGAACGGGGTGGTTTTTAGTCAGTAAGAGTCTGACACTCCCTCCCGCCTCAGCCAGGCGGGAGCAGTCATTCCATGATTTTCCCCCCTTAAAAAAAAAAATCATCTACTTGGTCCGCGCAAACAAAATTTGAAAAGCAACTCCGCAGGGCTGAAAAAGATTGATAAATCGTTGTTGGGTCCAAAACGTCCTTGGGGGACCCCTGTGGTATTTTTCAATACGCAGCTGAGCTCTTAGGTAAATAAACCTGTCGGTAGTTGCAAAATTTCAGGAATCCTCTCGTGTTTGGGGTCAAAAACTGTTTCATTCATGACTATCTTGAAATTCATGCTGCGATTCATGTTTCTTTTAGTTTTAGTTTAATCAGTTATAAAAGGAGTATATTTTTTTCTATTAAGATTTTGTTTTAGATTGTCTGTTGATGGAAGAATCGGCCTATAGTACTGACTAATCAACCAACTAACTATAGTTGGTTATATAAATATCCCTTATCTTTTTTATTTTAATTTTATGGTGTTCACTCTCTCGTTTTTACTTAACGCATTCTGGAATTCCATGTTTTGTTATTATTATAAATACACTATACTAAAGTAAGCTGTTGTGTTTTCTGTGTTTGAGTAAATAAATAAACAAACTAAAAATTATTGGAATGGATATGGAAATAGTATATTCATTAATAAAAAGTATGTACTTACCATAACAGCAGACATATTTTTTAAAAATCCTATTTGTGTACTTAACTCTCTGTAATTGGCAATAATAATAATAATAATAATAATAAACACTTTATTGTACACCACTTACAAAAGACACGAACAAGAAAATAGTAGGTAGGTAAAAAAAAATAAATAGTTTTGGCATGTTGTACAATGGGCGGCCTTATCGCTTACAGCAATCTCTTCCAGGCAACCTTAGGATGGATAAATAACCGTGAGAGCAGATACCACGTGGGTAGTTCATAGTGTTGAATTAAATACAATGGATATGATATGACAGAACAGTTTAGATACATACATACAATATGTACACACATACATACATGCCTACATACTCATATATATATATATATATATATATATATATATATAAAGTAAGTAAGTAAGTATATATATATATATATATATATATATATATATATATATATATATATATATATATATACATACACATACATACATACGGATATGCGGTAGCAGTTACTCTATTGAATCTGTGTTAGATAATGATCTTTTACTTGTCTTTTAAACGAATCCAAAGATTGCGCCCGTCTTATTGATAATGGAAGTGCGTTCCACAGTCGAATGGCTCCTACAACAAAGGATTTGTCATAAAAGGCAGTCGTATGTGTTGGCATCTCCAATCTCAAATTCGCAGTAGACCTCAAGTGTCTTGAATGTGCGTCATGAAGGAACTTAAAACGTTCTTTGAGATAAGAGGGCGTAGCAGGATTGTACAGAATACTGTAAAGAAGTGACAGGATATGCGTATTCCGGCGAAGACGGATAGGAAGCCACTTGAGCTTGTTACGGAATTCCGAGACATGGTCATATTTGCGCAAGCCAAATATGAATCTTATGCAGAAATTTTGGAGACGCTCAAGTTTGTCCAGTTGTGCCTCTGTTAGATCAAGGTAGCTGGCATCAGCGTAGTCCAAGATGGGAAGAAGGAGAGATTGAGCAACAATAAATGTTTTGAGTTGATCCATATAACCGTTGTTCAAATGAAATGTTATTATTTAAACTGTCAAACACCAAGCGGTCACCGGTGACCGCAACCTATTGTTCTATAATTGTGTCTACAAAACCGGTACTCGACGAGTTAAGCAATATTAGCAATAACATGTTGAAAACCAATTCGATATGCGAATTAATATTCCCGGAATAGATTAAAACTTTGAAACTCATCCACATAGCACACAGAAGTAACACCCACTTTTCACTATTTATGTTATAAGTCCCATGTAATAGGGGGGAGCCTATTGCCATATACCGGGCACATTTCCAGACTCCGTGTTACTACTGAGATTTTTTTTAAATCCAGTAATACTTTGCCCGACCCGGGAATCGAACCCGAGACCCCTTGCCCGGCAGTCGCACTTGCAACCATTCGGCCAACGAGGCAGTCTGCACAGAGCAGAATACACTGTGAGATTGTTAATTATTAATATCATTATGTAATTAATAGAACTAGATAATAACTAGGCGAGGAGCTTGTACTACAAGTAATTAATTATAGAAACCTTCATTTTATCCAATTATTTGGTTTTATTTTCAAGTTTTGTAATGACCTAAATTGCCTGGTATGATCGTCTCTTTGAAGAATGGAGAGAGCACTTATTTGTGGGCAGACGCAGTGGGTTGCGATAAAAATGGCTTTGTGGTGCCAAAAATATTGCTTATGGCTAACTATTTTTCTTTTGAACACATACTAAAGTCAGAGCTGACTTTTAAGAAAATGGATCGTATAAAATTTGCTGAGTATACACAATACATATTTTATTGTAGGCATTTGGTCTCGTACAAACAATAATAAACGTTTTCTCGGTAATTATTAGGTGCCATTCAACAACTAACAACTCTACGCAGTAGAGCTTAAAACGTTTTAATTCATAAGCGCTTTTATGCGCAACGTGTCACGGCTTCGATTCCCGCAACTCTTTGTGTGATCCACAAATAGTTGTTCAAGATCTGGGTATCATGTGTATGTGAACTTGTATGTTTGTAAATGCACCCACGATACAGGAGAAAATCCTAGTGTGGGACAAGGTCATTAAAAAAAATACCAACCACTTCAAACTAAAACCACAATACACCGTAATAAAACACAATTTCTTTTGTCCACAGAACTTCTTCTGGGTACACTTCGAACACATCAGAAGGCTGCTTGTGATGAGGAGATGGTGACACTCATATGTCCTCGAGGAACCACCATCAGTATCCAAGTGGCGCAGTATGGAGCTTCGGCTACGCAAGGATCCTGTGCTTCAGACCTGGCGGAGTATCAGCCGGTAGCTGTTGAAGTTGTAGGAGATACATCGTGTATCTGGCCCAGCGCTCTGCAGGTTAGATGAATTTTTGATGACAATGGACGTTTTTTTAAAGTCAAAGTCAAAATCATTTATTTAGACAATATAGACCAGAAATGCACTTTCGAACGTCAACAAAAAATTTAACAGTGAAGCTATTTGCTCATTCCTAGGCGTAGATCCCTTGCTACTGGGAAATCAATGAACCGTTTTTTTTCAACCACTAATACCATTTGGTTTTTAATTATAAACAGCGGTTGAACCAAGGCAAGAATGTGAAATGTATAAATGTAGGTATGTGTCTATTAATGAAATATGTCTATTCAAATTGGTAATCACATGTTTACATTGTTGGAAATCGAAACACTGCCCACGATTATTAACGGTAAATTAACGCTCGAATACAATTACTTACCATTTCAATTGAGAGTATATTTTTATTTTCCAAGCAAATTAATGAAACGTCCTAAAATAATACAATGTAAAACCTACATGGCGTGTAGAATAATTAGATTAGATATACGCTTCATCAGCGGTTGGGTCGTCCGTTGTAATGTGGGATTGTACCGGTTGATACAGCTGTCCATCTTTCTAAATGTAATCCCTTAATCGCCTCTTGTAATATCGACGGGATTTTATGGGGTCGCTCAAAATAAAGGCAGACCACCACTGCGTGTTGTATAAGGAAATCTTTAAACAAATCAATTAATGTTTTGAATAAAGCCTTGTTTATTGTGTCGTATTTGTAGTGGTGATTTGCACGGTTTATTCTTTCATTTATTTATTTATCATTTCATGTACACCATACAGCTGACAATATTACAGAGGACATCACATTAAAAGTATGAGGTACTGCATATCCCTTATAGGATTTCCTTCTGTAGACCTGCAGAAACAGGAAAGTAATATAAACATAAGACACAGTGTAAAGGTTACCTGCAATAGAGGTAAATACAAAAGAATTCATTCGGTTTAAAATCCTCTTCAAAATTTCATAGTTTCACATTGAGTAACCATATTTGAAAATCGAAACAGTTACATTTATTACTGCCAAAAGGCTTTTAAGAGAAAGTTTATAAATGTTTGCATTTCCAATAAAATATTCCAATCACTTCAATCCTATCAACTGGAAGCATTACATCAGCGTCATTCAAATTTTATGCCTTTTCACTTGTCCATTTAGTTAAATGTCAAACATCAGACTGTTCCTTTCAACAAATTTTATTACTGTTCTGATATGTTTAGGCAATAATTCGGCTTTACGAGCAGCTGCCAATACTGCCAACTCTTCATATAACAACATTGTATGCGATATTTCTCTCGTTTCATATTTCCCTTATATTTTCTTTAGTACAACTTCAGCTTAGAAAACACAAACCTGATTTAGCTTTTGTTATTTCGTATTATTACTACAAGCAGCTTCATTTTTTTTCGAACATTCGCCGCTACGAAAACATCAAGGATTTGTTAAATGTAAAATAGCAGTTATTCTGTCGTTACGTTTAATGTTTTCATATAACCCGCGATGGAATAGGAATATAATTTTATTTGCCAGTAAAATATGATTTTGGTTCAAAAAGGAATCCTTCGATAAATTGTAATGTGTTATTTTGTCGTTACAATGCTTTCGAATTGATAAAAGGATTTCGAAATAAAACGTTGTCTGATGAGAAAATATACGGTTCAATGAAAGTGCGTCATGTTATATTTGCCAGTTTGATTATAATATCAGCCAATGTGTCTGATACAGAATGAATGAGAAA
Source organism: Spodoptera picta (assembly GCA_038387885.1). NCBI lineage: Eukaryota > Metazoa > Arthropoda > Insecta > Lepidoptera > Noctuidae > Spodoptera > Spodoptera picta. Next base: position 364,007 of record JAZHFQ010000493.1, on the reverse strand, counting down.
ACTTCTCATTCCGTGGGCGAAAGGTTTGATTTCCCAAAGCAATTTGAACGCTAGTTATAATAATATATCATCTACATTTCATTTCAAACTTTCTACAATCTATTTTCGTTCAAAACATAAGCGTTTGAGTTAACACAAATTAATTTTACGAAAAGCAAATTTGCCTCTGATTCTTGATTCCAGTAATTATATTTATAATTTAAACTACGTGTCCTACTTGTATGCTTGTGAAGATGCTCAGATCTTTAATTATATTTGGATAGAAAATTAGAGTACTACCTACTGCTGAAAATAGTCACGTATAATTATCCAACCCACATGTTCGAAAGTTTTCTGCTTGATAACAGTTGCAAAACTATCAAACTGGTAAATACCTTAAGGGCAAAGTAACTATGCTTTGGCCAAAGTTTGAAGAGAATAGGCATACTAACTAATTTGCGTAGTATTCCTTGTTACAGACAGTGGTGGAAGCGTGTCAGAAGAAGCGACAGTGTAAATTCCACACAAGCCCCAAGGCCTTTGGAGTCGACCCCTGCCCGGGTTCTAGAAGATTCGTTGAAGTCGCATACAAATGCCGTCCCTGTAAGTACTTTAGTTAATTTAATACATTAACAAACTAAACACATTTAACTGATTGTCTCAATTGGTCGTAGTATCGAGTCAATACATATGTAACATGCAAGAAGAGGGTATGACATTATGACCTACGAAAGTAAAAATATTTACTTTCGAATGAAATCCACGTAATGGAATCTCAAAAATGTTTCATTACAGCTACAAAATTGATGAAACTATATTTCTATTCGTCTCCCTAAACTATTTGAAAGAGCATTTTTAAAACGTTCTTGATGACAAGAATACAATTCGATTTATTTTGATGTTGTCCTGTTGCTGCCTTTGTGAGAGAAGTAACGACTATTTGTTTATGAGCACTTTAAAATGATACTCTATTTTTAATGGATTAAGAAAGAGTTTAGATTGATATCATAATTGAATGGCTTTAGTGTAGTGATGTAATTATGTAGTTGAGTCTGGTTTTAGCTGCAGGGTGAAATAGATGTTACACAAAACAACTTTTTCAATTTCATAAATTCGTACGAAAACCATTGTCATTGTGTCATTATCTTCAAAATTTGATTACACATCATCAAACAATTTTAAGTACCAACAAGAAATAACCAACTTAATGCCACACCAATTTTATATCAATATTTTCTTCCAAAACATTATTAAGATCGCGGCGACCTTCCCTGTCTCTTATTTCTTACGTTTAATATTTCTCTTCTAAGTCTATACTATCTTCGACAATCTCATTATCCTTCCAATCTATTACTTGGACGCCTTTATCTTGGATCGAAGTCTCATCATTTCTATCTTAATTAGCATTTCCTTCAGTGTCCAAGGGCCGATTGTCAAGTAATAGTTATTTCTTATATAATACTTTTTCTGGGGGGGTTAAAATCATCCAATGACTTCTCCCACCTTGGTTTAGGCGAGAGGGTCTTATTCGATACTTAGGGTAACTGTCCACGTTGCGTCATTTAACGACGACGTCCTTCACAAACTAAAGGCGACCTATAAATGACAAATGCTAGTATCTTGCTTAGAAATAATGAAAACTGTCCATGAAGTTGAATGAAAATTTATGCATTTGCCAAATTATGTAAAGTGGATAGTAGACCTTAGGTTGAACAAATAGTGCTGTTGAGTTATTCTAGAATAGGACAAAGTTAGAAATTGTTTCCGATGTAGTATGGTATGGTATTTAGCTTACTTTCTATACATAGGATTCATAACATAACTGAAATATTGTAATGGGTGTAAATGGAACGCTCCCAAAAAACGTCAACAGGTGATGGTAAAAACAAGTTTCATCACATAAAAGTAAGAAATAAAATATTTCATTTATGTAATACTAATTGTAACCAACCGCTCCAGACTGATTTTGCATGAATAGCACAAAAACAAGACACGATTAAAATTGAAAAACAAATACCTACTTTTTGTTAGCGATTCGAGAGTGTTCCTATTACACCCTGTATATCTTTATATATTTATAATTCTGTTGTACGTGTGTATGTCACTGAACTCCTTCTAAACGGCTTGACCGATTTAAATGATTTTTTCTGTACGCGTTTGAGTGGCACCCTGGATGGTTTAGATTCACAAATCAGCCCGGCAGATGGCGCTACAGTCGCTCTAGGTTAGTTATCCTAAACGGCTAAATTAATTTGAATGAATTTTTGTTTATACCTTCAAGTGGATATGCAGGACAACGTCTTTCGGGTCTGTTAATCTATATTTACATATAAATGTATAATATGTACAACACTGTCTTTCTACCTCGTTATGGAATAAACCGTGTGTATGTGTAACGTAGTATTTTAACATATTTTTCTTGTTCACAGACGAGTTCCGAAGTAAAGTTGGTTGTGAGAATGATGTACTGCACTTAAGCTGCAATCCTCACTCGAGGGTTGCAATATACTCAGCTCAGTATGGAAGAACGGAATATGACTCAATCCAATGTCCACAGCCACGAGGGATGAAGGAAGAAAGTAAGTATTGAATATAATTATAATAGTAGTTAAAAAAATATGGGTATTGATTGTCAGTAAGAAAAATATATTGATTTTGTACTACTGTTTATATCACAGAATATATCGAGGTCTATACTATCAAGATAGGTCTTTGTTGAACTTTTGTTAGTCAAAACACAAATAGTACATAACTTGAAATCGTATTTTTAACATTTAATGTTTTATTTTTGTTTAAAACAACCTCTGACCTCTTTAATAATATCGACGTAAAATCTGACATTGTAATAATACATAATTATATCAACAAAACATTTTCTTCTTACCGAAATCTATGCCCAATAGTAGAAAATCAATATCAATGCGAAGAATATATTATTTGGTTCGCCCTACAATACCAAAACATTAATACGACAGTTAGCAACATCGTAAGCTGACCCTAAATGCTTCGAGCATTTCTTTTTTTATCCATTATCTACTTTTCCTTTTCGTCACCGAACTCCATTCACCTGAAAAACTCATCTCGTTGTTTCTAATCTGTTTTGTTTCTTTCTTCTAACATTTTGTCCCAGTATTTTTGTTTCATTTTCACGCGTCTCGAATGATGGATGAACTGCCATCGATTCTATTTTTGATGTACATCGGGAATTGATTTTAACGTCACAAGTAATATTGATTCAAATGTATTTGTTGTTGATGTACATAAATGTTATTTAAATATTAGTTCAACCACTGATTCAGACACTGCATTTGTATAACAGATGCAAAGGCCGATCCTTCATCTCTACTGTCATTTACCTTCACTGTTCAATTATTCGCTTTGTATATTCATTCACTCCTGTCAAGTATGACTAATCTGCTACTGAGGAGAGTGGAAAATACTTTACCGATATTTGCATAAATAAATAGAGATTAAATGCTCTTGTAATGTAGCAATATAATATTACGACGAACAATAGACGGTGATAAAAAATTAATAAGGACAATTTAGTTCTTTTATCATCTCAAATTCATTCTGAAGGAAACCTAATTTCGAAATGAAAGCGTTCCTCGGTTGGAATCGCTAATTTAATTTTAACGTGTAAATTCAGCCCATTGAAGCCTGTTTATTGAATAAATTATTTAGATTCTTACGTTTTAGAAACCTAAGGATAAGCGGATCGGAATAATACTCCAAAAGTACTCTAAATGTTTAGAATTTGCATTATTCGATTGTAAAAATTTTAATCTTGCTCGATGTGGATTTTAATGAATATTAAACTGCATTATACAAATCCTTGTGTTTTTTTAATAACAGTGAGTATTTGTTTCATTACACTAAAAGTATTCGAAGAATTTAAGTATTGTTAAGTAATATTTTTTATAAGTTCGTTTAAAAGCATTAAATTATAGCAACCCAACGAGCAGATGACCGACATAACTGTTTTATTGCATTTGACCGACTTACTATTTTTGTAGGAAACACAATATAGAAGTTGCTTCAATTGTTTACAGTAACTACAAAGACTACAAGTACATACAATAGAAACAAGGTCTCAATCGATCAAAACTTAATTAAACACAATTTCAATGAATACCAAACGGTTTACTTTTTAAATTCACAAATAGAACAAATCTATGTTCGTGACATTTGAATGACATGGCAATTTAAACATTTGAATTCGGAATACTAAAACAAAATTGCGTTCGAATATTAAATCAAATTATTCGTCCGGATATTCATACAAACACTACCGTTCGGTTGCTCATTCTGGAAGCGTCTCTCTAATTTTAGTTGGGCAAACGGCACCCCATTCTTTGGGAAACTGGGTAGGCACATTATTCAACCCTAAGTGAGCGATAAACGGGGGCTGGAAAACATGAAATCGATAATGACCCTCATTATAAGTACTGCCTATCTTATGTAACTGAAGCATTTCCAGTCTGTTGCCATATTATTGGCTATTACCTCTATTATAGATAACTTAATGAAACAATTTTATGGGAAAAATATCTCTCTAAATTTTAAGGATCCTTAAGTTAAATAAAATAGGTGAAATTTCACGACATGTCGGTTTTACAACCTATAAATGCCATCAAACAGTACAAGGGGTTAGTTTATAGTTTAGGTGGTATGTTATGGTAAGTTAAGAGTAGTTAAGAAATGGTATATCTAGGGTTGGTGGTTAAAAACGGTCATTAGACCACATTTTAACGGAACCATGGTTTTGTTTTACAAATAATTGTCAAATATCATTGTTGGCTGAATAATGTCCGTGCGCTATCCACCACAATTATTCAGACTTTAACTCAACTCGGGTCGTAATTACGGATTCATCGCTTTTAAATAACGCGGTGTTGGTTACTCTTTACCACTTTAAATAATAATTTCTTGGTTTCATTTCGATGCGTAGCTTTAATTATTTTGATGTCCTTGAATTTGATATTTTAATGAGAATTATCAAGCGTTATAATCAAATCAATAAATACGTTCAATAGTTGAGTGCACACTTATTTAAAGTTTCAACCACTCTGAAGCATTAAAAGTCTTTATGACTTTAAACAAACTTCGTTTATTTTAACCAGAACAAGTTTAAGAGAGAAATAAACAAAATACTTGGAACTTATCCTTATGGGGTTCAATCTAAACGAATTTGATGGTTAATAAAATATTTTTTCTCAGCTTGCTTGGAGCCATATGCCACGGAGACTGCCATGAGAGAGTGCCACGGGAAAAGAAGATGTGTTCTCGCCGCAGACAGTAACATGTTCGGCAAGCCCTGCCGATCTGGGAGTCGAACCTATCTCAAAGTTGTTTACACTTGCGGTAAGTCCATGAAAATGAGATAATATTTTAAAACTCGTAAGTCGAGCAATTAAGTCGTAAACAGCTTTTAAACAACGTGCAGTTTTAATGGACGCTTTTTTGGCCACTTTTGTATGGTCGAAACTGTAATGCGTGGATTGAAGTAAGGGTCTGTGTAAGTTTTGAGCGGTTTTTAGGTAATATGTTTACTTGTTTAACTTGATGTAACTTTATCCTTTTAACTAGGTACCCTGACTTATGTTATACATCAAATTGGTTTCGGTTTTTACTAAAAACTACGGAACCTTTTTATACACACATAACATCACGCCACGCCTTTTATTCCCGAAGGGGTAGGCAGTGGTGTACATTATGCCACTGTACAATGTAACACCCACTTTTCACTATTTATGTTATGAGTCCCATGTAATAGGGGGTGAGCCTATTGCCATATACCGGGCACAATTCCAGACTCCGTGCTACTACTGAAAATTTATAAAAACTCAGTAGTAGCCCGACCAGGAAATCGAACCCGAGACCCCTTGCCCGGCAGTCGCACTTGCGACCACTTGGCCAACGAGGCAGTCTGTCTTTTTATATAAAAAAGTTATACAAATCTAACCCAGTAGAACTGTACAATCTTGTCAATAATTCATTACATTGTCTCAAAATATTAATTATTTGATTAACTAATTCAACACCCCGAGAATTAATACACTTTCAAACCATCACATAATTGCTAAATCAACACTAGTCTTGTCTGCATCTAGAGTACAAACAACAGCTAGAGACTAGCACGACAAACAATCTTCCAGCAATATTCCTCAGTATAATGCTTGCTAGACAAATTGTTTCTCCCGTAATCCCTTCGCCTCAGCTCTTACCACTCCCTAAGGTACACTTACACAGATTACTAATCGTTACTTGAATTAAATTTAAAAATAATGTCTTAGAGCTAACACAATGTAAAGAGAAGAAACGAAGAAGTTTAAATTAAAATTACTTAAAGAAAACATACATACGTAACTTTACGCCTGTCTTCCATGACGGTCGGCAGAGACTATGGAACGCCAATTGCAACGATTCTTACATACCTCATTCGGTTCAAACAAAGGTTTGAAAACAATTTTCAATATACACCATGCTTTGTTATAAGGTTATTTTTGGTAAACATTACAAACTACAATATTAAAATAAAAATTCAATTGAAATCTAAAATCAGTAAATAAGTACTAAACGCACAAGGACCGACCTCTTCTATCTACAGTCATACTTTTAACTCCTATATATCACCGTAAAAAGAAAATGTGGTACAAGTCAAATGGTGTCACAATTCCTGTCTCTTAGCAAGTTATTTAACAGAAAATTCGTTGAAATGAAATCATAAGGACGAAATTTCTAGAAACGGTGACTCAGCCAAGCAAGACACCGCTACACCAGTGTTAACAGCTCTACAAGTAAACACTGCCAGAAATTCTGGGAATCCTAGTAATTCGCAGTGAAAACACGAAAGATATATTATCTTGCAACAATACAGAGAACCAGAATCCTCTTGCAAAACGAATTGTTTTAGGACCTTCGTCCTTACATTATTGTCACTTGAGACCAGTAAAATATACAAGCAAACAGCGCCACGGGGCCAATGTAGTTACTTATTAATATTTATGAACATCTGCCGACATTATTTCAATCTGAGATCTCCATTCCGTACATAGATATTGCCGCTGTAAGTTATTAAGTGAGTTGAAAGTAGTAATACAAATAAGAGTTGTTGAATTTGTTTACAAAACAATCTATGTTTTATTAGACCGAAGTAAAAGAAACCCTCGGCTTACTGTTAAGAAAGTTATTTCTCGTCGATCAGTCAAAACGTTTTTTTTTTGTTTGTTATTTTTAATATTTTTTTCGTTTCTTCTCTCCTTTGTTTTCTTGTCAAATGTTTATTTATTATGGGTCAGCTGGCGGAAACGTTTCTTTCGTTTGGAACCGCGATTTGCGTTGTTATTTCATTTTGTTTCGACGATTTGCAAGTTATTGTTTTATTTTTTGCGATTTATTTTAATATTAAATTTTTTTTTACAATTTTTTAAAAAAACTTTGCCCCACACTAGGATTTTCTCCTGTATCGTGGGTGCGTTTACAAACATACAAGTTCACATACACATGACATCCAGACCCGAAACAACACTTTGTGGACCACACAAAGTGTTGTTCCGTGCGGGAATCGAACCCGCGACACGTTGCACGGCAGCCGGTTGCCCAGCCACCGCACCAACCGTGCAGTCTTCTAAAATATTCTATCGCTGAAAGCTATTTGATCCGGTATCTCAACGCATCCGGCTCGATAAAGCGGTGAAATTTAATTTTCTATTAATAAAATATGATCTTGAACGAGTCACGTTTTGTAGATTTTGTGTAAGACACGAAAATGAAGTGTAGGTTCACTCGTCTAATATTTGCATCTTGCATGCGGAGAACCTTGAGCTCCATTTTGGAAAGTATATGAAATTAAATTTAAAATTGCATTATTTTCAAGTTCTGTCATAACACAGGTTTATTGTGATAAACGTAACCGGCAATAAATAAATGCTACATTTTAATACTACTCAAGGACTGCCTCGTTGGCCGAGTGGTCGCTAGTGCGACTGCCGGGCAACGGCTCTCGGGTTCGATTCCCGGGTCGAGCAAAGTATTACTAGGTTTTTAAAAAAAAAATCTCAGTAGTAGCACGGAGTCTGGAAATGTGCCCAGTATATGGCAATAGGCTCACCCCCTATTACATGGGACTCGTAACATAAATAGTGAAAAGTGGGTGTAACTTCTGTGTGCACCTCTGCCTACCCCTTCGGGGATAAAAAGGCGTGATGTTATGTTATGTTATGTTATATTATGTTATGTTATGTTATGTCAAGGAAATAAAAGGCGAGGTGCAATAATACATATTCTCTTTCTATGCCAGACATTCATATTCAATTTTACGTTAACTTGTCTTGGTGAAACTTAATTCTCTGGTACAGAATTATACAATTTAGGATCCTCCGTCAGACTGTGTCCCTTAAGTTCTAAAATATAATCTAACGAGTTCTAGTTTCAATATCAGACCCTTAAACTAAACTAAGCTCTAGTCTAGTTTAGTCAGATCTAAATACTCGTTAGTAATCAGTTATTTAATCATATAAACTTATGCCTTTGTGTGGTTCGGCAGGAACGACAAACTACTGAGCACCATCTCTGTTCCTTGCAAACTTTTTTTTGGTTCGTACATAATTTTATCCATGCACTTGGAAGCAAAGTATAGAGGTAGTAGTAATTAGCTTCTGTCAGCGACTTCACCAGCAGTCACGTGGTATATCAAAAATAGCCTTTATGTTGTCCTTAGTCAGTAAGAGTCTGACACTCCCTCGCGCCTAACCCAGGCGGGATCAAACATTAGATGATTTTCCCCGCTTTTAAAAAAAGTCCATAATCTACCCCTGTTCGTAATTGACGTCTAAAAGTGCTGCATTGTGGCCTATTTGCTTAAATTCAGTTGTTTCCAAATTTCATATCTATCCCTTCAGCCATTTTGACATGAATGAGTAACAAACAAACAAACACACTAACTCACAAACTTTCTCATTTATAACATTAGTATAGATACGATACCTACTACTTACATCTTATAGTCTTTATTTATATTATATCTTTCGTGGTACATAATAATTAATTTATGATATGTTTTTATTATAACTATCGTGAGACATACTAAATTAACCAAAAATGGCGGGTTACTCGCGTGAATATACTGAGAAAAGCTCTACTAATTTCGAACCACAGGGAAGTTCTTCCTCATGAGTTTTCTCAGTATATTCACGTGAGTAACTCGCGATTTTTAGTTAATTTATGATAGTCTTTTTGAGTAAAATCTTACCAAATAATATTCCAAAAAACCAGTACATTATTTACTTACTAGTTTTTTACCGAAATGTATGAATAACTCACTATACGACTGTACTTATCAATAAAGGGACCTAATTATAAGATTGTCACTTCTCACAAAAGACTGTAGGATAAGGTTTTTCTCACGATTTTAATGAAAACAATGTCCTTTTAAGTTCCTAAAGTGAATACGCACTTTCCCAATTTCCGGCCCATCAAATATTCAAGAGGCACAAATGCGAGTGCTTATACCTGACATCTTTCAATCACAGATTTTTTTTCTTTCAATATTTTTCTCGGAAGAAAGATTTGTATGTATATTGACTTGATTTCATGGAAAACTGTTTCACTGCCGAGTTATGATGTTTATTACATAAATTTATAAAAAATATATTGTTGTTGTAAAAACATGACGTTGCATGTTTTTCTACGCAGTAGTTAATAAAATTGACTGTCTCGCTGGCCGAGTGGTCGCAAGTGCGACTGCCGGGCAAGGGGTCTCGGGTTCGATTCCCGGGTCGGGCAAAGTATTATTTTGGTTTTTAAAAAAATCTCAGTAGTAGCACAGAGTCTGGAATTGTGCCCGGTATATGGCAATAAGCTCACCTCCAATTACATAAATAGTGAAAAGTGGGTGTTACGTTGTGCAGTGGCATAGTGTGTACCTCTGCATACCCCTTCGGGGATAAAAGGCGTGATGTTATGTTATGTTATGTAAATAACACTGTAAATTAATTTTCATTTAATTTCTTTTAATATTTTTCTTTTCATTTTGCTTTTCTTTTGTATTATAATGTTTTGCTGACTGAAAGAGACTGGGCCTCACAACACAGGGCATCCTAGTCCTAGTCCCAGTCTGGGGTCAAGAGCCATACATATATGTAACGTGAAGCTTTTTGTATTTTTTTTAAGTCTACAAAGCTAATGTTAGTAAAAGTGAAACAAATATGTATTGATTTTTGTTTTTAAGATAACATAAACTGTGAAAAGTGGGTGTTACATTGTACAATGGCATAATGTGCATCTCTGCCTACCCCTTAAGAGATAAAAGGCGTGATGTTATGTTAGTTATTAAAACTAACTTCTGACAGTGGTTTCATCCACGTCCTGGTGGCATAATATGTATCCTATGTGTTATTCCAGACTTTATTCTATCCTTGTTCCAAATTAATTTCATTCCTATTCCTTCAGTTGTTTTGATGTGATTGCGTGACAACCGTACACACACAAACTTTCATAACATCAGTTGATTGTATAATTTTCATTTATTTTGCCTATGTAACCGTGTATTCTTCTGCTTATCTTTATCTCAAGATGCTTAGGTAATATGATATGCGATATAAGCGTATTGTCATACTTCAGTAAGAGTACGTATATTTATCTTATAAAAACGTAGTGGTATAGTACCATAAAACACTATTCTGTCAGGCGTATGAATATCTTGTTACCATGTTATGGTTGGTTTACCACCCTGGAAAATACAGTATGTTATTTATTATTACTCCACTATCAGTGCTTATGTCAACAGGGTGGTCCGTATTATGCAATGTTGGGTGCTCAGTAACGAGTGTCTTCGAGCTTACTGCCTCAACAAACATTTGAGCCGCAAATTTTCCCTTGTCGAGGTTAGTTTGCGTAGACCCTACGTTTTTAATTAACGCAGGATGAATATAGCGTTGATTAATTGTTTGGTACGATAATAATTATATTGACTACTAACGATGTTCGACTTATAATAAAGTTAAAAAGAATTTGCCATGAACGCAAATAAGACAAAACTAGGGGTCACTAGCTGTTGCCAAATGATATAGAGGTAATACCTAAACCAAAATTTGTCAGATCAAATCAAGGTCAATTTGAGTAGCTTAGATAGCAGAGGAGATTATCTTGGACATAGTCTCAAACAATATGATAAAACTATGAATAAAAGAAAGATAACAAAATATGAATAAACAAGAATAAATTCAGTAATACGAATCGATCTACAAAACAGTACAGCTTACAGCCAGTGACCACGTACAGAGCAAAGTTTTAGTTTTACATATTTTTCTAGAAATTTCTATTGCTTTTGGCAACGGAAAACTGAGAAAGAATCGCTTGAACAGAAATACGCTTATTGTACCGGAATAAAAATGTATTCTTGTTGAAGATAAGATACTAGATGCATAAATAGAATATATTATATTTTCAAAAATCTAAATGTTTTAAGAATAAGCAACTGAATAGAACATGTAGTTGAAATAAAATTGGTATGAAGCAAGCTACCGCGTACTTTTTTTGTGCTAGTGATGAGTAGTAAGTACAGACCTTCAATAAACATTGCAATATTCAAAAACAGTGTTTTTTAAGGAGGAAAAATTATCCAATGACTTCTCTCGCCTTGGGTGAGGCGAGTGGTGTCAGAATTATACTGATTAAAAATCACCCCGTTCTTACTCCTGCTCAACGAGTCGGCGCCCCGTTACATAATCCGTGGCTCCGGTAATTTTATTTTCCTTAAAAAATATTTTAAAGTATACAGTGTCAATTCACCTTCAGCTCAGAGTCTATCAACAACACATAGAACTATATAAACAGCTAGATACAGTACTTGAGCCACGTAAACCAGCAACAATAACACAACTAAAGAAAGTCAAACAAAACTAGTTCACCTATTTGTGATTCAGAGGAACACACGTAACTAGAGACGCGGACTTCTTAATACTTAACCTTGTTTATACTCCGAGTTAGTGTGGATCCTCATTATGTGTCCCAAAGCTTTAATATGAAGGAGATAAACTCAGACTGCAATTTCTGCTTGACGGTAAAGTCGAGAACTGAGGTGATGTTTTCGACGTATGTTAAGGTAACCGCCCTGAGGACACGGTGGAACACACGGTGGGAGAATGCCCTTCGTGGGCTGAGCACCGCCGTGTCCTCAGGGAAGTGATCGGCGATGGCGACCTCTCGCGTCCGGGCCTAGTGCAGGCCATGATGCGGAGCGAGGGGGACTGGGATGCCGTCTCCTCCTTTTGCGAAGCAGTGATGCTAGCTAAGGAGGAGGCGGGACGCGTGAGGCAGCGAAGCGCTGCCTCCTCGCAACCCAGCCATCGCGAAGGACACACCGGGCGTCGGGGATCGCGAGACGATCTCCGGCCACCGTAAGCGCGGGCCTGCGGACGGCGAGCATGGGTGGCTCCCCGTCCGACCAGAAACAGACCCGAGCGTACGGCGCGTCGCGTTCCGCGCGCGCCTCAAAGAGCCATCAGACCACCACAGATGGGGCCCAATACGGCCGATGCCGATCCGGAGTCGCGGAGAACCTAGCGGGTAACCGGGCTCCGACTCGACGTGCAAGAGAAGGAACGGGGTGGTTTTTAGTCAGTAAAAGTCTGACACACCCTCCCGCCTCACCCAGGCGGGAGCAGTCATTCGATGATTTTCCCCCCTTAAAAAAAAAAAAAAAAAAAGGTAAACGCAGCTATCAACGACCCATCGAAAATCTGTAGGTATTACCGACCTATAAAAGTAATTCGAAATTTTTACGTTTCCAGAACTATTCTAGCTATAAGTAGGCAAAGTTACACTCGCGTTTATTCGTTGAGTATCGTATACTTTTACGTTAGTGTGAGTAGCTTTGCAAAAAAGAGATAAAATACGTCAGTTACTGCGGGGCAGCGTGGACGCAGGCCGTGTCATACTGTTTCCTTGTTCCTTCAAGTAAGTACGTGACTTTTCTATTTAAGACGTTTATACATACAAATGACGTCTATAGTTTATCTTGTAATAATATGTGTATTCATTTAAGTGTCAACTCTTGATTTATCACGACATTTTATTAATAAAAAGTAATTTGAAACGATAAAACTTTAAATTAAAATGGGACGGTGTTAGCTTCATCAGTTTTAATCGTGGCAGCTATCAACGACCCATAAGTCGGCAATGGCAGCAACGTAACTTTTCGTTTTATTTTTCTTTTATGTTATAATATCACACTGACACAAGTATTTTTATAGACCAGTTTAAATCTAAGTTATTAGTCTTTATAAAAATCTATTAGCGACTAAACCTTTTTGTCTAGTTTTTACCTTTTAGCGTTGTCAATTTAACCAAAGTTATGATATTTTTCGGGATCGATATTGAATAGTTACAGTAATAAATCATTGTTTTTGTGTTTAAAACAGTGTGCATTTGTCAATATTTTTTGTGACATTAATAAATTATAATCTATTTTCTAGTCCAAAGGTCAATTGAATTAAAATAACCATTTTTTTATGAGTCGGTAATACAATTAATGTTTATACTTGTATACTTTATTAACGACCCATGAGGGTCGTCAATAGCAACTATAAGAAGCTATTACCGTTCGTATATAGATTATTTAATAGGTACCTATTAATAAATGCTACTTCTTAGCTAAAGCAACATAAAACATACAATTATATTTATTTCCAGAAGTATGGAGCCACAAAAGCGGCGAAAAGTATACAGTGAAACACAACTCGCCGAAGCAATTAAATCAATTAATGACGGTACAAGTGTATATGAGGCTTCAAAAAGGTTTAATATTCCCAAAACTACATTACGAGACAAACGGGACGGGAAATATAAGAATGAAATTTGCGGAGTTCAGCCGGTTCTTAATTTAAGTGAAGAAAAACAGATTGTAGACTGGATTCACTACCTTGGCAAGATGGGATTTCCAGTTACAAAAGAACAATTATTAGAAGCAGTGGCTAAGCTAGTTCAAAACTTAAATCGTCCAAACCCTTTTAAAAATGGTGTGCCTGGCAGATATTGGTTTGAGAATTTTATAAAGAGACATCCAACAGTATCTAAACGTGTTGCACAAAATCTTCCTTCAAGCCGAAATCAAGTCACAGAAGCAGCTATACGTGCATGGTTCGACAGAGTGAACAATTATTTTATGACAAATAATCTGCATCATGTTTTAGAAGATCCTAGACGAGTGTTTAACTGTGACGAAACTGCTTTCTTTTTATGCCCAAAAGAAAAAGAAGTTTTGGTCAGCAGAGGTAGCAAACGAGTCTATAATCGTGTTGCTAATGACGAAAAAGAGTGCTTGACTGTGCTTGTGAACGTTTCAGCTGACGGAAATCAAGTACCTCCAATGATACTTTTTCCGTATAAACGTTTGCCAAAAAATCTTGTGCCTACATTACCTCGTGGATGGGGACTTGGTAATACGGAATCGGGTTGGATGAACACAGAAGCATTTTATGAATATGTTACCAACTGCTTCTATCCGTGGCTTGTAACAAATGAAATACCATTTCCAGTAGTTTTGTTTTTGGATGGTCACACATCTCACATATCACTTCCACTATCAACATTCTGTAAAGAAAAAGCAATCATCCTGGTAGCTTTACTTCCCAACTCCACACATATACTACAGCCGCTCGACGTTGCTGTTTTCAGACCAGTCAAAGGAACATGGAGGACTGTTGTGCATGAATTCAGAATTCAAAATAACTATGCCAAGCTTAAACGCACTGATTTTGCTCCGGCAGTAAAAAAATGCTTTGACCAATGCCTTAAGCCTGAAACCATACAGAGCGGATTTCGATGTTGTGGATTATATCCATTTGATCCATCTAAAATAAACTACAGTAAACTGTTGCCAAATTTAAAACATACTGTAGACGTTAATCATATAACCACATCTGAATATGAAGAAAAATTTAAACAAGATTTTGAGGCTAGATTGTCACCTATAACCTTACAAACTTTCAAAGATTCGGGAGGCCAATGGATGGGAGATCCAACTTATAAAAAGTTATTCGAATATTGGAAGAAAATTACCCCCGAAAACGCCATAAATCAAGAGAGTGGAAGTATTCTGCAGTTAGGGGAATCAACACTAAATAACAATTTTGTGAATGAAACACAAGATATATCTGAGGCTATTCTAAATTTTGATATAGTTCCTGAGAGTGATCTAATACTGCCAATAGAGCAAGGTTCAGAAGTATTGGAAGAAGAGGCATCCAACTTATCCTTGTTTATTGAAAAACCTCTACCTTTGTCGCCTACTGTAAACTTATTAACTGTACCAGATGAGTTCAACCAGTTTCCGCAGACATCTACACCTCAACAAGATTATATACTTCTACCATCTACCAACGAGTTAACACCCTTGTCCACTTCGATTCTTGCACCAGAAAATAATACTTTAATTGAAATAACCGCGGAGCCACTACAAACACTTCAGAAGTATACACCATCACCCAAAAATGCAACCAAAGAGGCCGCTCCAGAAACAAGTGGTAGCTCTGCTATTCCCACACCATTTAAGAATTATACGACACCTTTTAAAAATTCTCTTTATTTTCCGAAGAATAATATTGATTACAATAAAAAGAAGACTTTAAATAAAAAACTCACGCCGACAGTAGCCATATCTGATGACTTTATGGAATATCAAAGGAGAATTATAAAAGAAAAAGAAGACAAAGAAAATAAAAAAATAAAAAGAAAACAAGAAATCTTGGAAAAAAGGGAACAAAAAGAATTATTGAAGAAAACAACGACCTTAAAGAAGAAAAAACCAATTAAAAAAGTGAATGCGGTTAACAAAGAAGATTCTCCTGTAGCAGGACCTAGTAAATATCAATCAGATAGCGAATCCGATTTTAATTTACTTCTAAAGGAAGCAGCAAAGCGTCACGTGCTTTGTAACAGTGAGTTAGAAAATGGATCTAATAAAAAAGGACATGAACATTCTAATAGTAGTTTAGTTAATGATAGAGATTCTTTTGAAACAAAAACTACCATACGTCTATTAGAGGTAGAGTCAGACTCTGCAAGAGAGACAGTTAAACGTCGAGTCTTATATAGCAGTGAGTCTGATGATGAATGTATTTTTAAGTGACTTTGATGTTTTGTTTGTAAGCTCCACCAAATCTTATATGTAACTAATTATTTGCAATTTATTTCTAAAAAAAGAGGTGAAACAATGACTGTGATTAATAGTAGAGTTTTCAAAAAATGATAACGATCTCAATAGCATAACGAATTATCCTAGAATTTAAAATCCTGATTAAAATTTAAATGTGTATTAATAGTATTATGTTGATTAATTTAAAAGTTTATAATTATTTAGTTCAATTTGTTTTATTAAAAATAACGATAATAAAAAATACGAATAAGTATTTGCATTTTTATTTTGTTTTATTTTATTAATATCAGTAATCATCATCATCATTAGCTCATATACATTCCATTGCTGGAAAAAGGCCTCCTCTCATACACGATCGGAAATAGCTGCATAAAAATCGTTAATAGCTTCACAGCCGTTTTTATGGGTCGGTAATTGCAACAACCGACTAAGTCACATTGTAAATTATTTTTTACAAGATAATCCTTTATTTAAGTGTATTTGATTCAGTAAATACATTTTTTATACATAACACTAGCTTATAAAATAAAACTATTAATCTTTAGAGGAACCAGTATGCCAAAAAATATGGTTGATTTTAAAATTGCCTTAGCGGGGTCGTTAATACCTGCGTTTACCTTAATGTGTGTTGTTTTAATGGGCCTTAATAATGGATTTCGAATGGGCCGGCTCGACCGAAGTGATACCACGGCCTCACAGAAAACGTGAAGCAACGCTTGCAATGTGTTTCGTCGAGTGAGTTAGGTTACCGGAGGCCCAATTACCTTCCCCTTCCCCAATCTCCCCAATCCCTGAATCCCCAACGATCCTCAAACTCCTAATCCCCAAAAAATCGGTGACGCACTTGTAACGCCTCTGGTGTTCCAGGTATCCATGGGCGACGCCGATTGCTTACCATCAGGTGATCCGGCTGCTCGTTTATATGCCATAAAAAAAATGGGCCTCTGCACTAAGATTGTATCTTTTTAGGTTTGTATTTGACTGGATAAACCAGATTTGACTGACCCAACTAGAGTACTGTTTGGAAGTTTTGATCCTCACGTCGTTTTCGTAAAATCTATGGACTAGAACCGCCAACTTTATGTGCATTCCGACACTAAAAGAACCCCATGAAGTTAGAATGATTGCGACTAATGTTACATAAACGTTAAACAGTTTGCGTGTTCAGCTTATGTAGTATACATTTTTGATACTTAGGAAGATATTACAATTGACTTATTACGTTTTGAAAAATCATAAAAGTTATAGAGACTTAAATGACTAGCCAGAATCGGTTAAAGAGTGATCGAAAGACCAACAATTCTTAGAAGTTTATGGGCCTAATGAAATCTCTCTCCAAAGACATAGATACTAACTTTAACAAGTCCCTGCGGATAGTAAAAGATAAATTAGAAAAGAAATAAAGTCCAAAGATTTCTGTTGATTCAGCTTGTTGCGAAATTTTAGCTTCGGGCGAGTCGTTCACTGAATTAAGACTATGAAAAACCGTTTCGTAGATCCGTCTTCCTTGTTAATAAATATATCGTAAAGTCAAATTAAGAGACTCAAAGACGTTTTCGTCATTTCTAACAGAAGCCATTTTAACTTGTAAGCGACGAAAAACGTAATTTCTTTCGCAAACTTGACATTTTGAAATCTTTTGTCCCGGATCAGTTTGGATAGGATGTCTAGTAGGTACCCAGAAATCTAATTAAAATAGTCTGTAGGTTCTGTGTTTTAGGGTCTAGCAAAGTTTATCTATAATCTAGATTAAAAATGGGCTTGGACTTAAATAAAATGAGCAAATTAAAGATATTTCTTAAAATACTATGTCACGGTACCTAGATATTTCAGTGTATGGGAATTTATGTACTGCAAATTAACTCATATCTACATTATTATGCTACTATCGAATTAGAAATTTAAGCTAATCAATTCTAAATAAAATAAGATTTTAGTACTAATTATAGTACCTATAAATAAATATGTTATGTACAAAAAAGCTACGTATTGTATAAAAATAGTAACAGAGAAGAACAAAGAATTAAAAAACCTAAAAATTGTAGGTAAGCACACTTTGTGAAAAATCCTTACAACTTTAGCAATAAGAAACCTAGATAATAGGCCAGGTCGTTAAAATGTAGCAAGAAGGTCCTTTTGTGAAGATTTTTGAACAATTTTAAGTTCGAAGCATTTTGGACGTCTAAGGATGTTGGTAATTATTTGGC
This sequence comes from Spodoptera picta, assembly GCA_038387885.1. NCBI lineage: Eukaryota > Metazoa > Arthropoda > Insecta > Lepidoptera > Noctuidae > Spodoptera > Spodoptera picta. Next base: position 345,662 of record JAZHFQ010000493.1, on the reverse strand, counting down.
TTAGTCAAACGCTTTTTCAAAATTGAAGAAAGCACTGTTCTAACAAGCTCATCTTACGGGAGGCCTACGTTCTACAGTGGAAGTCTCGTGCGTGATAATAATGCTAATGGTACAGACTTGCCTTAACTGTTCAATGTCCAAGCAGTCACCGCTGACCGCTCTGTACTAACTCCATTAAAGACCTTATTTCCGATGTTTAGGGATTACATTTGTGTGAACAAATTTAGGGTATGATGTATCAACGTAATAATAATAATTTTCACAGTAAGCAGTTTTTTAACTATTATACGTAACGCACGCATATGGTAATCAAAAATGTAATCTGGCTGCAAGACTTTTCTTACACTTTATTTTCTTTCTCAGTTTTATAATACTTGTAAAACATTTAATATAATAGAGTAATTTATAACATCAACGCTCTCCGTGTACAATATAATAACGCGTTCAGGGTGCTGGTGGGGCTCCCGCGCTGCTGTAGTGCGTCTGCGATGTTTGCGCACGCGCGCACTGACGCCTTTCATGTGGTGCTACGGCGCCGCATTGCCTCGCTGATGTTCCGTACGCGTGGGAGCGCCAACACCATCTTGAGCGTGCTCAGCCAAAAACTGGATAGCCCCCTTATGAGGCACTGGGTTCAAACTCAAGTGTGCGTGGCCGGTGCCTCAAAGGGAGGCAAATACTTAAGTTAATTCTATTGTTGTAAAAAAAAAATGTGATGATATTTCTTTACCTAAATTGACAATATAAAAAATAACAATGATTGATAGTGCGGTGTTATAATGTAATAAATTAAATTAAATAAATTAAATAAAATTAATTAAGAATTATATATATTTCATAATATTAAACTGTAAATGTATGGACCCAGTATGTCTGAAATAAATTTATTTTATTTTATTTATTTATTTATTATAACGCGTTATTGTGTAACGCTGGTTTTCTTTTTGCTCAATTTTTTCGGTCCCTTCATTCCAATCAATGAACTTCTCTCAGCTTTTTCTCTCATTTTAATTAACTTTCCTAACGGCTCCAGTAACGCGTAAATTGTCTATAAATTAAAATCTAATTATACCTGAGTAGCAACATACATAACTTCACGCCTGTCTTCCATGGGGGTAGGCAGAGACTATGGAACGCCAATTACTACTATTCCTACATACCTCTTTCGCTTCATCAACAGTCATCAATCTTCTCATGTATGCACGTCTGTTAAGGATACTTTTGATTTGACCCTTTAATATATCGCCAATCTGGTCACTATATGTCTGTCTAGTAATAACACTAATTTTATTTTATTTTTTTATTTTTTTTTATGGAATAGGAGGCAAACGAGCAGACGGATCACCTGATGGTAAGCGATAAGCGCCGCCCATGGACACCCGCAACACCACAAGAGTCACAGGTGCGTTGCCGGCCCTTTAAAAAGGAGTACGCTCTTCTCTTGAAGGTTTGAAGGTCGTATCGGTTCGGAAATACCGCCGACGACAGATCATTCCACAGTTTTGCTGTGCGAGGCAGGAAGCTACGTGAGAACCGCACAGTTGTGGCCTGCCAACCATCTATATGATGGGGATGCATATGCTGTCGTGAGGGTCGATGGCGAAAAGATGCGGCAGGTATCAGGTCAAACAATTCCTCAGAGCACTCCCCGTGGTATAAGCGGTAGAAAATGCACAATGAAGCTACATCTCTACGCCTTGCCAAAGTGTCGAGCCGGTTTGAAACACCCGGACATCCAACAATCCGAACGGCACACCGCTGAATGCGGTCCAGAGGAAGAAGCTGGTACTGGGGTGCCCCCGCCCAAAGATGAGAACAGTATTCCATGTGGGGCCGCACCTGTGCCATAAATAGAAGCAGGCGGTGGGTCAGGGTGAAATACTGCCTCGATCTATTGAGCACACCAAGCTTCCTCGAGGCTAATTTGGCCTTATCCTCTAAATGACCGCAAAACTGGACGTCGCTCGAAATGTTGACACCAAGTATTCCAATACCGGCTGAGGCAGTTAGGGGGGTGCTTTGAAACTGAGGAGAGACGACCAACGGCAGTTTCTTAGCGGTAAACACGCAGATTTGTGTCTTGGTGGGGTTAAATTGGACCAAATTAAGTCCACCCCAATCAGAGATTCTCCCTAAAGAGTTCTCGATTTCAGACACGAGTCTGTTTCGGCTCTCTATGACGTTTTCCCGAGAAATGTTAGCGCGGCCGGTGTAGTAGGCATCGCCTGTGCTGTCATCAGTATAACAATGAATGCCGCTGATTTGCAGCATGTCATTGATATGGAGGAGGAACAATGTAGGCGATAGCACGCAGTCTTGAGGGACACCTGCGTTTACAGACATCAAGTCAGAGCATTCACCGTCGACGACAACTTTAATGCTTCTGTCTACAAGGAAGTAGGAGACCCATTTGCATAATTTCTCGGGAAGTCCGTAGGAAGGAAGCTTCGAAAGAAGCGCTCTATGCCAAACCCGATCGAAGGCCTTCGCCACGTCTAAACTTACTGCCAACGCTTCCCCCTTAGACTCGATCGCCTGTGCCCACCGATGCGTTAGGTAAACAAGGAGATCACCAGCAGACCGACCTTTACGAAAACCGTATTGCTGGTCACTGAGCAGCTGATGATCCTCTAAGTAATGCAGGAGCTGGCAGTTAATAATGGACTCCATTCTTTTCGAGAAGAGGGAAGTTATGGCTATCGGTCTGTAGTTAGACGGGTTAGATCGATCACCTTTTTTAGTGATTGGGTGGACTAAAGCTGTCTTCCAGGACGTCGGAACTACGCCTGAGGAGTAAGAGAGCCGAAAAAGACGTGTTAGAACTGGGGCCAACTCGGGGGCGCACATCTTTAAAACAATGGGTGGGATCCCATCAGGCCCGCTCGACTTATGGACGTCAAGGGATAAAAGCGCCAAACGTACCGTGCGCTGGTGGAACCGCACATCCGGCATATACCTTCCGCACCAAGGCACAACAGGAGGCTCGCGCCCACCGTCATCCAGTGTCGAGTTGGACGCAAAGATTTTCGCCAAAAGTTGAGCCTTATCCCTTGCGTTATGAGCCAACGAATCCTCACCCATGTGCAGAGGTGGAAATGACGGCCTGCAGAAATTGCCCTCGATAGCTTTGGCGAGCGACCAGAATGAACGAGTTCCTGAAGGAAGGCGCTCCAGCCTCTCACCAATTCTACCGATGTGCTGCGACTTGGCACCTGCAATAGCTCTTTTGAAGGACTTGGAAGCAAAGTTATACTCCTTTTTTAGTGCACTGTTATTTACATCCCGTGCCACCGCCGCATCGACCCAGGCTTGGTAGGCCCCCTCCTTTCTGCGTGAGGCCTTTCTGGTAGAAGCATCCAACCAGGGCCGATATCTGCCACCGACGGGGACCAGAGAAGATGGGACGAAAAGCTCCATCCCCTGCAGCACCACATCAGCAACATAATTGGCAGCGGCGTTGGGATCATCCTGCAAGAAGCAAGCCCGCCTCCAAGGGTAGGATGCAAAAAAGGACCGCATCCCATCCCAAACCAAAAAAAAAAAAAAAAAACTGCCGATCTATAGTGCCCATACACGGCGACCGCGTACCTCTTGTAGTCGCGGTGTGCACGTCCAAGATACAGAGCTCCGGACAAGGCAATGATCCGATGAGCCAAGAGGGGCTTCGACGGATACGCTGTAGCCGTCCGGGTGAGAGGTCAGCAGAAGGTCCAACAGTGAAGACTTCTGGCCTTCCACATCCGGGATTCGCGTGGGCACGGTCACCAGTTGTGTTGGGCCAGAAGCAAGAGCCAAGTCGTGGACAGATCTCCCCGCGTGGTCAGTCTTACTGGAGCAGAGCCAGTCGGCGTGATGGGCGTTGAAGTCGCCAAGCAAGACCACTTCCGCTGAGGATATCTGCCCCTGCACAAGATCTACAGCCGTCTGGATGTGGTCCATGAGTCGATCAGTCTCGTTATCACCGCTATGGGACCTTACAACAAGCCATAATACTTTCATTTGAATTGTCACATTCTCGTTTGTGTATTCCATTATATACCTCTATTATGTATTTATAAAATTAATAACTACCTAGTACTTTAGTTTACGCATCACTGATTAAAGCTACATAATTTATTTTTCTCACCATAATTCATAACATCGATATTTAGATAATTTTCATTCACTAAGCATTGAATTTAAACGCAACTGAGCGAACAAAATGAAATATAAAATAAATCACAGATCTATAAAATAAAATGGAAACGACAAACAATTTCGAGAATTTTGATGCGTAAAATTAAACTTTAGACGATTTTTAGACTATCCTTGACGAGCAAGGTTAAAAGGCATGACAGAATTCTAATAATACAGCTTCCATCGATAGAGTTATTTGGTTAAATCGCTTCCAGTTATTACTGCTCCAAGATACGCTTTGCCAGCGATAAATCTCAGTCATAAAAATACGAAACGAACGCTAATTGTCTAGAAGTGGTGTCACAGGATAAAGATATACAGTAAGATAACGCTATCAAAATCATTGATGTTTTACAAACGCCTCAATTCACGATTTTATTTTATTTTCTTTTAAAATTGTATATTTATAATTATTAAAAAGTATTTCTTGACTACCTGTTATATTTTGCATGTGATATGTATGTCTGTGTGTGAGTCTCATATAAAAGAACAGCAAACAGGAAGATGAGATTGGGGCTGCTTATTTTGAAATAGCAAATTTCCCCTTTAGCAAGCGTTGGTTATTACTTATTTTTTCTTCGTGCCATTATTCATTGTACTGTTGTAAAATAATTTACATAACATAATATCACGCGTTTTATCCCCGAAGGGGTAGGCAGAGATGCACATTAGGCCACTGTACAATGTAACTGTACAATGTACTTTTCACTATTTATGTTATGAGTCGCATAGAGGTATAATAAGGGATGAGCCTATTGCCATATACCGGCACAGTACCGGACTCGGTGCTACTACTGATATTTTTTTTAAAAACCCAGTAATACTTTGCCCAACCCGGGATTTGAACCCGAGACCCCTTGCCCGGCAGTCGCTTTTGCGACCACTCGGCTAACGAGGCAGTCGCAAGCAGTAATTTACATTAAAATTTATGCATTTCATTTAATAGTTCTTTTGTAATAAAATCTATGGTTTCTTTATGCTTACTCTGTGACGTGACTGAATAGGGAGATGTCTTTCAGCACTACTAGAAAAGAACCTACTTTTTTATTCTTTTATCATATTACGCTAGTATTCTTTATACCACTTTTGTTTCTATGATGTTTATTTATTTATTTGGTAACAAAATGTGTTCATACATTTATTTCGTTGGTTTGTTAGGTACTAAGATATTTGGTAAATTGTCCGACCCTTACAAGAGTGCTAAATAATAATAATTTTTCTGACAAAAGTCTCTTTTCTTTGTGTCTTTATGAGATTAGATAAACAAGTTTTCTACTAGGTATTGACATTTAAAGAAAACTCCCTTAGAAATAAAACAATTAATTTAGAATCTTCTTTAAGTACGGTCACTGTTAGACCTGATTTATGTCTAAGTACGATAGCGTACAATATATTTTTTTATTTTTAATGCCCGTTTGGTGATTGTTTTCATTAGATACGTTTTTTATTTTCTTACAGAAGCAAATACTTTTAACGATATATTGATTTGAAATGTCGCGTGATGTCACTTCTAGGTACGTTTTATACATAGAAATGACGTTTTTACTCCCACTCCTAACCTAAACCTTGATACGTTTTATCTAAGTATTGTTTTCTTATACGACAATAAAAAAAAATATTTGTCTGATATTTTTTCATTACTCACCTGGCGAAGTAAATAGATTTTCAATTTTCATACCCTATCGTCATCCCTATTACAGAGTGTCAAAAAAAAGTGTTGAAATTTATCAAATAATAATGTAAATAATAAAAAATAATATGACCTGAACAAAAATATGAAGTCTAAAGTATTTATATGTTTACTAAAATGGTTGTAAGCCTAAATTAATATACTTATAAGTTGTCTTTGATAGGAAAGAACCTTAGAAGAATAAATGTCATGGTGGCTTTTCATGCACAAGGGTGCGGGTTATAACCCTACCGACGGCAAGTACTTACAAATGTGACTTTTTCCGAGTTGTATCTATATACTTTTTAAGGTTATTCAGACACCACTGATAATTTCTAATTATAAGTTTGAAATCACCAATTCGCATTTAACAAACGTGGTGATTAGTGCTCAAACCTTCTCCGTGTTAGAAGAGGCTTTGCTCAGCAGTAGGCATTATAGGCTTTGATGCGTGTGTGTAACAGGGAAAAAAATTGATACCTATAGTTTCTAATTACTTCAACGATTCTATTTAACCGAAGCTTAGTTTATTTTTAAGTCATTACTGCAGCGAAGCAAGGAATACATGATCTAGTTCTAGTTCCACGTAGTGTGCATTCAAATTGTAGATATTGCCAAACATTTTGTTTATCGGTAACAACTTTATCGAGGTCGCATGCGCTATTTGGGTTCAACTCTAGTATTCTAACTAGATCGCATTGTTTTGGGTTCAAATCGATGCTTTGTGGGTACTTTGTTACCTATACCACTGTAGTTATATAATTGGGTACTTTCCTTAATCAAAAATAAATTATTTCGACTGTTCAATTCAATAAAATATTAAAATATATTTTTCAGAAATAAATATGCTGTTTGACGCTAAAAAACGTGACGTCACTATAAACAATCTCGAATAAAATGCACAAAAAATCGCCGTTTCTGACAGTTCGAAAAAAAATAATCAATTTGACTAGTTGTCAAGTACCCAAATGCGTATAGCGGTTTGATTAACTTTTTGTAATATTCTAGATTTTTGGTTTGGTGACATCACTATGAATTGTATTATTGTTTCCATAACACTCGATAACCGGAAGGCTGCTCAATTTTAAGTTATACCATACCTACTTAAATATCGCGCCGAGATATTTAAGTAGGTATACAACTATTTTGATTTAATAGAATCTTCTAGCTTATCAGCATCAGTATCGTATATGAGTAGGTACACTGTAAGCTTTCTTTTACGGGCACACAAAAATTACTATCTTGAATAATAACATAATCCAGTTGGAATATGTGGGGCCTATGTACTCTCTTTTTATATATGTGTTGTCCTCTGTGTTGAATGTGTGTACATAAATAAATAAATAAATAAATAAATCATATTAACATTAGATTAAATGCCCAAAATTAGAGTGCATTACCGACATTAATTGTGGTAATGCCATGCTTCGGTACGAATGATACCACGGCCTAACAGAAAACCGATGTGAAACAATGCTTGTGTTGTGTTTCGTCGTGTAAGTGAGGTACCGGAGGCCCAATAGCCCTTCCTATTCTCTCCGATCCTCGAATCCCCAACAATCCTCAAACGGTATGTTAACGGTAATGCACTTATAACGCCACTGGTGTTTCGGGTGTCCATGGGTGGCGCCGATTGCTTATCATCAGGTGATACGTCTGCTCGTTTTATTTATTTATTTTACACTTTAATGCACACAAAATAAGGTACATAAGGCGGACTTAATGCCATATGGCATTTTCTCCCAGTCAACCTTTGGGTTAAATGTAAGCTCAGCGAAAATGGGCCTGTGTAATATCCAAAAAAAAAAAAACAAAATAAATAACTAATAGTAATAATAAATACTCGTTTTCCAGCTTATACCTTAAAAAAGAGACTACTTTAGTCTCGTATTCAGGAATAAATAGACTTAATGCATCCATTAGAGGTTTTTAAAGAATACCAAATAAATAAGAATAACAAGAAACCATTAAAGGAACAAAATTCATGTATAGGTATTATTATCATCAATATCTGTTTCTGGTATTATCAACACATTCTGAACCTCAATACTAACACAATACACGTTTGTAATTACGTCCTAGTAAAAATATGAACAAGGAAAAATATGAACTAAGCTAGATAACCTAAAAATTCGCCGAAGAAATAGGAAACTTCTGGATATTTGGGGGGAAATAATTTGCATTGCAGGGCGGGTAGTATTTCCACCAAAATCGTTGTTTGCAAACCGCACAGCACTACGGTGATGCAAACTTCCGATGAAACACTGATATTTGAGTTTCATTCGATGGTTCCCTATTTCTTTTTAGCCAGTTTCTTTAGGGTTCGGATTACTGACCATCATTGAGAATTTTGTACAAAGTAAGAGGTCTGATATAAAATTCAAATGCTGTTAAAAGCTAATAGAAGACTAATAAAGTTGATAATCATTTACTTTTTATTTACGTTACGGGTTACTCACGTGAATACACTCAGAAAAGGTCGCGGTGACGTCGTGCAGCTCACAGCTCACTCGTCGGCACGCTGCTCATGAGGAAGAACCCCTCGGTGGTTCGAAACTAGTAGAGCTTTTCTCAGTATAATCACGTGAGTAACCCGCGATTTTAGTTAATTTAGTATTCTCACGATAGTTAATACAAAAATTAGACACAAATTTAAAAAATCATCATTATAATATTGGCTACCGTTTTTGTATGTAAAAGGGATAACTGTACTCGTGTGCCGTGTGTACCGATTTCAATTATAAGTTCAGTATAATTATATTAGTTTATAAAAAAAAATTGATGCACTCAATATGATAAACATTTACATTTTATCAATATTCGCATAGGTGACACGCAAAGATAAACGTTAAATAAACCGTCAATGAATTTCATCAATGTCAATGTGATTGTGACCTCGAGATCCGATCAAGCATGATATTGATTGACTCAAAGAACTCAAAAGGACTCACCCGTATTTAAACAGACTGTCGTCTTTACAAAAAATATTTTGTTTTATTTAGAAAATCCTTTTATTCTTTAGGTATTTAAAATAATGCTAAAGGAGCAATATTGTAAGTCGTACCGAAATTAATTCAGCATTTTTGAATTCACAACACGCTTATTTGAATACAAAATCATTGATTCTGTTTTTCGAATTTAAGTAGGACCTGTTTTTATTATGTTTCGATACTTCAACCTTTATTTTTTACAAAAGGCGTATCGGCGCAAAATGTTTCGGAGTAACATCGAAACACAAATCGCCATTCAACATCCCTTCGGCGTTTTATCTATTCAAATATTTCTTTTACAAATACATAAGTACGAAAATATAGACGAACAAAATATAAAGCTGTCAAACCTCCGTCTAGAAAACTCAATAGATTCCAAAATAAAAATCATGAGAAAGTGAAATGGCGAGGATTTAGAGAAAAATAAACACGCTCTTTATATGTCAACTTCGATCGAAACTGCGTCTACCACACAAACGCGACCAGCTCTCGAAAGGCATAAATATACTAAAACACGAGAGCACCCTAAGATTCTAAAATTAACATCCCCTTAATTAAAACTACAATCACTGATACTAAAACAGAATCAACTTTGTTTCGCTGTTCCTAAAGTTCGTTTTTCTTTGTAGTTCCCCGTACGGTGTTAAAGGAGAGATACGAGAGTGCCCCTGAAGAGGATGAGGTTGCTCACGACGTGTCCGATCTTGAACACGATGAAGTCGGTAAGTGCTTTTTATTTTTTTAAATCTATTAAGCCGGCAGACGCTTGGTACTTGGCAGAAGGAACTGCTCAAAAAGCTATACTTAGACGAAGTTGTTAAGAGTCAATCAGTTCAAGTGACTACCAATTTTAAGCCACCAATTTCAGTTTGAGAATAAACAGGTGCTGTGTTAAAATATGTAACTTGAAGTTTTGAAGTGTCTTCAATAAAAACATAAGTAGCAAGGCTTTATGTCAGTACTTGGACACAACGCAACATGCTAGTCTTGCGTTTCGGTGATAATAAATTAAAGATGGACTTTGTCTGGGAGCCTTAGAAAATAAGCTATTACTCCGTAATAAAACGTAGACTCATTACTTTAGATGAAGCCAGGCTATAAAGTACCTCTAGAGTAAAAATAATGTTTCAAAAACATCATGTGCATAAAAGTTTGGTTTACCAAATACATTTTAATCAACAGATAAAACATTGTTTTGTTTAACCCGCAGGGGCTATCCGCAATCAGGAACACGATCTATCTAACTCTGGCTATCAAAATAATCACGCCACAACGATCTGTTGATGTGGAACACTTAAACAAATGACAGTCATCAGGGCTGGCCCTAACCATGGTTGAAAAACTACAAACTTTGGTGTTCCCATTGAACTAGAATGGGCCAAAATGTGTAAGGTTTATGGTCGACCCATAAAGGTGTTGTGCTATAAACTTTGTTCTGATAATTCACAATGTCTTTAATCTTATCCCGTTGTATAAATTTTCCCTGTCAAGTGCTTTCGTTGTTCGCTGGAAGTTTGAGCTACTAGAGGTGTTTTCGATAGGTACCCAGTTCTAAGTGCGTTGTTATCGGTTGAAAGTGTTTAAAACTTAGAAATCTGAAGTAAATTTTTGAACAGTACTTATTAAGTTCATATATTTAGGTTCTGTTGTTTAAGAAATATTGTGTTATATTGAATTTTGTAGTAAATTTTTCTTTTTTAAATGTTTTAGTCATTTGTTTGATAACTCTTTCAGTATTATCAGTGTTAGTGATGGTGTTATAATGCAGCATTTTAGGTCTGCTGATTATATTATTTACATTTAGTGCACGTAATAATACGTTACCGCATTCAGTTAAAGCATAAAATCATTTATGTGCTATTAGTCTGTAAGATCCGTATAACTTGAAACTTTATAGCTAATAAATTTAACGCTATTATTTAGATATAGCGCAGCGGAGTTTACTACATAGGCTTCAACAATGGATTTATTATCATAGCTAAATTAAATCCATGAAATCAAAGTCTCTACTATATCAACAAGAAGAGGGAAGGGAGGAAGGGAGTTTATAAATTGAATGATTGTCTTGAATGGTGATTTGAAGTAATGTAGGTATGGAGAAAATTCTTTTAAATGACATCGCATAATACTGTACTATTTGTACTAAGGTCATCTTACCTTATCAGATCAGATTATATGATAAGATGAGCTTAGTATAAGTAACATTATCATGCTAAACTTGATACTACAAAAACAAATATTAAATTAGAATAAGATCGTAAGGCGCAGTTAGAAACACTTAATGAACTCTTAGACCAAAAAATACAAAAAATCTTATGTAAAATGCTTCGGCCACAACAAAAGTTTTATACTTAGACATAGACAGGCCAGACAGAAACTTAAAATTAAGTTTAAGTACTGTTTCAACATCCAAGCACTAATAAAGTTTAATTGACATTAAACTGTCAAACACCAAGCGGTCACCGGTAACCGCAACCTATTGTTCTATAATTGTGTCTATAATGAAGGTGCTCGACGAGTTAAACTGTCAAATACCAAGCGGTCACCGGTGACCGCAACCTATTGTTCTATAATTGTGTCTGCAAAACCGGTACTCGACGAGTTAAGAGACATTAACCCCGAAACCTCAAAGAGAACTTGTATTAAAGTTCATTTACTTAGTTTTTCTCTCTGGCTCCCTCTATTCAAATTAAATCTATCAACTACCGGCAGAATATGAGGTAAGCATGAGATTACAATCAAAATCATCCCCGCTAAGTGTATTATCTAACATTTAAAGTGTATGAGATGAGACACAAACGAAGAAATTTGCTTAATCCGTTCTTAATTTGGACTCCAGCAATCTACGAGGATTTGTTTGGCTTCGCGTCAGGGCGCTTCTTTGCTTTGTCAGTGTGAAAACGGATTATAGGATAAAAGGTTTTCTTGAGATGGGGCGCTCGTGACGACTCATATTCTAACTCTATTAGTAATTTTGTTAGTACGGGTTTGTAAAAATGGAGCATGATATTTGGGATGATTGGTTTCCTTTTTACTCTGATTTATTATTGCTTTTTGTATTTGTGTTGCAAATAATATTTATTTTGCTATAGAAGAGTAATGTTGTTTGCTGTTCCATTCTGTACTTGCTTGTTAGCAATGTGGGAATTACGCCAACTTAAGTTTGTATCTCCTCATTATCTTCAGCTCGCATTAAAAATTCACCCCTGGTTTCAAATTAAACTACAATTATGATGATGTCCATCCCTAGTCATATTTATTCTTCCACCAACCCTATATACTCGCTAAGATGCCCAGCGGCGACGACTTAAAACTTCTCTGCATTTTCCTTAAAGATCAAAATGGAAATTTTAATATTGTCGGTAAAATTACCGGTATCTCTTCAAGGTGCGGCGTTTCGAGTTTAACTTAGTGCGGAAGGCAATTGCTTTCCTTCTTCCATTGAAATGTTCAACTTGCTGTCTCGAATCGACGTTTATTAAGTTTGGTCTGACAAGAAAAGTTGTGCAAGTAGCTGAAGCAATCGTATTATGTCTACAACTTCATATTTTATGTTATCAACCTCTTATCTAAAGTTGTAAAGCATTGTTCGAGTGATGTTGCTGAATTTTTGGTCTGGTATTGATAAAAGCTGTTTCGATTATTTTTGTGTCTACTGTTTTCATCACATTGTCATGTTTACATCATGTTGTCACACCTATCATAGTTTCTTATCATAAGTTTGACATCGCTAATGCGCAATAATCAAGCGTGGTGATTAATGCTCAAACCTTCTCCGTGTGAGAAGAGACTTTGTGCAGCAGCTTTGCTTATAGGCTGTTGATGATGCTGTTTTCGTCGTTTTCTTTTTAAAATAGTATGCTGCTAGCATATTGTCCTTGTGTGTGATTAATTTTATCATCGCATTACAAAACATGGTTTACGCAGAGCCACCCAAACTCCAAAGTCTATTCAAATTTATGTTGTGGGTGCGACGTTTTTTTTAAGTCTGGCTATCTGACGTTCGATCGTGATTTTGACGACGTTTATGAATCTACTAGTCCTATGAAGGACGTGTGTAGGCTGATAGTTAAGAACTTTGTAAGTATATGGCTTGATATTCAGTAAACGATGGTTAGAATAAAATCCTGCAAAAATACATAACTTTGCAATAACCAATACTCCAAGAGAATTCGTCAGTATCATAAACTTGATTTCTTTCTAATATTCACAAAGGTGTATTGTTTTGCATCCAACTGACCTATTGTCTATTCATTTCTGCATTTTCATCGAATGGACTGTATCCCCATATTTCTTTCGTATCAATCCCGCTCACTGTTTCTCGATATCTCAATTTATTTTTCGCTTCTTTGAAGGACCCGAATTGATGATAAAAAACCTTTTGAGGATAGTTCGTCTTTTATATTTGTGAAGTGGAATATAATATTGGTTTTGCCCAACAAAGGTTCTTTCCAAAATTCTATTCTGATGTCATGTTTTGGATCGTACTTTTCAGATTTATTAAGAATCGAAATTTTATTTTACATCATTGAATTGTTGAAGATTTGAAGAGGGTCTGAAAATCGGATTTACTTTTAATGTAAAACATGAAAACGTAAATTAATTTTCTATTAGGTTAGGTCACACATAGTCGTCAGGGTTATTACAAGTATATACATTAAAAAAAATAAAAAGGTAATCCCTAAGCTGATAATTAAATAGCCACAATAAAGTTTTAATGCACGTTTCAGTTTACTTTTCAATCCAACACACTTCTTTATAAATCCAAAGATACACTAAGGGAAAAATCTCAAGGCGTGTATCGTCGACGTGACAACGTGCAACTTATGTCCACAGTGACGTGTTGTTGCCAGACATGTCGACCATAATCCGACGACGTCGCGCTACTTCTCCCAACATCGCTGGCGCCACGTGTCACAAGATATTTTGTCCTCTAGTGTATCTATGCCTTAAAGGAACATTGGCATCAACATAAATAGCACTAAAGAGACTGCAGACACTTATCACAATCCCTTTACAGATGAGACCAATGACCGCTGGTGGGGTGAGTCAGCAGTGCCACCAGCTCCAGCAGTAGCTGCAGTTCCTCCTCAACGGCCTACAGCCTCCACTACCCTTAACATCACTAGCATCAGTAGAGATGAACCCTCAGCGTCACCACCACGACATCATCTGGCTAATGATGGTAAGGCAGACGATTACTTATTTTTTATTATCAATTCTTATCAAAACCTTTTTAAGTGGCAAACTTGGGTTGTTCATCGTTGATACTGTCTTAATGATTAAGAGAATATTTATATTATTATAACATTTTTTTTATTTTTTAATTCACACATAAATAAGGCTACAGCTCTGTGGTACCACACCGCAGACTATAAATGTGGTAGCACAGACTGATATTCAATATTACCAATTTATGAGACCGATATTTTGAATATCAAACTGTTTGAGACATATGTACAAAGTGTTAACAGTTAAATAAGTAATTTTGATTCGCTTCATCACAAACAAAATCGTGATTTGAAACTTACGTCGCAATATTGGCAATATTATCATAACAATATCACTATAGCCTTCATTTTCATAAAGGTAGCAGACTTCAACTACATACTAGTCTATCTAGTTTCAATACACTAAGCATCCTTTCATTAAATAATTTATGGCCGTCCTAACATAGTGAATTATTTCAAGGAGCTCTATTGAATGCCGTAGTTTACTCGCCCAAGTTTACATACAGGATTCGGCAATATGCATAATTACCTGCCTTGTCTAAACAAAGATAAGTGTTGAGCCGATATAGCGTTGTTTAGAAAATATATACCTGCTTAGAATCAACACAAATCGGTCCTCATAATCCTTTTCAAATACCAATTTATTATGTCATATTGTTTATGTTGAATCCCTGCTGTGAGCTATTTTTGCGATTAATCCTTAGTTCATTATAGGCAAAGCAATTTAGCTTGATTATGATTAATAAATTGAAATAACTCGTTATTCAGTATTAGTAATGCGCAAATCAATTATCATAATGCTTCTTTTGTTGTCTTAGTGACCTTTTGTATAAGTAAGCAAATGGCATTTGTAAGCCAGTAATTTATTTGGCTAAAATGATCTACCATTTACTTTAGCGGTGATGACACTATTAATCTCTAGCTGTGTTTGGGTCTTTTCTGACTTATGGACACAATTTTCACTTTAGAATACTGAATAGTGGTGAGGATCTTTGAGAACAAAAAGATTTGAATAAGAATGTTGATCCAAGAGTAGAAATGGTTTGACAGCAAACTAATGCATGGCCACATATTGTCGATGTGTGAATGGAACTTGATAAATAGTATAGAATATTTTATACTACTGCACACTAACGGAATTAATACTTTTTCTTCTTTCACAGATCAATTTGACATCATTTACGTATACATCATAGCTGGAGTCGCTGTTAGTCTTCTACTTTGTATCATCTTGGGCGTCATTCGCTGCGTCATGACCAAACAAACCTCTGAACAACCAAAGGGCCCAGACGTCTCAGCCACAACAGAAATCCCTAACGGATTCAATGACAGCATATCGGAAGTCGATAACGATATCAACATAACCAGTCTATCTGGACCCGTCGACACAGTTGATTCGGGTATCAAGCAAGATATTCAGTACTCCAACGTGGCTCTTAGTCCCAAAATCAATAAGTATGTTGGCCGACCAGTGCCCAATACGTATCCTCATGTGAGCACTAATATGTATGGACAGGTGGCCGAATTCCCTATAGAAATGCCTCTTCGAACTATGCCGCATGGCACGTTAGGGCGCGGAGTTGCGGTCAAAACTCTGCCAAGAGTTCAAATACAATCTGAAACGGACCCTAACACAAGGAGTTTATATCGATATTCTAACGCCCAATACTACTTCGGGTGACAACAAAACAAAAGCCAGTGTTCGGACGTATCCAGAACTTACTGTTTCTAGTTGAATCGTGTAGTGGAGTGTATATATGTAGTTCACGGACTAACTAGTGAAGTTTGTAATGTTCTACTTTTAAATACGGAAACTGTGATATTAATTGAAAACTTTCCTATTGTACTGCGAACAGTTTTCCAACTGTAGACACAGGAAGACAGTGTGGTTGTTCCTTCGTTGTGTATTGAGAGATGGATCGTTGTTAGCGCGACTTTGTTACACCGTATTGACCTTTGATAACAGAACTAAGTATTGTTTTGCATGTCGAACAAATCTGTGTGTACATTTAGGTATTCACATTGTTCCTTGGGGAGTTGGACGTAGTTAGGGGCTGATGTATTATTAATCTGTATGTTCAATTTCCTGTATAGTCGGATTGTGTGGAGAGCCTAGCTAGTGTGTGGGTACTTTGGTTTCATGCCAGCTCCTGTCAGGATCGTGCTAAAAGCCAAAAAATCTTTATTTATTGTTTAACATGTTGTATACGTATGTTTTTGCGGACATTTCGCTTTGTTTATAGCTTACTAATTTTCTTTCCACGCCTGCAGGCGTTGGTGGTTCGCGAATTATTTAAATTTATTTGTAATTCAAAGAATGAGTTGGATTGTATTCAGTTCATGTTATGATTGTTTCTGAAACTTTCGATATAAGTAACTTCAAGACTAATAAAAATTGTTTGGATATTGTAAGGAACCCATCTGTTATTGAACAGGCTAAACTGTGTCAGATATTTATTATCTTAATAAATGATAGAATATATTTGTTTAAATGTTTAATTATTTATGTAATATTGTCGTATAAATTTCAAATTATAGGCGACAGTTTCACAAACATGATGCTAATTAAATTTTCGTTCCGACAAAACTGTATGTGATTCGTGTTATTGGCAAATTGCTTTTTGTGTCTACTAGTTACGAAACATATTAAGAGTTGAAAACGTTGTGAAAATGATTTATAATTGGTTGGTAATTAGTGTTATAGTTTGTATTTGATTTTATAATAATGTTCGACTGTGTTAATTAGGCTAATTAATGACTATTCGCTGTATGAGCTGCTAATAAAGATGACAGGATTTATTGTAGAGGTACAACTTGTAACTACGAAATTATCAAATCGGAAGTGAAAATGGTTTGTAAAACGTCGACTATAAATGTCAAAAACGGAATCAAATCCCGTAATTGGATGCCAATTAATTTGTCGATGTCTTATCTTGATTAGGTATATTATAGTTTACATGGCATTTATATGGCGTCAAAGGCTTAACCATCTATTTCTGTATCGGAAGTAATAGGGAATTAATTAACTTAGTAGGAAAATCATAAAAGATACACCTAAAACGTGTCTACACACTACATTGATACCATATTAACCAAAAATGACTATCGTGACACAACTAATTAGGTATATATAGACTCACGACACAAACGACATTACTGAAATCACACACATACTTGAAACTGAGTGGTGCAAATACACGGATGCAATAAGGCCCGTTAATTGCTTGATGGATGCGGCACTATTAGTTCCCGTTTGACAACGAGCAGTGAATGTGAACTAACTCGTAAAGCGAAGAGGGGAATTTGTGATAATACACGCATTTGCCCAGTTCAACGAACTCTTTACTGTGTTGATTGACATTGAATTATAAACTGTATTTAATAGAACAAAGGAGCTTTATTCATTGATTTTATTTTGTATGAAAACATTTTTTAGCTATGAGTTCAAGGACTCTGAGTCTAAGTTATTTGGGACCTTATAGATGGAAGTTACATTCGAATAATGTCTACAGAGTTGATTTACAGACAAACTTAGCTTAACTTATCTTTATTGTCTACTTAAAACACACACAATCATCACAATCACTAACAAAGACGGTATGAATGTGATATCATCACAAATATCAAAGATTTTAGTAAAATAATCCGAATACTGCAGTGTACTGAACCGAGTATTTTAGTACAACTATTTCAGTAAATGCCTGTAACTATGCGTCATAGGAAACTACTGAACAGTCTAGAGATATCATATACAATGTCTGTCTAAGTACAAGTGGCACGCCTCGGTACCGTACAAAGCGCTAACATAATATGATTTGTGTAACTGTGTATCTGCAAACAATTATGGACAGACAACATGTGGAATAATATCATATTAATATCTGTTTGTATTTCGGTTACATTGAGACTACCAGACCAGTTAACATTACCTATTTAGCTTTAGTTCTGTGTGGTAATATTTTCTCGCATTTTGGCAAGTTTTTGAGGTCGATTGCGGTGTTAAGATTGCGCATCGTTGTCGTTTTATTGATACTATCGTGGTTTCCAGTTTCCGAAGTAGTTTTGGTACCAGTCTATAGCTATCTTAAAACTTATAACAGGCGCTTTCATTGCCGATATTTTAATCAGTTGTAAAATCTGTGATTTTTGGCACTCATAAATACAATTACTAAAACACCAATCACACGTCATAAAGTGATTTCGTTTCCAAGTACACTAAAGAGATCTTTAAGCTATATCATATCCGAGCACAATAAATGGGAATCCAATTATAAACTAGAATATTACAGATAAGTTGGGGACAGCTAGTTGTCACGTCACAAATTAGGTGACACTGGGATTCTCGTAGCGTGCAAGACTTGGACGTGTTCGCCGACCAATTAATGTTCTCCGTGACTCTAACGATGCCGATGTACCGAATAACTGGATTATTTCTAAGCGGAGATTTGCCACCGTACCAATTGTAGGGTTCCAGGAAATTGCTTTAGCTCCTAGCCAGGTACTTTAGCTTCAAATAGAATTTCTATCGAGGATTTTAAAATATTTTACTTTATTTTTTGCTTTGTTGATTTTGTGTCTGCTCTTTTCTATAGCCTTTTACTGGACGCTCCAAGTTGGCTCTTTATGCAGTAATTAATGGATTGCCAATTTATCCAACGAATCCAAAGAAATATTAGCGTACTCTAAACCAAAAATAACTGCGTTATTGACTGCTCTCTATACTTCTTTGAACGGAAACTAAGGATGCCAAACCCATCCCGGTACAAGATAATATACAAAACAGTGTTATAAAATTCACAAAGCTAATAGGAAAATCCTGTACACACATCTAAACATCATAGTACCTACACAGATATATCATCAACAATATAGAGGTAATATAAAAGGTAAAGACTCGCCACACAAAACGGCCGGTAGCGATACGTTCCGGCATGAAACGTAACTATGAAATAGTGCAACAGATTAGAACGCTCAGATTGTAAATCCTATTTTCACTCCATTGCCGCTCACGACCCAGACATCGCAGTCGCCGGCAGTCTGTCTGACGTGCCTTTTATATGGGTACTTCTATTTTCAAATAAAATTGAATTTGTTAACATAATTTTTGTTCAAAGAAAATTTTAAATGTTAGCTTTGACTTTGAATAAACGCTTCGAATGTGATTGTAAAGTCCATCTGATTTTCATAAAAATATTTTAGTACAAAATTCATAGCAGGATAATTGAGAAAAAAAGAAATCAAATGATACATAAAAGTATTCAAATCGTGTTCTTTGACTTCAAAAGTTCGCATGTCATTTGTTTATTCATAACTTTTACTTATTAATCATAATTGTACTTAGAGCAAACTTGTAAATAATCATAAAAATACATTATATATTGTATCTTAAAACCATTACCTAAATAACACAGTCGAATGACAAAGAAATAACATTTTCAAAATGACTGAATGTAAAGCCTATCCAAATCACATTAGTTAATATTTTTAATTGTAAAACTAATAAATATCTGTGTACAGATAACTTTTTATGTCGTACATCGATTTAATATTAAAGTAATGCACATTATTGTATTGTTTTATTTATTCACCCTTGTTATTGAAAAAGGTGGAGAAGAGAAAAGAGTATGATAACTAGAGTAGAAAGCTGGAGAACTAGGGTATGAAGAGAAGTATGAGTAGATTAAGTATGAGAACTGGGAACTTACACTTGACAAGCGGGATGTTCTTGGAAGTAGAGGAAGTTCATAGTTTAGCAATAGGCTGGTACGGGCTACTGACGGTGAGATGAATTTCAAATACCTATCTACATATCACGTTTAATATATAATAATAGAAATGAAGAGACCTTGACAGATTATTAGGTAATTTTATACTGTATAACATGGCAAATATGGCAATAGGCTCACCCCCTACTATACGGGAGTAATAAAATGAATTGTGAAAAGTGGGTGTTACATTGTCCAGTGGCATTAAGTGCCGTAATACGCACCTCCGCTTACCCAATCGGGAATAAAAGGGCGTGATGTTATATGTATGTGTATATTATATACTGAGTAACATAAAATAGACTGCCTCTTTGGCCGAGTGGTCGTTAGTGCGACTACCGGGCAAGGGGTCTTGGGTTCGATTCCCGGGTCGGGCAAAGTATTACTGGGTTTTTAAATATTCAATAGGCTGACCCCCTATTACATGGGACTCATAACATAAATAGTGAAAAGTGGGTGTTACATTATGCAGTGGCATAATGTGCACCTCTGCCTACCCCTTCGGCGATAAAAGGCGTGATGTTATGTTAACATAAAGTTTAACATCAGAGTCCAAAATCAGCAAGGGCAACAAACAAGAAACGACAACACAGCAATTTCTCGATATCAAAGCACATTCCCAAACAAGCTCATTCAAAAACAACTCCTGTCACGACTGCGTATAAGCAGAAAATTGCTTAAACGAAGCAATACACAAATACAAGCAATTTTGACGTTGAGCTATAAATAACAAATGCACTTGTCGCTACAGTAGCATGTATTGCACAAAAGTATTTGTATGTGAGTTACGTAAAGATCAAATTGCATTGACATTGGGTAGAATAACAAAACAGAGTTTCAATGCCAAAGAAATGTTCTAGAAGAAACTTCTAGCGAAACTTTGTAAGTATCAATGTTCATCGGTAACTTGGTGTTAGGTATGAGGTAAAATGGATTCATCGTTGAGTAATCGCGTTGGTTACGAGTGATATTATCAGCTATGAGTCTGAATTGTCAGTCTTCAAACATAAACTGCTAGTACTGTTTGTAGTTATGTCATACTGGTAATATAATAAAGTTCCCGGTTTCTGGTATCTAGTATATATGTATATAACTTATGTAGATAAATCATGCACCCGTTGAAGTTTTTTTAAATAGGACTTCCTCCTGCGTCGTGGGTGCGTTTAAAAATAAACAAGTTCACAAACTCACGATACCCAGACCCTAAACAACAACGTATGGATCACACACAGAGTTGTTCCGTGCGGGAATCGAACCCGCAACAACTTGCGCTGCAGTTACTCAACCTCCGCGCTACCCATGCAGTCCAAATTTTGAGTGCTCACAAACCAATTTTTTGAAGAAGGTAAGATAACCAATACTAAGAAATAAAGAAGATCAACCCAAAAATAAGCTGAAAACTATAAAAAAAGATTTTAAGTAAACTGTAAAATTTTCTTTTGATACCGTTTACTTATTTATTGGAGCTTCTGCACTTGCTTACACTGCACCACAAAGCAGATACAGTGTTCGACAACGAGGTCGATAAACGAGTTATGACCCATAACTTAGTCTCAGAACACTGCAGTATTGGAGACGTTTTGAGTATTACAAAAGATTTTAAAGCAGAAGACATACTTATGTTAGATCTTAAAACTTTAGGAGATGTTGTAAAACGAAGTAGTAGTGGATATCGGAATTCAGCGATTAATAAGGGAATTTGTGTTGTTATTTCAATTTATTATTTTTGCAAGTTTGTTAGTGAAATTCTATCTTACTATAGTTGGTGTGCTACTATAATTAACAAAAATTAAGCATGTATATTACTGAAACCCAGAATACCTAACATAATAATACCAATAATAATTTATTTATTTTTAATTTTGCCCTACACAAGGATTTACTCCTGAGTCGTGGATGCGTTTACAAACGTACAAGTTCACACACACATGGCACCCAGCCCCGGAACAACAATCTGTGGATCACACAAAGAGTCGTTCCGTGCGGGAATCGAAACCGCGACATGTTGCGCGACAGCCAGTTGCTCAACCGCCAACCGTGCAGTCAAAATACTCTACCGATACAAATTATTTAAGACAAATAAGAGACTGGAGTCTGTCAAAGGTAGAATCTGTGTTACACATCATCAAGGTTATGAATCTCACAAATACATAGTTTCTCCGTGCAGTGTGAAATTCATTAAGACTATGTATGTTACCTACAACTGGCTCTGACGACGCACTATAATTGGTATAAACAATTATACTAACGAGATTAAAAATATACACTGAATGTGGTGGTAAGTTTATACTAAATTCGTAGCATAGACAGATCACTTAGTGCTAAATCCAAAACAGTTTGAAGCTACTTCAAAATTTGCACTGAGTAGTCATTATCATAATTAGCGTATCACTGGTTGCAGCTTTCAAACTGGTTAGATATTTGGAAATCACACAACAAGCAGTTGACCGGTTCGAACACAAAGCACAGATATTAGGAAAGTCATTCTGTTAACGAACCCAGTTTCCAACAATGATCATCGTCGGAATTGATTGTACTGAAATCTAGTTAAGACCGACCGATTTGTCATACTCGCATAATGTATCAAGGGTTTTATATTCTCTAAATCTTGGTAGATATAGATATACTTTGGTTAAAATATCCATGACAAGTTCGCCACCATTTTTGCTAAATACACTTTCAATTTTATGGGTCGAGAATGGCATAAGTCATTGCCATTCCTAACTCAAAAAATTGGTCAAGTCCACTATAAATGGCTATCCCCTGTAAGTACAAAGCTTGCTCCATCCCTATAAATCACTTGGCCACAGCTATCTTAATTTATAGCTGCATTTTGCAAGCGTAAAATTAAAATTAAGCAAACATTTGTTCTCGACTTTTGGCTAAGTATCTTTATTTGTGATTTATTTAGTAGCTATATGGTAGTGCTTGTACGGGTTGAGTTAATGGATGTTTTGTAAAGGTTTAGGTGTTTGTGTGATTTATTTCAAGCAAAATAACGTATAACTGTATTATCTTTATTAGCAGTTTCTTTTTATCCCCTACAGATTATAATTGTAATATGCATTAAATTGGTTTCTTCGTGTTTGTATTAAAACGTTCTAGAGACTTACTAATGTATTATGTTTTCGGCTTACTCATGTAACTGTTTGACGAGGAACGCGACTAGTTTCAAGTCATGCTAGAGGCTCATATACGCGGCGACTGTCGCGCTGCTACTCTGTCAGTAGCAGCGCGCAGTAGGTAGTCACGAGTCGCGGAATGCTGCTCATGAATATCAGCCTCTAGTATGGCTTGAAACTAGTCGAGTTCCTCGTCAAATAGTTACGTAAGTAAGCCGAAAACATAATAATTAATTGGTTTCTTCGTGGTTTACCTTATTCTATCGGTAAAGGGAATTAGAATTTCAGATTTCTGTTGTTATGTCGTTGTCGGAGAGTATGATTCCGTAGTAATTTGCTCAGTTCTGAGAATCAATCTGACCTTGGTAACTACATCAATCA
This sequence comes from Spodoptera picta, assembly GCA_038387885.1. Taxonomy (NCBI): domain Eukaryota; kingdom Metazoa; phylum Arthropoda; class Insecta; order Lepidoptera; family Noctuidae; genus Spodoptera; species Spodoptera picta. The sequence goes on along the minus strand of JAZHFQ010000493.1, from coordinate 322,328 downwards.
CAACCTGTGATTAGTGAAGACTAGGAGAAACTAGTAAGATGCTAATAAATTGATGATTATCTTCTTATTTAAAAGTAAAAGATTAATTTACGACACGTTAAATAATAGTACCAATTACAAAACGTGAATTGGTTCACAATAGGGTTTAGTGTTATTTCACAAAAACCAGTTGCTACGCGCTTTTAATTCAAATGCCTTGATGCGAGAGGGTGTTCAAGAAAGTTTTGAAACAATTCATAAACTTGTTCTTTTCTTATAATATATTCATCGGCTGAGTTCGAAGATAATGCGCTCTTGAAAAAATTTCGCTCAACCCCTAATGTTTTGTTTTATTCATTATACGCCTTGGTCTTATGTTTTGTTCTTGCTCACGTAATTTGAATGCAATGTAGTCTTAAGTAGGTTAAAAGAAATAATCCTTTCAACTTGTTAACCCACTTTTTTGTACAAATAATACTTTTCATAAAATATTTTTCGGACTTCAATCAGTTTTGTTTAATGAAATTCCTGTATTATTGGAACGGCTGATTTGTTTAGAAATTCGTTACTTACTAGGTATCTACATTTTAGGTACTTAGTTTCTCTGTAGAATCAGGGTTCAAAATATGTAGTCCCGAAACACGGAAAATGGTGTCTTGCAAGATTTTTGACTACAATTTCGTCTATGAAAGACATAAAACTACATAAAAGACGAAAGTTATTCTGATGGATAAAAATTCAAAATTTGACACAGTTCCACTTCATAAATAAGAGATCACCTAACATGCATGTATAATTCAATCACGATCTGTCCCAAAAACCTATAAATAAAACAGACTATTCCATCTAAATCTGTGAAAATCTATTTTAGTCAATTCAAAACATGAAAAGCTTCTCAATTTCTGACTGTCAAGTTTTATGAATCAAATATTTTGTGAAGCTCCACGTGTAGTGGACCACGCTACCTACTTGATGACGCAGTAACCTGTGTCTTACGTAATCATGTTTATTGCCTACATCCTGTAAGTTTCAGGCCGAGGCGGATGTCTCGTGTCTCATGTAGACAGAGCTGTAATGAAATTTGTGGAAACCTTTACTATACATTAGGTTAAGTATAAGATGTATTTTATAGGAATATGTTTGAGAGAAATAAAGACGTAATTCAATTAATAAAAAATTGCGGTTAACTCGCGTGAATATACTGAGAAAGCCCTAGTAGCCCGCCCGCACGAATGAGTAACCTGCGATTTTTAGTTTATTTAGTGTGTCTCACGAGAGTTATTATAAAACGTAATTAAATTTTCTGAAACAACAAAACTCTTTTATTGGCAATATCAATAGGTAAGTTAAGTTTTAGTACAATTAATATAGTACACGGAAGGGCTTACAATGAGAAACAACTTGCACCTACCATTTATTCTTCTCTGCATCACCCAAAGGTCTGCCATTTGTACATTTTGTGCATGAAGCATATTAAATAAAATAAATTAAAAAACAACATTTAAAGGCTTTACTTCGTGTAGTTAATGTAATACTTCTATTTAGGTTATTCAGGACAAATATTAAGTATTTTTCTAAGGACGACATAACGTAACTAACTTCTTCTAAAATTGATAGTCGGTGTCACCCACAACACACTAGCATCTGAATAGTTGTATACAGTATATACCAACTACTTAAAAGATAGGATAGAACCACGATAGAACTAATAGAACAAGCAATTAAGTATTGCATACACATTAAATTTACGTGTATTTATAAGAGTTATTGTAAAGAAGAAAATCATTTAAAAAATTACACTCAGCTTGATAGTTATTATAATTACTATCTTTCGACCAAAGAGAAGATTTTTTTTTATTTTTAAATACCGTTTAAATTAAACAACATAAATGTAAAATTACAGAATAAAACCAGAAAGAAATTAAACGACTCCCATGTTTCGTTAAAATGACACAAAAAGTAGAATTACCGTTTTAAATTACTACTCTGCGTTGGTACTAAAATGTTTAAATAAAATATGCCTAGTTTAATATTAAAATCCGTACCTACTACAAAATAAGCAAAGCATCTGGCCGGTAACATGAAAGTAATGCAAACACGTGGGAATAGACATTAATTATGGAAAGAGCTCGGGCGCTGGAAAACACCCGCTTAAAATATACTCCCAGAGTGTGTACCTAGATATTTTTTCTGAACATAATTTAAATGCAGTCCCAAAAACATAATTTGTTTTGGAGATACATATTTTAAACGTTTATCCCCGTTTTTTGAGAGCAAATAGTAATAGTCGTGGTGGCCCGGAGGTTTAATACGCCTGCTTCTCATGCATGAGGGTACGGGTTCGAAACCTACCAACAGCAAGTACCAATGTTATTTTCTCCGAGTTATATGTACTTTCTAAGATTATTTAGATACCACTGACAAACGGTGAAGGAAAGGATCGTGAGGAAACCTGGGCTTATAATTTCTATTATTCTAAGTTTGATATCACCAACCCGCAATGAGCAAGCGTGGTGACTGGTGAGTAATGCTCAAATCTTCTCCGTGTGAGAAGAGGCCCCTTAGTCAGCAGTGGCCACGTATAGGCGGTTGATGTTGTATCTCCTTAGCAAATTTATAAAACTCGGCACGAATGGGCCAGCTTCGGCACGAAGGGGCCGGCTCGACCGGAGTGATACCACGACCTCACAGAAAACCGGCGTGAAGCAACGCTAGCGTTGTGTTTCGTCGTGTGAGTGAGGTCACCGGAGGCCCAATTACCCTCCCCTTTCCCAATCTCCCCAATTCCTGGATCCCCAATGTTCCTCAAACTCCCTGATTCCCCAAAAGGCCCGTAACGAACTTGTAACGCCTCTGGTGTTCCAGGTGTCCATGGGCGACGCCGATTGCTTACCATCAGGTGATCCGTCTGCTAGTTTACCGGCTCATGCCATAAAAAAAAACTAACCCATTAGAGCTCATTTAGTAAAATTAGCAAAAATACTATTTAAATAGGTACAACTGAAATTATGAAATAGGTTGTAATTTATTAGATTTTGCTTTATTTTACTTGCATATATCAGGGCTACGGGATTCCTCTGAAAAGCATACAGACTGTGATATCTTTACTCAAACTAAATGGGACTCCAACAAGTTTCATTCATTCCTTTTAGCTGTATGAAACAGTGCTCAAGGCCAGTCCTTGGTCAGTGCAGGACTATTTTGGGGATGTGTAAACAAAGGACAAGGCTGTGTTATTTGAACAACTAGACCGTAGTGTTGTGGCTATGGTTCACTCACTTTTCCACTAGTTCAGCAGGCAAATCCTGGGTGCAGTGCAGTCGATGTTAGAATATTCAGTAATAACTGAATCGATTTTAGAATATTCAGTTATTAATATTAGTTAGACTGACTATATATAACATCACGTCTTTTACCCCCGAAGGAGTAGGCAGAGGTGCACATTACAGGTCCTAATGCCACTATAGGTACAATGTAGCCACTTTTCACTATTTAGGTTATGACTCCCATGTAATAGATGAACCCATTACCATAATATACCGAGTACATCTGCAGACTCCGTGCCACCACTGAAAATAAAAAAAAAATCACTAATACTTAGCCCGATCCGGGAATCGATCCCGAGGCCGCTTGCCCGGAAGCCGCTATTGCCACCATGCAGTCAACGAGGCAGTCAAATCAACTATCTTTCGCCCTTTCAGTATAAGTTGTATATTACTTAATTTAAAGTTGTACTAAAAATATCCCGATGACTTTTTTTGAATTTGTATAGTGATAGAAAGATTTTAGAGAGAGCCTCAAAATTGAATGGTGTTTGAGTATTGCAACATTAAACATCGTCGTGGTGGCCCGTAAGTTTAAGAGCGTATCTCACGCATGAGGGTGCGGCTTCAAAACTTAACCACAGCACGCCAATGTGATTTTTTCCGAGTTACGTGTACTTTCTAAGATTATCTAGACATCACTTACAAACGGTAAAGAAAAACATCGCGAGGAACCCAGGGCTTATAATTTCGTATTATAAGTTTCTTATCGCCAACTCGCGTTGAGCAAGTGTGGTGATTAATACTCAAACCTTTTCCGTGTGAGAAGAGGCTTTGCTCAGCAGTGGGAATTTAAAGGCTGTTGATAACGATGATGATGAACATTAAACAAACTATAACCGATCTGGAAATTTTATCTGAGACCTATACATTTGTGTTACTGAACGCTTGATAAACTAAGGTCTAATTTCACCAAACTGTGTTTGTTAAATCCTAATTAGTAATTTACTAATGAATTGTTAATAATTAACGGGCTGTTATATCATTATATGTCCCAGGGGAAAAAACTAACAAGCCGTTATTAAACTGAACATTTGACTGAATGACTTGTAAGTTACTCACTCTTATTTTAAGCAACCAAATTGAAATGGTTTTTGTGACATGTTATTTAGACGGAGTTCGGTAATATTTTATCTAGTCGTATAATACGTCATTAGTTGTGTGACGCGATATCAATGAAATGGTGACTACTTTTCAAATCATAGCATGGTATTATTAATTTTGCTTATTTTGAGTTGAGGTTATTTAGCATTTGTACTTTTTGATTGTGTTTGTGGTTCTTTGGATTGTATTGTGTTATACAAATACAAAAATTGTTGATACAAAAATCTACATCGTCGTATTCATCGAAATATGAATGCCGTTCTTTAAAAATTCTTGGACGTCGTAATATTGTGTCTAAGTAATCTAAATAATCTAAAACATTATTTTCGAATATAAAATTGTATGCAGTGTCCACCTCGATTTTAATTGTCTGTTGTTACGGTCTAACGGACCTCTAGAGCGGTGATTAAATTTAACAGCTTGTTATGACAAATAAACGCGCGTTAACTCGTGGTGGGACACTCGATAACTTTAACAGCCCGTTAACTGACTTAACAATACTTTAAATATTTAACAGGGGATGGTGAAACTAGACCTAAACCAACGATTAATAGTTAAACACTACTATTCACACTCAGATAACTCTCGTAGAACAAAGGCAAGCTTTAACGTTGTGAAGACAAGACAAACCTATGAAGCTGGATCCAGAGTTGTTATAAGTTAAATATACCTGCGTGAAGTTTTAATGATAGACAAATTTTAATGCACTTAAAGATAATGAAGCTAAAATAGAAAAAAACTAGTATTTTCTACATTCCTCCAAAAAATATCACGTTTCTGTATTGTTAATTTTTGACTGTGCGGTTGGTGCAGTGGTCGGGCAACTGGCTGCTGCGCAACGTGTCGCAGGTTCGATTCCGCACGGAACAATACTTTGTGTGATCCACAGATTGTTATTTTCTTTCTTTAATATAAAACGTTGCCCCACACTAGGATTATCTCCTGTGTCGTGCGTTTACTTGTATTTTTATAAACGCACCTACGATACAGGAGAAAATCCTAATGTGGGGCAACGTTTAAGTTAAGAATAATTAAAATAAATAAATTAAAACTATTATCTTCGTATTATATCTAACGTTCAACATTTTCATTAGCAAGGAAGAATGACCCTTATTACTTAGGTATTATGGTAATATGAAAACTCATAATGGTTTGACTGCTATGGGAATGCAGCGAAGGATTAATGATTTTATTTCACAAGAGCTTCTACCAAAGGAAACGGATAATTAATTACGGTGGCAGCCGATGAAGAGAGAATCAACCTTTCATTCTGATTGAGACTTCAGACCTTTATTTTTTTGCTCGAAAACGTATGATGATAATTCTTTTTTTTTAGTTCGGTATTTTTTTACAATACCTATCAGTTTATTACGAAATGATAGTTTGCCGATATAATTATTGTTTGATGTGACATAAGCTATTTCGTATTTACAACTGTGTTGATACGACAAAGTATTTTTACCCAACATTTTGTTTGGTTTGGCGTTACTTACAGGTTTTTCAATGATTTGTTCTAATGTGTGTCCGAATAACATATAAAGGTTGGTTTTGTATTTACTGGATAGTGCAAATCACGTGTTAAGTCCAACTTCTATCAAAAGTGTGGGAGAGCCATGCTTCGGCATGAATGGGCCGGCTCGACCGGAGTGATACCACGGCCTCACAGAAAACCGACGTGAAGCAACGCCTGCGTTGTGTTTCGTCGTGTGAGTCAGGTTACCGGAGGCCCAATTACCTTCCCCTTCCCCAATCTCCCCAATTCCTGAATCCCCAACGATCCTCAAACTGCTAATCTCCAAATGGCCGGTAACGCACTTGATAATGCCTCTGTTGTTCCAGGTGTCCATGGGCGACGCCAATTGCTTACCATCAGGTGATCCGCCTGCTCGTTTACCGGCTTATGCCATAAAAAAAAATGAAGAATTATTTTTATCTTTGTATCCTGTCCCTGTAACATTGTATTTCAGTAGCGTTGCAGATATAAAAGTGTAAAATTTATATTAGTTGCTGAGACTGAGGTGTCTAAAGTTATCCAATTAGGTACTTACTACGTGGAATGTCATTAAACGGAAACATAATAAAAGCATCAATAATTTTCACGAACCTACGGATAATTTAGTACTTACAGTCTCTATTCAATTAAACCAATGGAAGAGGAATCGCTAATACCCACTCAATTCTCTATTACCAGAAAATTGAATGAACACCATCGGATCCCCGGTCCTAATAGAAACACTATACAATGACCGCTCGAAATTAAACATTTGACCGCCCCGTAGGTCGTAATTTTCAATGTGTTACGTAATAAATGTTCAATAATGTGATTGTACGTGACCGGGGTCCGTTGGTCAGGTAAATTTTCCTGTCCCTTACAGGAAGAACCGACCAATAAAAATCATTAAACTGCGGGTTTCGCTTGACCGGTACCTACGTCGGATCCCCGGAACGCAATATGCTAGAGCCAACCAGAATCTTTAATGTCGTTTCGCATAAAATACTTTTTGCCGAATACCTCATTATTTTCGAGGACATCCTGGGTAGTTCTGTGAACCGTGTAAGATCCAGGTTCAAACGTTGAAAAAATGTTTTGGTGTGTTCGTAAGCGGTTGGAGGTTAGTAGGTAATAAGAGTGGTGTTTTTAATACGTCATAGCCTAACTAATGCAACTCTAACTCGGTTATGAACATGACTTTTTGTTTCGATATATTTATAGATAATATCTGAACTCTCAGTAAAGGAAATGCTCATAAATATGTCCGTTAAAAACAGAAAATCTTTTTGAGACAGTAACTTAAATATGGTCCCCTATCAACTAACTAAAAGAGTGTCACACTATACCTCTATAAAATACATCCACCCATCAACAGCCTATAAATGCTCACTGCTGAGCAAAGCCTCTTCTCACACAGAGAAGGTTTGAGTATTAATCACCACGCTTGCTCATTGCGGGTTGGCGATTTCAAACTAATAATTAGAAATTATAAGTCCAGGTTTCCTCACGATGTTTTCCTTCACCGTTTGTCAGTGGTGTCTAAATAATCTTAGAAAGTGCATATATAACTCGTAAAAAGTCACATTGGTACTTGCCGTTGATAGGTTTCGAACCCGCACCCTCATGCATGAGAAGCGGGCGTCTTAACCTCTGGGCCACGGTTTACACACAAATTTACAAACAATTTACAAACACATCCACCCAGAATCTAGTAATCATTCCATTTATAGATAATCAAAACTGTACACACAATACAGCTGTTGTCTAGCCAAAGAAAACAGAACAGTGCGGCTAAGACATTGATTGATTGACACGATGCGCCTACATCCGTTACCGTACCGTACATTGTTCACTTTCTACACAATTACTGACTGTTTGTGACGTTTATTGTAATATGTGGCTTTCATTTGTTGTTTACTTTGAAAATACGGAGACAATAGCTGAAAATAAGGTCGTTTAGTATCAATGTGTAGTTGAATAGCGCGAATGAACGTCATATTTTGTTTTGTGTGAATAGGTTGGGTACTATTGTACCTATATCTACAGTTCTAAGTTATTAGGTATACTTAATTGCTTAGTTATGTGATTAGTTCCATATTTCGAGAATTTACATCATACAAATAAATTAGGTAAGTATCTTCAATTCCCGGGTCATAATAACATAAATAGTGAGAAGTGGGTTTTACATTGTACAGTGGTATTAAGTGCCATAATATGCACCTCTGTCTACCCCATCGGGGATAAATGGCGTGATGTTATGTTATTTTATGTTACTATACGCACATATTTGACTTAATTACTACGTTAAAGGAGTTTACGTTATTACAGTTTAGAACTATTTAAACCAATTTAACCTTTAGTCTTCTGGAACTAAGACGTAAGCAAGTCTAAAAAGTTTAAAATCACTCAAAATTGACACAATACAACAACCGATAAACGACACACAAATCATCCCACTATCGGCCAACCTATGTATACTAAAATTCTCTAGACATAAATACACCTACGAGTACGAGTTACGTAGGCCTCATACCTACGTAACTCTAATCTTGTATGCTCATCACGTGGCCTAAGGTGTCTGCCCCGGTCCTTATTCATGAGACGCCTCATTCGACTGACCTCTGCGCCAAGATTTGGCAATAAACAGAGGACCGTAGTATAATTTGAATGTTTACTACCGCTATGTACATCTACCTTAATTTCCTTTAATGTTTATAGCCCTGGTTAAACGCAAGTTGTTAGCCGATTGGATGTGTTAATCGTTATAGTTTTAAGTGGTATTGTTAATGGTTTATGATTCGTGTCGTGGGTTGTTTTGGTGATGTGGTTAGTGGTATAATAACAATTAATAAAATTATTTAAGCTATATCCAATTGATCGACAATTAGTTACTGTGGTCGGATTATAAAATGCGATAGCATCAGTTTGATTCCTTAACTCGTCGAGCACCGTCATTATAGACACAATCAAAGAACAATAGGTTGCGGTCACCTGTGACCGCTTGGTGTTTGACAGTTTAAATAACAAAATACTTACAATATTTTTATAGACACAGTTATCCTACATTTATTAGCATACTAACAACGCTATGGAAATAACTCATTGGCGACCACGTCAAAAGCGAACTAGCATCCGCATAGCCACTACATTAAATGTCTAATATTTACAGACGTAAATTTAAGAAGCAATAAACAAAAACTAAAAACATCCAAAAAGAAAAAAATAAAAAACAAAAGATAACTATTATTGGTCATACGTACATATAGCTTACACACCTACTGATAAGTGAGAAGTCGGTGCGAATTGAGAACCTCGTCCATTCTTTTGAAGACGGTTGAAAAATAATCATAGAAACGCCCTCTAGAAAACACCCAAGTCTAAATTACTCTTAACCTTAGGTACTACTGAAAATGAAAACTTAATACAATATCACATGAACGCTAGGAGCATTAGCATAATACCAAAAACCTTTGAAGACCTTAAAACTAGTTTTTAAAGAGCAGTAAATTCATTTGAAGTTGTCGCACATCTCGACGGTTAAAAACCAGTTGTCAGAGGTATTTGAGGCGCTTTGAGAATTTCTGCAGAAGAGTATAAGTTTGGAGGGAACGTCAGAAGGTAGTTATATGTAACGCGACCCCATTTCCTAACAAAAAGCACAGTGACACGTTGAATAACGTCACGGGAACAAGGTTAAACAAAGTTCGCAGATACCGTTTTTTGCATGAGAGATTCAGTTGAGTCAAATTTGCATAGATAACATTTAATGTTATTTGTGGTAAACAACTACTTACAGTTGAGTATTTAAAATTAGTTTTAAGTAGTTGTGAATTCTTCAAACATATTGTTGAGACTACACAGGAAGTGTATGTATTCTTTATAAATCACATGTTTCGTCAAACATTTGCAATAATGTTGGTTCTGTTTTATTTTTACAACAAAACTGTTTGATGTTACCGGAATTCGAACAAAAGAATCGAGCAACAAAAAGTAGAACATAAAACAATACATTCCATTCAGAATTATCGTGAATTAAAAACCGCTAGCAGAGTTTTACAACACACAAAACGGCTTTTACATCAATGCTAAAAAACCTACAATATCCCTCCTAGTTCGGGCACACAGCCAAACAACGAAACCCAGGTGTCTTCTTAAAATGGACAATTCACTTAATAGCTCTACGGAGCCAAAGAATTTCTGAGGTAGACCCTTAAATTAAAAAGCAGAACTTAACACTTCAACTAGAAATACAAGCGCTCTTTTAGACAAAACTTTTACCGTCACCAATTTAAATTCTTTAATGTAAAATTAATTGAATTTTTTGCGGACATTTGAAAGAGGATAGTGGAATTAAAAAGAGTTTAGAGAAAAAGTACAGTGACAAATGGTTGGCCGCTAGTTTGAACCGCAAATAGAATTACATAGTGAGTTCGCTGTTGTACCACAGCGATCCAATGTAACTTTTTTGCGAACATTTTCGTGAATAGACCCACAAGAAAGATGTAGTTTTCATCCTTGAATTGATAGTCATGTTTGAACTGTGACATTGTTTAGTTTGATTAGACATATTTATATTAATTATTATATAAAGTACTAGCTTCTGCCCGCGACTTTGTACGGGCAATCCCGTTTTCACCCGCTCCCGTAGGATTTTCAGTCTTAAGAAACTTCTCCTAATTATAAAAATACATCAAAAAAACAATTAGTGAAATCGGTCCAGCCATTCACGTGTGATGCCGTGACCAAGGAAAAAAGGGATTCATATATAGACATAGATAATTAATCAAAAGCTGATTGACAGATACGTAAACTACTATACCGCCATACTTAACAAACAACAAACAACAACGTAAAAGATATAATGGGGGATTAAGTGCTACATTTTATTTAGCAGACATATGAACCAGTTCTCCCACTGGGCCAAACTTAGCAAAGGCAATACGTGGAACAGCATACTTTACTTACTTGGCCAAGGTCAGCAAAAGATGGATTAGATTCTCTTTCAAATAGGAAGAAAAAACAAGCAATGATCGATAGGTAGGTCCATACTTACTCCTGTATCGTAATTAAGGAACTTAATATTACTTTGCCTCAAGGACTGTTACTCAAACGGAAACTATTGTTTACCTTCTGCTTTCAAGGTAATTAAATAATTTATGAGCTCTTGGTCTAATGTTTAATGTAAAGTTACATAGGCATATGTTTAAACGTTACATACATATGTATGTACATGTTTGAGATAGATAGAGAAATTGGAGGAAATGTGTTGCCATGTAGACGGCAAGAGTTTATGTCAGCCCCATGCTGAAATCTTTTTGATACGACCAACCATGTTTTCTGTGATTTGGATTGATGATTTGAACTAGTTTACACTGCATTACAAGGGCCAGTGTCTTCTTGTCAACCATGATTTCAACAATAACATGCCATTAAGAACACAGTAAGAAAAAATACAAAAATGTGTGCTTTTGCGTTTGTGAGGCTGTGTGTGTGTGTGTGTGTGTGTGTGTGTGTGTGTGTGTGTGTGTGAGCGTGTGTGTGCGTGCGTGTGTGTGTAAGTGAGAGAGAGAATTTAATACAATACTCTCAGATACCAATAGGTAATTCGAGATTGTAAATTATTAAAATGGTGAGATCATTAAACGCCTCGACCTTTGGGTTTTTACGGAAACATAAATTTTAATTACATATGCCCCGAATACTGAAACGCTACTCAACTTAAAGCCGCGCTTACGTATAGGTTTTTCTCTATAAAATCGGGCTATCTCTGTCATTGTCTGTCATTGTCTCTGTCATTAAGTTGTACTAATGTACTGGTAATTGGGCCTCCGATAACCTCACTCACACGACGAAATACAACGCCAGTATTGCTTCACGTCGGTTTTCTGTGAGGCCGTAGTATCACTCCAGTCGAGCCGGCGTGCCAAAGCATGGCTCTCCCACTCAGTAAATAGGATTAGAGGCATTTATAGAAGTACACATAAATATCAACTTGCCATTATCCGGCTATGTTGTCAAAGTATGCAATAGTATCAAGTTTAATATTATTCTAGTTTAGTTAGGGCTATCGATATCGAAGTAGTCTCGTAACAGAATATGTGTACCTGAACAAATATTAAGGAAACCCACTCTAACACTAATTCAAACCAATCTGTAGAGGTAAACAAAAATTTCTTTATACCTCCAAATTCAACCTCTTAGCTCAAGTCGAACACGAAACGACCATAAAGTACCTTTAGAAATTGGGTGTCCACACAGATATAGAATAAACTAGATATTGCAAATATAAGTATGAATAAAGGCAGAGGTAGAGGGCGCCCTAGATGAAATTAAAAGTACCCTTAACCGACGAGCATGCATGAAAAGATTGATGAAGCGAAAGAGGTATGTAGGAATCCTAGCAATTGGTGTTCCATAGTCTTTGCCTACCCCCATGGGAGACTGCCGTGTAGTTATATATGTAGGTACTGAATAACGAGACAAAACCTTGTTAATTTGCTAAAAGCTAGTCCAACTTGCATATACGTACCAGTAACTGCGTTATTCGTTTTGTTACTATAAAGCGCGAAAGTACGATAAAATAATGAACTTACCTAGTCATTAACATTTTTCTAGACTTCAAATTATTTCTTTTTGGAATACGTTTGCTTCTGCCAGTGACTTTGCTCGCAATCCCGTGGGATAAAAAGTAGTCTATGTTAACACATAGGCTACTTTGGAATAACTTTCTGGATATTTCTGGAATAACTTCCAGACCATAACCTACCTGTTCCAAATTTCATTCAGATCCCTTCAGCCGTTTTGACGTGAAGGTGTAACAACAAATAAACTAACAGATATACAAACCTTTGCATGTATTACATTCGTAGGACTTATGACTTATACCAGAGCAATAAATTGCGCAACCCTTCGATCGACTCTGAAATCTTATTCCTTCCATTCTCTCAGTTTCATTTACACAATAAATCAATAAACAAGACAGTCATTATCCAATCACTAGAACTACAACAAAACGATTTTCCCTTCAACACACAATGAACAAGCTCTATCTAGTTTCCTACATCTTTGAAATCCCACTCCAAATATCACATATACTAGACGGGACTCTCGGAAACACCTCAAGCCCTCAGGGAGGCACTGGATTTAGATATAGTCAGCAAACATCAATTTTCTTGACATTCAAAAGGTTTATTTTAGAGCAATAAATTGCGCAACCCTTCGATCGACTCTGAAATCTTATTCCTTCCATTCTCTCAGTTTCATTTACACAATAAATCAATAAACAAGACAGTCATTATCCAATCACTAGAACTACAACAAAACGATTTTCCCTTCAACACACAATGAACAAGCTCTATCTAGTTTCCTACATCTTTGAAATCCCACTCCAAATATCACATATACTAGACGGGACTCTCGGAAACACCTCAAGCCCTCAGGGAGGCACTGGATTTAGATATAGTCAGCAAACATCAATTTTCTTGACATTCAAAAGGTTTATTTTAAATTAGATTTGGGTTTTACTACTAAAGGGAACTGTAATCTGGATTTGTGTACACATAAAAGATTATATTTATTAGGATTGAGCGATCGGAGTTATTTTGTTTTGTGTATTAAAATGTATTAATTAATTCGTTTGAAAACTGAACACAGGACATGTAACAATATAACGTTATGTTATAGAACCGGGAAACAGAAATGTACTGTTGCTATTGTTTTAAAATCTATTATTGGCAAATATTTGTCACATCTTGCAAATTTTCTGAAAACAGCTTAAACAATAACTGTCGATAGATATAATTATTAAATTTTAATAATTTGACATGGTAATTCGACGAGTTTTATTACGAAGATTTATACACGATTAGCATTACGAAGCTGCTAGTGAAGTACGAAATAGGCTACGATTGCTTTCGAACTTAAATATAAGATGCAAAACTGCTTTAATGAGGAAAGGTTTTTTTGGGATGGCACCTAAAATTTATAATAAAATACCAAATACTATTTAAGTTCAAAAAAGTCTCCACTCGCTATTAGTTGAAAAATGTTATTACCTCTACTAGATTTATAGATGATTTTGTAAATGATAATAATATATAGTTTTGTTTCTCTTTTGATGGGTCTATGTGTTTTCAATTTGTTTCTTTATTTTTGTAATCTTTCTTTTATTTTATCAATTTTCTGTTAGTTTTCATTTCAGTTATTTATTTTTTTACTTTATACTTATATAAGCAATTTAATATTTGTACGCCTCACCGCAAAACATGGCGAACAATATTTGTTTTTTTTATAACACCATTATGTATATACCTATGTTATACAAATAAATATTCTGATTCCGATTCTGAACTTATCTAAGTCCAGTTAGCCAGTCAGGCAGCAAACAGGTCAATTTTCATTTTAAACTATTCCCGGAAAATAATAATGTAAATTGCAATAATAGATTACTCTGTGCACAAAAGCATATTGAATATAAATACGGTACATATATAAACAAATTCTTAGAACAAATTATTGTTGTTTGATGTTATATAATTAATTTACAAAATAAATATAAATCTGTATTCGTTTAACTTCAGTTTGTTTAAAGATAATAAATATATCAACTGGAATTTCCAGTAATTTTCAGATAATTTCATGGTTTTATTTTCGCAATACGCACTTGTATGTTCATGTCGTGGTGCGGGTGCGAGTTCGAAACCTACCAACGGCAAGTACCAATGTGACTTTTCCGAGTTATATGAACTTTCTAAGATTATCTAGACACCACTGAGACACGGTGAACGAAAATATTGTGAGGAAACCTGGGCTTATAATTCCTAATTATAAGTTTGAAATCGCCAGTCCGCATTTAGCAAGCGTGGTGATTAATGCTCATACCTTCTCCGTGTGAGAAGAGACTTTGTGCAGCAGTGGCTACTTATAGGCTGTTAATGATGATGACTTATGTATGTTAGTACTTGTAGTTTGTATGTTGTAGTTTGATTATGAATTGAATTTCCATCAAAGACGAATTTCGATATACGTAGATTACAAAGTCAAAGTCAAAATTATTTATTTCAATTACACCAGAAAGGCACTTTTGAACGTCAACAAAAAAAACTAAAAGTGAAGCTATTTGCTCATTCCAAGGCGTAGATTCCTATGGAGAAGAACGAGCAAGAAACTCCATAGGTTACTCTTTTTCAATCAGGTTTACAATACAATTCTCTAGTTACATAGTTTGGTTGTTTGGATTGTGCGAGAACAATGTAACACTAAAATACAGTTAAAGAGATCGAAAAAAATAAACTTAAAGGACAGTAAAAAAAAAATACAGTCTGGAGCTGACCAGTCCCAGTTGACACTACAGTACACTAGCGTTCTGTCTCAGCTTCGTACGGTTGAGTTAAAAACAGAAATTAATATAGAGGTATATTTGTTTCACTAACATTAGCTTATAAAAGAATTTAAAAAAAGTTTAGTTACAAAAAGCTTCACGTTACATATTTGTATGGCTCTGGACCCCACACTAGGATACCCTGTGTTGTGAGACCCAGTCTCTTTCAATCAGCAAAATATTATAATACAAAAGAAAAGCAAAATGAAAAGAAAAATATTAAAAGAAATTAAATGAAAATTAATTTACAGTATTCTTTACATAACATAACATAACATCACGCCTTTTATCCCCGAAGGGGTAGGCAGAGGTGCACACTATGCCACTGCACAACGTAACACCCACTTTTCACTATTAATGTTATGAGTCCAATATAATAGGGGGTGAGCCTATTGCCATATATCGGGCACAATCCAGATTCCGTGCTACCGCTGAGAATTTTTTGAAAAACCCAGTAATACTTTGCTTGAGAATCGAACCCGAGACCCCATGCCCGGCAGTCGCACTTGCGGCCAACGAGGCAGTCAGGCAACAGTACAGTGTTATTTATAGAGGTATATTACTAATTATGAAAGTGTATTTATGTGTGCCTACATTACTTTGCCAGTAATAAGCATGAAAGTAAATCGTAAACCAACAATTCTCACGTAAGAGAACCTCATATCAAATTCTCAAAATAATAACCTCATCATAGACATAAATCTTCTTTGAATACAAACACTCATTATCAGTATCTGTATAAATATGGCAGATTAACCTATACTTTTCTGAGTTACATCTTCAACTTTATACTATTGCCATAAAGTCGAAAATCGAATAAATAAATTTGACAGATTGGAGTTGTTTGATCTGCTAGCCACTGTACATTTGTATATAATACACAGTTCTGAATAAACCCACCCTATTTGGCTAACTGCCATCGTACAAAATTGTCAGGGTTGACTGCTTATGTATAGGATGGAGACTATTGAATGACGTGACGTCATAGCGGTCAGAGTACATTAGCTATAGTTTGAATTAGAATAAGCTAGTGGGCATATTAAAACTGAAAATATCTGAAAAAGAAAAATCTGTAACGCTGTTAAAATTCGCTCACCCATATAGAGGCCGGCAAAACTCATTGAGTGCAAAAAAGAAATAAAACTGTCAGTTTTAAAATCACATTCAGGTTTGCACTCTGAATGATAACCGATATCAATAGAAGCATAAGTAACTCCTAACATTCATAAACTATGGAGCCGTGGAAGGCCTAACGGGTTGCCGGGGCTCCGGATCGAAGAGCAGGAGTAGGAACGGGGTTATTTTAAGCCAGTAAGGGTCTGTCACTCCCTCTCGCCTATCACAAGGCGGGAGAAAACATTGGATGATTTTCACCCCTCAAACGAACAAACTTGTATATTGACAATAAATAAAAAATTAATTAGCAAAGTGACAACCTCATCCGTTATCATAATTATTATAATATTTTCGTTCAAATAATTATATAATAATAATAATAATAAGTAAAATTTATTTTCAAACATAATAGTCTAGAAATGTACAGTTTTGCTTAAAGTTAAATAAAGTTCACAATATAAGGTGCCTGAACTAGGAATTCCTGTTTCAGGCGAGGTTAGGTAATAGTAGATAAACATTGTTATATAATCACTAGTACTTAAATGCTAATAAGTTAGGGTAAATTATGACAATATTTAATTATATGTATGCATACTGAT
This sequence comes from Spodoptera picta, assembly GCA_038387885.1. Classification (NCBI taxonomy): domain Eukaryota; kingdom Metazoa; phylum Arthropoda; class Insecta; order Lepidoptera; family Noctuidae; genus Spodoptera; species Spodoptera picta. Next base: position 305,336 of record JAZHFQ010000493.1, on the reverse strand, counting down.
ATAAAGTAATACTTAAATTCTATGCTTAATATGTATATAAGAGTATGTATGTAGTATATAAATAAGCGATTAGGAGCTTACTTTAACTATTATTTAGGAACTAATAATAACTTCTCTGTGTCTTCATAGGACATGTCTTGAAGGGCTTCCTTTAGAATTTTCTGACAGTTACGGATGCTATAGATGTATATAAATCCATAACGTTGCATTTAATCTATTGTATAGGAGTGGTCCAAGAAATACAAAAAATTTGGTAATAAAAGCGTGCTTTGTACTTTTGGTTGGGCAAACAATATCTCTTCGCCGTTTTTCGGTTATCTCAGGATTGTATGGAAAAGCCGCATGCTGTTTTAGTACAGTGCTCATAATAAAAAGCTGCCGGACTGTTAGTACTTTACAAGAACTATATAGAAGGTTAGTGGGATAAAGAAAAGATTGGCCAGTAGACACCTTGAGAATCGCTCTTTGGGCTCTTTCAGTGGAAAGCAGTAGAGTCTTATCCGTACCACCCCAAGAGGTAATACAGTAAGTCAATATTGATTGGCACAAGGAGAAATATACCTGTCTGATTATTTTTGGGTCAGTAATGTAACGTAGCTTTTTGAACACAAATATGAGCTTACGCAATCTATTGTTTAAATCGTTCAGATGCCGTTTAAAAGAAAGAGTTTCATCTAATATTACACCTAAATATTTTACATTACTACTCTGATTGATAAAAGGGCACATACATTGATCACGAATGTTACAGTGATGGGCATATAAGGCTAAGGTAGAAACTGGGTTTTACCCTTTTATTTTTTTATTCATAAACTGTTCATATCATATTCTGTGAAGACAAAAATACTGATTATATGAGTGTAAATGTATTGCTGATGATCAAAAAGATATTGTCTATTAGATTTTACCCCTATAGAGTTTCAAAAGTAAAAAACTTTGTAACAATAGACATACGTAAAACTGCTCCAGCTAATATTGAATGTCAAAGTCAAAATCATTTATTTCAATAATAATTAGACCACTTTAATTCAGCTATAACATGGTTTTTAAACTGCCAACAGATATTCATTGCATATCGCTTAAATATACAACAATCACCAAAACGAAGTATTTTAATCAAAGCGATGTTTACACTTTTTATTTCGGTACATTAGCTACATAAATCAATACAATGTTGCATGAAGAAAGTTCCTTATTGCGCTGTAGTAAGCAGGTTTATGTGTTAGTATACGACCTCTATGTAATCTAGTGTTTACAATCTCTGCCGTGGTACTTTCAGAATAGGGGCTATTACTTTCTGGTAGAACGTATCTAAATCTTAGGTCATTGGACTTTTGTAAAGACGAAGAATTTATGTGGTAGAAAATTTAATAAATTAATTATTATTCGCTTTAGATTTATTGATAAACTAGCTGACCCGGCAAACGTTGTTTTGCCATATAAATAATTACTAAAATGGCTATTAAAAAATAAGGGTTGATCGTAGAAGGGTGATAATTGAAGATTATATGTATTTTTGTATGTTGTATCATAAAAAAATAGAAATTAAAAATTTTGTCTAAAAATAAAAAAAAAACAAATTTTTATTTTTTATTATTTTATATAAATTAAATTTTGTCTAAAAATTTAGGGGTGGACTAACATTTAGGGGGATGAAAAATAGATGTTGGCCGATTCTCAAAGATACCGGATAAGCACAAAAAATTTCATCAAAATCGGTCAAGCCGTTTCGGAGGAGTATGGCAACAAAAACTGTGATGCGAGAATTTTATATATTAGATGTAAAAATTCAGGGGAAGGGGTACAGTACTATCAGTAAAATTTATACTAGTGCTAGTACACTTTTTAAACCAAACTCTGTGGCTACTTGTGCATAACAAGTATCGCTCTGTTTTCTCCGTGGTTGCTTCTCGCTTTTACTTATGATGGTCGACAGTCGAGTTTGTCGATTGTACAATTGTAACATTATAGTTAGGTCAACAATAGTAGCATTATAATATAATACATGTTGTGTCATTAACTAGGCTCTTTCTCTCGGACCAACGTGCCCTAAATATAATTGAAACCATTTTTTCCTTAAAATCCATTTATCAAAAAAAAACGCAACAACTTATATTTACAAATTGATTAATTAAAAATAATAAAGCGAACAGAGATTAAAACAAAAAAGAAGCAATTTTTAAAAGAAAGTGAAATAATTAATAACGAAAGTTGAAATGAAACTTGAACGAAATATTTATTTTTCTTTCATTAGGGATAGGGTAAAAGCAAATAGTCTAGATTTTTATTCAAAGAAAACTCAATTTATTTCATTAAAGAAAACTTTTAGAATGAAATTTTTTTTATTATAGTTGTCATTATTTTAGAGCTGTTATAAACTAAAACAGATTGTAATACATACATAACATCACGCCTATTATCCCCGAAGGGGTAGGCAGAGGTGCACACAGAAGTGACACCCACTTTTCACTATTTATGTTATGAGTCCCATGTAATAGGGGGTGAGCCTATTGCCATATTGTAATACACTAGATTGAAAAAGGCACGACCGGTGATCGTGGAAGTAAGTTGTTAAAAAATAGTGAATATCGATACTGTAATCTCATGTTGTAATTCTTCTTCTATTTGAGCAAATTTAGTATTTGAGTATTTGCAAAGCTGAAGCTGAAGACTTTCTCGTTGGCCGAGTGGCCGCAAGTGCGACTGCCGGGCAATGGGTCTCAGGTTCGATTCCCGGGTCGGGCAAAATATTATTGGGTTATTAAAAAATCTCAGTAGTAGCACGGAGTCTGGAATTGTACCCGGTATATGGCAATAGGCTCACCCCCTATTACATGGGACTCATAATATAAATAGTGAAAAGTGGGTGTTACTTCTGTGTGCACCTCTGCCTTCCCCTTCGGGGATAAAAGTCGTGATGTTATGTTATGTTATTTGCAAAGCATTGTTTGATTACCCACACAGACGCAAAATACTTGAATCTGTCGATGAAGCACGCTCAGCATTGTTATTATTTATTGTTCAGTTTTATTTAGTATAAACACTTTTTACATGATCTTGAATAATCCTTGTATTGTAACGAACGCGTAATGCAGCGTTACGTAATATAATTGAACCATATTTTTCTTACTGGAAATGTCAGATGGTCCACAATAATAATGATAGACAATGAGTACTACCATTATATCACCTGATATTCGAATATATTAAAGAAGTAAGATGATGTTAAGAATGAGTGCCAAATGCGAGTACCCCTGTACTACAAATTAAAACCGTCAATGGTATGTTCATATTCATCCTTGTTTTTTTTACCGACTTCAAAAAAGGAGGAAGTACTATGTTCGGCTGATGTTTTTTTTTTTGTTTGTTCGCTGATAACTCCGCCATTTGTTTTCCGATTTCCAAAATTATTGTTTTGTTTGAAAGGGCATACTCCCGAGATGGTCTGATTTCGCTTATTTATGGCGCCAACTTCTAACCTATCAGTACTAATAATAGTTATTTTTTTAAGTGGTTTTTGTTGTTTATATCTTTTTCAGTGGAGAATTCTTGAAAAATCTTGATTTAAATTCACGATGCTTCATGCTCATATATTCTCGAATCACCCACTTCAAAAATCTTGTTACACCGATCATACAATTTGAAAATTCATCCGACAATGCATCGAACATCCAATTTTCTACAAAATTCACCCAATCCCGTCACAAATTCATCTGCGAAACGCGAACAATTCGCCTTTGATCAAAGAAAACTTTTGAAAATAGACCGGAAAGTTTTGGATCAAACAGTTAACACGTAAAATAACATCCTGGGCCAGAGTAAAGTCGGAACCAATACATAAATAGCTGGACTAAAAGTAATAAGTAACTGGTTTCGAGAAGAAGTAGCGCTAAGGCAGTAACTGTTTCCGTCACCACGACTAGAACGGGTAGGGTGGATACATTCGCTGGTCCGATAAAATAATGGCTAAGTCACGTAAGTGCGGTTTGTCTTTGTATTTTTTATTGAATCTAGGAGTTGAATATGTGTATTTTTTATGGCATAAGCCGGTAAACTAGCAGACGAATCACCTGATGGTAAGCAATCGGCGTCGCCCATGGACACCTGGAACACCAGAGGCACAACAATTGCGTTATCGGCCTTTTGGGGATCAGAAGTTTGAGGGTCGTTAGGGATTCAGGGATTAGGGAGATTGGGGAAGGAAAGAGGGGGTAATTGGGCATCCGGTAACCTCACTCACATGACGAAACACAACGCACGCGTTGCTTCACGTCGGTTTTCTGTGTGGCCGTTATGTAAATGGCGCCGTTATCGCCGGCACATTCGTACCGAAGCATGGCTCTCCCACACATTATTAAACACATTGTATAATATAAAACTAAGAAATATCTTCATAGTTTAGATATTTTCAATATAGAAAATACTGTTTGTATGAGATAAAAACTGAATGTTCTTTTATACTGAATGTTCAATAAGTTCAGTTCAGTTTAGCATAACATTTTTTGGTATTGAAATAAGAACTGAAACTAAATATTAACTTTTATTATTTCTTTGTCGGTTCATATTATCAAAAACAAAGTTTTCCAAACTTTATAAACTGATTAATTTAAAAAACTGCGTAAATAAATTACTTCAAAAAAATATGATTACGTAACTTTCTTTAGCTTTGGGATTTTCTAATTAAATCCAAAACAATATTTTATTTAATTTAACCCAAAGAGAATCTAGATTTATGGTCATCTGAGTCTTAAAGGCGATCGACTCTAATAAATCGCTGGCTAACAGCTAAAACGAAACTCGAGAATAGAAAGCAAGTTACCGTTTATTTCTTTTAAAAATGGCGCCAATGAATAAATACACGTATTATTCAGCCTTCAGTAGTTGTTTTCTATTCATAGAACTATTTACCTATTATGTTGTTATTATTACACAACTTGGCACATTTTTTAATGGGACAAGCCTGCCAGCGTATCAAAACCCCTGCAACTCCTGTAAGCCAGGATCTAAAGTAGATACAACTATGAAAACACCGGAACACTAAAGTCTGGGGCGGCCCAGGAACTTGAATAATTGGTTTGGTTCCCGCAACGAAATGAATCAGAAGATAGAACTTGGCCGAATGGTGAAGGCAGAATATAATTATTTCATTACTACTTCTACTCTCCCCGCGAGTACTTATTATAAGAACAGGTTCGACAAAATCCAAGCAAACCAGCCTAGTCTGAAAAAGGACAAGCATGTCAATGAGGGCTTTATTAAGGTAGAAAGGAAGAAGAAGCCTCCTTGCCGCAACCAGTGCGGTACCGCGTTGGCAGGACCCAACATGCTGTTGCGTCCAGCGACACTCACGACGCTGCTGTACGTGTCCTGACTGCATCATTCCACGAAGGCAGAGGATGTCGTGGAGTATATGCGAGTGTATATACCTTCTCCTAATTGATTTCTGAATCTGATTGAAAAACCACATCAGAAATTAACCACATCATAATTGGTTCAACCAATCGGGAGATATTCGCGCACAAACATACAATAAATACAAGTCAAACTGAGAACCTACTTCTTTTTTGAAGTCGGTTAAAAATTACAGTAGGTATAACTTAAGAAATGGGTTTATTAGCACCCAAACGAGTCCCAAATGCCCCCCATTCAATAAAGTTAACTTACAACTCTGGTGAAAAGGCAAATTATAGAAGGTGAAACCTACTAAACGTGTGGAGATTTCGGTAATAGCAGCTATCCATTTTGATCGGGAGTCTGATACAAATCCGAGCGAGACCAGAATTCGCGGTTGAATCGGTTAGTACCGTACTTTGCGGACCGGCTGCGGTATCTAAGTACTCTCAGGTATTAAGTTTTGGTTACAAGTACGAATAAAATGTAAGTAATGTAGGATATATTTTTCTATTTAGTGAGGTTAATGTGTTCTAGTTCTATAGTAACACTTGTCTAAAATCTAACTTAATATCATCGTGTTTGATTATTATTAGTATATATTTAATTTAGTAATATTTAGTTTTAATTTTATTTATGTAATAGTTGTTATTTAAGTTTTTTATTGAAATACATGCCTTGTCAATGGTATTGATAGTGCGTATGAAGTACTGTTTGATTATATTGGATTATGCAATATTCTTTATGATGAATTTTCCTACACTGAAAAGAAGTAGTATTTTTGTTTTGCCATAGTTTACTATGCCCTTTCTGACAAGTTCAGCAAAATCGGGTGCAATTCCATACATACCCACATATTTTTTATGGCATAAGCCGGTAAACGAGCATACGGATCACCTGATGGTAAGCAATTGGCGTCGCCCATGGACACCTGAATCGCCAGATGCATTATAAGTGCGTTATCGGCATTTTGGGAATTGAAAATTTAAGGATTGTGGGGGATTCAAGGTTTGGGAAGACTGGGGAGGGCGGTAATTTCGCCTCCGGTAATCTCATTCATAATAACTATCGTGAGACATACTAACTTACGTAAACACGCGGGTTACTCACGTGAATATACTGAGAAAAGCTCTACTAGTTTGGAACCACAGAGGGGTTCTTCCTCATGAGCAGCGTGCGCGGTCGCGGTGACGTCGCGCAGCTCACTGACGCGCAGCGCAGCAGCACGAAACATAAAGCCAGCTTTGTTTCACGTCGGTTTTCATGCCCTGAACCCTAAATACAAATTACACAAGCAGCAGCCAAAAGCAGAATAACAGTCAGTCACCCAGTCAATTCAATTTGCCACGAAATTGATGGCAACCTGTAAATTAACGTCTGCTATTAAAATTTAATAATAAAACAGTTCCACACAGCTCATAGTTCGGCTGAGGGCTAGTTTCCAAACTTCAGTAACCGACTTCACTTAATAAAATGCTCGGCGTGTCGTTGTTCTGAATAGTTTAGATTTAAGCCGTAGCTGTCTTTTGCAGCTAATTTACACACGAGTGCGAGTACAGTCCAGTTGTTTTTAGTAACAATTTTAGTAACACACGTCCTATTATGATTTGATTGCACAGTGGTTGGGTGACCGGCTGTTGCAACGGGTCGCGGGTCCAATTTCAGCCCCGGCCAACAAATATTAATGGCATTTTCTGAGCAAAATGACCATTATTAGGCCTGGAGTTAGGAATGTTCAGCGGTGTTTCACTCTCGTGCCTCAGAAAGCACGTATAGCTGTTGGTCCTGCTCCTGATTTCTCTCCGGTCGCATCGGTCTGCCGTCCCAGTGCCTCACTGGGTTCAGAAAGTGAAAAAACAGTGAGTGCACTCTTGTGTTTGCGCCCACCCTTGTGCACTACAATATTTATCTCCTACGTAGTGGTCTAGATTTATCACCATAATCAAAATCTGTCGGGAGATATAAAATTATTTCTATCGCCAAAAAAAATTAATTTTTCATATGTTTATATTAAAAATCTTGTACAATTGAGGGCAAACCTATTCTTATGCATCGTCCAGCATGGAACAGAATCTATTAATCAGTCGTACTTATGTCCGCTCAACCAGATAGATACTTTCTATCAAACTGAAAAAAAAAGCTGCGGGGTATTGCTTTATGTTCTGGGAAACAAGACTATTCATAGGCCATAATACTTCTTAAAAGAAAGTGCGTGAGATGACATAAAAATAAATAACAACACTAATAGCGAATAAGAAAATATCTTCCGATAGATTTGTCGTGCCCTTTCAAAGAAAATACTGAGAATAAACAATATCGTAAAGGGAGGAAAAATATCAAATAAATCATACTCTTTCTTCTCTTCCTTTTGATGACTTTATTTATTGTATTGTTCGGTTTTTCAACTGTTTATTATTATTTGTATTGAAATCGATTACTTCGACAATACCAGGAGACATGAAAGGAAATATTGCGTGTTCGTGGTGGATTACTTTTCTTAGAGAGTTTAAAGACCCAGGTGTTCGCACGTACTTGACCACAATAGATACCTATATACATATTTATGTCTTATATATATTTTATTGTTATGGGATTTTTCCGCTGTCCTGAATTCCATATTAACTAAGATGAGCGATTGTAAAACATAAGCAACTGTAGTCAAATATCTGAGTCTATCTACTGAGTCAAATAAGTTTTTTTTAATTCATAGTTCTTGTTCGTTCATTAACAAACACGTACCTCAAGAAACTGTTCAAAAATAATGTTCAATTTTTAAACTTGTGTACCTAAACATGTACTTAATATTTAGATTAATATATTTACAAAAAAGTGGCTTTTACTTCTTAACTTTATGTTAAAAGTATATCAGAACAATGCATTAAGTGTGACTCGTACACCGAATTCGAGTGAATAAGAACTGTAGTTACTCATTGTACTCACTTTTACAAAACATGGAGACACCCGCACATGAAACTACCCTATCTGTAAAGAACAATAAACCTTACAGTTCTGGATTAGAGTCAGAAATCGATCACATCAGTTTGGCAATTCAGTGAATCAAGGTCTTAAACGATAGTCATTTTATTTCTAAACAAAATGCGAAAATAATTATGTGATTTTGTTTTGGGATATTTTGTCTTGTCTTAGTTGACATGGATGAGTTGATTCACTGAATTTATAGGCCTTTGTTTTGATTTAAAATTGCACGCTCTAAAGTTTGGTTGATTCACATTTCTATTTTAAATGTAAGCGATTGTCTCCTACAGGTCAACTTTTTTATTTGGCCATTAAACTCTAGAGGTATATCTGATTCAACCATAACTATACCTAAACACAATATAAGATCTAATAATGTGTCTAGGTAAATATAGAAATACCGTGAAATCTATTGTGTTTTCGTCCCGAAGTAAAATGTTTCTGTGTTGGTAATACAATACGTTGTGGAACAAATAAATAGAAAGTTTCAAACAAAAAACAACTGATGAACCATTGTAAAACACAAACATCCATAAGTACATTATCAAAACATCACGCCATGTAATTCTCGAAGAGGTATTCCTCGTCGGGTGGCATGTGCGATGCGAATAGTGCCTACAAATTTCTGTTTTTTTTTAAGGGGGAAAATCATCGAATGACCTCTGAGGGAGTGTCAGACTCTTACTGACTAAAAACCACCCCGTTCCTTCTCCTGCACGTCGACCCGGAGCCCTGGTAACCCGTTAGGTTCTACGCGACACAAAGTTACGTCTAGTGTTTAATGTGCGTATTTGAAAAATTATATATCTATTTGCTTTGCTTTTACTATATACATCGAAAGTACTCCTTATGACAAGTTGTTTTGCTACGGAATTATAACGAAATAGATTTTACGGTGTAAACTAGGCCTTTAGCCAAACGCCACTTTAGCGCTTGTCTACAAAGAGAGTAGAAAACTAAATGTATGGGGGAGAGTGTCAAAATTTACGTCAATTCCATAGCATTGCATAGCAATTTAGTAGCATTTGGCTACAGCTGCTGTTGAGTAAAACAAATATATAATTGTCGTTTACGGCATTACTCCTTTTCTTTTAATAAAAAAAAAATTCCTTGTGATACAAGTCATAAAATAATTCATAACTTAAGATCCCACATCTTCTTCATTTTCACTTTAATTACGAATAAAAGAAGACATAAAAAGCTTGCTATACGATACTACATATATAAAATATTCACATAAACATACACACATGTGAATACCCCATTAATGCAATATGAAGACTGAAAAAAATAATTGAATTGGCTATACAAGAATGGACTTTGACACTCAGAAACTAAGGTGTAAAATTCTTTGGTAAAAGAACATTTTATTATACAAAGGTAAATGTAGATTTGGATATTTGATATTAAACCGTAAACAGTTTAATGTTCACAGTAATTTAACATTTTCATGAACTATTTAGCTCGATGAATTAAAAATGAGACCGCGAATTTAAATTGTATTCCTTATTCCAACACTATTTTAACTGTAATGGAAAACCAGTTTGTGTTGTTTATTTTTATGTAATTCTCTTTTTAAATGAGGTTAACGTATGTTTACAGATATATTTTGAACAATATAAGATACATTATTATCATTGTATGGTGATAGTTCCCGCTTTGACAGTTGAAAAAAAAAACTCAAATGTAGACATTGCTTAGGTCTAAAGAAGAAAATATTAGAAAAGAAAACAAAACATAAAAAGACATTCACAAGAGCTTTGTATGTGAACACAAATAAAAATGATCACAATATTATTCTTTATTCAAATTAGAAAAAAAAACACACAAATAACAACCAAAAACTCAGAAACCGGACCTTTTTGGAGAATATTAGCAAATAAAACACCCTTTTTCTCATTTAAATGAGTCGAAATCGAAAAAAGACGCAACAGGAATGGTATGAAAGGTCAAAAAGGCTTCATTTTACTTTTACGGGCGAATGTAGTCATATAATAAAAAATATACAGCCCTGTATAGAGGGGATTTAATGAAGTAAATGTCCTCGTGGAAAATAAAAATCGTGCTCTTTATATGGATACAAAAATGCTTTATTATTTACACTTATGAAGTAATGTAACTACTAGTAAATCTTCAGTGAATGTGTCTAGTTCTGAATTCGGGTAGTCTTTATTAGCTTAACAAATTAGGTCTCGGGTAGACCGCGGATTAGTTTAGGCCTTATCCACTTATTTGGTCCACATTCACTTACAGATGAATTTATTTTCGGGTTTTATCTGCAGTGCGTCATTATTTTCTATTGTAGTAACTATTTTATGGTTATCTTAACTTATAACAACAGAATATTTCTTTTGTTATTCTAGAAAGGAAACAAAAAAGAATTTACTTACATTAGAAATTTAGAATATTGTGATAATGGACACATGAAAGCCATAATAATACTTTACGCAACTTTAGGACTGGGGATCTAAAACACAGTTGTCGTTTTTTGACTTCAAAACTTCGTGACGTAGTTAGTGGTTCTTTTTCTCGCTTCAAAGATCTTGTTCAAAGTTGGAAAAAACGTTTGTGTGCCAAGGACTCCGCAGCCTCGAATTGATTACCTTCACGGTAGGTAAATTTGAGGATAAGTAGGGTCCCGACGATTTACTAAATATCTTATTTGTGGTCCAAAACGGTCGCATCCTTGTTTGGCAATTTAAATTATTCGGTTTCTGTCGAGAGAAAAAATAAATCTTATTTCGTTGATGCAGGTCGTTTAAATTAAAATATAACAATGTTTAAAGAAATATTCTTTTTTTTAATAGACATTTTATAAAACTTATATCCACACAGGATTCCAGGCCACAATCAAATTTAATGAAAAAATAAATTCGTAGTGCAAGGTTTAAAATCCTTTACAACATTTTATTTAACGAATATCTCAGCATAACATATAGATAAAAATATCTTACCTCATAACTTAAAGAAATTATTATCAATAAAAACAACTACCACACAAGTACACCAATAAACCACCAAGGAAATAAAACCAAGAAAAAACATGGCGACTTCAAAGAAAAAATAAATCAAATTTTATACCAGTTTGACAGAAAGCCGATTAGAAGTTAATTAGATTCTGTGAGCGGAATGACATGTTCCGAATTACGGAACTATTTAATTTTTTTTTTTTTTGATTTTTTTTTAAACGTTGCTCCACACTAGGATTATCTCCTGTGTCGTGGGTGCGTTTACAAACATACAAGTTCACATATACATGACACCCAGACCCGAAACAACAATTTGTGGATCACACAAAGTGTTGTTCCGTGCGGGAATCGAACCCGCGACACGTTGCACGGCAGCCGGTTGCCCAGCCACCGCACCAACCGTGCAGTCAACTAATTTATTTAGCTTTATTTCTTGCAGAAAGACATCTTGATATAAAGAATCAGTAATTTTATTAACGAACCAGTTCATTATTTTGTGCTTGAAATTAATGGATTTGTGCCCGGTATATGGCAATAGGCTCACCCCTTTTTTTTAATGGGAGAAAATTATCGAATGCCTGCTCCCGCCTGGGTGAGGTGGGAGCGGGAGTGTCAGACTCTTACTGACTAAAAACCACCCCGTTCCTTCTCCGTACTTCGCCGTACTTCTCCTGCACGTCGAGCCGGAGCCCCAGTTAGGTTCTCCGCGACAGGCTCACCCCTTATTACATGGGACTTATAACATAAATAGTGAAAAGTGGGTGTTACATTGTAAAGTGACATAAAGTGCTGTAATATGCATCTCTGCCTACCTCTTCGGGGATAAAAAGCATGATGTTATTATGTTCTGTCATGCAAATTTCTTGTCTATATGTTCGAAATGATAATAAGAATATAGTGTTTTATTTTTAAGGGTCTTGTGATCACCGATGGCCAGTATATAGGACACAATAGAAAACACATTATTTCCCACGTAGATCTACGCTCCGGCATACCATGAGTTAAATGTTTCAGTACATACTTCTCTTGGTCGTAAATCTTTTTGTGTATTTATGTCATATTTTATAACTCGAATTGTCGAGAACAATGAGAAGCTTCTCGAGAAAACCGGGAAATAGCAACTGTGAATCCGAATCAGTAGTATAATAATAATAATCAGGAACAAGTAGGTAAGATATTTGTGAAACCTTAATTTAGCATAAAATATACCTACGTAAGACGATAGTTGACAACGTGTCAAATTCAATGTCGAAACGTCAAAAACGATACCTTTCTATGAATTTTGTACGAAATACCATCTTATGATGTCATCATATTTTCTCGTCAAATAGCCAAAAAAATTGCTAGAATAAATCGAAAATTGAGTAGGTATGTCGGCAAATCAATGAATGAAAGTGTAACTATTGTTCAATATTTAATTGAACTGAAAAATCAAAATAATTTATGACCCGGGAAACTACCTAATTATACCCAGTGCGTGATTACATGGCAATAGAGTCGCCCACTATGTAAACAACGAAAAAAATTGACGAAAAGCAGCAGTATATACGTACTAATTCCGCAACAAATCTGCTTCTCTAACGGAACATACATATATAAATGCAAGCATTGACTCAGCAGATATTTCCAATATCGAACTATTTAAAAAAAATAAAACAATACGTATACTACATACACAAGTAAAACATCTCCTTTAAAATATATGAGTCAAGTTGCAACAGTTTCGTACGTTCTCAGTCGGTTTTATAGTTTCATGTAAATTATAGTGGCCGTAAAAACAGCGGTTGAACGAACGCATCGAAAATATTTGATTTGTTACATTTTATTGCTGGGAAAAATAAAAGATTGTAAGCATGTGTCCTCGTAAACTGAGTTGTTTGAAGTTAAACTCAGTCATAACTTGAATACGTTCGGCGTTACGTGTATGACATAACATAACATCACGCCTTTTAACCCCTGGGTAGGCAGAAGTGCATGTCATGGCACTGTACAATGTAACATCCACTTTTCACTTTTAATGTTACGAGTCCCATGTAATTACGCGCCTATTGTCGTATATACAGGCACAGCTCCAGACTCCGTGCTACTACAGATATTTTTTTAAAAGCCAGTAATACTTTGCCTGACCCGGGAATCGAACCCGAGACCCCTAGCCCGGCAATCGCACTTGCGACCACTCGGCCAACGAGGCAGTAACGTGTATCTTTTGATAAAAATGAGATTTATTTATTTTCTTGTGTCTTTTGGAACTTAATAGGTACTTTATTAATATACTTATAGTAGAAGTAACTTTCATCCCATTTTTGTAGGTCTTTCTTTCTTGTAGGTTTTGAGGTCTTGATCCTGTCAAAAGATCAGGATAAAATATTTTATTTTATTTTACAATTTTAGGAAAACTTACGCTAAAACCTATGCTAACTTACTTACTTAGCTAGGTATAACATAAGGATAGATTAAATTATAGATAAACGGCCAATAACAAGTTTCCGCTTATAGGTAATTAAATTACTAGTTTAAAAAGACAGCATAAGACGAAACAAAAAAAAACTGTTTAGAAAAAAAAAAGAAATAAGATATTATGTTTGAAAGAAACTTGAAGACATTAATTTCTTTAATCTACGTACGCTAGTGTGAAATAATACATAACTTCACGCCTGTCTCCCATGTGAAATAAATCTAAATCAATCCTCCCGCACTCTGAATCGTATGTCCGACACGCTCTTATCATGTATGAATTTTGTCTATAAACAGTGTTGGTAGACGGGACGTTGAGAAGTACAGGTTTGCGCAGAAAAGCAGAAGGCACACGCAACCCTATTCTGTCCACCAACTCCGGTATATCTAATGACCTATTTACTATATTGAACAGGGATGATAAATCTGCAATTTTACGGCGTTCACATAATGGAAGGGTGTGAAACTGCTTGCAACGATCTATATAGTTATTGATGTAAGTTTTAGAGCGAAACTGGATGTACCTAAGAAATCTCCTCTGAATATTCTCGACACGGTCATATATGGCGTAGTTAGGATTCCAAATCTGCGAGGCATATTCCAGGTGACTGCGGACGAACGCACAGTATAAAATTTTTAATGTTTTTATATTACGAAATTCAGAAGAGACTCTGAAGATGAAACCCAAAGCCTTAGATGCCTCATTCACTATTTTATCTATATGGGTAACAAAAATTAGCTTTGAGTCAAAAATCACACCAAGGTCCCTAATGTTGTTAACTCTGGATATTGTGCACCCTGAGAGTTTGTAGTCATAAAGGACAGGACTCGGTTTGCGTGTGAAAGTGAATACGAAACATTTGGAAACATTTAGGTCCAGTTTGTTGACGACACAACTATATTATATCCTACTAGCTTCTGCCAGCGGCTTCACCCGCGTCCCCGTGGAATAAAAAGTAGCCTATGTGTTATTCCAGATCATAATCTACCCCTGTTCCAAATTTCATCCCCATTCCTTCAGCCGTTTTTGCGTGAAAGAGTAATAAACACACAGATACACAAAATATTCTCACAAACTTTTACATTTATAATATTAGTAGGATAGTAAGATAGGATGTTGCCTACTCCCTGAAAGAGAAAGTACTGATTATTAAATCCAGTAAATTTTCTCTGTACGTTGTCAAAATCTAAATTCCCATTCGGTATCATCATATCATCATTCGAACATTGGTAACTCGCCGCCCGACTAGAATCAGACATGAGCGTGCGGCGCGTCGCGTTCCGCATGCTCCTCAAAGAGCCATCAGAGCAGACCACCACGGATGGGGGAGCCCAATAAGGCTGATGCTGATACGGAGCCGCGGAGGACTTAACGGGATGCCGGGGCTCAGGTTCGAAAGGGCAGGAGTAGGAACGGGGTGATTTTTAGCCAATAAGAGTCTGACACTCCCTCTCGCCTCACCCAAGCGGGAGAAGTCTTTGGATGATTTTCCCCCCTTAAAAAAAAAGTATAATAAAATTATAGAAACGCAACAGTATAAATATCTTTGAAAATGCAGTGCGCATAACAAAGGCTAAAATTTTGAGAGAAACCTATCCACAAAATCTACTAAACAGAATTGCGTCTAAGCCACTATCTCGATTGTAAATGACAGATATCCAAAATCTACAACAATCTCCAAATAAGGCTCCGGTAACGCACTTGTAAAGAAAGAAAGAAAGAAATCATTTAATTGCTAATAATGTAGGTATACATATAAGTTGGAATAAAGTTAATTGACCCAGTACATTTTACCTTTCGGCATGCAAATTAAATTTTAATGCGATTTGAATGTCGTCAAATAGATAACTAGGTATACTGTCAAAATTTTAGAATAATTGTAAAAAAAAAATAATGCTAAAATGCTACGATCAAATATAAGCCATACAAAAAGAAATAATACGATATGATGCAATGTCAACGTGGGTACTTAGTCTGAAATATAATGTTACAAAGTTTAGTAACACCTCTGGTATTTCATGGTGTCCATGGGCAGCGCCGGTTGCTTACTATCAGGTGATCTGGCTGCTTATTTACCGGCTTGTCACATAAAAACAAGACAATGAGCAATTTTTAGGATAAAATTTGCCAAACATTGACTGATGTGCCTAATGCCTATTAGGCAGTTTATGTGTATGACGAGATGTATTTTGATGAGAATGACGTAGCTATGAATATAGAAGAGAATCATTATGTTAGTGAATAATGTGCATATACTTTCTTCTGTATCTGACTTAAGTACTATTTTTATGAAATATTCTATCGATTTTGTTATAGGACAGATACAGGTTTGTCTATAAAATATAACAATACACCTATAATTCATAGCGCTGATTTCAACCTTGTTAAAAAATCTGGAAAGAAAGGAAGCCCTACTTTGCAATCTGGCCTCTTCTAATAAAAGATTGTTGACTTTTGAGAGCCCATAAAATACATTTGTATAGCTTCGAACGTTCCTCGTGTATTAGGGAGAATTTTGATTGGCTCAGCTTTAATTTGGTCTTGTGTTGCCCATTAAAAGTTATACTGTTGATTTTAGAACGTTAATAGGTATCGTTTGCGTGTTCTCAAAATATCCAGTTGGAAACAAAAGTTTGGTATGGAGTTTTAGTCCTTATCTGCTTTGGGTTAGCGGACATTATTGTCTACATTGTAAAGGACTGTTTTACAACAGTATCAGAGTCGTTGAAACGAATATTTTTGCTGTGCCGCATTCGTTCTCATTCTCATAGCGAAGTAAAGAAAAAAGTGTTAAGTGTCTCGTAAAAAGAGTGCGAATAAAAATGTCGGTATGCAGTTCAACGTTTTTGTGACAACCCAGTTTTGTTTGTCGTTATACGTGCGCTTTTATTTCTTAATAAACAGTATTATGTGAATGACTGGAATCTATTGTGTAATCGCTAAACATTGAGGTCACCGAAAATAGGTTTTTCACACTTCTCCGATTTCTCCTCCTTCCTATTTTCTGTAATATACTGAAGAGGAATGAGTTAGAAAATTATATGCACCAATAAAATTTGAATCTAAAACTTCTTTGATCATGGCCAATAGAATGTTCCTAGAATATAATCAAAACAAAACACTCAGGAGTTACGTTTGAAACCGTATTACCAACGATGTACTGTCTCCTCGTAATTCTATGCTATGGCAAAGACAAACTAAATTGAATTTATAATAATAAAACCTGATGCTATAATGTTGCCATAAAGGAGCATAATAATTATGCTCCTTTTCCGGAAGAGAGAGGATTCCAATTTGCCGCCACATGTATCTTGTTTTATCCGATTTAATACCAAAAGCCACTTAACTATTCTGCTATTTGCATATAAAATATCCCGCCCTGGTTCAAATTTATTATGCTTAGTAATATAACGTAGATATAAATATAATTTAAAGTTAAAAATAGATTTGTTTCAGTGTTGGGGCTGCTGAACATAGGTGAGATGTCGTTGGGTTCCGTTTAAGGGCTCGTACACAAAACTGCGATGCGACGTCGCATCGCAAAAATGTGCGAGCTCCTCTTACGCATCTCAAGAACTTACGAATTGATTCGCATCGCGGATCAAAATCTTATGTCCCCAAAATCTTCTCTGTTTTTTTGGTTCTGTGTCTCCTAAGGAATAACAGAACTGCATACTTCTTTTTACGATCCATGTCAAGACCTAGTTTTCAATTTAAAATATGTTTAGTATGGTTGACGGTCGTCGAAGGAATAGTCACCCTGGGTGATGCCTTGTCGCACGAAATCGCGTCGTAATTTTTTGCTTTTCGAATTTGCGCAGTTTTGTGTACGAGCCCTTAGACAGAATATTATTAGGCTTTTCAGTGCCAAACTGGAATTGTGTTTGAAAGTAAATGACAGTTCCATACTCGTGGCTTTGTGTACATACCGCTAAATATCAAGGTATAAAAAGCCAGTATACAATAACCTTCACATGTTGTGTGATACTACTAAGATTAAAAAAAAAACGTATATTTGGCAATCGAACCCGAGACCCCTTGCTCGGCAGTCGCACTTGCAACCGCAAGTGCGACTCGGCCAACGAGACAGGCTATGGAGGAAATTATGAATTATTAATCGAATATGTAACATACTCGTATTTTATTTAGAAAAACATGAACAACAATTCTTGAAGCTGTGTGCCATACAGGTGTTTACTATACCTCTACATTCGCGGGCCTGCGGATGGCGAGCATGGGTGGCCCCCCGTCCGACCAGAAACAGACCCGAGCGTACGGCGCGTCGCGTTCCGCGCGCGCCTCAAAGAGCCATCAGACCACCACAGATGGGGCCCAATACGGCCGATGCCGATTCGGAGCCGCGGAGAACCTAACGGGTAACCGGGGCTCCGGCTCCGGTTCGGGAGCAGTCATTCGATGATTTTCCCCCCTTAAAAAAAAAAATAAAAAAAAAAATACCTCTACATTATCAGTCTGATATTCAACAAATCAGACGCAATTATTGAAAAAGTAAATAAAACTGTATTGTTAAAGACATTTTGCTTTGGAGTTCCAGGATTTATTATTGGACCAATGGCACAGTCCAGTCAGATATTAGTTCAGACATAATTAAATATGTATTATTTGATTTGACAGTAAGCCAAAGCTACATCATTTCCTTTGAGCAAGCACAGCATAATTTATTTGATAAAGACCCAAAAAGAAAATTCTGGCGAAAACCTTGTCATTCGAAGTAACTACGTGGAACTTCCGATACATACAAAAAGTCGGCTTTGGCACTACGAAAATGAGTGTAGAAGACTTTTCGTAAAGTCACATCACCTGTTAAAAAATATTTTGTGCGTAAGTACCAGAATGACGAGAAATGGAAATTCTCACAATACTTTTGCCCATATTTCTTCATGTACTCTACTTTATTGACTTCGCACAATACCATTAAACGATCAATTTTAATAAGGCAGGAATGCTGGGTATGTCGCCATCTTGAAATCGCTGCACGTACCTAAGTGTAAACGAATAAATTGTATGTTCCTATTTCGCAAGTCACCGGATCCGTTTACAGATCCCACTAGGATTCAAGTATCCAAGACCTTCTCGAAGTATCTTCAGTACATTGCTGTTTTTATTTGCATCACAGGCTTATGCTACGTTTCTGTCAACGTAGTGGAATTGAAAATACGATTGATTGTTTTTTACTTCGCCAATTCGTAGAAGTCCAACTTCTTCTGAGGTACAAAAATAAACTTTTGTCAGCTAAATATAGAAGTCCAAAGAAAACTGGTTTTATTTTTACCGTTAGATTTTTTTTTATTTCGCTGTAAAGGATTTATTCAAATAAAAAAACTAATATAAAACTAACTATTACTTTAATAAAATAATAATACCGTTAGATTGTATTATAATTTTCAAGAAATTAAAATCTTTGATGGACTTATGAGAATCACTTGCTGACGTTTCCTTTGTTAAAATAATAACAAAATTAAAACCTGAATGATGTATAGTTCATCTAAATTTTGTAAATTACGAATTAATGGTAATTCATTAACGTTGTTTGACTGTTACCAGTCAAACAACGTAGATATTATAAATTTGACGTTGTACCTAACCACGATAAAAACAAGACATTTACGAACACCAAAATGCGTCTAGGGACAAACGAAGCTCATTCTGTACATTCATAATGAAAATTGTTATTACGTTTACCTAATGGTGTACTCTACAATCATCTGAACGTAATATTTGATCGATTTTTAGATTGGGGCCAAAATACCACGAGTTTATTTACAGTGACATCCCTAGTTGAGTTACTGACTGCTTTATTTTCAACCTTATTCTTTGAGGGTAAGAACTGTCGGTAGCGTAAGGTTATCAGTAAGAAAGTTGGGAGGGTAAATTAAGTTTGTAGAGCGAAGAGTCAAGGCTAACATTTATTTGCAAATAATTTCCGACCGCGGGAGGCGTCGGTCGTCATTAAAATTTGGCATGGTGCCGAAGTCAGCTTGGAGTTGTTCATTTTCTCATGTCAATAGTTCATGCCTCATAGCTTCTGTGTTATTACGTGACTTTGTTCGCGCAAAATGTTTTTGTAAGAGCTATTGTGTTCAGCACTTGTTAGTTTTATGCTTATGATGCGGCAAATTGCTTTTTGTTTGATTTTCGCGATGATTATTTTTTCTTGTTTTGTTTTGATACTATTACTATAATTAATTGTTGTGTTAGGCTTTTAATTGAATAGACGCTAATGAGGTCATTCCCCAACCAACAATGAAAGACAAATGAAACACAGCATCAATTAGATTTTTTTTTTTAAAAGCCCCACACTGGTATTACTGGTGGACTTTAAATATTGAGCATGTCAAAAATGATCACTTCAATGTTAAGCACAGTTGACAATTAGACAGTGTTGTGCAAAATGATTCCAAAAACTATTAACACAAAATGTCGTTTCTAATAATATTTATATTGTGTTCCAAAAACGTATAAATTCTACAAAAAACAGCACACTTATTGAATCGAAAGGCGTCCAATATATTTATATTCATCACCACTACCATTCGTTTCAGTTCTAATAAATTCTAAATGTTCGTAATAGCAGACACGGCGGTAGGCACCTCCATTTGTCATGGGCAACTACCAGGGCAGCATAAATCTATCGAATGTCTCGAATTCGGGCGGTGTTCGACATTTGAGTCTACCACCTTACCTATTCTTACACCATCGTACGTAACATCTTCCTTAGAGGCATTTTTAATTTTACGTTGGACCAAGTCACACCTGGCTCTATAAATCTTGCACAGAAATCACCGACGGTGTATTGGGGACACACTAGATTCTCTGGTACGTCACAACGCAATTTATCAACATGTGCAAAAGGTATGGAAAACATTTTTTTCTCATTTATCAACTTGGGACTTGCTCATTTTTTACCGCGCGTTTCCTGATTGGATACTGAAACATGGCCGTCTCACATACCTATAACATAACTCTATAAAGTTTGGTTTCAATTTTATTTTACTACGGATATATTCTGGCATGAAATACAACGTTTATTAATTCTGTAATGTTGGTATTATCCATTATTAAATGAGTTAGTTTAGATTATTTTGAAAGCCACATTTTCGTCACGAAACCTGATTTATGGCGACACGGACCCTTCCTTTCCTTATAATTAAGAGAAACCCGACACTTTGCCACTACCACGGAACATTCCTCAAATTCTTATGATGGAATTCTTAGCGAGTTCTTATCATTAAGTATTTAGTTCCACAATTTGAACGGATTTGAGAGTTGATTTAATATTGGAGTTAGTCGGTGTTGATAAACAAAGTTACGAACATAGTAGATAATTACGTACATACTTAGTGAAAAGGAATTAAGTGAGAAATATATTTGGATGTCACGGGAGACGTTTTTAAGATTAAATTTATCAATAAGACATAAAAAATAGTAGAGCACATTCTAAAACAAATCAACATTAAAACTAATCTCGTTAATCCGCATAGTAGTGGTTACAAACAACAACATTTTTAAGTAATTACTGACGAAACCAAAACGCCTTAATGTAAAAGCAAATAAAATAAACCAGACACCGCGATATCAAGCTTTTGTTTCGTGTTATTTTCGTACAAACAGTCGTTTATGAAGACAGAAGCTGACTACGACATGCCGTATACAGTTATGTCGACCAGTTACCGAATTATACTCTACTATATATTCCTCGTAATACACCTGTGGGAGCTAAAAATAAAAGCATTTTAGGCTCCAAATAAGTTTTGGGTCGTAGCTGAAAAAAAAAGTGAAATATGAAATTGCTGGGTGTCCTCTCAGGGTTTAAAAAAAGCCTTTACAAAAATGAGAACAGTAGAGCAAAAGTGCCTAAATTTCGTACCGTTTGCGTGGTTCTGGTAAACGAAAACAGCATACGAACTGCTCATCATGCAGTCTCACTCTTTGTACGAATCAACAAGCATATTTCCCCTGACGATGTCGCGTGCATGGCTGGTGGCAAATTTCGTTAGTGCCCTGTCAAAATTGTACACACTAATGTCGCCACTGCAGTAAAGGAATAGCGTTCGTAATTGCATACACGATTTTTGCTAGACAGGGTCGCAAGTGGAGAAATTAGAGGGTAATATTGGAGGTACTATTTATACCTATGTATAATTGTAGAGCATTGCTGTGACTTATAATAATGTAGTACACGAAGTTAATGAACAAAATATCTCAAATATTAAACCATACAACAATTTGTTTTAAAATTATATTGTATCAAGCTACAAGTTCCAAATGCCAGTCAGTGCCGTTATTGTTGTCACAACATCAGGATTTATTTTTTGCCTGAACTTCGGATCCAAATTTGTTGGGCTATAAGATTTTGGTACTTAGCGGAATGCACTGTTTCTGTTTGTAATGAACCTATCACTATATTATTTTTTTGTTCTTGTATTTGGTATTCCTAAATATTTTATAGGTTAATAAGTCAATATCTCAAATAACGATTTCAATGTCTAAGGAATTAGCAATAGAAGAACACTTTGTTCTTGCTTCCTTTAGCGAATTTTCGATGAATTATAAAATACTTTAAGCTTTGAAACAAACTACATAGTCATAGATAAATAGTTCATAGCAACTTCTAGAACTCAAAACAGGCAACTATGTTCTATTCTTCGTTATATGCTATAAGTTGTATCGCAAGGGAAAAAAAGATTTTAAACAAGAATGTCTCCCTAGTCACGTGTCGTGATGTAAGTTAAATTAAATACAAAGCCTGGTAACATTTGCGGGATTGTGTGTCTCTACTTATTTAATTTGAACTACGAATTTTGTATTAGTTTCATGTAGATATTTTATTGTTTTATGAATTGAGACATCAAAATCATTTCTAATTAATAGACAAAAATCATTACGTTATTTTATACTTGATAGGTCGACGTTTGGCCACCATCTCGCCTGGAAATAAGCGATGATGTGGCCCACGATTCTTACATTGTTGCACTCTTTACCTACTCTACAGATTTTCTATATATTTCCCTTTCTTAATCAAACTAATACCGACATAAAAATACCCCCGTGAAGTCAGTCAACTGCAAAGAGAATAAAACAGGCAACAAATCTTAAAAACGAACATCTGTCGATATTAAAAAATATTGGTATCGATGAAAACCAGCCCTACCGATAAAATCGTCATATCAACCCACAATTTATCTTAGTAAAACACGGCGGTACTCCCTAAAGACATCGATCTATCTTGTACCTTCTTTTTGTTTGCTTCTTCCAACTGGCATCTTAAAAATACTCATTTTTATCGTTCCATGAATCTTACAATATATTTAGTGTTGTACGTCATTTTCATGATTTAATTCCACCGTCTACTATAACACTCGAGGGATTCAATAGCAATGTTTACACGCAGGCAAGACTGCAGAAAAAAAGGTATAAGGAAATACAATTGTTCCCCTGATACAGTTCCCGAGTTCTAAGTAAAATACGGCCCTGTTCCGCCACATCTGTATACTCGGAGCAAATGTACCGACATTGTTTATTTGCCAACGTCGCAACACTACAGACGAATTCGACGACAAAATGACGGAAATAATTAAAATTGAGACCTCAAATACCCGCACCGCTTAATTCCGTTCCAGCCGTATTGTTTTTCGTTAAAAGATTAGCCTGTAGTTCCGGAGCTCAGTCGCGAATAATTACAACTGGTTATTTTTAGTTTAAATTATTTTTAGAATCTAATTTGGGTGGTCTCTTGGAGATTCAAAAGGGAATGCTCAAGATTCTTAACATCGTTTACTGTTAATTGCTAAATGACTATATTTGGAATATAAAATGGGTCAGAGGGGAATACAAAATATTTTTTAGTAAACCGGTTTAATAGTCTCATGTAACATAGAAAAAACTTTATAACATTTTGAATGTTAAGATTGTATATTTAGATAAACTATGTCTACTTAATCATGATTACTACTTATTTATGATTTATGAATAATTGTGAGGTGAGATAAAAACATCCATTATATAATATTATTATGGTGATGTTTCAATAATAAAACATTCAAAATTAAACATACCTTGAAATATTAGTCACAAAATTAGGACCTACAAAGGCATTTTTTAAAATTAAGTAACAATTTTCTCGCTGCTAGTACAATCAATATATGTATAAAAGCTATGTACATTTGAAAGCTAAAAAGTTTACAAAATATCCTTAAATATTACAATATTATTGAATAATCAACTAGTATTTGGTTTCTATCTTAGCAAGTTTAATATTTCTATTTTATTTATTTAGGAAAAAAATCAGTGACTCATTACTTGATGTATAAAAGTTATACCATAGCTAATTTGAACAAATATGTAACCAACAGCGTTTTCCACAGAATTTAAATTTACACAACACAACATAACATCATGTCTCTTTATCCACGAACTTAATGCCACTGAACAATGGAACTCCCACTTTTCACTATTTATGTTATGAATCCTATGTAATAGGGGGTGAGCCTATTGCCATATACTGGGCACATTTCCAGCCTTCGTGCTACTACTGAGAATTTTTTAAAAACCCAGTAATACTTTGCTCGACTCGGGAATCGAACACGAGACCCCTTGCCCGGCAGTCGCACTTGCGGCCACTCGGTCAACGAGGCAATCGTAATATAAATTAAACGAACAGTAAACACCATCATACCATCTTAACCAACTCATAAAAATAAAAATAAAATATAAATCACATTACGCCTATTCATCTCAGAGGGGAAAGGCAAACGTAGCAAAAGTATTATTTTTATCAAGTATCTAAGTTTTATTATAATCAGTGTTATCTAAGTTATTATAATCCTCTTTTATTAAATCGGCTGCTCTCTCAGCTATCATGACGGTGGGTGCATTAATATTTCCACTTGTGATAGAAGGCATCACGCTGGCATCAATAACACGAAGGTGGTCTATGCCATGGACCTTCAACCTACTGCTAACCACTGAACTACTAATATCACGGCCCATTCTTGCAGTGGAAACGGGATGGTAAATAGTACTAGCCATGTTTACAGCAATGCATCTGAAATATGCATCACTGTTGAATTCATAACCGTCACAAGCACGCAGCTTAAGCCGGCCCGTTGTTGCACCAATGGATTTGAAGAACTTCGTATCCACAATTTTAAGAAGCATTTTAATTGCTGTAACTGTTGCATCTAAATCTCTATCATCACTAAAGCTGTTGTAGTATATCAGAGGATAATCATATGGATTATTTGAACTTAATGATATGTTTCCTCTGGAATACGGATGCAAAAAACTTATTCTAACTTGGAACATTGCTCTATTTTTACCAAGTTTTAACACTGAATTCTCAACTGATTTTACATATTCTGAAGCAAATTCTTTTATACTTCCATCGTGTTTATAATGAAACACAACGAGGGCTTGAAAATCTGGGTACGTTGAATCGGGCTCAGCGGAATAAAATGTAGTCAAGTCTTGGTAAGGATGATATGCTAAGTATCCTTTACGGTCATATAAGTATTTAATTGACTCCATATCTTTTGTAGTTTCATCCATCGCTTCTGGTTCATCGGCAAATATTAAAGTGGGAATACTGGTATGATCGTGTAAATTCTGCCCAACCATAGGTGAGTCTAGCACAGTTGGAATATTAATTTCTTCAAGATGCTTTTTAGGTCCTACACCAGACAACATTAGTAATTGAGGAGTGTTTATAGTACCTGCGCTTATAATAACTTCAAGTTTTGCCTTTAATTTATACTTGTGGCCTTTACGATCCATTTCGATTCCAGTTGCAGTTTTTCCATTGAATAGAATTTTAGTCACATACGAATTTTTTGCAACTTTCAAATTTTTCCTATTGCATGCAGGGTTTAGATATGCTGTTGCAGAGCTTATTCTTCTTCCATCAGTTGCAGTCACCCTTAATCTACCAGAACCTATATTGTCAACTGTATTTAGGTCCTCTACTGGTTTCATTCCAATTTCATCAAAAGAGGTAAGTATTTCATCTATTAAAGTGGTATTGGTTATATTGTAAGTATTTATAAAAAGAGGACCGTGGTGGCCATATTCATTTTGAATTGCAGGGTTTTTCCGTAACATATGATCTTGTAAACTTTCAGCTTTATGATAATATTTATTGACTATATCTGGATGCCATTCTTCATTACCTTCGTCATACCAAGACTGAAAATCTTTTGGATGGCCTTTGACATAAGCCATTACGTTTATGCTACTGCTGCCTCCTAGCATTTTACCTCGAGGCCATTTAATATTCCCATCTATATTGGCTTGACTAGTTAATCCATTATTTACTGTTGTATATTTCCAATCAAATTTTGAGTCGTATAGACTATTAGTCAAACCCGGTATCTGCAAAATCATAAGACTTATTTTTATACAATAAAAAATTTATTAATAACCTTCAATGGAATATGACGTTGATTGCGATGACGCAATCAACGTCATAGATATCTACATGATAGATACTATTTAGACGATTATTTTTTTAATTTATAACGGTATGCTTTTTATACTACTGTCATGTAATATCAAAACATTTTGTTATGTAACTATTACCTACGTTATATGTATATTTTTCAGGAAAGACGGATTAGGGCAGCAAAATTTTAGATATTTATATTTAAATAATATGGTATTCAAATCATAAACTTACATCACTTTCGATGGGAGGATCCCCTCCAGCTTCTACAAGAAGTACCTTCCAATCTTTAATTTCTGTTAGTCTGTTTGCCAAAATACTGCCAGCTGTTCCAGCACCAACAATTATGAAGTCAAACTCTTCGAAATCTGTCAATGAAAGATAATAATATTAGATTGAAATTGTAAAAGCACCTTTATGTTGCGTGACCAACAGTTGTTTTGCCGGCCTACAGCATTCCAATGACATTTAAGAAATATTTTACTGTGGATCTTGGAGTTTTTTTAGTGTCATTAAAGTACCAAAAATACCGTCACACATAGAAAACTGATCAACAGCGCATTATGTAAAATAATAGCATGTGAAACTAATGATATGATTTTTTGGTATCTAGGTGTTTAGAGCATGCCTGAATTATTTTCACAATTTACTACTGACCCTTTTCAAATGCTTAAGACAACCAAATATATATGTACAACTTTAAAAAGTCAAAATATCGATATGAAGTGTGGAATAAGACGGTTCTAGCTAAACTTTTATAAGTCAGCAGATTCTATAAGTCTTACTCTGCCGAACTTACTTTGACAACTTCACAATATGGCGAAAGGTCAACTCAGCCCTTGATTTGTGGCTTTGGCGAAAATCGAAAAGGTCGATACCATTATTCTTGTTTTCCTAGCTTAGAGCCTGTTAACATTTAGGTTTCTTTTAAATTTCATAAGGAACTAGCCCTTTTTTAAGGTATATTGAGTATATATACAGGTTTTACTAGATTCTTGAACTCAATATAATACATTATTCATTCATTCATTCATATTCATTCATATTCATTTAATCATTTGCAAACATGGGTACATAATATAAAGGTGTTAACAAAGTTTATAGTTTCTCTTCAAAATAATTATATAATAGAATTAGGTCCATTGAATTGAATTATTTGTAATGTTGTTAGAATACAATAATGTCAAAGATAGTAACATTATGCATACCACTGAAGTCAAAAAATTAATGTCAAATTAGATATATAATGTAAAAAAGTAATTGTCAATTATATTATAGAATGTCACACAAGCAATGTCAAATAAATTAAATTAATTATTGACCATAAGGATTCCCCTCAAGATAATCTTTTACAGTATAGTACACTTTGTCATTGAGAAATTCTTTTAATTTCAGTATTGGAGTTCGGTGAGAACATTTATACAATTAACTTTACTCTTTTTAGGAATTTCTTCTCTTAGCCAAATTAGTGCAAGAAAATGTACATGGTATAACACTTGGGAGTCAAGAAACAGAATATTCTTTCTTTTTCATTACATTATAAATATTTTTTAATCAACATCAACAGCCTATAAGTGGCCATTGACCAAAAGCCTCTTCTCACACGGAAAAAAATGCGTGTTCACAATTTTAAAACACATAATTAAAAATATAAGCCTAAGTTTCCTCACGCTGTTTTCCGTCACCGTTTGTCAGTAGTGTCTAGATAATCTTAGAAAGTACCTACATATAACTGGGAAAATGTCACACTGGTACTTGTTGTTGGTAGGTTACAAACTAGCACTCTCATGCATGAGAAGAGTCTTAAACCTCCGGGCCACAACGACTCATTTTCTGATACAAGCACTTTATTAATTGATAATGGATGTCGTATAATAGGCAATTTAGTTACCTTTAATGTGAAAGCATTTTGTTGTAAACGGAATATTTTTTTTAGTTATAAAGGATTTCATTAAATGAAATAGAAAGAAATAGATAGGCTAGGCGCAAAGAAACGGAGGCACTTACGCCTCCGTTTCTTTGCTCCTAGCCGTGGTGTAGTTATAGTAGAAATCCTTTTCGTGCGTATTTTTAACATACCTACCATGTCACATTATACTTAATATAACAAGGAAAATCATAACTTATAATAGTAACGTGATTTATTTGTTTTCATTGCATCTTTTATTATATTCTACGTAGAAATTTCCAATAACTTACTTCAAATGCTGAACCGAGATTTCTCTGGAATTAAAGTCTTGCGATTCGTCTAACTTATAGTTATTGCAAGATTTGACTTTATGAGGTTAAATGAAAATGGAAAAGTCTTAGGAAAACTTGTGGGGTAGGTAGAGATGCACAATTACCCATATAAAATGTGTGATTAATTTTTCGTCAGGTATGTCATAAACAGTCGTGGTGGCACGGAGGCTCAAGACGCCCGCTTCTCGTGCAAGAGGGTGCGGGTTCAAAACCTACCAACGGCAAGTACCAATATGACTTTTTCCGAGTTATATGTACTTTCTAATATTATCTAGACACCACTGACAAACGGTGAAGGAAAACATTGCGAGGAAATCTGGGCTTATAATTTCTAATTATAAGTTTTTAATCGCCAACCCGCATTGAGCAAGCTTGAGTAATGCTCAAACCTTCTCCGTGTGAGAAGAGGCTTTGCTTAGCAGTGGGCCATAGGCTGTATATGATGATGTCATAAACAAAGCTTCTACCAGCGGCTTCGCCCGCATTACCGTGGTATAAAAACCAATTAACAAACATGTTATTCCAGACTATAATATACCCTTGTTCGAAATTTCATCTCGATCGCTTCAGCTGTTTTGATGTGAAAGGGTTAACAAATAAAGAAACATACAATCTTTCGGATTAATGATATTAGTAGAATGGAATCATTTCACCAACAGACTGATTACAGAGAACCGATTAAATTTTGCATTAATTTTATCATTAAATCAAAAAATATTATGCTGCATCAGTAATAATCAGTGATCGGAATAGAGTGAATATATTTACCTACAGTCTGTAGGTAGAACAGAGTCAAAAATCAATGATTGAATTTTAGTTTTAAAATCTTTATTTTTAAGAGACAACCACGGCACCTAAATTCATTTGCTAGATCAGGAGTTATGGTGGACTAACGAAATAAAGATCACATGAACCAAGAAAACGCTCCTTTTTTAAGCCGTCGTTATAAAACGAAAGCCATTCTCAAATTAAATATTAATAAGATGTTAAAATTCACATAAATAAAGTTCTAGTAAATTTACCGGTAAAAAATTTTTAGTTGTTAGGAAGTCTCCGATTTTTGACTCTGTTCTACAAACTGAAGGTAAATATACTCACCCTATTCCGATCACTGGTAATAATTAATGAACGTTAATTTTAATTAAATTAATGAATTAATATGATGTAACAACGAAATGTCATTTTTAATTAAATATTTCTCACACTATTTTGTTGTGATGATAATCTGTAATTACAACGGACAATGCGTAATTCTCATTGCAATTCACTTGTATAATATTATGTAGCATTTTATTCTAAGAACTTCAATAAAACGATTTGATAATAATCTTAATATTGCAATTATGTTAGTATGAATGCAAAGATTTATGATAACAAAGCTAGAGTTTTAAATGACTAAAATAATTTCTTGCTATTGAATAAATTTTCTAACTCCACCTGGACTCTGGACATTTCGTTTTCTAAGTCAAATAATTCGCTGTACAGATTTTTTGGTCTTTTAATACATAACCTCTTATCCCCGAAGGAGTAGGTGGAGGTGCACATTACCGCCCTTAATGCCACTGTACAATGTAACACCCACTTTCCACTATTTAATGTTATGAGTCCCATGTAATAGAGGGTGAGTATATTGACATATACCGGACACATTTCCAGACTCCGTGCTACTACTGAGGTCTAAATCCAGAGAGAGAAAAATCCAGTAATACTTTGCCCGACCCGGGAATCGGACCCAAGGCAGTATTTTGAAAATACTTGAAATAATACGAACTGATTTAATTTATTGTAATATTGAACGAGGTATTGTAATATTCAATTCACTTTCACTCGCAAAATCTATAAAAAATCTATAAATTGCAAAACATACCTAATAATTAAAAAGTAAGTATTACATCACACATAGGTTTATTTACTAGACAAAAATGAACTCACCCTGTAATTCAGCATCTTCAGGCCAATCTCTGGTTTGTATAAGACATTGTGCAGACATCACGAACTGAACAGCTGAGAAGAAAGTGCTAGGAGCAGCACCCGTAGTCGGAGTCATACATTCGTTACTGTGAAAAAATGAGCTAATGAATACTAGTAACCTAGCCTGGTTTCCTATAGCCACGATTTTTTTATGGCATAATCCGATAAACGAGCTGATCACTTGATCGTAATTTGCAATCGGCACCGCCCATGGACACATGAAACACCAAGACGTTACAAGTGCGTTACGGGCCTTTTGAGAATTGGGAATTTAGGATTGTAGAAGATTCGGAGATTGGGGAGACGTGGAAGGGTAGGTAATTGGGCCTCCGGTAACCTCACTTACACGACCAAACACAACGCAAGCGTTGTTTCACGTAGGTTTTCTGTGAGGCCTTCTGTTTCGACGTTCTAGAATTATTCGAATATATTATTCTTTTATAAAACTCTCTGTTGTTGTGTTGTTTTGATAACTGGAATCTAAAACATGATTTATCCAATACCCAATAACTAAATTAAGGCTTTGACTGCCGACAGAAAACTGTTTAAGGTAAATCCTCCGCTAGCGTGGCCCATACGTTGTCCCCCATGGCGTTCAAGGTGTTAAAGAAAGTTTTGTAACAAAATTAGGTGTAAAAACTCGTGAAAGAATCTAATGTGCAGTTTCAGGATAAAACTTTATTGGGTTTACGATATCTATATAATGTTTTTTGAGGGAGAAAAATCACTCAATTACTTCTGGCGCCTTAGATGAGACGAGAGAGTATCAAACTCTTACTTACTGACTAAAAACCACCCCGTTCTGCTTAGAACTGGAGCTGCGGACGACTAACGGGTTACCAGAACCCGTTAGTCGTCCGCAGGTCATTTTTATACACCTATTTTTGATAATGAGTAATTTCAATGGAATATTCATTAATGTCACATTTACTGAACTTGTTGCAATAATATTGTTGTGTAAAACCAAGAAAATTTCCTGAAGAGTATAACCTGGGTGTTGCTTATGGGATGACGTGCTCCATCGTAGACTTACCACCATGGCTTACCACTAGGCGAGATAGAGGTCAAATGTCGGTACATCAAGTATAAAAAAATAGGGCTATTATTATTATTATTTGTGTCTGATCCACAGAGTTATAAAAATGATGGCACTTTATTAATTAAAACAGGATTAATCTGTTTTTTTAAGTTCTTAAATTAAACTGTTTTGATCAAACTTTTATTGTTAATTTTGTAACCAAATTTATTGGAACCAAAGTATTTAATACTTTGGTTCCAAAATCTATGTAAATGTTCATTGATTTTATTTTATTAATATAATTATGACCTTATTCAAAAACTTAACTTAAAAAAAAGAATTCATGTTAAACCCGTTTCTTTAACACATTACCTAAACGCCGTGGAGGATACCAGTGACCGAGATTAGCGAAGGATTTGCATTTTATTAAATGCTAAGTTGTTGACTAGACAGATGTTGACTGTAAGTCAACATCTGTAGGTTAAAAATAAAAGTACATACATACATACATAACATCACGCCTTTTATCCCCGAAGGGGTAGGCAGAGGTGCACATTAAGGCACTGAATGCCACTGTACAATGTAACACCCACTTTTCGCTAATGTTATGAGTCCCATGTAATAGGGGGTGAGTCTATTGCCATGTACGGGGCCCAATACCAGACTCTACTACCACTGAGATTTTTTTTTTTAAACCAGTAGTATTTTCCCCGACCCGGAAATTTAACCCAAGACTCCTTGCAAAGCAGTCGCACTTGACTCGGACAACGAGGCAAAAACAAAAGTTTTTCGTTAAAATAATAAAAAAATTACTTACAAATGCATGTTTAGTTTTCAATATGAATGTTCAATAAGCATCACAACACAGGTTTAAAGGATACAGGCTAACACAAATAATTTAGACTAAAAAAGAGCACATCACAAATAATGAAACATCCTTTTAAATATAAGGCTAACAATATCCTTTATAAAATTAATTTCGTCAACTAAAAATATTACATGTTTCTATCACAGAAATTGGAAAAACAATGCGTACTCAATTGAAACAACCTTTAAATTTATATGTAAAAAACCTAAATATAAAACAAGTATTAATTCATCCTTGAATATTAAACTATTGTTTTTATTTTTCAACGCAAATTGATCCTTATTTCAAGATGCATAAGTTATGAAATCTGTTTCAAACCAAAAAGGTTCGGTTAGTCGACGTTTTTTGAGATTTATGCATCGGTTTAATGATTTTTTTCCAACAATAAAGTTGATTTATCTTGTAATCGATGAAAAACAGATTTAGTCCTTATTGTCTAGAAAATAAAGTCTGTGTCAAAGAAAGCTAAGTGGCATAATTTTTTTCTGTCTTTAACTGCGTTTAAAAAATGGACAAGAAAAATATTATTTACGATTTTCCTGTCTGTTTTTTTAATACTAAAACTAATCTTAACTGTTTTATGGATCCTTACTTCAAAATATCAGAAAAAATCGAGGTATCTACAGCTTGACAGCATTTTTTCTTTTTTTAGCAGATAATACAATATTTTCGAGAGGTCAATACCTAGTTATATTATCAAGTGTCACAATTTAAATCATTTTATTAATATTTAATTGTTCTTTTTTATTCATAAAATGTACATGGATATTTAAATAAAAAGTTCTCTATCGAATAAAAATGATTGCAGCAACAAATGTAGATGACTATGTTAAATTATATCTAAGTACATAAATCTGTTTACTAGCTTTAAAGTTCTTCAACGACTTCAGCCAGCGACTTCGCGTATGTTTCTTTAAAATAATCAGTAGCCTACCTATGTGTTATGCCAAACAAAAAATTACCACTAATTCAAATTTTATCTCCTTTTAGCCGTTTTTACCAGAAGGAGTACCAAAGTAACATATGCACAAACTTGCGCATTTATAATATTATATCCTTCAAGAAAAGAGCGTATTCCTTCCTAAAAGGCCGGCAACGCACCTGTGACTCCTCTGGTGTTGCGGGTGTCCATGGGCGGCGCTGATCGCTTACCATCAGGTGATCCGTCTGCTCGTTTGCCTCCTATTCCATAAAAAAAAAAATATATTAGTAGGATTGCTCAAATCGCACTTGGCTCGAATTTATTATCCTTATTTTTAATTAGCATAATTTTCATTACACGTGTTTTAGTACTTAGGTATCTACCATTGTTTTTACACACTGACGTAAACGTTTATGATGAGAATTTTTACTTCTTAAAACATGACATATAGATTAACTAAAAACCGCGGGTTACTCACGTGAATATACTGAGAAAAGTTCTACTAGTTCCGAACCACAGAGGGGTTCTGCCTCATGAGTAGCGTGCGCAGTCGCGGCGATGTAGTGCATTTTAACCCGCGATTTATAGTTAATTGTGTATATAATAGTTAGTAAAGTGTCTCACGAAAGTTATTATAAAATGACAATATAGCAATATAATAATATCACTCTTTTTATTCCCCCAGGATATTTTATGATAATAAAATTAGGTAGACGGAAAAACCTACCTTATGCCATTTCCCTATGTTACTTATTCGTACTATTGTCAGTGATTCATATAGAAAATGATGGAAATTTATTTTTTACCATACGACTGCTAATTGCTATTTTAAAGTTAATTACAATACTGACAATTTCAAGAATCTAAAACTTTCCTAGACTTGGGAATCAAAGCCGGAACTAGATAGATTACCTAATTTTATCTTCGATATACGAAATAAAATAAAATGTAAAATTGAGTGACTTCCAGACAATGAAATCTGTACCCAGGTAAACACATTATTGAAATACAATACAAAAGACATTAGTTAATGAAAACAAACTGCCAATCAATTCCATGAAGCATTGACCTGTAATTCAAACATTTTCAAAGTTATTTTAAACTTTACATTTTTAACGAAAGTTTTTAAATAAAACTCCTTTCACGGTTCATTACAGAAATTTTTTCAACAAACGATTCGTAATTAATGAAAATAATTATTTTAATTATTTTTTATCAAAATCAAATTTTCTTTCTTAATTTGAATTTTAAATAAGAGTTTTATTAGTACTTTTGTTGTAGCAAACATAATAATTATATCGAAATACATAACTTTTAGTTAATATTATTACTGGCTCGTTGGCCGAGTGGTCGCGAGTGCGACTACCGGGCAAGGGGTCTCGGGTTCGATTCCCGGGTCGGGCAAAAGTAGCACTGGGTTTTTAAAAAAATCTCAGTCGTAGCACGAAGTCTGGAAATGTGCCCGGTATATGGCAATAGGCTCACCCCCTATTACATGGGACTCATAACATAAATAGTGGAAAGTGGGTGTTACTTCTGTGTGCACCTCTGCCTACCCCTTCGGGGATAAAAGGCGTGATGTTATGAATGTATGTATTATTACTGGCTTCTGGCCACAATTTCGTACGCGCAATTCCGTTTTTACCCATTCGGTGGGATTTTCGGAAAATCCTTGAATAAAATGTTTTCTATGTACGTTTCTTGGTTTTAATCTACCTCTTTACAGCTAAATAGATTACTGAAGTCGTTCTTGAGTTACAAATAGTGTAACTGACACGACTTTCTTTTAAACGTAATATTGATTAAAGTGAACTATACACACGTAATCATGAGTTCTCATTACAGTCATTAATAATTTAGACATAAAATCAACATAAACATTTATACGAACTCAAATAATTCCCATTCATATAATTATAATTAGTGTCGCCCTAATATCTTATTAGGCGAGTGGCGTGTACATTCAACTGTGGTCGATTTATCCGTGTTTACCCAAGTGTGTGTCTTAATTAATTAGACTGAGAACAGTAGATTGAGACATTATGTTCTAGAGTATATTATTATGCTGACGTCATGTATGTGGTGTTGTTTAACGCTCTTTTATGTAGTGTGTAGTGGTTTTATTGGACTAGGACATCTATACTCTCACTTGATTGGCCCATTTGAAGTTCCTACTCTCCATTTTTTTTTAAATTTCAGAAAACGATTGATTCGGAGGTCGGAGCTACTAATTTTTTGTAGTCTTATTTGTAAATTAATAGGTACATCATAATCAGTTAATAGTACACCTTTGATTTACGTTCTATTTATGATCAAATATATTTTAGCCGTAGTAAAAAACAAAGTTGAGTATGGGTGATCTAAGATGTCAAAAACAAAAGGTATCAGAGTTTATTTTCAGTACAATAAAAGTAGCTGCTTGTTTCGTGGTCAAAGATGTGTTTGAAAGGGAGGCACAAACGCTGATCTTATCATTTCTTAGTGCTATATTTTGTTTAAAAATTATCGACTACAAAAATAAAGCCTAGGATTACTATAAATCGCTACCAGTCTCAAACTAAAACATATATTTATTTTCTTTAATCCCAACAATTAACGTAAGTGCAAAATAATATTCAAGAGTTATTACAGAGAACTGGCGGCTTAACGTGTTTTCGAAACATTAGGGATGATTAAAATTTATGCTGCGCCGAGCTGAGCTCCAGCCTGTCGCGAGTGAGGTACGAAAGCCACAGATGAGCAATGGCACGGAAATTTTGTACGAATTTACGCCTAAAATGGAATAGTAGTTTTAAATTTTGTAGCCTTTAATTATGCGTTAATTATGCGGAAAAATAAAAAATATTTTTAGAATGGTTGAAAATCCAGCTTTTAACAAAAATATTATCGTATGTAACGTAAAAGTATGTAAAAATGATAAAGTTCTTTGGTTTGACTTGAATTGGATAATTTTGAGTGGATGTTGCTGTCATATGTCTGTGAATAATGAACTTACACAAAAAATTCAAACACTCTTTAATTTATTCTTAAAATGTGTATGCATTGAGGAGAGGCTTATCTCAGCAGTGGCACGGTAATATCGTGGCTATAGGCATTTATAGGCTGTTGATGTAAGCACTGGTATGTAAACTGTTAAGTGTGGGAGAGCCATGCTTCGGCACGAATGGGCCGGCTCGACCGGAGTAATACCACGGCCTCAAAAAGACCAACGTGAAACAACGTTGCCTTGCGTTTCGTCGCGTGAGTGAGATTATCGAAGACCGAATTACCCCTCCCCACCTTTCGCAACATTTGAATCCCCAACAATTCTCAAATTCCTAATCTCAAAAAGCCAGTAACGTACTTGTAACGCCTTTGGTGTGTCTGGTGTCCATGGGCGACGCTAATTGCTTACCATCAGGCGATCCGTCTACTCGTTTACCGACTTATCCAATAAAAATACTATATATATATTCATTTTTTAATATCATATTCAAATAACTACATTCATTTTTTATTAATATCTCTATGACAGCAATTCTATAATAAATATAAAACAATCCAGCATACAACGAAATAAATAACACTACAATATACAAACCAAACAAATACTAGCCTTGAGGTCATACATACAGCAAGGACCAAGAAGGCTAAGGATTTCATACTCAAATACTTATGGGTCATAATAAATAATATCTGTAGTCTTGCGTTCTTCATAAGTGGGCTCTTGGGCAGCAATATAGCTGAATATTAAATACTGAGGAGACTCTAGAGATCATTATTACGTCTTGAGTAAGGGGCATATACACCCGACATGTGATTAGCCTACATTGATATTAGTAACTAATTTTGTTGTTAATAAGATTGAAGACTTGATTGTTAAAAATAGAGTATTCTGTTTATTGGATACGATTTTTTGCTGAACGAAGTTAACTGAAAAAACTTTGTCTTTAAAACGTAAATTGGTCAATAAGTTAAAACCACAAATTAAACTAGCAATAACTTGAAGTCTTGTAATACACATAAGAATGAACTAAATCTTTTCCGACAAAATATGATTACTTTTTAATTTAAAATGAATCCGTTTTTCTTCGGTCTTTTCCTAGTCAACTGGGTGCTGTAAAGCTACTGCCACTCACTCCTAGCATTCCAAAATATGTAGTATATAAAAACACGTGTCTCATTGCTACAAAATACTTGGCATAAGATATTTTACAACAAGAGTACGAGTACTATAATAGTGGCAATATAACATAGCGTTGGGATACCACATCGTGAAATCCTAATAGTTCCGCAGACCACAACGCCTACATGCGAACAACGATGCATGGTTCGAATGCCACCGCTTCTAGAGTAATGTTGTTATCCGCTTTTACTTACATAGATATTAACTACAAGTTAAATATTAATGTAAGAGCGCAGATTTATTTAATTTCAAATTATTTTCTAAATATGAATCGAATCCAAACCTCTTTTATTTAATCCACATTGACATAATTTGTTTTACATGTACTTTTCGGA
Source organism: Spodoptera picta (assembly GCA_038387885.1). Classification (NCBI taxonomy): domain Eukaryota; kingdom Metazoa; phylum Arthropoda; class Insecta; order Lepidoptera; family Noctuidae; genus Spodoptera; species Spodoptera picta. The sequence continues at coordinate 267,568 of JAZHFQ010000493.1, read as the reverse complement.
AGATCTATTGAAGTATTTGAAGAATTTAAAAGCTGAAGCAGGTCAACAAAGCCTAAAATCTGGTATAATAGGGAGGTGGACAGGAAACAAAATAAAAGGATGTTACTCCTATCAAATACAGATTTTATTAGATTCCAAATTATAATTAAGACCGAACAAAAACCCTCCCAATACATACACAACACATACATATAATATATCTGTGTTGTGTAAAATATGTATATAGGATACGATTTTTTGCCAACCGAAATACATAGAGGTATATAAATGAATTACATTATATGTAATATATAATTAATATATACCTAATATATAATATAATAAATAATTGATATATATCAATTCTGTGGGTATCATACCATACCAGCACAGATTCCGTAACATTCGAGGACCACACAAAACGTGTCGGTACTTAATAAAGCGATAAATCAGTAGACACTGGCAATTTCAAGTAACTATTTAGTTCAAAATGATTTACGTTTACTTTGTAAGTAAACTTTGAAGTGAGGCTTACTTGGCTTAAGTCAGAAGTGAATGTTTCAGTAATTGTTATAGGTCTATGAAATATATTGTTCGAGAGAACATTTAATTATGTTATCTTCTTAGATTTAACTCGGTTTTCATCTGGAGTTTCTACTAAGTCCCTCCACATAGGATATTAAAGTTCCTTGCTGGAAAATAGGCTAATTTTGTTCTACATATCTTACGTCATACTTAAATTTCAGGTAAGTAGTCATTGTAAACATACCTTTAGAATATCAGTATCAATAAAACATTATTCTGAAACTAATTTTTTAGTCATTGTATATTTCGTATTTACTATGCAATGTACTCATATATCTCTAGAAGTATATTTGTAGTTTCTCGATTTTACCTTGTCTTTTTCATTTACGTATTCAAGTACCTCGTATTCTTGTAGTTCCAAATAGTTAGCCTTGAAGATAACACAATCATCAATGTCATGAAATAATTAAGATGGTAAAACAATTACATTTATTCATATAAACATATCATTGACCCAAAATACAATCATATCAAAAGTAATTACAATTTCATACTCTATACATCTTCACATCCCATCAACAGCCTATAAACGCCCTCTGATGAGCAAAGTCTCTTCACACGGAGAAGGTTTGAGAATTAATCACCACACTTGCTCAACGCGGGTTACCGATTACAAACTTATAATTCGAAATTATAAGCCCAGGTTTCCTCACGATGTTTCCCTTCACCATTTGTCAGTGGTGTCTAAATAATCTTAGACAGTATACATCTTCGACGGGGTTGAAGCACAATAATAACTAAATATCAACGAGCAATACACTCGAGATGTTTATTACTGTGTCACCAAGTATATTGGCAATTAATAAATGTCTCGCCTTGCTACCTTTGATCTAAATATACTAATAATATATTATATATTAGAACAGACTATTCATATAGATGATTAGAGGATCTGAAGACGTGTCGTAAAGTCTGTATATTGTAAATTGGCGGAATAAAGCCTTTTTTTTGAGGGGTAAAATCATCCAATGACTTCTTCCGCCTGACTTAAAACCACCCCGTTCCTACTCCTGCACTTCGAGCCGGAGCCCCGGCATCCCGTTAAGTCTTCCGCGGCTCCGTATCGGCATCAGCCCAGTTGGGCCCCATCTGTGGTGGTCTGAACTAACTGAACATAAACTTAATTACAATAACATTATACCTATATTTTATAGTATAAACCGGTAAACGAGCAGACAGATTACCTGATGATAAGCAATCGCCCTCGGCCTTGGACACCTGGAACACCAGTGGCGTTACAAGTGCGTTACCGGCCTTTTGGGGATTAGGAATTTTGAGGATTGTTGCGGATACCGAGATTAGGAAGATTGGGAAAGGAGGGGGGGGGTTGAGTAATTGGGCCTCGTATTGTTATCGATTATAAATAAATCAATATTTTGGAAAATAACATGATAATTGACAATATTATACTATAATTATACAATGCACGACGAACATGTCAAAATAATAATGTATTTGGGTAATTCGTTATGCTTAATTAGGGCCTGCGGTGAATTTCAATCATGTGGGTGTTGCACTGACATTCTGGTTAGATAATAATATCTAACGTTGTATGATTGTCAACTCATTATTATGGTTATCGTAATTTCAATAAAGCATTTCAGTTTTTTTTACGCAAAGTAGTATTATGTTATTCAATAATAATTATGTTTTCAAATTAAAATGTATTATTAAGTATTTTTAAAATTTGCAAGTTTTACGTAAGTAAATTAAGCGAAATATAACTGGGTTTTTAAAAAAAATCTCAATGGTAACATGGAGTCTGGAAGTGTGTCCGGTATATGGCAATAGGCTCACCCCCTAATGAGTGAAGTGAGAAAATAGTGAAAAGTGCGTGTTATATTGTACAATGACATCAAGTGCCGGAATGTGCATCTCTGCCCCTTCCGGGTGAGCCTATTGCCATATACCGGACACATTTCCAAACTTTGTGCTACTACAACTGAGTTTTTTTTTAAATCCCATTTATATTTTGTCCGACTCGGGAATCGACAACGAGACCCCTTGCCGAGTAGTCGCACTTGTGACCACTCGTCCAACGAGACAATCTCTTTAACGTCTCGTTATTTACAATAATTAAATACCCAATTAAGAAGTAGTGAAATAGTGCTAAGACGTACTACACAATTATAATTATATTCACGCTCAGCGAAATAAAAGTAGAATTCTAATTCACATAATTTCTAGCAATTATCTGTGTCTATCCAGCGGTCTAGTACGTAATTGTGTTATCCAATATTAAATTAATTTGAGCGATTACTACCCAGAGGGCTTGAAGAAAATAAGATTTCAAATAATTTTTTTTTAAATTATTGTTGTACTGTTTTTAAATTACACAATTCAGTACAAGTCTGTTTTTAAATATTCTTTCGAAACTAATTATTATGTTTTTCGACTTAGCAGCGCGACAGACACCGCGTCTATGAGCAGCAAATGCAGCAATATGAGCAGAGACTCATATTGCTGCTTGAAACTAGCAGGGCTCGAAAATAGTCGAGTTGCAGAAATAATTACGCAAGTCAGTTGAAAAACATAATAATTAATTAATATGCTGCCTCATTGGCCGAGTGGTCGCAAGTGCGACTGGCCGGGCAACAGGTCCCATGTCGGGCAAAGTATTACTGGGTTTTAAAAAAAAATCTCAGTAGTAGCACGGAATCTGGAAATGTACCCGGTATGTGGCAATAGGCTCACTCCCTATTACATGGGACTCATTACATATATATTGAAAAGTGGGTGTGCTTCTATGTGCACCTCTGCCTACCCTTTCGGGGATATAAGACGTGATGTTATGTAATTTAGTATGTCTCACGAAAGTTTCTCAAGAAATATCTTTCGAAATTTCAGTGAATTATTTTCTATTTTTCTTTCCATTTAAAAGTAAAGCTCGATGCACTTTGCGTTTGATTATGTCTGAAAATTTTCAATTGCCTCATCCCCCGAGGGAAGAAGGTCGTAAAGATAAGCCGTACGACCGCTATTAAACAACCCTTTTACACCCGTAGTGTTTGTTATAGTACGTAACATTTATTTGATGCGTTCTTTCACTTTTCGGAGTACACTCTAGTTGTTTACCCTCTACATTTAAGAGCCGCCTTGGTACGCAGACTTTTAAAAAATACATTTCGAAAAATATATTCATTTTTCTAACTAATATAACATGTTAAAACAATGACACTGATTATTCAGTTTGATAGAATACACCTTTTTGTTTTTACATTCTGTTTAAAATGATAAAATATGTGTCGTAATAATATTTACATACCTACATATTTATTATTTATATGAACACCTTTAATAAAATATTGAATCAAAACTTTTTGTTTATCTTTATTGAATCATGATCACCATTGTTATAAAAAAAATCATTTGAAAATCGAACGTCAGCATGCCAAGCAGCATTCGAGCGCTGTCATCCAATCACGCCATATTGAACGCCATTTTTTCTGTGCGCGTCATGGCGCGAAAAGTTTGACATTTGCACGCATCCCACACAAATTGTTCCAAAATTTTGAAATCAAGAACGAGAGACGTGGGCTTCTCCTGATACGTAGGTACGTAAACATATACCCACGTGTGTATAATATAAGGGTAAGAATTTAATTTTCCTATTTATTGCACTTCATTATAATTATGGTCTATTTGTTACCAATAATTATGTAAATTACATTGTACAGTGGCATAATGTGCACATTTGCCTACCCCTTCGGGGGTGTCGCGGAGAACCTAACGGGTAACTGGGGCTCCGGCTCGACGTGCAGGAGAAGGAACGGGGTGGTTTTTAGTCAGTACCTAAGAGTCTGAATCATAAATCTAAACTAATCTATTTACTAAGCTGCACAATATCAATACTTGAACACTATAATAGATTATTCGACATAAACAATCGAAGACACCAACAAACATTTATTTTAAGACGATCACCCCATAAAACCACAAGACAAAATGACCAATAACAATAGCTAACCCCTTCTAACCTCTTGTAAGTGATTCAAAATACTCACAGAGCTATCAAGGACACCATGCCAACACCAGTAGTAGGTATCAGTTTTGATAAATGGTTTCTCATTGTTTATGCAAGCAGGACGCGAGGTCAATATCCACTTCTGTTTTGGTTTACAGAATACTAGTAGCAATCGCGGTAATGGTATTGTATTCGGTATACTGAGGCTGAGACTATAAGAACTATTTATTGATGTTGTTTTGTTAAAGTACAGTTGAGAGCCAGGTTAATTAATGGCATGAATTGGATTCTACGTCTTGATGGTTAGGCTTTGTGTATCGGATTTGATACCTGGATCAGGCAAAGTATAAAAATATTAGTATAGGTTTTAATCAAGTTTATATCAAAACTTTCGTGAGACATTCTAAATCAATTTCATGTTTTCGGATTTCTCACGTAACTGTTTGACGAGGAACTAATTTGGAGCAATGCTAGAGGCTCATATTCATAAGCAGCATTCCGTGACACGCGTCGCAGGCACTGTTGTGCTGATATTAGATTTATTCAAGCTTAAAGTTTAAGCGATTCCTTAAGTTATTAAAATGGGCCATCAATGAACCTTCGTACATTATGTATATGGAACTTCAGTTATACAGATTAATAAATTGGAAAAAAAATACATATGTTTTGGTATACAAACACAAAATAATTAATTAACAAGCCTACATTTATTAGTAACTAAATAACGAAACCAAATTACTCATGAATAATATTCATAATTGCACCTACCAAAATTTTGAGGTAAATTACTACTTTATTTTCACAGCTGGCAATTTTGGGAACTATTAAATTATGGGAAAATTGGAAATGTGTACAGAATTGTACACTAATATTCCGTGTTTAGATGAACGATTAATCATTTCACGCATGACGTAGCTAATGTTTTAGATAATTCATAGTATTGGCAAAATGAATACATCAGCAACACAATTGTGAATTGTAGCACTTGATTTTTATTTCGGTCAAAGCCTTTATATTCGATAAGAATATAATATACTTACTTAATTATATAAAAGAAAACCTTATTAAAACAATAAGTATCAACAAAATAAAAATAAGAACAATCTTTACCCAACCAATTTGTTCACTAGCTAAATTACATTAAAAAGAAAACCAGAGCGAATGGGATCCAATATCCATGATACCTAAATTTTTACTCGATTGCCCCTCCCGGAATATACCTAACGTTTTCCGAAATACAGCTATCTTTTCGAGCCAAATCTCTCAGGAAAAATAAAAGGAACGGAATAGTGTCAACATTAAAACTACATTATACTTATTACATTGTTATCCCAAACAAAATAAAAGATAAATAGTATTGAATGCATTATCATTAACTGTACTACTAAAGTCCCAAACAAAATGTCTCCAAGGCCCTATTAAACCCTGAGATTTCGGGATTTACTCACATACAATAGTTTGTACGCACATTAAGTCTTACCTGGATATCTGCCTACATGTTTTGGTAGATAACGTGGTGAGTTATAACGGTTTATGTAGTTTAAACTATTACCCGGGCACAACGTAACTTGGTACTTTTTAAGCATTAAAAGTTCATCAACGTTCAGGTTGTAAAGCACCGTACCAGTCTCGAAATGCTGACAAAAGAAATGTTACCAAAATTGGGTACTTTTCATTAATCAAAAATAAATTATATCGAATAAGAATTCAATGAAATAAAATATAAAAAATTATCACACTTTCATTAATTGATTTTATGATCAACTTAATTTTAGTATCTTTCCAACATTAAAAAAAAATACGCTGTTTGACGCTACAAAACGTGACGTCACATTTTTTTTATATATATATATATTTGATGGGGCGACGTTTGACCACTATCTCGCCTAGTGGTAAGCGATGATGCGGTCTAAGATGGAGCACGTCGTCCCATAAGCAACCTATTCACTCGGGCATTTTGATGAAATTTTTTGTGCTTATCCGGTATCTATGAGAATTGGCCAACATCTATTTTTCATCCCCCTAAATGTTAGGGGTAGTCCACCCCTAATTTATTTTTTATTTTTTAGACAAAATTTTTAATTTTTATTTTTTTATGATACAACATACAAAAATACATACAATCCTCAATTTTCAATTTTCCATAAGTACCTTACTTACAAAAAGTAAGCTATTTTTTGTCCACACTAGAAATTACTAGAAAATTATTTATATATATAATATATATATACTAGCTGACCCGGCAAACGTTGTTTTGCCATTAAAAATATGTAAAATGGCTATTAAAAAAAGATGAAGAAAAGGGTTGATTGTAGAAGGGTAAAAGATCGTTGATGGGCCGATATTTGACCACTATCTCGCCTGGTGGTAAGCGATGATGTGGCCTACGATGGAGAACGTCGTCCCATAAGCAACCTATTCACTCGGGCCTTGAAGATACCCAGGTTACCATTCAAGAAATACAGATTCTGGCAAAGAATTCCTAGAACATTTAGCCCCTTAAGTTTTTTATCACAAATCCTACTTCTAGGTCACCAATATAGTCAAATTTAAATTGAAATATTTATTTCATGTAAATATCGTATCGGTATGGGAATGAGACGCTAATGGATGTTAATGGTATTCTAATGGATGGTGCAAATATATTGAGTACTTATTTAACGGAGTTTATTGGTTGTAATTTGTACAATGAATTTCTAAACAATTGTCTGTCGCATTGTAGATTGTTTTCGTCTATCGTTTATAATTCATAACGTGTCAAAACATGTGATCGGTTGAGTTTAAAAACTACTTAATTCTTTAGTCTTGGCAATAAGTAACCAGTTAATGATTGGTGTCAAACTCAAAATAACTACTTTAACACATAGGTAGATGAAAAATTTCAAATTCATAACATCACGCCTTTTATCCCCGAAGGGGTAGGCAGAGGTGCACATTATGCCACTGTACAATGTAACATCCACTTTTCACTATTTATGTTATGAGTACCATGTAATAGGGGTGAGCCTATTGCCATATACCGGGCACAATTCTGGACTTCGTGCTACTACCGAGATTTTTTAAAAACCCAGTATTACTTTGCCCGATCCGGGAATCGAACCCGAGACCCCTTGTACAGCAGTGGCACTTGCGACCACTCGGCCAGCAAGGCAGTCAATATTTATCTTATTAATATTATAAATAATGTGAAAATTTCTACGTTTGCTTGTTACTCCTTCGGATTAAAACGGCTGAAGGGATTGAGATGAAATTTGAAACAGGGGTTGATTAACGGTCTAGAATAACACATAGGCTTTTTATCCCACGGTAACGCGGACGAAGACGATGGGAGAAGCTAGTAGGTATAGGTAGTATATTTTGAAAATTATTATTGTGATGAGAAATTAAATATAAAGTGGCAACAATTTGTTCTGTACTTGTTCCCTGCTTTATTATACCTGAAATGCTTTCTTTTATATGACAAAATTGAATAAAAAATATCTTTAAGTAAGTGGGGTACTGAAGCATAACCTACTAAACGTAAAAAATAACAACATTTCAGAAAAACCTATAACCCATTTCAGACAATACAATTTGAAAACTAGATAAACTCATCCAAATTAAAACTTTAAACGCGATTATTCGTAAGAAAAAGAAATATATCTTTTATTATTAAGTTTACCGCATAAAGAATTCTAGAACAAGTTTTTTCTACCGGAATACTAACGAGCGCCTTGTCTAAGTTATAACTGCTTTGCATTGTTTTAATCACCCCGTCCGGCTTGCCAAACTAAAGAATAAGAAAAGATAAATCATTCAGTATGAAGACGCCTGAGCAGTATTCCCATTCTAGTTGGGAAAGAAAGGTGAATTTGAAGTAGGAACAAAGAGAATTTGTCTATCTCATACATAATCTTGAAGGGACATTTAAATTATAATGTTTCAAACACGTACCAATTCTTCTTTCGTAGCATTCAAGGTACATCAGAATAATTAGCACAAGAGACGCTCAAGATAAATGTGCGGTAGACATGTTTTTTGCAGGGCTGTCATATCGTAAAAACCTTAGTCATCCTTAGAAAAATATACGCGAGTGAAAGTAAAATTTTGAATAAACGCTATTAATTTTGTTAATAAATTTTGTTTAGTATTCTGGAGGTTGTAAAAATATTAAAGATTCACTGAAGTCTAGACCTTATTAGTCAAGAATAGAGTTTATTTTCTGACGCCACGCCTTTGAATCGGGAATCCAGTTTCGTAATTGTGGAGGGCTACGCACGTTAGACAAACGATTGGCTACGACACTTTGTGCTACGTTTTTCGTAGCGTTGTAATCCTGTAGCCGGTAACCTTTAGACCACAGGCAAATACAGGACATTCAGGATTAAATAAGAGTTATCAACATACATACATACCTCTATATATTATGATCACGCTTATCTCCCGTGAGTGTTAATTATACCCATTCTAAATAAAAATACACTACCTATAGATAAATGACCTGTCCAAGTGTGTTTTTCTCGAACATTAAATAATGCATAAGTTATACTTAACGTTTAACGATTATTCCAAGAAATTGTTATACTTAATACAATTTAAAGGTATATTTTAACATAAAAAAAATATTTGCTAATAAGCTTAAAACTTTTGCAATAAAATATCTTTTATTACAGTTTTCAATATTTCCAAACGTAAAATTGTTATGTTAGCATCGTTATTCTATTTTTGGATCAAGTATATGTTATTTTAGTTACTTGAGCGATAGACGTCAATTTGTCGACTGTGTCGGATATCATTCCGAGCCTTACTTCACAAGATCTGGTGTCAGCCAAGGAAGTAATCTGGGTCCGTTACTATTTGTTCTCATGATTAACGACTTATCTAAAATAGTTAAAGACTCCGAATGTCTGCTCTTTGCCGATGATCTTAAACTAAGTATGGTTATCAGAGATAAAAATACAGATCATAGCTTGCTGCAGCGGGACTTGGATAGGGTTATGGATTGGAGTAGGCAAAATAAATTGTATTTTAACATAGAAAAATGTTCCATTCTAACATTCACTCGGGCTCGTACCCCTAGTCATTGTTCATATCACATGGAAGGGCAATCTATACAGCGTGTAACCGAGGTTAGAGATTTGGGGATAACTTTCACTGCGGATCTAACGTTTAGGAAGCATATCACAAAAGTATGTAAGAAAGCTTATCGTAATTTAGGTTTTGTTCTGCGGCAGGCCAATGACTTCAGCAATATCAAAGCACTAAAGGCTTTGTATGAAGCATTGGTAAAAAGTCATATGGAATGCAATGCGGCTATATGGAGTCCAAATGAAGCCAAATACGCAACCATGTTGGAACGAATTCAGAACAAGTTCTTGAGATTTCTTTACTTAAAGTCATATGGAGTGTACCCGGGATATCCGCTGCTGTATCCGACATTGTATTTGCTGGGTACAGTAGGTTATTATATGCTAGAAGCTCGGCGAGAAGTAATGCTGGCTACTTATTTACATGATCTTTTACGTGGAAAATGTCACAATCCGAGGATATTGGCTGAGCTTAGGCTGTGCGTGCCGGATAGGTATGTATGGCGTCGGCGACGGCCGCAGTTGTTGGTGGTACCAACAGCCCGCACCGAGCTTCTAAAGCAAGCTCCGATGACACGCGCGATACGCACACTAAATGCAATAGCGGAGCAGATCGATTTGTTTCACTGTTCGGTGAGTGACTTCACAAGGGTAGCGTATTCGGTGATATGTTATTAATGTTATTAGGATAATTTAGTATTGTGGTTTCGTTTTAATTATATATATTTTATGTCCTTGTATGTATGTTTGGTCTAAGGATACTGCTGTTATTAACTTTGTTTGCATGTTTTGTTTAATGTAAGTAGCTTCTCTGTCACATTAGGTTAAACCTGTAATGATAGATGTAAGTGTGATAATAAATAAATAACAATTTTTTAGTCACATAAATTTTAACGTTAACTTTTGTTTGATTTTACACAAATTAACCTTTTACGGTTTTAGGTCGTTTATTTGAAAAGGTGGAATACCTATATAACGAATGAACTCGTGTAGCAACACGAATGCGCCAATCAGTGCGATCAATTTAAAATCTAAACTATTCTCTACTAAAACTGTATTTATTACTTCAGCAGTTTAAGAGCAGATCAGTAACAAATCATAGCACACAGAATCATAATAATTCCTAAAAAAATTACGTCAATTTAATAATGTATTTTATAAGTATTTTTAGCCACATTAAAACTATAAAGACTACAGGTTCTGCAAACGAAAACATTTTAAAACTGCACGTTTGGCGCGGTGGCTGGGCAACTGGCTGCCGCGCAACATGTAGCGGGTTCGATCCACGCACGGAGCAACGCTATCCACAAATTGATGTTTCGGATCTGGGTGTCATGTGTATATGAACTTGTATGTTTGTAAACGCACTCATGACACAGGAGAAAATCATAGTGTGGGGCAACGTTTTATTTATAAGTAAGAAATAAAATTAAAAGAAAAATGAAAACCTTACAAGACTCAACTAAAAGGAGGCCCAATTACCCTCCCCCCAATCTCCTTAATCCCTGAATCCCCAACGATCCTCAAACTCCTAATCCCCATAAGGCCGGTAACGCACTTGTAACGCCTCTGGTGTTCCGTGTGTCCATGGGCGACGCCGATTGCGACCCGGTTATACCATAAAAATCTTAATAATAACAAACTTTACCTAGAACTAGGAAAAGTAAATTTTGCACCTAGTTTCAAAATTACAACATCACAAATACTCGGTCGAAGTGATTACCCTTTTCATAGCGTCAAAGATTAGATGTGATCAACCGTAACTTATTTGATCGGAATAATTTCCAACTTAAATTGAACTCGTCCAACTTTTGAATAAATTATCGAGAACTTATTGACTTTACACTCAACTTTTGACACGGGTTTAAAAATAGAGCCCTTTGAAAAAGTTCCATCGTCAGCTTGGAATTTTTAATTTTTGTTAACGTTGTAATTAATATGTTGGTGATTAGTTTAGAGTAAGTTACCATAGTGATAACATTACGTAAGATAATAAGAACTGTATTTTGCTACTCATACTACTTACTGCCGAGTCCCTAAGCGGTCACCAGCGGCCGCTTTCCACCTACTCTATTATAGACCTTATATCCGATGTTCAGAGACTGCTTTCTTTTCTTAAGGGAGGAAAATCATCGAATGATTTCTCCCGCCTAGGTGCGGCGGGGAATGTGACTCTTATTGACTAAATACCATCCCATTCCTACTCCTGCACTTCGAGCCGGAGCCCTGGTAACGCGTTAGGTTCTCTGCGGCATTCAGAAAATACTATTGTATGAACAAATGTTATGGAATTGTCATAATCGTAGATTATGAAGTTAAATCAATACTACTTTCTCATAAAGGGCGTAATAGCAAAATAATTTATTTATTCATTTATTCAAACTTCATGCACTACCGTAAATTAAGGTGACTTAATGTCATAGCCACTATCTGCCAGTCAGGTCTTAGGGTGATGCAGACAGGAGTATACGATAGGGCAAGGATATATACTTATATACAAGCATGAAACAACCTGCTATAGTATAGTAATATCGAAAGCCAACTTCAATTTCTCAGTCCATCGTCAAACCACTATGCCATTAACTTAAGATAGTATTTTGCATCTTAAGATAAAACAATATAAATTGTATCTCATAAAAAGTAATGAACATAATACTTATAGTCAACTAATGCACTGCAGTGTATCAAAACTTTTCTTATTCATAAGCAAGCAACAAACTTTAACAAAACTGGTATTAAACGGAAATTTTATATGCCTTTTTATATAAATTCTAAACAAAATTGTTCGTGAATTTATTCGAAAAACAATTTTCGTTGTTCATCTGACCGATTTGAGCGAAATTCGGTGTGTGCACTCTCCGCAGTGATTCAGAACTTTAAGTCTAAAAGTATTAATTGGTGCAGTTGAGTGCACTTCAGATTTATTCGGGATTTCATTCGATTCGGCTGACATTTAGGCGGACGAGATTTGTTTGTTCTGTTCAAAATACTTGCATTACTCGTACTTATTTATTTTATTGGTTGTGACTGACAATCTAATAAATGTGATTGGGACACATTAAATAACAGATTAAAAACATACTTTATATCTGAACTTAAATATATTATCTGATATATAGAGGTAAATAGTTTGTTTATTTGTTGGAACGCGCCGGAGCTACTAGACCAAATTGAATAATTGTTTTTGATTTATCAAAAAAGGCTGTATCTTCTGTATCCATAGATTAAAATCGTAGGAAAGTGAAAAATGTACAATGAATATTTTTTTAAAGAATGCCTGGGGTGTGATATACAAGCAATACCGAAGCTAAAAATGTGGTTTTTAGAATTTTTGTCTGTTTGTCTGTATGTATGTCCGAACTAAACTCAAAAAATACTGCATGGATTTACTTCAAATTTTGCATGATTCTTATAACAGATAGGGTCAACATATAGGCTACATATTATGACGCCATCATCTACGGGGAAGTAGCTGTGAATCACTACTCCACGCGGACGAAGTCGTGGGCACAGCTAGTAGACTAGAAAATATCACGCTATCATCAATAGGAGCCGGACAAAGCGGGTAACACCGCGCAGGGGTACAGATTTTCGATAACCTACGAAATTATAAACAGTAAGCCTTGACGATTGTGTAGTCCTGGCGCTCCAATTCTAGAGAAACGATGAACTGTTCCAATCAAGCGATTGTTAGTCCTACCTCCTTTGTGGTATGCCTGAGAACTTCAATCAACATACAAACTGTACAATAGCGTGGCTAATCACTGCCAAAATAATTTATCAAGATACATATTATATGTATAATATACTTACTTAATATATAAAGCTGAAGAGTTTTTTTATATATCTCCAGAAATAATAATTATGGGTCCGATTTGAATAGTTCTTCTTGTGTCGGATAATCCATTTATCGAGGAAGATTATAGATTATACAACATCATGTTACTTGCAAAATTAATGCTAAATAAAGTACTTAGACTATTTATTAAATACCTGAAGGTTATATACCAATTGTATTATTATTCTCATGTAATATCGGGTGATATTATTGCCACAAAATTCTCTATTGTATCGATTCAATCGTTCATCCACGACTTTATAATCATCATAATCCTACTAATATTATAAATGCCAAAGTTTGCATGTTTGTTCGTTACCCCTTTACATCAAAATGGCTGAAGGGGGACAATGTGGGAACGTGAACGAAACCACTGGTAGAAACTATTAGAATATGTAGGCAAATCCAAAAGGCGTGTAGTATCAAAATTAAACAGATTATCAATGTTACATATACCTATTCTATATTTTGTGAAGATTTTCGTAGAAATTAAAGCACAAGACCAACAAAACTAATGCAGTATATTTTCAAAGTTAATCTCTAACCTATATACCTCTACATAACTTCACGCCTGTGAAGTTTACAAATTCCTGTGAAGTTTATAAAGCCCACTGATGAGCAAAGCCTCTTCTCACACGGAGAAGGTTTGAGCATTAACCACCACGCTTGTTCAATGCAGGTTGGCAATTTCAAACTAATAATTTAAAATTATAAGCCCACGTTTCCTCGCGATGTTTGCCTTCACCGTTTGTCAGTGGTGTCTAAATAATCATAGAAAGTACATATAACTCGGAAAAAGTCACATTGGTACTTGTCGTTGGTAGGTTTCTAACCCGTACCCTCATGCATGAGAAACGAGTGTCTTAAACCTCCGGAACACCACGACCACTCGACACTATAATCTCTAACGCCTGTATAATATTTATACGCCTATATAGTCTCTAACCAATAGGTGTTTAAACGTAAAGAAAAGAGTATTAGATACTCTTGTTAATGGCATCCAACTGAACATGATTCAAAATAATGCTGCACCGCATAAAGATTGTAAGTTGCAGAAGTGTAAGTTGGTAGAGATTCTTTAGGATTTCTTAATAACCAGTGAATTGCATAATTCTCTCAGACTCAGTGCAATAGCGATATAGGTAAATACACATTTTCTGTGAAATATGTTATAGAGGTAGTATCATAGAACGATGATTATGCAAAAAAGCGAGGGGTTCAACGCACATGTCATGCATAATGCAATGTGTTTTTCAATTTGTAGAAGCATGGGCTCTCAAACGTGTATAATAACATTACGCATCACCTTACTAGTCGCCGAAATAGGCTTTAAACTGTCAAACACCAAGCGGTCACCGGTGACCGCAACCTATTGTTATATAATTGTGTCTACAAAACCGGTACTCGACGAGTTAAATGAATTCTTGTTTAAAAATATATCTTTCATTCACAAAGCAAGTTAATAAGACATCGATTTATTAATCATCGACATACAACCAATTAACAAATACGACTGTATATTACAAGTAAACACGAAATTTGATGTTAAGTCTGACTAAAATTATCGTGGAATACCTAATAATAGTTTAGGGCCAGCGAATGCCATAGAAACTTCAAACAAATTTCAACTAAAGCTGCAAATTCGAACTTAGTTGGCAAAAGACCAGTTTTCAAACCTAACGTCATTTCAAATTGATCCTTCTACAATGTTCCTGTGGTCTGTAGTTCAATAACGCTGCTTGTATAACGTTGTGCGAGATGATTGCCTTCCTATTGTGTTCATTGACATGACTAGCTCTTTATCACACTATTCATGTGGGCTTAGCTCGCCAGCACAAATAGGATCCCCTGATTCGTCTTCTGTACAGCTTTTGTATAGAGATAGCGATGATTATGTATTAAATTACTTACTACGGTTTAGTTGTTAGAGCGGGCTATTTTGGTATTTTTGTCGTGGGATGTATTTTGTATACTTTATGGATGGAGTTTTTGCTTGGCTATATATAGGCATTCAGAACGTATATAATTCTGGGACACTGTATTTTTTGGTACGTTATATTATGATTGGTTAGTAAAGTACAGCCAAATTTTTACCACAGTTTTAAGGTAGCTAACCAAAGCTTTTATGGGATTGTTATAAATTTAAGTTTTCAAAACGATTCAGAAACATTCACTTTCGAATTGAAGATGTTTTTCAAAGTCATATTGCGTTTGGCTTGAAGAAACACGCATATTTTTTATTTATTCTGTAAAATGTTTGGAGTGTTTATAAGTGTAATATTTACTTTAATACTCAAAAATTCATAGAGCACTTAACTTTAAAAGATATTTTTCTTACGCAAAATATTTTATGTAGTACAAATATAGCAAGGCATCTCAAAGAGTGAGTGACAGGAACTTGGAAAGCTTACGGTTAAAAATTAGTATCAAAAATATTTCATCAATATAATATTCTAAATATTTGACCGTCATAAAAGGTCCAAAGAAGTTTATTGGCTTATCTTTTTCCTCACATAAGCCTCCAAGAGTCTTCTTTCCCTCACAAGTCTTTACTTTAGCCATAAATCCAGACTATAAATTAAATTAAACTAGAATCAATGCAATAAATTCTCAATCCCCAAACCTTAACTCCCCAAAAGGCCTGCAACTCAGTTGTAATTACTCTGATATTACGGGCATCCATGGAATGAGTCAATTGCTTACTATCAGATTATCCGTCTGCTTATTTGCAAGTCTATCTCATAAAGAAGTCGACCAATTAACACGTTAACTGCCGCGTAGGTCACCGGTGACCTATGTTAGCGGAGAAATTTCCTTCAGCAGTTTACTGTCGGCAGTCAAAGGCGTACCTATTGAAATTGAAAGCAACTTTCAGAATAAAATATCGGCACCCGAAATGTCAACAAATAAGAAATCAGTTTGACTGAACGCAACCAAACATTCCCTGGAATTACCAATAAAATCTAATGCTGCCGTTAAGGCCCTCTCAATGTCGGTATTACAAGTAACATTTTTAATTTTACAAAGGCAAGTACGGCTGTTTCTTCCGTGGAAACGGTCAGCAATTAGTTTTAACGGGGGACTGGTGACGCTCTCTGTATCAATTAACGGTTGAAATAAGGTTCAGAATGCTGTAATTTTCTTTTGAATTGTGCTGTATGGGAGAACTTGGCTTTGAAAGTACCTTACTTTATATTTGGGTGTGTATCTTTTCGTTGCTTAAGCAGGTTTATTGTTAAACACGCTTTTGGACTTTCATTAATAACACAAGCACAAGAGTAACACATAAGAACTTTAATTGCATTGGGTTTTTATGAAGATTCATTTCAGGCATTATAGACATTCAATATAATATAAATCGCAGTATTGCCCTTTATGTGAATGTATTTTCATTAAGAGTGTTGTTTGTATGTCTCTACACAACTATAATGTCTAGATTATCTCTGTACCAATATTTATGAAAACTGGTCCAAGTATTTTGATTTATAATAAAGGAATTTTATTTGATTACAAGAATATTTTGAAAACGCATCGCAAATCGAACGAGACAATTTATTTAACGTAACAGTTTCATTTACAAGTAAACGTTCAAATAACGTCCAAAACTGCATCGAGATTGACCAGGCCCAGCCAACCCAATTACAAAAGAGATTGTGTATGTCTGGTTAGTTAGACTACCCAGCCCCACCCATTCCACTATTACTATCAGACCAATGTATTCGAACGTGTTGATTACTTCGATATTGTGTTTGGAACCGCTTGTATGCAGATTCATGGTATTAAGTCTTATGTTATGTAAATTAGGAGACAGAACATGGGAACAGATTAATTTGGCTTGATTAATTATCAGTATTAATGATATGGTTGTGTTTACTGGGTTTGGTTGGGTAAAGCTGTGTATTCTGATGACTACATTACTTCAGTCTAGATTATTCCATTGCTTTTCTCTAGACGTATTCATATTATGAGATGTTTTTTAATTTCCAAGCGATTTTTTTTATTTTCTCCTGTGTTTGCATGCGTTTACAAACATATAATATCACATATTACATGACAGCCAGACCCGAAACAACAATATGTGGATCACACAAAGAGTTGGTCCGTGCAAGAATCGAACCCACAATGCGCGACAGCCTGTTGCTCACCGCGCCAACCGTTGTTACTTGATTTCGATTAATACGAATAAAAAACATGAAAAAAATATTTTTTTTTATTTTTCATACTAAACGGTAATTTCATAGGTAAGCCATATCTTTTAGAAGCCAGTTAATTAGTTTTAAAATCTCCAATGCATTCTGAGGTTGTGGAATTTAGATACTAATTGAAGATATGATATATGTATGATTATTCTTAAAAGAAAAAGAAAAAGTCACATTGGTACTTGCCGTTGGTAGGTTTCGAACCCGCACCCTCATGCATGAGAAGCGAGCGTCTTAAACCTCCAGGCCACCACGATACTTCACATAATTAATTTACCAAATTAAATTGTCTAAAAGATCATTGCTCCGAGGCAAATGCGTCTATTCTCAAAAACTTGATTTCATTTTTCTCCAATTTCTTTTATATGCAAAATTCATATTTATAGAGGTACAAAAACAACTACTCTATTATGTTCGTCTGCTGCATGTTAAATGAGGCATGTGAATTTATCACAACATATTGCCAATTTCAAGACGTTTTAGTTAAACGTAGGTATTAGAATAGAAAATATCATTAAATATTAAAACGTCATGAACCTTTTTTACATATTGTTAGTATGCATCATCATTGGGAACTTTCTAAAAGGTAACTAATCTAAGTTATTAAATATTATTCATTATCAACAGTCTGTTCTCGTCCACAGCTGCACATAGGCCTCTCTAATGCCACGCCACTGAGCTCGAAACTATTATTAAGTATGATAAATATCATAATAAAAGAAAATTAAATCTTATTGGAACAAAAATGTGCCTAAATTATGTTATTTTAATGTGATCAATATTTTTTTTTTAGTTTGAGGGCGTAATATCATTCGTCTCTCGTCTTTGGGTTAGGCAAGAGGGAGTGTCTAACTCTTACTGACTAAAAACCACCCCGTTCCTAATCTTGTTTTTCGAGCCGGAGCCCGGGCTTCCCGGGCTTCCCGTTAGGCCTTCCGCAGCTCCGTATCAGGCATAAGCCTTACTGGGTATCTGTAGTAGGCTGATGGCTCTTTGAAGCGCGCGCTGAACGCGACACGGCTTACACACGGGTCTGGTTCTGGTCGGACGGCTAGATATCCTTGCTCGCCGTCTACAGACCCGCACAATGTGATCAACACTAAGATTTTCTTTCGTCACGTAGGAGCCATTATCAACACATAGTATAAATATTAAAAAAATAATATACATATAAACTATGTTTCTATCTAATTCTTCAGGGATTGACTTAGTATAACACAGTACTCAAATTCATTTATTATCGATAGACGCAATTGGTTAAATATAGACCATTTATGAAAACTTTCAAATAAAATATTTACATCGACCAACAATGACTATTTCCATAAAATACATTATTGTATGCCTTTAACAGCATCATAACTGTGCCTTCAACTGCGAGTGCATTTAATGTCTCATATCTGTTTTTAACGACACTGAGAATCAGTGAAAATGCAGCTTTGATTTCATTGTTTGCAATTTTATTGTTCCCAGAACTGCTTTTAATTAAGACATTAACAATATTGCCCGTCTTCTGACATTAGTTTCATACGATTAAAGTAAAGTTCGATGAACGAAATTCTACCTCTATATTAAATATGAGTAACGTGTTTTCCATTCTTTTATGGTGAACATGTTTTCTAAAGCGAAAAATGGGGTGAATAAACTTTTTACAAGAGATTTGCCCTTGAGTTATGAGTTATGAATTCGTGTGATATTTAGAGGTATAATGGATAGATAAAGATGAAATATTTCAATTTCATTTTGCTGTTGTTTATCAATTATGGCGGGATACTTTTTGGGGATGATTTTTGTGTAATTTAAATTGCAAGTATAGTTAGTGAATCTCCGTCAATAAGCTATAGTTATCTATACTGAATCAACCTACCCTACCTCTATACTGAATGATCCTCCTAGAAATTCCAACACAAAACATTTGTCACTTAAAAAAAAGAAAATTACGAAAACCTCTCTTCACGACCCTACCCTTCCTTTGGCAACCGCATCTTGTACTCGAGTATGTTGAACTACGAAATATATTGATATTAGTAGCTAACCGAGCGATTTCTCAAGTTCTCTTAAAAGGGAACAGAGCCCACACAGCGACAAATAAAATTTAATAGACCCTTACTGGGTTTCCTTTTCATACAAAATATTTTAGCCACATTTGCATTACAAAGACCTATTGAAAAGCGTTGTTGTCGAGTCTATGTATGTATATATTTATCCCATCGGTCGATGAACCTATGAGTTTAATAGCAATTCCATTTTTATATTTGTCCTATTCTTCATCATTTACATCTTGAGACAGAATGTATTTGATGTTGAGCTTGACTACTTTTGAATATTTATATTTAGGCTGAGTAAACATACGGTGAACTGAAAATAAAGAAAAGCAACATCACAAACTTTTGGATTACTTTCTACTAGCAAATTTGACAGAAAAATCCTTTATTTTTTGTAATTAACTTAACAGTTTTAAACTATTTACGTATATCTAAAAATTGTACCTCTGCAAACTCAAGTTCAAATGTAAATTAAAACTTAGGTTGGTCTTGTCAACAAGCTTTTGGGTTTCAAACACTTAACCTGATAGGCCCTAAAAAACGAAAAAAGATAGACTATCTACGCCTCACATCAAAATAATTATATTTTAAGAATCTTTAAAAATCCGACGACGTCCACCAACACTTGAGGCAAAAAGAATTTTATTAAACAAATAGAACGCTTATCTTACTTCATTTAACAGAATCTTGCTTTTAATGACTCCGCTAGAAGTTGGTTATCGTTAAAACTTCAAAAGTTCTATTTAACTGACAAACAGTGATCGTTTTCCGACTTTGCAGTAACTTTATAACTATAGCATGGAATAATGGAAGTTGCAAGTGAACTCGGTGGTGCGACGAATGTGTATCGAAGATTTTATCGATTTTTCTTCTTGTTTCTACTGTTTATTTTGGTCTTTCGTTGATTTTGTAGTTGGAAGTTGACTTTTAATCATGCTTTCGGTTTGAATTCTGTGTTGACGGGAACGCGATCAATGGGTTTTGGATTTATGTTACTCGTTTTACGCTCCTATCTTTTTAGTTGTGTACTCGTGTGACTGTCAAACAGGAAGTTTCAAGCTCTATTCTCGTGCCTGAAAAAATCTTGTACCATATTGATCATTGTTGAACCTTTCAAGTTTAGACATTTTGAATTACATACAAACATAACACTTTCCCAATCTTAATACCATTCACAATCAACTTAAAAATATTATTTATTAATAAAAACCTTACCATAGCAATAACACAATAAAACATAATGTAATGGTGTAGGAAAACGATACTAAAGATATCAGAGTCTCTGGAAAAAGGATCTGATAGAATTGGAACAGGGTAGAACTAGAGACGGTGGATTTCTAACAATACAAGGTGGCTGTAGCAATCTCACTGTGATTGCGAGGATTGTAAGTTCAATTTCAAGCTGGTTTCATAAAGCGATATAATTTTTATTTGTTTCCTTTTTCACTCGGCCTCGTTGGCCGAGTGGTCGCGAGTGCGACTGCCGGGCAAGGGGTCTCGGGTTCGATTCCCGGGTCGGGCAAAATATTACTGGGTTTTTAAAAAATTCTCATTAGTAGCACGGAGTCTGGAAATGTGCCCGGTATATGGCAATAGGCTCACCCCCTATTACATGGGACTCATAACATAAATTGTGAAAAGTGGGTGTTACTTCTGTGTGCACCTCTGCCTACCCCTTCGGGGATAAAAGGCGTGATGTTATGTTATGTTGTTTCCTTTTTGCGTTTTATTAGACATCGCTTTTAAGATTCTATTAATTTCTTGCTTGTCTCAAACATGTTGGTGCGTTTATTGTATTTTTGTTTACAAGGTATATACCTTGAAATTGGGAGATATTATTAATTGTAGCAAATTAGATCCTCAGATGAGAAAAAATTAAGGCATACCTAATATCTGTGGAATATACCTAACACAATACATTATCGAATAGTCATTAACTAAAATTGAATAAATGGCCTCGTTAGCCGAATGGTTGCAAGTGCGATTGCCGGGCAACGAGTCTCGGGTTCGATTCCCGGGTCGTGCAAAATATTACTGGGTTTAAAAAAAATCTCAGTAGTAACAAGGAGCCTGGAAATATACCCGGTATATGGCAATAGGCTCACCCTATTACATGAGACTTATAATATACCGTAGCTTATAGTGCCGTAATATGCATCTCTGTCTACCCCTTCGAGGAGAAAAGGCGTGATGTTATGTTATGTAAAATTAAATAAACTTTCTCGTTAGTTGAATAGTTACAATAGCCGATATAAAACACGAGGTTTTGTATTCGGCGACTGAGTTACGGTCACGCCAAAAATATAGAAAAAAAGCAAACATAGTTCGTATGATTGTGTAAACAAAATATTTTTGTGTACCTACACACACACCGTTTCCGTACATGGAAAAAACTGTGGCGTGTAACAAAAGTTTTTTTCTAAAAATGCTTTCAACATCTCTTTCCTGGATTTGATTTAGGTTCAACAAACTCACACATCGTACCCATTCAGTTACAGATCGCATGCCAAGATACATTGGTCACTCAACTTTCGAATAATTTATTAAGTGTCTTATAACTTATTCTAGGGTTGGGAAAAGCGAAGATCATGAAATTAGATTGACGATTTATTCTTTATTTTTAAGCCCCGTCGACGCTTCTTCCGATCTTTAAACTAATTTCTAAACATAATAAGATAGTGACATTCACTAAAAATATTAATTAATATATTTAACAAAGCCATACTGAAACTTGGAATTATACTCGACATTTTTATATCCAACGTTAAGTCTCAACTCTAGTTTATTAGATTGCCTCTTAACCGAGTGATCGCAAGTGAGACTGCCAGGCAAGGGGTCTCGGGTTTGATTCTCGAGTCGGGTAAAATATTACTGGGTTTTTCTCAGTAATAGCATGGAGTATGGAATTGTGCCCCGCAAATGGCAAGAGGCTCACCTCCTATTACATTGGACTCATAACAGAAATAGTGAAAAGTGGGTGTTACATTGTACAGGGGTATTGAGTGCCGTAAACCTCTACCTACCGCCTTGGGGATAAAAGGAGTGATGTTATTATGTTTATTAGATATCTTTATAGTATTCTAACTCTTCTAATCAAGAAGCAATATGAAACTATAGACCTCTCACCATGGTATTCTAAACAACTATGTTCAAGTTGCATTCTTAGAATACCGATATAAATCTCTGAAACGTTCCCATCTCTATAAGCAACTCATTTTTTATTCATTGTGGTAAATAAAATTATACGCCATGTCATTTCATTAAGGGATTAACATAAAGGATGACAACGTTTTTGCAGTTCAACTCCCATTCTGGCAAAGTAGGCTTGTCTTTTTTTGTGAGTCTTTTATTATTGTTAAAACTCAAAGCGCGCTTGCAAGTAGCCTGTTATGTCGAGCTGTTGATTGCTTATACGTACATTTGGTTTGGAGTCATGGCTTTTATTTTTGAGGATTATCTTTTACACAAATGTTTTCCTGATCATGACATTATTGTCTGCTACATTGTATTACATTAACTCGTCGAGCACCGTCAATATAGACACAATTAAAGAACAATAGGTTGCGGTCACCGGTGACCGCTTGGTGTTTGACAGTTTAAATTGAGGATAGAAAAAAATTTTGATGTATCAGAACACTTTTTTGTCTTTGTATCTCTCTGATAACTTGTATACAGTCATTATTAAGAACTTTTTCGCGTTGACTTTGTGTTTTCTTTAAATGTTAATAAGTCAGTATTATTTGATTCGATAACCAAATAAAATACCTGTCATTAATGAAAACCTATTGAATAATGCATCTGCACATGCTTCATTGTGTATTTAAGATATGGATTGACTTTAAAATATACTGACTTTTGAAAGCAAGCTCTCGATGATAATATAAAGTGGAAAACCAAATAATATTTTTTTATTACAAAATATTTTTTTTTATACCATGGTGGTGATGGTAAGCGTTTACCGTGGCCTATGTACGCCTGCAACACTTGGGGCATTACATGCGTCTTGCCTACCCTTAAGAAACATATTCACTGCCCTCTTGAAGAACCTCATGTTGTAGCCCACTGGGAAAACCACGGCAGGGAGCTCATTTCACAATCGGAGGGTCCGTGGGAGAAAATTCCTCTGAAACCGAACTGTACGGGACCATTTTGGCTCCAATGAGTGAGCGTGAACCCCCTGTCGATGGCGAGCGGTGCGATGACAACATATTTTATTATATCTCAATTTCGAATACAAAATCCAGCAATCCGTAAAAGCATTAACTTTGATGAAACATACGGACTGCTATTCGGTTTTTAATGACATTTTGAACGGAATATACAAAAAGCAATCTGTTATTTGTAAATATAATATTATTATGATTTTTTGTTGCAACCGCTGGCAAATTGCCACGGTTGTATGCGTAAACATAAAAAACTACGATAACTAGAAGTCACTTTATATTTATAGCATTCCTGATATGTGGGTTCGTGTATTTTTCATACAATTTAATGTACTGGTGTATCTTACCCAGAAAATGTTTATAAAAGATTTATTTCATACTTCAGAATTGATGAAATATACATATTACTAAAACTGAGTTTGTTTTGACTTGGACAAAAATATTAACATATTTTTTGAACAAGATTTTTTTGGTAAATATCGAGAGAAAATATTTGATTTTAAACTTCTTTGAAATGTTTTTATAAATACCATACAAACCTACATTCGATAATAACATCATACTTATATTTGAACAAATCTTTTTCTCTCTCATAACATTAATTATAGATGACTAAAAATGATTAAAATGGCTACTTTATAATCTAATATATAAAATTCTCATGTCTCAGTTTTCGTTGCCATACTCCTCCGAAACGGCTTGACTGATTTTGATGACATTTTTTGTGCTTATCCGGTATCTATGAGAATAGGCCAACATCTATTTTTCATCCCCCTAAATGATAGGGGTATTCCAACCCTGATTTTTTTTTTATATACAACATACAAAAATACATACAATCCTAAATTTTCACCCTTCTACGAAATTATTTATATGGCAAAACAACGTTTGCCGGGTCAGCTAGTTATATTTATAATTATGATTATTTATCTACAAAACATGTGAATAATACACAATTTATACAGGGTGTTTGGCAGAACGTTGAACATACGAAAATGGTGGATAGTTGGGGTCATCTGCTACTTAGTCAGCCCTAATTTATTTGGCCCTGGCCCACTGGATATTTTTAATTATTTTTTTTTACCTTTTTTCTTGTTTCACCACTTTCTTAACTTTAAAGTGTAATTTTTATTAAAAGTGGATGAAACAGGCAATATTTTGTTTTTTTTTTAAATCTTTTATGTTGGCAGATTCTTATAAAATTATTGCTTTATTCAGATGTTAGCTAGAAAAAAAGTTATGAGTCCTCAAACTTACAGAAAGATGTAAAAAATTACTTAAATCTTAATTTCAACTTGCATTTAAAAAAAAACAAAAAATTATTGAGGAGTTCCAATTCTAGCAAAACATACCTAGTGTGTGAGCTTTCTAATGGTATGTAATTTGCTTTTATAAAAAAAAACTTCAAGAGCTATTTCATAATTTTATCAAGTAGGACATTTTTGACGAAATTCTACCTTTACCGGAAAGTGAAATGTTTTGCGAAATTTAATACTGCAAGGTTGGTAAAAATTAAATGGTCGATTCAAATTATGCTGTACCAGTTAGGTGTGTTAAGGAAACAATTAAAAAATGTTAAATAATTTATTTAAATTAAATCACAAATGTTCGAATTGACGCCCTTCATTTGCAATACAGGCGCGGCATCTACGTCTGATTTCTACAGTGGTTGTGCGCAGCAGCATCTCCTGTCGCATAACTTCGAAAGCAGTATTAATACGATTTATCAAATCTTCTCTACTTTCTACTTCTGTAGTGTAAACTAGTTCCTTTGCCCTTCCCCACACGTGAAAATCAAGCGGAGTGAGGTCGGGCGATCGCGGAGGCCAGGGGATTGGTCCTCCCCTGCCAATCCACGAATTTGGGAAACAATTATCCAAATGCTCACGCACAATCAGACTAAAGTGAGCTGGACAGCCATCGTGTTGAAAGACAAGAGGCCTGTTTATGTCTACTTGGAACACTTCTTCCACTAATGGTGGTAAATCATTGATCAAAAAATCCAAGTAGTTGTTCCCATTGATGTTTTCGGGCAAATAATGAGGCCCTATTAGCTTATCGCCAATCACTCCTGCCCAGACATTCACACTGAATCTCCTCTGGAAGCCCCTTTGTCTCTTCACGTGTGGGTTTTGATTCTTAAGTTCCCAATGGTGAAGATTGTGATAATTGACAATCCCTTCTTTGTCAAATTTGGACTCGTCCGTCCACAGAATACTTTTTAAAAAGTTTCCGTCGTCCACATCGGTATGCAGCAAATGGCGACAAAATTGCACACGTCTCCCAAAATCACTGTCATCGAGACCTAGAACAAACAAAACACAATGCTCAGTATTCTGAGTTCAAACTCTACAAATAATTTAATTTAGATATGTACCTATTTGGCTTTATGGCTTGGCCATAAAGACGTAAGACCACATTCACAAAAGGGCATGCGACTTTCCATTTGGTCTTAAAAGGAGCCATAAGCGCTGGCAAGATTACCTACGCTGACCACCGCGCAAACCGAATTCGAAATCCGAATCCTGTAAGCGATAGCCGCCTGATTGTTACGTGAATGCGGCCGAATAGGAATAGTTTATTCGAATTTAATTTGAAATTAGAGTTGAATGCGCTAAAAACAACATGAGGCAAAACAACTAATAAAGAAAGTAACGAAATCAAGGTTAAATGGAACGATCAATTATTGAACTGTCTCATAATTTACTACATTCCACAAAATCGTATCAGATGCAGTACATAAATAGCTTAAAATCTTACCTTGCACTGGAGTGTAGTGAAAAGCATGCCTACCATCTGCCCGGAGAACAGACCACACTTTCCATATGCTTAGGCCAAGCATTGAAGCTATCTGTCTAATGCTTTTGGTAGGGTCCGCGTCAAACTCGGCAAGAACTTGTTCATCAATGGTAGGATCGGGTCGTGCTACGTTCACTCGTGGTTCGTGAAAGTTCAGGTTACCGGTTTGTCGTAAACGTCGGTAAGTACTCGCAAATGTCTGATGACTGGGTACTCGGCGGTTGGGATAGCGCTCTTGATAAATCCTTCGCGCTTCACGCGAATTAGTATTAGCGCTTCCATACGCTAACAACATGTCCGCGTATTCCTCACTGGTAAAAGCAGCCATTTCTTTACCAATAACAACAGGTAACAGTAATAACAAAAAACTTAACTAACAGGTTACAAAACTAGTGATAACAATAAAATAAAACAAAGTGAACAAAAACAAACGTAAGCGTAACGGGCACGTGAGATCGCAGAGGCAGTTAAGTCTCGACTAGTACATTCTGAGACGTCACGGTGCCACGAGAGCGAAAGAGAGCAAAAAAACGCTATGACTGGGCAAGAGTGAGACAAAATTTCTACCTGCTTCGTGTAACAACCATCCCAAGGGAATAGTGAATGTCAATTTGCACCACTGCTACTGGCAAGCCGGCGATCATGTAATTTTTACCAACCTTGCAGTATTAAATTTCGCAAAACATTTCACTTTCCGGTAAAGGTAGAATTTCGTCAAAAATGTCCTACTTGATAAAATTATGAAATAGCTCTTGAAGTTTTTTTTTATAAAAGCAAATTACATACCATTAGAAAGCTCACACACTAGGTATGTTTTGCTAGAATTGGAACTCCTCAATCATTTTTTGTTTTTTTTTAAATGCAAGTTGAAATTAAGATTTATGTAATTTTTTACATCTTTCTGTAAGTTTGAGGACTCATAACTTTTTTTCTAGCTAACATCTGAATAAAGCAATAATTTTATAAGAATCTGCCAACATAAAAGATTTAAAAAAAAAACAAAATATTGCCTGTTTCATCCACTTTTAATAAAAATTACACTTTAAAGTTAAGAAAGTGGTGAAACAAGAAAAAAGGTAAAAAAAAATAATTAAAAATATCCAGTGGGCCAGGGCCAAATAAATTAGGGCTGACTAAGTAGCAGATGACCCCAACTATCCACCATTTTCGTATGTTCAACGTTCTGCCAAACACCCTGTATATACAATTAAAATATTTATCCTATCCTATGTTATTTTCTAAACAATATAAATGCAACAGATACCTAGAAATAACAGTATATTACCGGAACGTGAATAAATCATGCAAAAATTGCTAATAAACTTCAATTGAACAAAATATTTGGTGTATGTCAGTGGTTCTCGGAAAATGTTGTAACTTTATACATAAGACATGTTTTCCCGTAACAGAAAACATAACAGCTCCAACTCCCATAAGTTACAGCTCTTCTGTCCTATAACTTTTTTGTCGGAAGAAACAAATATTGACTTGGCTGATTTTTCCACAAAATTTCCCTGTAAATTGTTACTTGGAAACGTAATGTAAGGAATATTATTATAAAAGAGAAATCATGTGATTCTATAAAATGAAGGAATGAATATGAAGTGAGTATCTATATTAAAATCAATTTCATTATAAAATATTATACCTATTGAAAATAGTTCTCTCAGTCTCAGTCTTGCTCGGACTCAGCCTGAGGACTCAGGCTTAGGTCCAGGCTGTCTATCTCTGCCTTCTCTTCTTACTATGTGGGAAAGTCATACTTCGGTACAAATAGGCCGCCTCGACTGGAATGATACCACGGCTTCAAAGACGACAAACACAAACATTATCTATCTTTCACCAATTTATAATCAATAATTCTGGTGGAAAATACAACAAATATTGAATTACCTAGCTGATAATTTTCTCTAGAATAAAAATGTTATCTACTATTATTTAAAATACAACAGTTTTTTATCTATAATAAAAATGTTAGTATATTTTTCCCTAAAATATTGATACACAAGTAGATCACAGGAACTCTTTTGAATTACTAAGAGCCTGGTACTCATGTCGTATGGTATTAACTGGGTCCCGTACAACGTTTGTTAAATTATTACTGTGTCACCAGGCCTAAAAATGTACCAATTTAGAATGAGCCAGAATTATTTAGAATGAGTATTTTTCTGAATCTGATACAATTATGTACGTGTGTACATTTGTATCTTTATTTCGTTTAAATTTCAAACAATTGTATGTATTTGTTTTTTGTTACAGTTAAAATTGTACAACAAGTACTAAAAATGATTAGGTATAATTTTTTGTTCTTGTAATAACTATCGTAAGATACACATACCTATAGTTAATTAAAACTAAAAATCGTGGGTTACTCACGTAAAAAGCTTTACTAGTTTTAAGCCACATAGTTTACAGGGTTATTAGTAAAATACAGACATCCTCTCAGGAATATGTTACTAACATCATAATATCATAATCAACAACTTGGTACTACGACATTTTAAAAATTGTCATATCTTAGTTTGTTAGCTAGGTAATTATTTTTTTCTCTTGACGTTTCGTAACAGTCTCAATATAGAAGTAGTATTAGAGGTGGAGGTAAAAATGTTTGTTAATAATAAAATTATTAACAAACATTAATATACCTAAGAGATCGAAATCCTTAGTTCCACGCAATATCGAGCACTCATGCTCAACGAGGAAGTCATTTGCTAAATGTAATCCTCAATATTTCTGTCTACTTTCTCTCCGACAAATTAGTTTCGGGCCACTGCAGTACATCTTACTCCTCATTATCAGCTGTCTTCATGGTGACATTATCCATAATAGAAACCATTTCCATCACAAGCACCTACTGTTCGCGCATTGGGCCTTGTTGGGGATATGATCGCTCATGACAATGATATTGATATATTTGCTGACCACTTTAAAAAACTATGTTCTAAAACTGAAACATTTGTCAATAAATTATTTAATGCTATTCAATAATGATGACCTTTTGACCTAAATGTGTGACTTGATATTCGTAAATATGATTTGTTACTTCTTAATTATTAAGGCTCTTCACAGTTATTTCTATTGTAGAGATATTGACATATTGATTCTTTTTATTTGTAGATTTAATATACAATATCCTAGATTTTATGTATTTGGACATGTACTACAAATATTTGACATTGATTAATTTGACATTATTTATTTTTATTGTATTCTATTTTTATTATTTTTATGAAATTTTTTTTTCTTATTTTAATTAACTAGCTTACTGGTGTTTTGGTACCCACTGTAAGTCAGTAAGTGCATGATTTGAATAAATAAATAAATAAAATAAATAAATAAATTTGTTAAAACCGTAGGAGGCTTACCCGACACTTACACAGTCAGAGACTCCATAGCGGCTCGAAAATAACTCCATTTACGTATTCTGCTCCCATTTTGCTCGGAACCAAAATACATTTCGTAATTAATGTTTTTGGGTTGCTTTATTACAACAGTGAAACAACCTATAATTTTTATCTTCTTGTTGAATTCGAGAATTTTCGACAAATGAGGCGGATTACACACAGACAGATATTTTTTATGCAAATATATTAATTTATATGGGAGAATAAAATGCATATTCGAAATTTTCAGATTTAATGGTTCATTATTAATGATGTAGGTATGTGCTCGTATATTAATCCTTCCTCGTTATTTACATTTGTTTAATGCCACTGTACAATGTAACACCTAGTTCCCGCTATATATATTATGAGGTCCATGTAATAAGGAGTGAACCTATTGCCATATACCGGGCACAATTCCCAAAACCGTGCTACTACTTAGATTTTTTAACCGACTTCAAAAAAGGAGGGTTACTCAATTCGACTGTATTTTTTTTGCTCGACCCGGGAAAGGAACCCCTTGGCCCCTTGCCCCAGTAGTCGCACGTGTGTCCACTCGGCGACAAGAAATGTGACAGTTAAGAAGTTAATAATAGTTGAAGTTAATAATGTTTATAACCCACGTAGGTCTAACCAAGCAATACAACTTTATTCAACCTTTAAAAAAAATATTAATTACATCATAACCAGTAAAATACCCAAGTAAAAAGAGGTGTACTTAGAAGCAAACAAAAAGTCTTCAATTTGCTTAATGAATTCTTTATACCATTGATGTTTCAAAAACGGTACTCAGCAAGATGTCTTCCGTGAAATCTCATTGAAGAGCGAATATAAATGAAATCAGAGCAGACAAGACGATTTTTTTTTTTTTTTTTTTTTTAAGGGGGAAAATCATCGAATGACTTCTCCCGCCTGGGTGAGGCGGGAGGGAGTGTCAGACTCTTACTGACTAAAAACCACCCCGTTCCTTCTCCTGCACGTCGAGCCGGAGCCCCGGTTACCCGTTAGGTTCTCCGCGACTCCGAATCGGCATTGGCCGTATTGGGCCCCATCTGTGGTGGTCTGATGGCTCTTTGAGGCGCGCGCGGAACGCGACGCGCCGTACGCTCGGGTCTGTTTCTGGTCGGACGGGGAGCCACCCATGCTCGCCGTCCGCAGGCCCGCGCTTACGGTGGCCGGAGATCGTCTCGCGATCCCCGACGCCCGGTGTGTCCTTCGCGATGGCTGGGTTGCGAGGAGGCAGCGCTTCGCTGCCTCACGCGTCCCGCCTCCTCCTTAGCTAGCATCACTGCTTCGCAAAAGGAGGAGACGGCATCCCAGTCCCCCTCGCTCCGCATCATGGCCTGCACTAGGCCCGGACGCGAGAGGTCGCCATCGCCGATCACTTCCCTGAGGACACGGCGGTGCTCAGCCCACGAAGGGCATTCTCCCACCGTGTGTTCCACCGTGTCCTCAGGGCGGTCCTCGCAGTGATGACACCCGGGCGTTTCCTCCCGCCCCATCAGACACAGGTACCTCCCGAAACTTCCATGTCCGGTGAGGACCTGCGTCAGGCGGTAGGTGAGGACGCCGTAGCGTCTCTCAAGCCACTCCTCAAAGAGGGGACTTACCGCTGCGATGGCAGCGAGCCCAGCCCTCGGTTGCGACAGTCGTTGCTGCCATTCCGCCATGAGATCGCGCCGGACCTCATCCCGCCACGCACCTATTTGGCGCGGCAGCGGGGTTTCGCCCCGGCGACGTGCCTCCGCGCGCATGCCATACACGCGCGCGAGCACCTTCGCCTCCAGATCCCACGGCGGTAATCCGGCAAGGAGGTTCGCCGACTCCCCAGAGATCGTGCGGTATCCGCGGATCATTCGGATCGCCATGACCCTCTGTGCCATGAGCAGCGTCCGAGCGGGACGCCGCAACAGGTTTGGCGCCCAAACAGGGGCGCCGTAGAGGGCCATGGACCGCACGACCCCGGCGTATAACCTCCGGCAGGAGGCGTTTGGCCCCCCGAGGTTGGGGAGGATGCGTTTAAACGCAGCCCCCGTCCTCTCCAACTTTGGGGCCAAACGTCGGAAGTGTTCTATGAAGTTCCACCGACTGTCGAGGACGAGTCCTAGGTACTTCATCGTCGTCTCGACGTCGATGGTAACTCCTCCCGCCGTTATTTGGGACCCACCCGGAGGTGGCGCGTTCCCGCGGCCATGAAAACACATGGCCTCGGACTTGTGGAGCGCCACCTCGAGTCCCAACTGCCGGATTCTCTCAACGACTGTCGCAACCGCTGTCGCCATTAAGTCGGCCGCCGCCTGGTGTGACCTCCCGTGCGCTAGCACCAGCGTATCGTCGGCGTAGCATATTGTGCTAACGCCGTTCGGGAGGTCGGTGCGCAGCACCCAGTCATAGCCGATGTTCCACAGGAGCGGCCCCAGAACCGAACCCTGTGGAACACCGCGTGACATCTCTCGCCGGTTCCACTCGCCCCGGTGACCGGGGTAGCTGACGGACCTGTCCGTCAGGTAAGCCTCGATTACACGACGGAGGTAGGTAGGCACCCGATGATATCGGAGTGCCTCCAAGATGCAGCTCCAGGGCAGGGAGTTGAAGGCGTTGGCGATGTCCAGAGACACCGCCACTACGACCTTACCCCTGGACACTGCAGTCCCCGTCGTGAGGTCTCTAACGCGCATGATGGCGTCCACCGTGGAGCGCCCTCTGCGGAAGCCGAACTGGCCGTCCGACAAGTCCGGCCCAATGTCCGTCAGGTGCGCGACGAGGCGGTTCGAAATGATTCTTTCGAAGACTTTCCCCACCTCGTCGAGCAACACTATGGGCCGGTACGCGGACGGAGAGTCCGCAGGGCGCCCCGTCTTCCGCACGAGGACCAGTTTTCCCGCTTTCCAGAGAAGCGGGAACTGGCCTCTCTCCAGACATGCGCTGTAGAGACCAATCAATCGAGGCCCGAGAGCCTCTGAGGCCAGGACCCATGCCTTGCCATGCAGGCCGTCGGGTCCTGGGGCGGTGTTCTTGGCGCCCATCCGGCGCACCGCCGCTCTCAGTTCTGCCTCGGTCATCTCTGGGACGATGTCGTCGTCGTCGTCGCTGTAGCCCGCGTCGGGCACCGCAGGGGGCGGAGTCATATACGGAGGGGTGAACCCCCTCCACAGTCGAGGGAACAGGGTGCCAATCACCTCCTCCAAGACTTCTTGCCGGAGACTCTGGGTGAGCGGGGGAGCCCAAGCGCGGAGCTTGTCGCGTACCATCCGGTACGGGCGTCCCCACGGATCTCTGTCCAGAGTCCCCAGCATCTCTCGGCGGGCCTCCTCCTTGGCCCGCAATATCTCCACCTTGAGGAGGGCCTTGGCCGCCCTGTATCCCTCGTACAACTCCGCCTCTCTCGCCTCCGCATTAGGAGGACGGATGCGGCGCCTGCGGTGCCTAGTGTACTGGCGTCGCGCAGCAGTGCACGCCTTGCGTAGAGCTGCTAGCTCTTGCGACCACCAGTACACCTGGCGCTTTTGTTGCCTCGACCGGATCCGGGGCATCGCCACGTCACAGATCCTGGACATGGCGTCCTGGAGCCACTTGGCCTCATCGTCTATGTCGGCAGGCCTGACCGGTGGTATCACCCAGGCCTGCACGATGGCGGCTTCCAGGAGCAGCTCCCGGTCCAGCTGTTTCAGCGCCCAACGCGGGCCACATGGGGCCTGTCTGACCGGCGGGTCTGCGGACTCGGCGGAGACGTTGAACCGGATATACCGGTGGTCGGAGTACGTCTCCACCTCCTCCATGACGCGCCAGTCAACAATACGCGGTGACAGAGCAGGGCTGGCGAACGAGATGTCCACCACCGACTCGCCCTGCATCCGCACGCACGTGGGGACAGAACCCCGGTTCAGGACGACTAGGCCCGTCTCAAGGGCCCAGTCTTCCACCATCCTACCCCGGACGTCGGTGAACCGGGAACCCCAAGCCAAGTTTTTGGCGTTGAAGTCCCCGAGGACGAGCACGGGGAGGGAACGAAACCCGACGACGACGGTGACCAACTCCCTCAAGGAGTTGTGGAACTCGGCGAGAGTTCGGTTCGGAGAGAAGTACACGCCCACCACAGCGAGCTCTCCGAACCGTGCTGCGACACAACCCCGGCCTCTTTGAGCAGCCTCAAGAGTCGGGGTACCGGCGGCGGCCGACGAGATGATGGTCACCGAGCCGTCCAGGTCCTCCACCCAGTGATCCCTGGGCAGGACAAAGTACGGCTCGGAGACCACGGCGACATTGATCGACCACTGCGCCATGCTCTGGAGCAGGAGATCCTGAGCAGCGGCGCAGTGGTTGATGTTCGCCTGGAGGAGGCGGAATGGGGCCATTATTGGCAGTCCATTCCGACCTCCTCAGTGGCGGCAGCGGCGACTGCGGTGGCAGTGGCGGCGGCGGCGGCGGAAACGGCAGGGGCGGCGGAGGGCCTACCTTTGCCCTTGGGTTTGGCGGGAGGGGAGCAGCCTTTGCTCCCGACCCGGTGATTGGCCGGCTTGCCAGCCGCCGCACATGCATTGCAGTGCAGCGGGGCGGAGCACGAGCCGGCCTTGTGACCGGGCCGACCGCAGCGGAAGCAACAGTCGCTGCGGTCCACCTCCGAGGTGCATTTGACGCTCACGTGCTCCCCCACGTGACAGCGGTAGCACCTCAGAGGCCGGGTCTCGAGCAGCTTGACCTGCGCCGAGACCCATCCCACCAAGAGCCTTTTGCCCTCCTTCAGCTTCTTGGCCGCTGTGACGGGGCAGCTGACCACAACAGTGCGCAGCCCCGAGTTGTCCGGGCGGATGGCGCCTGCCTTGATTTGGTCAGCAGGGCACCCTCCCGTCCTGGCCACAGCGGCCACCAAGACAAGACGATACGGTGGGCTTATACTTACCTACATAGTATACATACATAATGTAGATAGGTACACAAAGTCACATCGCACTGTACAGAACTAATTTATCGGGGTCTCGCTTTGTACAACCTTTCCTAACACTCGACGACCAGCTTATACTGGTTTTGTGCAGTTTGATGTACGTGTACATCAATGTATGTTATATGACAATTTTATCCAGTTCCATACGAATGTGGTAAGATAAATTTCTCGCTCCATGCATTTAATTCGTTTGTTGATAAATTTTTGACATATTAAGTAGTCTTTTTACGCGTCAATCATTTGTTGTGACTTCTCCAGTAAATTTATTTTTCATATGTTAAATTCGGTATGTGCCAACTAGTCAAAATCAATACTTTTTTCGAACTGTCAAAAACGACAGTTTTCTATGAACTATGTACGAGATTGTGTATTGTGACGTCACGTTTTTTTAGTGTCATACAGCACACTTATTTCTTAAACATTTGCTGGAAAAATATTAAAATTAAGTTGGTCATAATCAATTAATGAAAGGGTTATTGTTTTTTAATATTTTGTAGTTTTGAACAGTCGAAATAATTTATTTTTGATTAAGGAAAGTAGGTACCAAATTCTATTGTTTTATAAATATCTAGATGTAACTTTATAAATAACAGACTATAATAATTTAAAGGGATAAGTTTTAATTAAAACGTGTTCAATATTTATATATAGAATACAAAACGATTTTTTTATTATTACCACAAGATATGTTAGATACTTCTTTGTAACATCGAGCGAAATGATTTGAAACTTTAACACATTTTGCTTTTACAAATTTCCAGCAAATATTATTCATAATAACATGTGAGATATTTCCTGTTTAATCCTATTAATTTACGTAATATAAATAAATATGGATCCACAGTAGTATAATAACAACACAAGTAAACTATTACTGGTATACCTACTTAAATTGCATCAAATTATACAGAAGCGTCGCTATATTTGGTCACCAGCCGCGCAGAAGTGGACGTCTTGTATACTTGTGCACACAAACAAAGCAAATAAATGAATACATCTAAGTACCTCTCGTTGGCCGAGTAGTCGCAAGTGCGACTGCCGGGCAAGGGGTCTCGGGTTCGATTCCCGGGTCGGGCAAAGTGTTACTGGGTTTTTAAAATTCTCAGTAGTAGCACGGAGTCTGGAAATGTGCCCGGTATATGGCAATAGGCTCACCCCCTATTACATGGGACTCATAACAACTAGTGAAAAGTGGGTGTTACATTGTACTGTGGTAGAATGTGCACCTCTGCCTACCCCTTCGGGGATAAAAGGCGTGATGTTATGTATATATCTAAGTACCTCTAGAATCTAATGTACCTACCTATGTGTGAAACCGGCTGTTAGTAACTGTTCTATAATTATTTCAGACACCGCTGACAACCGGTGAAGGAAAATACCGTCAGAAAGTCTGGACTTATAATTACTAATTACATAACATAACATAAAGCCTTTTATCCCTGAAGGGATAGGCAGAGGTGCACATTATGCCAAAGTCAAAGTCAAAGTCAAAGCATTTATTTCAATTAAACCATAGTTTGGTACTTTTGAAACGTCAACAAATACAAAATAAATAATAGTCTGTCAGTCAGTCCGTCAGTGAAATTAGGTGAAGCTAGGTGCTAATTCCAAAACGTAGATTCGAATGGAGAAGAACGAGCAAGAAACTCCATTCGTTACTCTTTTTAAAAAAGTCTATTCTACAATGTCTCTGATACATATTTCAATACTGTACGCATATGTAAGAACAATGCAAAGACACGCTTGACGCATTTTACTAATAACTTACTAAAATAAAAAAAAAATAAAAATCTTAACTCTAACATGGTGCTCACATATGCATACTGACAATCCATAGAAATAGTGCTTCTATACAAGTAAAAGGAAACTCTTTGTTTCAATAAAGAAAGAAATGATCGATACCATAAGGAAACTAGATTGTCTACATTAGAATTAAAGTATTAAATTATACTGTCACTGTACAATGTATAACACCCACTTTTCACTATTTATGTTATGAGTCCCATGTAATAGGGGGTGAGCCTATTGCCATATACCGGGCACAATGCCAGACTCCGTGCTACCACAGAGAATTTTTAATAACCCAGTAATACCTTTGCCCGACCCGGGAATCGAACCCGAGACCCTTTGCCAGTCGCACTTGCGACCACTCGGCCACCGAGGCAACCAGACAGGCAGTAATTAGGTACTAATTATAAATTTGAAATTACCAACCCTCATTGAGCAAGCCTTTGGTCAGCAGTGACCACTTATATGGACCGTTTATGTGAGTAACTGTTTCTAGTGGTTCTTGTCTACAATTTCCTAAATAACTTCTACTCATCCTGTAAAGTATCTGAATCAAACAATGTTTTTTCCATTGTGTCTCATATATCGATAGACAAGAGGTTAAATAAAAATATCTTGTACTGTCTATTTGTAATATTCTTAATATTTTCGGTCTTAATTCAGATTTTACAGGGAACGGTTTAAACTGTCAAACACCAAACGGTCACCGGTGACCGCAACCTATTGTTCTATAATTGTGTCTATAATGAAGGTACTCGATGAGTTAATAAGAAATGTTTACGATCAAAAGTAAAAGAGGATTCATTAGATAAATTGAAGACTTTTGTTTATTTTACTTAAAAATACGAGCGACAAAATTGTCAATGTTGAAAATGTTAACCTTAAAATTAAGTGATGGATAATAATTAGAAAAAGAGACAATTTGTTTCCATTTTTCACTTTAATCCTTTGGGAAAAGGAGGAGTAGGAATTCTAAAGTAGTGGCGCTTTGTGTAATGAACCTGTCATTTCTCAAGTAGGTGCCATTCTGTTATGTATGACAAACTTGAATTAGTTTGATAAAAAATCATCTAACATTAAAAATAAAACTATGTACATATTTTAAAAGCAATTCAAACTATACGTATCTCTTTTCCTTTTTTATGATGAAGAGAAGTCTTCAAAACACGCCTAGCTTTTAGAACAAATAATTAGCAGTGTGGAATTCTTCCCTCACTAAAACCACAACGGTGATCACGTTCACCTAAGAGATCTTGAAATATGTATCAAAATGTCTACAAATAGGAATAGTAGACAAATTGGTAAAAAACTTTCTAGAGAAGAAGCTGTGAAGTTTAAATTTTTAATTCAGTAAAACATTTAGTATGAAATAAAGAAAGATTGTTTATTTGTCAAACATGCGTTTACATAAACTGAGTAATCAGACATGTAAGATATTAAATAGTTTGTTGTGCGTCCATATAGATTTTTGATTTGCGCTCGTACTATGTTGACTTTTTGTATACCTCTACATATACTCACAACTTCTACATTTGTGGTTTCGTGCAGCCAAATCGACTCAGCCCAAGAAACATTTTTCTCGCATTCACGCGTATAAAATTACATTATCTCACTCCGGAGCGAGCGTGACCTAAATTTTATGAAATAATTGAATGAACAATATAAACGTAACTTTAGGTATTTCTGTAATAATACCAGTGCCTTTATAATAGGTTTTTTGTTATTGTTTGTTATAAAATTAGATAAGCACCAAGGATTACGTTGTCCATAAGAATTCTAATCAATAAAGTTTAGATAATTTAATGTCGTATAAAGTTAGTTTATAGCTATTCACTTATGTATCATATTTGCTAATGTATCACATCAACAGCCTATAAGTGCCTACTGCTGAGCAAAGCCTCTTTTCACACGTAGAAGGTTTGAGCATTACCTAATTACCAGGCTTGCTCTTCGCGGGTTGGCGATTCCAAACATACAATTAGAAATTATAAGCCTAGGTTTCCCCACGATGTTTTTCTTCACCGTTTGTCAGTGGTGTCTGAATAATCGTAGAAACGACGTATAACCCGGATAAAATCACATTGGTACTTTCCGTTGCGGTAGGTTTCGAACCCGCTCTCATGTATGAGAAGTTAAACCTCCGGGCTACCACGACATTTACACATGTATACTTATTTCAAAATGTAGTGTTCATCTACATACGATTAAAAAACAGTATAATATGCATAATACATACATACAATGTGGGCAGAATATTAATGAAAAAATTACCAAACTTCATACTTTAACGGTTGATGTTCGCTTCAAAAGTACGAAAATTCAATAAAAACAAAATTTGAATGCATCAATTTTCGAAGGCATTTCGCATATTCGCAATATCTGCTGTCTGCTATCTGAAATTATGATAATGGCGTCATTCAACGTCGTCCGCAATTAGCGAATTGAAGGCTCGTAAATATCTGAAGAACTGATATGAAAAATAAAA
Source organism: Spodoptera picta (assembly GCA_038387885.1). Taxonomy (NCBI): domain Eukaryota; kingdom Metazoa; phylum Arthropoda; class Insecta; order Lepidoptera; family Noctuidae; genus Spodoptera; species Spodoptera picta. The sequence goes on along the minus strand of JAZHFQ010000493.1, from coordinate 228,332 downwards.
TTAAAACAATAATTTTCCGGTCCCAAAGTAATCTATAATGAACAAGCCATCAAAATTTAGATTATTTCGGTGTTTAACTAAGAATTAATTGGTTTTGATAACGAGTGCCGGGAATATGAAGCCGCAGCATAAATTGAGCGTCAGCTTTTAATAATTATTATGATCGATTATATTGTAATATTAGATGCTCGTTTATTGGAACTATTGTGTTTAGTATGTTTAGCTAGGACTGATGATCTCTGTTTACTTTGGATAGAGTGCACAGTGGGCGATGTTTTGGTTTTACAAATAAATTATTGTAACACCAACGACTTCGACCACGATCCCAGGGGTAGAAAGTAGCCTATGTGTTGCTACAGGCCATAATATACCTATGTTCCAAGTTACATCCCGGTCCCTTCAGTCGTGTTGATGAGACTGAGTAAGAAACATACACACAAACTCACATATTTTCACATTTATAATATCGGTGCGAGTGAATTTCAACCATCTGCCCTATAATTACGTAAATTGCATTGCGGGTAAACAAACATTCGACAAACTTTTATTTGCGTTTGGTACAGTAACTGTGTATAGGCATCGAGCACCACAATTAAAATTGTTTTTACGTGTTTATACTTTTTCGGAATAAAAAGGACCCAATGAAAACACATTGGGTAATATTTTTGGACTCGGTGTCTATCTAGTAACACCACCTACTATATATTATTTTAATAGTTTCAATATACAGAATTCACACTTCTACAGTTTTATTATATGTATAGATTCATACGCTGCGGCAAGTTATACAGAAGACTGAGGAGTATAACTTGCCACTATGCTTGGCGTTTGTGGACTATGAAAAAGCCTTTGATTCGATCGAGACCTGGGCGGTGCTGCAGTCTCTCCAGCGATGCCATATCGACTACAGATATATCGAGGTGCTAAAGTGTTTGTATAGAAACGCCACCATGCGCATCCGACTCCAGGAAGATAGCACGGAACCAATAAATAAAATAAAATAAAATAAAATAAAATAATATTTATTTCGGACAAGTGAAGCATCCATAGGGGTTAGTAAGAAAACATTTAAAATCTTAAAAACTATGTTAGTACCTATAGAGATATTGTTACAAGCCTACTGTTGGGAATCCAATCCAATTGCAGAAAGGCGTGAGACAGGGAGACGTGATTTCTCCGAAACTGTTCACCAACGCATTGGAGGACGTTTTCAAGCTTTTAAACTTGAGTGGACTGGGTGTCAATATCAATGGCGAATACATCACATACCTCCGCTTCGCCGATGATGTAGTCATCATGGCGGAGTCGCTGGAGGATCTAAACACCATGCTCAACGACCTCGATATCGTCTCCCAACAGGTGGGTCTTAAAATGAACATGGACAAGACCAAAATCATGTCAAACGTCCATGTTGCACCTGTACCGGTCATCGTTGGGAACGATATCCTCGAAGTTGTAGACCACTATACATGGGGTGCGGTGCCAGAAGACCTCCCCGTGGTGCACCCTGGGTGCGGGCGACAGTCTCCCTAGCGGGGGTGATAGGGTTGGAGTGACTGTCGCCCGCAGCAGACTTCTGGACTGGGCGGGCGAACCCGATAGGGTTCTGGAGGCGGCGGGCTGTATGCTCATGGCCCGCGCTTCCGTGGGGCGTTTCTCCGCCTGTCTCTCTGAGCTTAGCAGAGAGCGTGGCGGAGAGGCAAGGGCGGTGCTCGTTGTGCACTCACCCTGCCAGCGAGCAGCATCGGGACACAAGCTGTCCCCGATTGCAGCCGTCGATATCGTAATCCGTAAGGAGGTCACGGTCACGTTTTGTGACTCTGAACGGGACGAGGGTCTTGGCTTGGTCGCCCGGACCGCGAGGAAGATAACCTCTATAAAAAATTCCTCCAATACTAAGTTCTGGTGCGCGGCGAGAGTATGCATGGCTGAGGAGTAGTGTCAGTCGTGAGCGCACCCCCAGCTAGGGGACCAGTGGACCCTCTAGTTGGGAGACAAATTTTCACTTACCCAGGTACAGGGGGCACTGCCTGGGTGGACCGTTATTTCCCCCATACTCGTGGGATTTGTATGGAGAAATTAAATAAACACAAACCACAATTGACGAAGGAGAAGAGTGTGGGTGAGCTCGGCTCGCCTGCAGAGGCGGTAGAGGGGAGTCCAAGTGGCTCCGGGACCCGTGTTGAGGAGCTGGAGTTGTCCAGCGAGTCGCACACACGGGATCCAATTCGGATGAGGTCGGACTCTGAGTCCGACACATCTCTGGCGGAACGGCTGAGCGTGATCTCGAAGGGCTCACGCCGCCGCGCGACGGGGACGTTTAAACGCCCCAGGCTGGAGGAGGACACTTTGTCCCCGTCCTCCGGCGCGCAGGAGGCGCCTCCCCTAAAGTCCCCACGGCGGCGCGGGGTAGGGGCGGCAAGGGCAGAGGCCGCCGGAAAGCGGGAACCGCTGCCTGCGCGGAGCCAGCTGGGCAATTAGCTGCGGAGGGTAGGGCCCTTTCGAGCGCTGCCTGCTCGGAGCCCTCTGCATCAGAGATGTCCGGCGTGGAGGCGTCGGAGGGCGAGCGTGGCTCTGAGAGCGAGAGCGGCTCCGGGGGCCTCCAACAGGCCATCACTGAGGAGCTCCAAAAGGTGGCAATGGGGAAATCCCAGTCAGCTAGACTCTCCCTCCTCAGGGCGGCGGTGGCCACCATAACGGAGGCGGCCTTGGAGCAGTGTGCGGTGCCCACTGCAGAAAAGGTGCGCTCCGAGCTGGCCGAGATGCGGCGGGAGCTAGCGCGCTTGGCGGCCTCTAATGCGGCTCTGGAGGCCGAGCTGCGGACGGCCAGGGCCGAGCTCGCCGCTGCTCGCAGCAGCCGCCCCCAGCCCCCGGCGGAAACCGACGTAGTCGGACTGCTGCGGGCGGAGATGGCTGCCTTCCAGCGACGTTTTGACGTGCTGGAGGGTAGGCTTTTGCGCCCCCGCTCGCATCGAGCCGGGCCTCCCCGCCCACGACCTCGGGCTCATACGCGGCTGCTGCGGCCAAGCCTCCGACCTCCTCTGGTCAGACTGGCCGCGGCCCCCAACCGCCGGCAAAGGCACGAGCGCCTCCTCCCGCGAGGCCCTCAGTGCCCCCGCCGGCGCAGACCCCAGCTGCGCCGACGGCGCCAGCGCCCACGAGGCGCAAAAAGAGGAGGGGCACTCCAGCCCGGCAAGCTGGAGTTGCAATAGCGGCGGCGGAACTCGCCCCGCGGGTAGAGGACGGTGGCGGTTGGCAAATCGCCGGCGAGGCGAGGAGAGTCGCCAGGGAGGGCCGAAAGCGCCGCAAAAAGGCGCAGCGGCAGCGACGGCAGCAGCAGCGCAGGGAGAAACGCGCTGCTGCCTTGCTCCTCGCCCCTAAGACCGCGGCTGTGGTCATCACCCTACAGCCGGAAGCGGTCAATAGGGGCGTTACCTACGGCGACGTCCTCGCCAAATTAAAGGGTTCGGTGACTCCTGCGGAGTTCGGGGCCCCGGACGGGTTCGCGGTCAAGGTGACCGCTACCGGAGCCCGTCTTCTCGAGGTCCCCGGCGCGACCAGCGGCCCATCGGCTGACGCCCTGGCTGAAAGGCTTAGGGCGTGCCTCGGTGCGGACGAGGCCCGCGTGTCCAGGCCCACCAAATGCCTGGATGTTAGGATTTTGGGCCTGGACGACTCCGTCACGGAGAGTGAGGTGGTGGCCGCTGTGGCCAGGACGGGTGGGTGCCCTGCTGACCAGGTCAGGGTGGGCACCATCCGCCCGGACAACTCGGGGCTGCGCACGGTGGTGGTGAGCTGTCCCGTCACAGCGGCCAAAACATTAAAGGAGGGCAAAAGGCTCTTGGTGGGATGGGTCTCGGCGCAGGTCAAGCTGCTCGAGGCCCGGCCTCTGAGGTGCTACCGCTGTCACGTGGGGGAGCACGTGAGTGTCAAATGCACCTCGGAGGTGGACCGCAGCGACTGTTGCTTCCGCTGCGGTCGGCCCGGTCACAAGGCCGGCTCGTGCTCTGCCCCGCTGCACTGCAATGCATGTGCGGCGGCTGGCAAGCCGGCCAAACACCGGGTTGGGAGCAAAGGCTGCTCCCCTCCCGCAAAACCCAAGGGCAAAGGTAGGCCCTCCGCCGCCCCTGCCGTTTCCGCCGCCACCGCCGCCACTGCCACCGCAGTCGCCGCTGCCGCCTCTGAGGAGATCGGAATGGACTGCCAATAATGGCTCCATTCCGCCTCCTCCAGGCGAACATCAACCACTGCGCCGCTGCTCAGGATCTCCTGCTCCAGAGCATGGCGCAGTGGTCGATCAACGTCGCCGTGGTCTCCGAGCCGTATTTTGTCCCGCCCAGGGATCACTGGGTGGCGGACCTGGACGGCTCGGTGACCATCATCTCGTCGGCCGCCGCCGGTACCCCGACTCTTGAGGCTGCTCAAAGAGGCCGGGGTTGTGTCGCAGCACGGTTCGGAGAGCTCGCTGTGGTGGGCGTGTACTTCTCTCCGAACCGAACTCTCGCCGAGTTCCACAACTCCTTGAGGGAGTTGGTCACCGTCGTCGTCGGGTTCCGTTCCCTCCCCGTGCTCGTCCTCGGGGACTTCAATGCCAAGAACTTGGCTTGGGGTTCCCGGTTCACCGACGTCCGGGGTAGGATGGTGGAAGACTGGGCCCTTGAGGCAGGCCTAGTCGTCTTGAACCGGGGTTCTGTCCCTACGTGCGTGCGGATGCAGGGCGAGTCGGTGGTGGACATCTCGTTCGCCAGCCCTGCTCTGTCACCGCGTATTGTTGACTGGCGTGTCATGGAGGAGGTGGAGACGTACTCCGACCACCGGTATATCCGGTTCAGCGTCTCCGCCGAGTCCGCAGACCCGCCGGTCAGACAGGCCCCATGTGGCCCGCGTTGGGCGCTAAAGCAGTTGGACCGGGAGCTGCTCCTGGAAGCCGCCATCGTGCAGGCCTGGGTGATACCACCGGTCAGGCCTGCCGACATCGACGATGAGGCTAAGTGGCTCCAGGACGCCATGTCCAGGATTTGTGACGTGGCGATGCCCCGGATCCGGTCGAGGCAGCAAAAGCGCCAGGTGTACTGGTGGTCGCAAGAGCTTGCGGGGTTACGCAAGGCGTGCACTGCTGCGCGACGCCGGTACACTAGGCACCGCAGGCGCCGCATCCGTCCTCCGAATGCGGAGGCGAGAGAGGCGGAGTTGTACGAGGGATACAGGGCGGCCAAGGCCACCCTCAAGGCGGAGATATTGCGGGCCAAGGAGGAGGCCCGCCGAGAGATGCTGGGGACTCTGAACAGAGATCCGTGGGGACGCCCGTACCGGATGGTACGCGACAAGCTTCGCGCTTGGGCTCCCCCGCTCACTCAGAGTCTCCGGCCAGAAGTCTTAGAGGAGGTGATTGGCACCCTGTTCCCCCGACTGTGGAGGGGCTTCACCCCTCCGTATATGACTCCGCCCCCTGCGGTGCCCGACGCGGGCTACAGCGACGACGACGATGACATCGTCCCAGAAGTGACCGAGGCAGAATTGAGAGCGGCGGTGCGCCGGATGGGCGCCAAGAACACCGCCCCAGGACCCGACGGCTTGCATGGCAAGGCATGGGTCCTGGCCTCAGAGGCTCTCGGACCTCGATTGATTGGTCTCTACAGCGCATGCTTGGAGAGAGGCCAGTTCCCGCTTCTCTGGAAAGCGGGTAAACTGGTCCTCGTGCGGAAGACGGGGCGCCCTGCGGACTCTCCGTCCGCATACCGGCCCATAGTGCTGCTCGACGAGGTGGGGAAAGTGTTCGAAAGAATAATTTCGAACCGCCTCGTCGCGCACCTGACGGACATTGGGCCGGACCTTTCGGACGGCCAGTTCGGCTTCCGCAGAGGGCGCTCCACGGTGGACGCCATCATGCGCGTTAGGGACCTCACGACGGGGACCGCAGTATCCAGGGGTAAGGTCGTAGTGGCGGTGTCTTTGGACATCGCCAACGCCTTCAACTCCCTGCCCTGGAGCTGCATCTTGGAGGCACTCCGATATCATCGGGTGCCTACCTACCTCCGTCGTGTAATCGAGGCCTACCTGACGGACAGGTCCGTCAGCTACCCCGGTCACAGGGGCGAGTGGAACCGGCGAGATATGTCACGCGGTGTTCCACAGGGTTCGGTTCTGGGGCCGCTCCTGTGGAACATCGGTTATGACTGGGTGCTGCGCACCGACCTCCCGAACGGCGTTAGCACAATATGCTACGCCGACGACACGCTGGTGCTAGCGCACGGGAGGTCGCACCAGGCGGCGGCCGACTCAATGGCGACAGCGGTTGCGACAGTCGTTGAGAGAATCCGGCAGTTGGGACTCGAGGTGGCGCTCCACAAGTCCGAGGCCATGTGTTTTCATGGCCGCGGGAACGCGCCACCTCCGGGTGGGTCCCAAATAACGGCGGGAGGAGTTACCATCGGCGTCGAGACGACGATGAGGTACCTAGGACTCGTCCTCGACAGTCGGTGGAACTTCATTGAACATTTCCGACGTTTGGCTCCAAAGTTGGAGAGGGCGGGGGCGGCGTTTAAGCGCATCCTCCCCAACCTCGGGGGCCAAACGCCTCCTGCCGGAGGTTATACGCCGGGGTCGTGCGGTCCATGGCCCTCTACGGCGCCCCTGTTTGGGCGCCGAACATGCTGCGGCGTCCCGCTCGGACGCTGCTCATGTCACAGAGGGTCATGGCGATCCGTATGATCCGCGGATACCGCACGATCTCTGGGGAGTCGGCGAACCTCCTTGCCGGATTACCGCCGTGGGATCTGGAGGCGAAGGTGCTCGCGCGCGTGTACAGCATGCGCGCGGAGGCACGTCGCCGGGGCGAAACCCCGCTGCCGCGCCAGATAGGTGCGTGGCGGGATGAGCTCCGGCGCGATCTCATGGCGGAATGGCAGCAGCGACTGTCGCAACCGAGGGCTGGGCTCGCTGCCATCGCAGCGGTAAGTCCCCTCTTTGAGGAGTGGCTTGAGAGACGCTACGGCGTCCTCACCTACCGCCTGACGCAGGTCCTCACCGGACATGGAAGTTTCGGGAGGTACCTGTGTCTGATGGGGCGGGAGGAAACGTCCGGGTGTCATCACTGCGAGGACCGCCCTGAGGACACGGTGGAACACACTGTCGCGGAATGCCCTGCGTGGGCTGAGCACCGCCGTGTCCTCAGGGAAGTGATCGGCGATGGCGACCTCTCGCGTCCGGGCCTAGTGCAGGCCATGATGCGGAGCGAGGGGGACTGGGAAGCCGTCTCCTCCTTTTGCGAAGCAGTCATGCTAGCTAAGGAGGAGGCGGGACGCGTGAGGCAGCGAAGCGCTGCCTCCTCGCAACCCAGCCATCACGAAGGGCACACCGGGCGTCGGGGATCGCGGGACGATCTCCGGCCACCGTAAGCGCGGGCCTGCGGACGGCGAGCATGGGTGGCTCCCCGTCCGACCAGAAACAGACCCGAGCGTACGGCGCGTCGCGTTCCGCGCGCGCCTCAAAGAGCCATCAGACCACCACAGATGGGGCCCAATAGGGCCGATGCCGATTCGGAGTCGCGGAGAACCTAACGGGTAACCGGGGCTCCGGCTCGACGTGCAGGAGAAGGAACGGGGTGGTTTTTAGTCAGTAAGAGTCTGACACTCCCTCCCGCCTCACCCAGGCGCGAGCAGTCATTCGATGATTTTCCCCCCTTAAAAAAAAAAAAAAGAAAAAAGACCACTATACATACTTAGGGCAGATTATACAGCTAGGTAGGTCCAATTTCGACAAAGAGGTCGCCCGAAGAATCCAACTTGGATGGGCAGCGTTCGGGAAGTTACGGGAAATCTTCTCATCGAAAATCCCTCAGTGCCTAAAGACCAGGATGTTCAACCAGTGTGTGTTGCCGGTGATGACGTATGGTACCGAGACGTGGTCCCTGACCTTTGGCCTTCTGGAGAAGCTCAAAGTCGCTCAGCGTGCGATGGAGAGAGCTATGCTCGGGGTTTCTTTGCGCGACAAAATCCGAAATATGGAAATTCGCCAAAGAACAAGAGTTACCGACATAGCTCGCAAAATCTGCAGACTAAAGTGGCAATGGGCAGGCCACGTCGCTCGAAGGACTGACGGCAGATGGGCCAGGAAAGTCCTTGAGTGGAGACCACGGACCGGAAGACAAAGCGTGGGCAGGCCTCCCGCTAGGTGGACCGACGACATCGCCAGAGTTGCGGGGAGCCAGTGGATGCGGGTGGCGAGTTGTCGTTCGACGTGGAGGGCCAAGGGGGAGGCCTTTGTCCAGCAATGGACGTCTTCCGGCTGTTGATGATGATGATGATGATAGATTAATGCTGTTTAACTGTTATGAAACTCTAATAACTGTAGGCAATGTGTATTACAATTAAACAGCATTAGGTCATGTGATCATGCTTGACGCCTATTTTGCGATATATATATTTTACTGAAACTAAATTACAGCTACGTGTATAAGTGTTCATTATTTGGATTTAGATATTTGAAACCAAACACTAGTTTGAATAAACTCTTGATTATTTAGCACAGAGCGAAAATAGACAGGATGCGTAAATCAAAAGCCCTTTAAACACGATTCTACTTTAAACACATTGACATAAAACATTTTGGCATACAATGTGTATTGACACGCTTTCTATTCTCGTATATATAACGTTTATCGTCCCCATTTATTAGCAGTAAAAACGTTTTAATTTGTTTGCGGTGGACCAGTAAAACGGTTTACGAGCCAACGTGATTACGGGATAGGTTTAACGATACTCCTGAGATCTGATTTGATAAACACCCTATTTATTACCATCGACCTCCTTTTATTTTGAATTGTGCTACAGTCGAATCAGCTGTTTTGTTGGTAAATATTTTGCTTGTGATCGCTCACAAACAACATAATACCATGTTGTTTCCCGATGGGCAAACTAGAGGAAGAATTGCAGAATATGAGTTCAATCAGTTTCGTCTGCTGCGATATTGGATTTATAGACCCAAACCCAAATTATTATATCTATGTAGTGAAGATTTTTAACATAAATACCTGAGTAATATTTAAGAAAATTACTGCTATTTTCACAAAAAGTACAATTATCGTCATCATAATATCAGCCACAGGACGTCCACATTTCCAGATAGGCTAGAAACGACCTATATCCTGTGACAAAAGAACAATAGTACCTAATAGTTAATGCATTTGATATTTGAGGTGACCATTGATAATGAGTTTGCAATAAGTAAAATTCTATTTAAGATCTAAATACTAAGGTGTAAACTTGTTTGTGGATCGAATAAAATTAAAAAAATCACTCATCAAACCGTAATCAATCTTCATACTTAACAAATGCACACACATAACCTACAAAAATATGAAACACGTAGTTTCGTATTTAAGTAATTTCTCTCTGCCATGTGCATGCATGGAAGTTTTAGAAACATTATGTGCAGAACCGGTTTTTATTCTGTACATTTATGAAAGTTCGCCAGGTTTTTCATTAGTTCTTGCCGTGTGAACAGCTAGGCTAGATGGATTGCTTCAATTCGTCTCCACATCGGGCGTTTCTTTAATTTGCACTGCACTGTAGCAGCAAATGAACATTCCTGTACGACCGTGCTAAAGAACTATTTCATTTTGAAAATGGCGACATATCAAAAGCCCCTTTGTTCCACACAGATAAAAGAATATGTGTAAGATCATTTGTCATAGAGTAAGACTGCTGAAAATGTATCAAAATTGACAGGACTAGGTATTATTGATTTCGATATTGAGTCCAGGTAAGATTTTTATGAAAAGGTTTAGATTTATGACCTAATAACAATGCTGGGAAAATGCTGTGACGTGTGATTTAATAAGTTTTTGTTCTTAGGTGGGCTAAAGTTATAGCATTATTTATATATACCTAATAATAATTTACAATTTTCATTGTTAAGTAGAATCTTATACAACTAACTCCCGGGTCGAGTATAATATTAAAAAACTCGTAAGTATTTATTATATTTATATAATAATATGGATAATAATATAACCCTCGAATATAAGATGATTGATGGCCAACTCTTATTTTGTAATATTTTCTAGGAATAAAAAAATGGTCAACGCACCAGAAAAACCTTCGCTAAAAAACCTTCATGATAGAACTTATGAAAGTTCACTAGTCGTTTCATTAGTTGGTAGGAACAGCGGTCTAAGATGGATCGGCGCCATTCGTCTCCATATGGGGCATTTTCTTTAATTTTGTCGCGTAACTATTGTGGCGAGACCTCCATTTGTTACTTTATCAATGTCAGCCGCGGCCTAGGAAATTCAGTGTGAACGTGGATTTGATTGTATTTTTTATCCTTTGATTTTTCCTATTTCGGGGTCAAAGGTCTTAAACGCCATTGCTATGGCTTGAACTAGATTCCATTGAAATTCATGGTAAATTAGATGTTTTTAAATAAATGATTAGGTATTTGATTTCAGAACTAAACTGGTAGGTATGTGTATGTCAAATACAGCGACAAAAACATATATTCAAAAATTAATTTTAGCATAGACATGTTTTTTCCAAATGAGAATGCATAAACATCAGGTTCACACTTTTTGACTTCCAACACGTTCACATGCTAACCATATAAATGTAATAATAGAACTAAAACTATCTATAATTTCAGTAAACACTATTCGCAGCAAACACTAGTCCATTAGGTACACTTAAAGCCAATGAACTGTAAGCACGTTCGAAGCACTTATCTTCCTAGAATTTATTACTTTTCGTGCATTTAAAGGCGACCAGAACAGACGTTACATTCAATACTAATAATTGTCTACCGAAGACATGGGTGCAGCTAGTCTTTGATCTAAAATTTATGGTATTCGTGACCACTTCGTATAAAAAGCTATTTACCTATTTCTAAAACAGCATCGGTGTGCAATCTACTTTGGGTAAATTAATCAAATAATAATAAATATATTTGTCTTCCATGATTTTTTTGTCATCTTTGTAACCATTCTGTTTACCAGCTAATGTACCAAAAATGTTGGACATGTATTATTTATACAGGTGTATAAGACATTTGTAGGCATACTGATAAATATTGATCACATCTCAGTATTAACTACAATTTGCTTTTTTTTGAGGGGGTAAAATATTCCAATGACTTTTCCCATCTTGGGTTAGGCGAGAGGGAATGTCAGACTCTTACTGACTAAAAACCCACCTCGTTCCCACTCCTGCTCTTCGAGCCGCAGCCCCGGCAAGCCGTTAGGCCTTCCACGGCTCCGTATCGGGCATCAGCCCTACTAGGCCTCATCTGTGGTGGTCTGATAGCTCTTAGAGGCGCGCTCCGTACGCACGGGAACTACAATTTGCTCTAAGCTATATTTCTCTAACTTCAACGAGATTTATCTGTGGAAAACATGTATTTTTTCTTACCCCCGCTGTAGGTGTCAATTATTTAATAGTTCTTTTTCATAATATAAAAAAGCATATTCTATTGTTTGAAAGATTTTAAATGACATCCAACTATTTTAATACTGTTTGGCACGTAGTCGCTCTAGGCATTTTGTACAATATTTTAATAAATTTTTGGATGAAAATTAAAATCTCGTAGAAATTCTAGCCTTAAATCTGATATACTTGTTATTGTGGTTTATTTTCAGGATAATTACAGTCGAAAGGCATTCTTTGTTGGGCAGTATTGATCTGCCACAAGCAAGGCTATGGAAACAATTAAGTTGATTATAATCTTTGTCAATTTTTTCTTGATTACAGAATTAGGTATTTTCTTGTTCTCTTAAAATCGGTATCGATCAAATAACTTCTACTGTGCCTGTCACATTTATATGCTTGACTTACCGAGAAAATGTTTTTCCGGTTTCATGATTCTCAACTTTAATTACCTGTCAACTAATTACATTTTAGAATAAGCACAGGATAACCAAAAATAACACTTTCATCCAAAATGGCACTCTATGTGATCACTTCAAAGTTTCTTTTCAAACAACACAGAAATAGTTTTGAGGTCCGCCATGACAGATGTAGGTCACCGTAACGATGTTCCAGTTTAGTTTGGAAGTACCTACTTGTGATTATGACGTTAATTAATAATTTCTAATATTGATGGCCTTTAATGGAAACTAGTTTCACCAACAGCTGCGTCCGTCTTCATGTGCAGACATTTATTATTTATTACATACTGTCTACCTTAATGATAAGTAGGTACTGATTACAATATTTAATGAGCTGTAAAGTTTACGGTTTGCTGTTGTTATTTTGGATAAGGAAGGCTAATATACTACCTACTACAAGCACAGTACGTCATCGGCACATCATCACGTCAGCACGTCATGTAGTCACAAACGTGACTGCTAAGCCAGACACTCAAGTCGAATTTCCGATCTTAGAATATCGATACTCCGAAGTCAAATTGCGTAGAAATGTATTATGTACGAGGTATATCATGACTGGTGAAAAGCGAGAGACATTTTACGTACCCAAATGTCTTTATAATAACTATCGTAATACATGCATTAATCGTACCAATATTAGCATATTTTATCGTATATCGTGAATTTACAATATTTTTTTTATAATTGATGGGCCGACGTTTGATCTCTATTTCACCTGGTGGTAAGCTAATGCGGTCTACGATAGATCACGTCGTACCATAAGCAACCTATTCACTCGAGCCTTGAAGACACCCAGGTTATACTGTTCAGGAAATACACACCCTAGCAAAGAATTCTACTCCATAGCATTACGCACAAGGAAGCTGGATGCGAAGTATAAACGTAAAAATACTGAGAAAAGCTCTACTAGTTTCTACTAGTAGACTAGTTACTAGTAGGCTGCGTGACATCTCTGGCGACCACACACGCTTCTCATGAGTAGAGTTCCTCTGTGTCTCAAAAGTAGTAAGATTTTCTAAGCATATTTACACGAGTAACTCATAATTTTTAGTTAATTCTACCAACGTCGTTACGTATGTGTATACCCACACAAGCCTCCAGAAATTTTATCTTGACATACCCATCTTGCTAACAAACCACATATGCACAGTTAACATCAAAAGTTGATGAACAGATTTCGATTTTCAAAATCACCGTACACCGTATTATAGCTAACTTTTTTATTTATTTATACGAAAGTCAGCATCAAAAGTTGATGAACACATTTCGATTTTCAAAATCACCGTAAACCGTATTATAGCTAATTTATTTATTTATACGAATACAACGGTACAATAAACCAATTACACAACTCAATACAATATATTCAAATTTGTAGCGATTTTGAAAATCTAAATATGTTCATCAACTTTTGAAGTTGACCGTACTTATGCAGACTATAACCTACTTAACCAGACTAAAATCCTCAGCCATAACTTAAAAACTAACAAGCATTTCCATCTTTCACAAAATAAGATTACCCAACATTTTCAGGGAAGTACATACCTACTTCTACTTGACCTTTATTCTAATTATATTGCATGTAGGTAGATAGGTACCTGCTATAAAAATAATGAGGTTTGCCGTAGTCATTATGGTTTGTAAAAACCCCGGCATCCTCTTTTCATGCAAATTATTTTTCTTCTAAACAAGTCTTCTAGTCTAGCATATTCATAGGTATTCTTCTTTTGTGCTAGGCTTGTTGAAGTTTTGTATAACCAATTAAGACTTTTTGCTGGCAGTTCGCATTTTGTTACGTTTTTTTTTATAAATTCGACAAATCTATTTTGTAATTCTGTGTGGTTTGTATACTGTCATTGAGGTTTATCTAGGGCTATTTAAGTGAAACAAGTTAATTTATTTCTGCAAATAGGCTACAAGGCAGCACTTTTACACGTCAATTTCATCAAGCGAACGATGAGGTCGACATAATAATTAATAATTAGGTATAAAATAGTTTCATTTAAAACGTACTTAGGTACCTAGGTACCGTTGTAGGTACCTTAACTACGGTTAGGTTATATTTCATGTATTAATTATTACACAGTAAACAATAAGAAATAGAAAATGTTTTATGTCACATTTATTAACAAAGTAATTTTGTTTGTGTGAAATTAATTCTTCTTGTTTTTGTTTGTGAGTTTATGGGTCATTTTCTGTGAAATAAGAGGTTCTTAGACCATCACTATAAAAATACACGTTTTCGTAGACACGTCATCATCTTCAGACATGTGTAGTACCTTCAATAAACAAGTGTCGGTAATGTTACACATAATAAATTCCTTCCAAAGTCTATTTCTATAAAAAAACATCACAGTAGTTCAGTAGTGTAGACGTAAAAACTATATAATAAACTAACTAGCAGTAGTAGACAGCCTATCGCATTTCTATATCATGAACTAAGCATTTTATCAGTCCAAAACACCATATCTCACTTTTTTCACATAGATTTTTCTGCCCATAAAACTCAGAACAACATCATAACACCTTGATAAACCCATCGAGACCGTCCAGACAATTTTCGATCTCCAGAGCTTCGAAACAGCACATTATTTCCACGGGATTACCTCATCAAATTCAATGGCCACCCTCCGATGAGGATAATCAGAGCTCACCGAAAAAATACAAAATGGCTACGTAGTGTATCAAATATCAATATTACGTCATATCCGGAATCGATGGCAGTTTTCAATTTAGGAAATCCGTGGACATATGTATGTGTACTTTTTGTTGTGTAGTCCACAGATTACTAGGGTGTGTTTATGATCGTGATAGGTAGTTAAATAAATATTAGATAAACAACGCTTGCGTTGTGTTTCGTCGTGTAAGTGAGGTTACCGGAGGCTAAATTAAACCCGCCTCTCCCCTATCTCCCTGAATCCCCAATAATCCTCAAATTCCTAATCCCCAAAAGACCGGTAACGCACTTGTAACGCCTCTGGTGTTCCAGGTGTTCATGGGCGACTCTAATTGCTTACCATCAGGTGATCCGTCTGCTCGTTTACCGGCTTCTACCATAAAAAACCCGAGCATAGGGCGCGTCGCGTTCCGCGCGCGTTTCAAAAAGCCATCAGACCACCACGGATGGGGCCCAATAGGGCTAATGCCGATACGAAGTAGGAACGGAGTGGTTTTTAATCAGTAAGAGTCTCACACTCCCTCGCGCCTCACCTAGGCGGCAGAAGTCATTCGATGATTATCCACCCTTAAAAAATACCATAAAAAAAGAAAACGAAGTCAGTTCTTCCTTAAATTTCAGACATTTTGTAGGATCCCAGTGTAGTTTTGTCTTTTTTGCTTCTAGTAAGATGACCATATTTTACAATATCCAAGAATAAATTCTTAATCTTCGTATAAACTTCAACTGAAGGATTACGTATCCACAATTTTTCGTCACAGCATGTCCGAGCCTTAGTGCACGGTCCGTGCACCAGGCATATGGATGGCCAAGGGATTACCGATATGAAACTCGACTGAATGAAATCGTTACACGACTGTATTCGATACTCGTTTTGCTAGATTTTAAACGAAATACATTTGAAATAAGTTTTTACAATAAATATTATTTTTAAATCGTATTTAGATAGCTTTGGAAAACAACTATTATTCAACTCAATGGATTTTTTATTTGTGTTTGTTTTATACATAAAATGCGTTTTGGTCTTATTTATGTGGTTTTATTTATATTTGTTGAGCGAATTGGTAACTTATTTTAAATAAAGTTATATCTAAAAATTAAAGTGGACCATTTATTTATTGGCTACCTAATGATTTGAAGGTACACTGAATCCACGAGCAGCCATGAAGACATTGATGAATGTATGTAGATGAAGTAAAAGGTATACCAGAGTAGCGTTCCATTGTCTCTTTCTACCTGCCTTTAGTAATGTATTTATAAGTTAAAAGTTTAGGTAAAAGTGGAACACAAACATATTAGAGCACATAACTGGAACCGTAAGAAAAAAAGTAACATTATTTACGAAACCTTAAAGAACAATACCTACACTTGAATTAAATTCAACTATTTTTAGTGAGTCAAGTTTTGGAAGTTCGCGTAAGTTCTAAACCACATTCAATGAATCATTGTATGGACCTCTGAGGTGTGCATACTACATGAGAACTAGTTCAAACCTAGTAATTAATATTTTATACAATAGCTATATTTTCCGAGTTCCACGACCAAAACAATGCGTCAACAGTACCTATACTGTGAAGTAATTCATGTATAAACATTAGGTACCTATACTTGAATTTATTTACGGCATTCTCACACAAAACTATTTATGTATTAACTATTCTTATGTAATGGAAAAATACTAATATCTTAAGCATAGCTATTATAATTATTTAAAAATATTAGGCATTTACAAAATGTTAACAATGTGACTATTTAACTTAATATTATAGCCAAACATTTTTTGTAGAATATAACGTATTGTATTTACCCTTGATATTAACGGAACGTAGATTAACGTTATGTCGATTTACGCCAATCGATTACCTATCTCTCGACTGGCTGAACTAATTTTGATGCGGTCAGCAGCGGAGTGTTTGATACACTTATTTTTTTAAAAAAATAAGGGGGGAAAATCATCGAATGACTGCTCCCGCCTAGGTGAGGCGGGAGGGAGTGTCTGACTCTTACTGACTAACGAAGTCAGTTAAAAAACACCACGTTCCTTCTCTTGCACGTCGAGCCGGAGCCCCGGTTACCCGTTAAGTTCTCCGCGACTCCGAATCGGCATCGGCCCTGTTGGGCCCCATCTGTGGTGGTCTGATGGCTCTTTTAGGCGCGCGCTGAACGCGACGCGCCGTACGCTCGGGGTTTGTTACACTTAAGAGAAAGTTTCAACATATTAGTTAACGTACTTAAAAAGAGAGGGTTGTAGTCGGTATTTCTATACGCGATTTATAATAAAAAATATAAGATAACATGCTGACAAACAATTTTTGACATTCTGCCACCACTGTGTCGTAATTAGATTAAATTCAACCCCAGCTAGCTTTTCACTACACTTTAGGAAAGATGACATTGTTGGCACATATTCAACTAAGTAAATGTACAACCTATGTATCATGGTGACAATGAAAGTTAAAAGTGACATGGTTTCATCTTATTTGGGATTTCCGGGAATTCTCAAAACAGTGATGATAATAAACAATTATTATCTTTTCGCAAGTAATCGAAATCAGACACGATTTTACAAATAACTTAAATAACACAAGACGGTTGAAATCTACAAACCTTTATACAACCCTACAAATCTAACACAAGTTTTTTCTGACGCTATCACTATGAACATATCAAACACAAGACTGAACCTCATTTACCTAGAACACAAAATAAAACTCTTGTAACGAGAAAATATTCGTAAAACATGTATACTTAGACGGTACTTAAACAAAAACACAAAAATGTACTTCAGTGTTCCAATACCAAGAGGAATATCTAATGGCACTTCACTCTATACGTTACCGTTATCTCAATAAATGCAGGTCCCTCTTACTGGCTGTCGCACTCTGATTTACAACGTCCTTGAGAATGAAATGGATTTATGTGTCGATATTGTGATAGGTATACCTAGTACCTGCTATTTGAATTGAGCTTTAAACAGTTCTGGATTAGTAGTACCTAGCTATAGTCGTTTGGCATGCTTAGATTAGAAAATAATTCTGAAACTAGAAAAAGCTTTTTTTATGATATGAGCCGGTAAACGTGCAGACGGATCACCTGATGGTATGTAATCGGCGTCGCCCTTGAACATCTGGAACACCAGAGGCGTTGCAAGTACGTTACCCGCCTTTTGGGATTAGGAATTTGAGGATTATTGGGGAAGGATGGGGGGGAGTAATTGGGCCTCCGATAACCTCACTCATACGACGAAAAACAACGCAAGCGTTGCTTCACAGAAAACTGTGAGGCTGTGGTATCACTTCGGTCGAGCCGGGAAAGCTGAATTATCAACCTGACTTTTCTAAACCTAATAAATAAATCCGAAATCACTTGTGGCTACTGAAAAATGACCGAACAAAACCACCATATTGTCATGCTATACCAAATAATGCACAGCAAAATTGTAATAGTCACATAATTTCAGTGACCTAAATAAGAACGACAAAAAATAATAAATGATAAGTTACACAAAAACTAGAGCCCACTTACTAAAACTGTACAATAAATTCACTATTGTACCCATTACAAAAGTTTGGTACAACCACAAACGGTAGTCTTTGGCTTTTGTACAAAGCGGGTACGTTGCAACGTTGCAGCATTCTTTAATTAAAATTATATCCAGCTTTTTGGAGAAATAGTTCCTGTTTCAAGTTAGTTAGTTCATTTGTTTTTGTCTGAGAATACAGCAGCGTATGTTTAAACTGTCAAACACCAAGCGGTCACCGGTGACCGCAACCTATTGTTCTATAATTGTGTCTACAAAACCGGTACTCGACGAGTTAATACACAAAACTGTACGCCAGTTGGGTATTCGTGATTTAATTAGATTGTGTTAGGAGAAAGGCTGGGTTTTATACATAACATACATGTATCGTACTAACAAGTACGACTAATTGTGTAAATGGTATGGATACTACATAACATCTTGTCTGATACTCAGAAGTACAAGCTAAGTTTAGTACATCTGTCATGAGCTCGCTATAAGGTGCTTTTTATGACGTCTCGACGTATTTTTTTTTATAAGTATCCACTATTTGATGCACATCTGTCCACAGCTCAAGGACTGAAAAATGTGATCTTAAGTCATAACAGTATATAATACTGCATTGTACAGTATATATTAGTGATGTATTTAAATTCGGAGGTATATCACTTATTGTATTAAATAATATCCTTATTTTTTTTTAAACTTTAATGTACACACAAACAAGTAATGGTGGTACATAAGGCGGACATTAATGCCATATGGCATTCTCTCCCAGTCAACCTTAGGGTTAGAATGGAAATCTGCGAAAAAATAGGCATGTGTAATTATTAGAAACAAATAACATAAATAGACTTTATAAATATAGAAAGGTACTAAAAATATTTAAAATTTACACTACAATATAAATACAACATAAATATATAGGTACCTATATACCTCTATAACATATATGTATGCTCGTATATACATAAATATACTAAATAAATAAATTCTATAATAATACTACAACGCTACAACGCTGAGTCTTGAATCAGCGTTGTAGTGACTTTAAAAATAATTCGTGAACATCGCGTTTGAAAGTGATCTTATTTGGAGCCTTTTTTATTTTAAGCGGTAATGCGTTCCATAACTTAATTACACTAACTGTGAAAGAGTTAGAAATGAAGGATGTTCGGTGGGACGGAATCTCAAGAAGCAGATTTTCAGCAGAACGGAGATTTCGGTTGTGAGAACTTTTAGTTATAGCAGCCATAATAATTATTCTACCAATTATTATTATTTCTCAATCATTATTTATAAATTCTAAATAAAAAACATAATTTTATCTACCATAATTTAACATTCAAGAAATTACAATCAAAATAAATAAATCACCTACATATTACAGTTATTATAGTTTTTATTCTTGAAGCCTTAACACTGGTTTGTTATTAAAAGTAATTTCTTCAAATCCGGCAAAAGGTGTGGAGTAGGAGTCGAAGTATCTTCTGACAGGCCTGTCTCCTTTATTCATTAGCCTCACAAGAGATTCCAGTAACGTCATTTGGTCTACCGTTTTCTGACTGTAACAATGTAAATATTATCATTAGAGACTTGTCAAACTCAAAAGGAACCAGATTTATTTATTTAGTAAACAAACTGCTCATTAGGGTGCGTCTACATCTGGCGAATGCTCCGCGAATGCGCAGATCGTGTGCAGCCCGCGAGCTGCGCGCGTGCATTTAAAATTATTATTTATACGAACCTAGTATGAGTTGAGCACCAAACCATAACCGTGACAGCACGCGCGCAATGCGGGCAGCCCGCAAAGAGCTCGCGAGCTGCACATTTGCCAGATGTGGACGCACCCTGAATAACACCCTTGTACTTTACTATTGCACATTAAATTATAGTCTTGAAAGTCACTTTACGTTATATAGGTATTAGCACCTTCTGGATATAATTTCTATAGTAGCAAGTTGGATTGCAATGAGACTAGTAACTACCTATTTTTATTACTACTATTCTGGGAAACCAGAAATATCTCGCTTTTACTTAGACGTCGAGACGTCTCAAATTTACATAGTACATATGTGTGTCTTTAACACATGAAAAGGAGGTCACTTTCCTAATTATAACCCTTAAAACATAATTTGTATATCTATCCAAATACCTTGAATATTTTAACTCTTAATTCTATAAATCAATCGCTACTAATACGTAAATCAATCAACCTTTTAAATTTAACCGAAATGCATAAGAATGGGGCACGAATAAATCAGGGATTCCCTGGATTCCTTTGGGGATAATGAAATCACGAATGGCATGGTACATTTCCCTTGATTCCGCGTTTACAGAGCAAAATTGGTGAATCAACTTTATTTTCTTTTTTTTTTCTACGCGACCAAATTTCGGAATTTGAACCGTATTAAAACGGTGAGCAATGTCAATTTGTACTGTGTGTTGGTTTTACCGAATGATGGACTTCGCTTTGTGAACAGTGCAAAGACTTTCTATACTGACTGACTGACTTCTATGAGCTGTGTGTTGGGGACGTCTAGATCTTAATTGCAATGCGGTAAAGTCCTAATTAGAAAAGTGTTAGTGTCTGTACAACAACTACGTAGAATGTCTTTACAACAACTAAATGAAACCAAATTTAAATTATGTATAAAGAAAACTTTATGTAGACAAGCATATTACAAACTTAATGAATATATAGAGGATAAAAATGCTTGGATGCAGGCTAGTCCGGCTCCACAGGATAACTAAAAACACTTGTTTTAATTAAATCGTAAATAATACAGCCATAATGCTAAATTGTATATTGTTTAACTTAGATAACCATTGTAAATGTAAGAGCCCTGTAATTAACTTAATATTTAGATTAGTAGATTTCATTTGTGTCAGTTTGGAGTTGTCATGCTCACTCAAAGGTCTCATTGACGGTGGCGCGTGCAGTGGATCGCTCGATTCCCTACAATATGGTTGAGTTGGGCGGTGCTGGTGTACGTGTCATGTTCGTGAACGGGCGCCGTCAACTGGGACTGGTCAGCTCCAGACTGTATTATTGTCCTTAAGGTTATTTTCTTTTTTGATCACTTTGATTGGATTTTAGTGTTACATTGTTCTCGCACAATCCAAACAGCAAAGCTATGTAACTAGTAAATTGTATTGTGAACCTGATTGAAAAAGAGTAACCTATGGAGTTTCTTGCTCGTTCTTCTCCATAGGAATCTACGCCTTGGAATGAGCAAATAGCTTCATTTTCAATTTTTTTTTTGACGTTCAAAAGTGCCATTCTGGCCTAATTGAAATAAATGATTTTGACTTTGACTTTGACTTTAAGTACATTTATATGTTTAATTTTTATTTTTTAAGCTTCTCTGTATTGGGTATATAGAATCTTGTTGTTCTTAGAAATATTTAAACTATCTAAACCACAAATTTTATGTACTGTACTCGTAGGTAATTTATGTACTGTACTCGTAGGTAATTTATGTACTGTACTCGTAGGTAATTTATGTACTGTACTCGTAGATAATTTATGTACTGTACTCGTAGGTAATTTATGTACTGTACTCGTAGGTAATTTATGTACTGTACTCGTAGGTAATTTATGTACTGTACTCGTAGGTAATTTGCTTTTATATCCATTGCAATAAAAGGGCAGTGTATTGAAAGTTTCGATGTCCATATTTAGATTAAAATAACTTTGCTTCAGAGCAGAGCAGGGCCATTTTCACGCACGATATATTTTTATTACTTACAAAATGTGTCAAACTCTCCTAAATGAAATTAAAAGTTTGCCAGTAGTTTGTTGTTAGGGACGTTAAAAAAATTTAAAATTATTAAAAAGTTTTAATTGCCGATCCGGTGTCTGCTATGTTAAACGGCTGGCATTTGACATACAAACGTGAGTGTTCATACATTTTGCGTAGATTAATGCATATTTAATTCTACACTGACATGAATTGTGGCTGTTCCTTTTAAACCGGGTTCCCAAACAAATATACGACTAAGAATATTATAATTAACATAACACATAAGACTACGCCTTTAGGGGTAGGCAGAGGAGCATGTTAAGCCACTTAATGCCACTGTACAATGTAACAACCACTTTTCACTATTTATGTTATGACTCCCATGTAATAGGGGTGAGCCTGTCGCCATGTACCTGGAACAATTTTAGACTCCGTGCTACTACTGAGATTTATTTAAAAAAAGCAGGTTTACTTTGCCTAATCCAGGAATCGAACCCGAAACCCGTAGTCCGACAGTCGCACTTACGTTCACTCCGCCAACGACGCAGTCGCCAATATCATAATTTAAAGTCTTTATTTGCTTGTTGAGATGCTAGTTTTTACAACTAGACTATTATCCATTGCTTAGGACTACTGGAAACCTTTATTACATAAGATCATAACTAATTCTCCATTCAATGTGGATTCTAAAATTGACTCCATATTTGATAATATTATCTGTGTGATAACTTTAATAAATACCTTATCTTCACAAGATCCATGTCATCAAAAAACACGATCGTATCATTTTGGTGCTGAGCTTCTACATGCGGCATCTGCATACCAATCTGCAAGTACATATAATGTACAATGCAAGTACATATAATGTCTCATTACATCACGATGTTAATTTAAAGTTAATACTAATTGTGATAGTTTTATTTCATTTATTATTAGCCATGGTCGTCCCACTGCAGGGCAAAGGCCTCCCTGCCCTCTCCACCCGTCTCTTCCTAAAGCTTTTTGTGGCCAATCCTTTCGAAGTTCATCCCGTCTCCTTCTGGGCCTACCACGACATCTATTGACGTTGAGTGGGCTCCACTCAGTAGTGAGTTTTGCCCACCGCTCGTCTGACATGCGGCGGAATAATAATTGTTATAGTTAGTGAACCTAAAAAAATAAACTCGAGAAAGTCTCACAACTATGTACTTCACGGTCGCTTTCGTTTGAAATTGCGGCATCATGTATATTGATCTGTGTTATCGTCATCATACATATATGTGGATATATTTTCTATTTGTTTTAAACTAAAAACTTTACATTTTAATGCAAAAAAGCTGTTTTAATTAGGACTCGTGTTTCGATACTTTTCAAGTTACAGTTCAAGTTACAAGGACAGGGACATTTAAATACGACTATTTTCTTTGGCCTCAAAAAATATAACGAGTTCTGAAATCATTTTGTATCGCAACTTCGTTTAAGTGAAAACGCATTGAAAATAAATTCAATTCAATTTAATAAATCCAAACTTTAATTTTTATTTAAATTTTATTAAAAAGAATTCACAAGATTGTACAGTTACATAATGGCAGCCATACTTGCTACGGTCCATCGGAAAGGTCTGCATTTGCAGGTATGGGAATAGACTTGTGCATTTATTTCTGTGCCTGCGCAGGTGACCGACATAGAATAGAAAATCAAATCTAGAACGTGTATGGCAGCTATAAGCGACTTCATAATAAGATGTGTAAAGAAGTCTAGGATATCTTAAAACTATTACTACAATTTTTACACAGCATTTGAACGGATCTCAAATTAATTCTTAATCTATTAAATATAATTCAATAAAATATTATTATATCATTTTACCAATACAAGAGTAATAGCACTTTGAGCCACGCGTAATACTTTGTTCCTCATTTTTTCATAAACTTTGTAAACAAAACGTTTCAATGCTTCCTTTCTCTTTTATAACTCACATTTTTATGTACACTTCATTTTCTTTGAAAACTACATATTATATTGCGTCTACGTTTTATAGTTCTCTGGTAGTAAAAAGTTAATATTTGTTACAGAACTTATTACCGCTTTATAAACATTTTATTTGGTTTATTACAGGTATGTACCTATGATGTTCTTATATGTATAGACGTTTAATTAGGCGTACGAGAAATATGTTTTGTGTCATCGCTTCGAAATTAGATAAAGTCTTTTTATCGTGTGCATGTATGTAACATTATATTATCGACTCCCTCGTTGATCGAGAGGTCGCAATTGCGACTGCTGGGCAAGGAATACCGGGTTCGATTCTCGGATCGGGCAAAGTGATTTGCCCGATCCGAGGTCTAGGAGAATCTAGGTGATTTTAAAAAATCTCAGTAGTAGCATGGAATATGGAAATGTACCCGGTATGTGGCAATAGGCTCACCCCCTGTTACATGGGACTCATAACATAAATAGTGAAAAGTGGGTATTTCATTGTATACAGTGGCATTAAGAAATCAATTAATGTGTACCTCTGCCTACCCCTTCGGGGATAAAAGGCGTGATGTTATTATTATTATTCTATTATCAACGATTTCAGGACAGTTTTCAGATTCAACGTCGCACCTAGTATTAGTTAAGTGTTAGTAATTTCTCAGCATGCAAAAGATGCGGAATTTATAAGATTATAATGTAATGAGATAATGTAACGGAGTCTTCTCCTTTTAAATTAATACTTTTAAGTATATTGGGTGGGTACACATCTGCTCTCATTAGCGAAATACATAATATTCTTTTAAATATCAAGACATGGCATTACCAAAGACACAAATTGTACTATTAAGTCTTCAGTAGTTCGAATGAAGTTATTTGAGAGAACGAAATTGTAACCTTCAGTTCACAAACAGAAGAGAGTAAGTAATTAAACTCGGTTCGTTTGTGGGGTTATTGAACCTTTTGTCTGAGCTATTACGCTTTGTGAACTAATAGACGAGGAGGTTTCTAAAAAATTGCTTCTTTGGGCTTCTAATTGTTAGTGTAGCTGTTGTCCAGGTCCTTTTTTGATGGGGGCACATTATCAAAATCACTTACTGACTAAAAACGACAACGTTTACTGTTTTGAGGTATGGTGAATTGAGATAAATTCAAGATAAATTCAGGTCCAAGTTTCGGTCAAAGCCCATTTTATATGAGTAACTATGGATAATTACATGGGATTAGTAACATAACATGAAAAACGTTAGCGGTATATTCAATGGGCATTTTAAGGGCCTTTGTGAGACAAAAGGCTAAAAAATAAAGGGTACTTACGTTATTTCAAAGAAATTTTGCTGTGTAACCTATCAATATGTATGTAAAATAAACAAAAAACGAAATCATTCCATAACTCCTTCCTATTTCTTTTGATCACGAACGAACAAAAAGCACCCTGAAATGAGCTGAGCAAAGAACCTAAATCCGCTGGAATTGAGCGTCACCCTAAAACGTGATGACAGTTTTATCCGAAGGATCGGTGCATCTACGAAAACGAGGGTGGACTATAGACATTTCAGTACATACAAACATAACAATCGGTACCTAAGGAAAATGTAAATAGTATTGCATGATGTTTTATGGGATTTTGTATTGAAAAAGAATATTTCGTTGATGTAATTGAAAACAAAATGTATTTAAATTTCTACTGTTACAAACAAATGCATAAGAGGTATGAAATATCGAGATTGTCGATCGATTGTTGATCGAATTATAAGAGGTATAATAATATTTTCAAAATAAAAAAAACAAATCGATTCTCATAGAAACCAGATGCAAAAAACTAGTCATTGTACAAGCTCTTTGAACGAAACAAGCGATAAATACTTAAAACTAGAACTAGCGATAAACGATCATTTTGAAATCCATCAAGCAAACGTTTCTCGTAGTGGAGCTGTATTTTAACAGCAAAAAAATAATATTCCCTTTTTTTAAAAAATATTTTCTATCTTTTCGCAGCATTTCATAGGATCCTAGACGGCGGGATTTCATAATGCGTTGCATTTTCTGTACGGAGCGAGGGTCATTAAAATCTGCTGGAGCGAGATAATGATAATTAGTGATGTGCTGCATTGGAAACGGTAGTCGACTGAATCGACTAATCGATTTAGCAGCTTGATTTAAACCATAGATAAGCTTTGCATCGCAATTTTATTTTCGATTAAACTCAAGCTTTTGTGTTTTCATTTTAAGGCGAGTTTTCAATGCATAATCTTGTTTATTATCACATTTTATATTTATTGTTAAATAGTTTTAATAAGCAGTTCACTTGGAAATTGTGAGACTCAATTTGTACAAGCAACGACACTTTTTAAACTTTTGTTTAATTTATAAAAGTTAAACATGTTAACTAAGTAGTGTGTTTGTGTTAACTATAAACACATTAACATGTGCTGAAACGTGTATAACTACTTACATAACCTCTTTTTTTTTTTGAGGGGGGAAAATCATCCAGTGACTTCTCCCGCCCGGGTGAGGCGGGAGGGAGTGTTAGACTCTTACTGACTAAAAACCACCCCGTTCCTACTCCTGCACTTCGAGCCGGTGCCCCGGCAACCCGTTAACCTCTACATTTTAACATACACCATACCTAATGCCTAAGTGTAGGTATTTTTTGTATCAATGCATGATTAAAATAATATGCAATAAGTTTAAAATTTACAAAATATCAACAGTTAAAGAGATAAAATTCACATGAAGTTTATTTTACCAAATAATCGATTAAAACACAATCGACTAAACACATCAAATAACATAAACGCCACATCCCTAACAGTAATGATCACGACCGCAGACGTTCTCTGTGTAATTGATATATAACGAATTTTAAATTATAATGGCGGTGTGAAACCTTCCACGCCATTACATCTTACAGCCACAAATTACGTGCTTATCATAACGAAGGGCCATTCAAATGTTTTATCGATATAAGAAAAGTGTAATTGAATAGGAAAATGTTATTTTGTTTATCTTTTTTGGTTTCCCAAAGGAATTAGAACATGTGAAGTTTGCCATGGAAAAATGGAACTTATTTTGCTATTTAACTGAGACACCTTTACCCTATCTTTTATTTAATATACATAGGTATACATAGGAACATAATATGTAATTATCTCTTCTACATACATTATTTATTCTTTCCATTTTCAAGTTTTGTAATTTCTTTTCGAATGTTCATTGCACAAATAGTATTTCAATAACATACGGTTACCATTTTAACGAAATACCGAGTAAACAGTACCCAGAGCAATGCATTTATTTGATTTTCCCTCGGCATCCATCAAAACTTTAACTAAGAGCAACGTTTCCAAAGTTTGTCAGTTCTGAAGTGTTCCCTAAATGCGCACAATCACATTTATCAAATAAGATGTATGTGCCCTAAACACAGGTATGACAGTAAAAACTTGAACTCACATGTACTCACATGAAATTGATTTGTGACTACACTTATCTTGAACTTCGTAACGATAGCTACGTATGTAACTGTAGTTAGTCCTATAGTTGGAGTACAAATTAGAATAGACTTTTGTGTCCAGATTATAATTGGTTTAGGAAAGTTAGTTGAAGCACAGGAACATTTTAATCATCATTCTGCAGACCGGACAATACAATCAAAAAAGCAATTTGGTAGCAGTAGTGACACGGTAGAGGTAAAACAGCCTATACGATTTCAAATACTTCAAAGCCACATTGTTCCGATAAATTCAACAGAAACTATTCTTTGTTATTTGGTTTTTCCGGTAGCGAGTTCAATAGAGATTTATGTTGCGAAACTCACCTGCAATATAGGAGAAATCCTATTGTGAACTTTTTAAACATCAAAATATTCATTCACCATAAACACACCAATATTTTATCATACCGAAAATTTATTCAGAAGAAAAATCTTCATAATCGGATATCGTCCATTATTGACATTCTGTGCTCGCAACCTGAATACAGGATCGCCGTTTTTTGATTCCGTCCATTGCAAAAATCATTACCATTTTAATTCAACCGTCAATTTTTTAAAAGTACAAAGATAAATGATTCTTATTTGTACCTGGCATATAAATAAAAATAAAATGTTGGGTCCTTTTTCCCAGTCGATGAAGATACTACAATGGTATACCTACACATGTCTTAAAGCTTCGAACCTCCGCAGCATTTAAAGTATTTTTTGTCAAATGTAAAGACGGTTTTAAGGAGATCTATGTATATCATATTCTATTTTATTTTTATTTATTTATTAAGAGTTACTACACTTACATTTGATTATACCACTACAATAAACACAAAACATACAATCGAAAAGGAAAGACCCCAAACATTTACAGGTAACTACAACATTCGTACATTCCAGTGTCGGTTCGACCGGAGTGATACCAGTGCCTCGCAAAAGACCGACGTGACACAACACTTGCATTGTATTTCGTCCTACCGTCTTACCCCTCCCCCCCTTTCCCAATCCGTGATTCCCCAACAATCCTCAAATTCCTAATCCCAAAAGGCCAGTAACGCACTTGTAACGCCTCTAGTGTTCCAGGCGACGCCAATTGCTTACCATCAGGTGATCCGCCAATTCGTTTACCGACTTATTCCATAAAAAAATTTACTGATATATAAATTTATATTCTAGATAAATAGTTGAACTATGCATCAAAGAAGATAGTGGTCGCCGATAAATCCTGTTCTTACTCATCATCGAATTTAATAGTAACATAAGGAGGAATCCGAGAAAAGATCTTTCCTCTTCGATAAACTGCACCGTTTTATGAATTTTCTCTATCAAATATATAAAATTTATGTCCCACGTTTCACTAACTTAGATTAGACCTCTTAAATTCGTTATATTTTTCTGTGCAAAGCAACCCCTAGCTTCGATTGAACCACTGTGAATGGCAGGCTAAATGCCTCGACTTTATTCAATTACTGACTGTCAAAGAAAAAAGCTAGTGATCTCTGCAGCTTATATTCATTTTTCTTTTATTTTAAAACAGTGGAAAGGGTTATGAAGTTCAAAAATGTTTGTAGCTATTGGCAAAAGGCTCTTATCCGATTTCAAGTATTACAATAACGTGACGTTTGTTTTCTGTTTAAGTGGCATACCGATATATAGAGGTATTATATTCAGTTTTTATTCTTATTTATACCATAAAGAAAGGTTACCTTTTGTGTTTCACTAAATTAGCCTTGAAGAATTTATAACTCAGAACATCAATGCTAAATGTCAACGCCTACTTCACTACGCGAGCAAATGTTAGTATAGCAACTTGAATCAAGACAAGGTAATGTCAATAGAGTCTAATTTTGCTCGTACTTTAGAAACATAATAAATTAAACAATAATCTTAATCTGGAAGTACTAAACTCTGCTCATTTATTTTTAAACTAAGCCTACTTAGTCTAATCTTATCCTATAGTTAATTTATCAAACTTTTTCACTTCAAGGTTGTTGACGGCAACAGTGATTTATTTATTAGATTGTACGATTATTTCTGATGCTTATATTCAAGAATTGTGCTGATCATTCTCAAGGTCCAACTTTCGTTAATAAAAGTTTAGGTCGTTCAGAATAACTATTTTTAACGGTACTTTTATATATACAGTAATAATGGCGACCATTGCTGGTGTGTATAATATTGATTGTTTTTTTTATATTTATCTATTCCAAGCCAATATTGTTTTATTCTTAAGTTTCATATAAGTAGAATGCCACAATTGATAACTTACAAAATTCTTCTAAATAGCATTGAACCACAAAAACCAAATATTCATAACACACCTGTATGCTTGGAAAATGAAAACTACAATAGTGCAGTCCAAACCGGAAATTAAATCTCCATACATAACAATATGCTGACCATCAAAAAGCGAAAAATCGAATATCTCGGTCACGTGCTTAGACACGATAGATATTCACTGCTTCAACTGATCATGATGGGCAAAGTGGAGGGGAAGAGACGTGCTGGGCGCAGAAGAAAATCGTGGCTGCGAAACATCCGGGAGTGGACCGGCATTACATCTGTCGAACAATTGTTCCGCATGGCTACCGACAAGGAGAAATACAAGAAGCTGACGGCCGACCTTCAACATTGAAGAGGCACTATAAGAAGAAGAAGACATAACCATAGGTTGGCCTAACCTGCCTCTGAGGTGAAATACTGTATTTTTCCAGTCGCAAGCGTTAAGTTGCTTTGATTCCAAAGGAGCTTCCGCCCAATGGTATTTTATTGTAATTAGTAATCATTTTTCTTTTGCCAACCCTTCTGGTCTACTTTTTCCTAAGGTATGCTCTCCAATGTGTCTTCATTTTTTCCATTGTCTACTATCAGACATCATCGAAACACTAGAGAAGCCTAAATCGCTAACCGCTAATACTATAGCATAAGCAAGAAGTCAACTTACTCTGCAAGCAAGGAACATCATTATCGAACCTATCAAAATTAACTCCCAAATTATCAATTGTTCACAGCCAATTTACGTCATCAAATACAATAATATCAACATGAAAATTTAACACAATAACGAACAAGTTGCACGGGACGATAAAAAAATCATCGTGACACGAAATAGCTTCTAACAAGAATGACCCGTCGGCTGTCGGCTGTCGGCTCGCTCATTTGTCAAGGGTGACGCGACGAAATAAATATGTCGTATCGTATGGCTGGAAGCGAGTTTTGTTGTAATGGACTTAATGATTACATGGGCATGATCGTGACAGTAGAAGGGCAAGCCAGAAACTGCCCCACTGCCCCCGTTGAGGGAACAAATATCTTACTTCTTTTTCCTTCTTTTAATTGGATGTCAAACGCGTAGTCCATCTGATAGAAAAATGGCAGACATTCAGAATGTTTTTATAGAACTGTCTCATGTCTTATGGCCATGTAATTATACTGACGCCCACATTCTTAAAATCAGGATATAATGTAGTACTACGATGTATGTGGGTGGTATTACTACTTTAGAGTTCTCTTCACTTTATGTAATTTGTATGTGGGTTGGATTTTCGAGTTCTCTTTATTTATATTCTTACGTCTTTGTTCTCCAGTTACGTTGTTCGGAATTATTATTTGGTAAATAGGAACGGACGCTGTATATAATATAACTGGTATAAATTCTCTACCACAACATTCTGGAAACTTAGACTTCAAAATAGAACCTAAATGGGGACAAAAAATTTGTTTCCTCCCGGGATCGAACCGTGGACCTTGTGCGTGTAAAGCACACGTGATAACCACTACACTACGGAAACTTGACATGAAGAGTTCTAATTTAGTTACAAAGTCCAAAACTGCTATAAACTTAACTATTTAAATCAAAATGATACGATGACTTTCGGTCAAAAGAGAGTAAGTAATATATTTTTGTGAAATCGACTTATACAGGGTGTAAACAAAACGCTCCCGAAAAACGTCGACAGGTGACGGTGAAATGTTTTTTTATTTTCATAAAACAAATTAATTAAACATTGGTTTTATGTAAAACATAGTTGTAATCAAGTGCTCAAGGCTGATGTTGCATGAATAACACGAAAACAAAAGTGATTATAATTGTAAAAACAAATTCTTTTTGTGAGCGTTCCGTTTGCACTCTGTATATATGTTTATAATATGAAGACGCAGAATCAAAAGTCCAATCTAACCTATAAGTCGATTTCGAAGCCATATAGAAGCCATGTTTATAGGTAGATGACCAAAATGGCAATTTTAAAACAAAATAAAGTGCTTGTCCACATAAAACAAATGGCCCACGCTACATGTAATCTACTGCAAGTTTGCAACCAATTTCAATTGATAATAATTATAATTTACGAGCCAATATATCAATATGGCGTATAATCGATGAATTATCTTTATGAATATCGACATTCTGTTATTAATAATTCATGCGATTACATGGTAGGTCTGTTACGAAATTAATGACATTTTATATTGTTTATGAGGTGGCGTCTGTTTCCATCATACATTACTCCTTTTATTTTCAGAATGGGTAAACAGAAACCATAATTTATAAATTAGAGTTGAACCTATAACGTCTATTAATTACATACATATCCTCACGCTCGCTGTCTCCCAAGGAGTTAGGCAGACTTTGTGGAACGCCAATTGCTACGATTCGTGTATAACTTTTTCGCTTCATCAACAGTCATCAATCTTTCATGCATTATTAATTACGATAACAATAGGACAAAACATGATTCCATCATAATCGAAATAAAAAAAAAAGAATTTTATTTTTACATTCAAACATAATTAATAATTGAAAAAAAAAATACAATTGGGTAACAATATCTCCAGCGGTAAACGATTGGCTTCAGAGTTACCTATGTGGCCGTCGACAGCGTGTCCGAGTGGACACAAATTTCTCGACTTGGCGTAGTACTGCTGCTGGCGTGCCGCAGGGTGGCGTCTTATCTCCTCTTCTTTTCGCAACTTTTATTAATTCCATCTCTGACCAACTTCTATCTTCCTACCACCTTTATGCAGATGATTTGCAGATATACGCGCAGGCACCGCTCGAAGAACTCTTGGAAGCAGTCAAAATGATAAATGCCGACCTGACTTCAATATCCAACTGGAGCTCGACTTACGGGTTAAAAGTGAATCCAGCAAAGACTCAGCTCATTGTTATCGGCAGCCCCAGACAGATAGCTAGAATTAACTGGACGCATATTCCACCGGTCACGTTTGATGGAACTACAATCCCGTACAGTAAATTTGTCAAAAATCTGGGTATTCTCTTTTACAGCACTTTATCCTGGGCTCCACAGGTTCAAGAACTGAGTCGCAAAATCTTTGCATCGGCGGCGTCCTTAAGAAGACTTCGCAATTTTTTACCAATCGCCACTAAAACTGCGCTTGCTCAATCTCTCCTTCTTCCCATCTTGGACTACGCTGATGCCAGCTACCTTGATCTAACAGAGGCACAACTGGACAAACTTGAGCGTCTCCAAAATTTCTGCATAAGATTCATATTTGGCTTGCGCAAATATGACCATGTCTCGGAATTCCGTAACAAGCTCAAGTGGCTTCCTATCCGTCTTCGCCGGAATACGCATATCCTGTCACTTCTTTACAGTATTCTGTACAATCCTGCTACGCCCTCTTATCTCAAAGAACGTTTTAAGTTCCTTCATGACGCACATTCAAGACACTTGAGGTCTACTGCGAATTTGAGATTGGAGATGCCAACACATACGACTGCCTTTTATGACAAATCCTTTGTTGTAGGAGCCATTCGACTGTGGAACGCACTTCCATTATCAATAAGACGGGCGCAATCTTTGGATTCGTTTAAAAGACAAGTAAAAGATCATTATCTAACACAGATTCAATAGAGTAACTGCTACCGCATATCCGTATGTATGTATGTATGTATCTGATTTTGTGTATGTATGTGTATGTATATATATATATATATATATATGAGTATGTAGGCATGTATGTATGTGTGTACATATTGTATGTATGTATCTAAACTGTTCTGTCATATCCATTGTATTTAATTCAACACTATGAACTACCCACATGGTATCTGCTCTCACGGTTATTTTATCCATCCTAAGGTTGCCTGGAAGAGATTGCTGTAAGCGATAAGGCCGCCCATTGTACAACATGCCAAAACTATTTATTTTTTTTTTACCTACCTACTATTTTCTTGTTCGTGTCTTTTGTAAGTGGTGTACAATAAAGTGTTTATTATTATTATTATTATTCGTGTATATAGGTTCAGACCTCACCCATTTCTGGGGAAATACACCAGAGTTGCGGACTTTTGGTCAAAGCAACCTTGGGGATGATTTGATGATATTTTTATTCTATGGACAAGAACTTTCTGACGATTCTGCAAGTGTTTAATATAACCGCTTTTTGTAACAGTGTGTATGTGAGAGGATGTAAGTCAAGGGTTTTTATGCTTGTATGGAGTGTTTTGGGGATGACGCCTGTGCTAGATATTATAATAGGGACAGTTCTGACTGTGTGAACTTGCCACTGAGTTTTAAGCTCAATGGTCAAGTCTGCGTATTTGGAGAGTTTATTGGTGTGGGTAGAACTAAGGTTGTGTGTGTTAGGGATTGCTATGTCTATCAAATATACTAATTTGTTTTTCTTGTCGTGGAGAGTGATGTCAGGTCGGTTATGGTGTATAGTTTTATCCGTAAGTATGGTTCTATCCCAGTACATTTTATATTCAGGAGAGTCTAGGATAATTTGGGGTGTGTATTTGTAGTACGGTGTTTTTTCAGCGATTAATTTGTGTTTATAAGCGAGTGCCTGATGTATGATAGCTGCAACCTGGTCGTGTCGGTGTTTGTAATCTGTTTGTGTGATGGATGAACATGCGCCTGTTATGTGTTGAATGGTTTCGGGTTGTCTGTGGCAGTGCCGACAGTGATCACTGCCAAGGGCACTGTCACGGATTATATATTTTCTGTAATTTTTTGTATCAATGACTTGGTCTTGGATCGCTAACATGAATCCTTCTGTTTCTGGGAACAGTTCGCCTCGCTTTAACCACGCGTTTGACGCTATCTTGTCAACAATAGGATTGGTCAAATCGAGACGATGACGACCATGGAGCGATTTTTGTGTCCAAGTCTGTATCTTTTGTTCTTTACTGATTATGTTCATGTGTTTTGTGTGGTTTGCTAGATAGAGTGGTGTGAATGAGTCTATAAGACATATAACTTTGTGTAGTGGTGAATGTTGTGAGCGGTTGAAGAAAAATGTTCTAAGTAACTTGATTTGGTTGTTGTGAAGGTTTGTAATGTCGATAAGCCCTCGGCCACCTTCATTTTTTGGTAGGGTTAATCTTTGAATACAAGCCCTAGGGTGATGTTTCCTGTGTTTAGTCATTGTAGTATTTATGATTCTCTGTAATGTTGTGAGATCTGTTTGAGACCAACGTATGATACCAAAAGAGTAGGTTAGGATAGGGATAGCAAACGTGTTTATTGCCTTGATGGTATTTTTTGCATTAAGGTGAGTGTGTAGTACTTTGTGTAGCCTGCTTCTGAAATTTTTCTCTAGTGCTTTTTTTGTGTCTTTGTGGTGGATTTCTTTAGATTGATAGTAGCCGAGGTATTTATACCCTTCGTTTGGGTCTATAGCTTCAATAATTTCTTGGTTTTCTAGTTCATACGTTGAAGGTACTGTGGATCCTTTGATGACAGACTGAATTTTGCACTTCTCTATCCCAAATTCCATGCGAATGTCATTAGAAAATGTTTGTGTGATGTCAGCGAGGGCGTGTATTTCGTTCAGAGTGCTTGCAAATAATTTTATATCATCCCATGTACATGAGATGAGTTAGGGTTGTATGTTCTGAGTTGTGTTCGATTTTGAGTCCTATATTATTTTTGTTAAGCATGTTAGATAGTGGGTTAAGGGCCAGGCAAAACCACAAGGGGCTTAATGCATCGCCTTGAAAAATACCTCTTCTTATCGGAATGTGGTCTGTTTCAGTAGATTCGGTTGAATTGCATATTTTTAGTTTAGTGTTCCAAAGGGGCATGATTTTTTCAAGAAATTGTATGATAACCTGATGAATCTTGTAATGTTTTAAGATATAAATTAACCAAGAATGCGGCACGGAGTCAAAGGCTTTTTTGTAGTCTATGTACATGGTGTGTATGTCACGTTTTAGTTTTATTGCTTGTGTAGATGCTACAGCGTCAATGGTTAATTGTTCTTTGCATCCTTGGCTGTTCTTTCGACACCCTTTCTGTTCCTCTGCTAATATATTGTGTTCTTGTGTGTGTTTATATATAGTTTCACTTAAGCATGATGTGATAATTTTATAGATATTTTGGAGGCAAGTTATTGGTCGGTATTTCGCAGGATTACTAGTATCTGATAGGTCTTTTGGTAGCATGTATGTTGTGCCTTGTGTGATGTATGATGGCATTGTGTTAGGTGTATGGATGAATGTGTTGATGGGTTTGAGTAACAGTGTGTGAGTGCATGTTAATTTCTTATACCAGAAGTTGTGAATGTTGTCGGAACCCGCTGCTTTCCAATTGTGTGTTCTGGCTATAACTGCTTGGAGGAGGCGTAAGTTAATTTGATCAAATTCCATCTCTGGTATGTCTTCCCATCTTTTTTTGTCCTTTTCGATCCAGGTGTTTTGTTGATGTTGTATTGGGTTAGACCAAATATTTGACCAAAATTCTTGTAGTGATTCGGTGCTCGGTAGATGTGTGTTGTTTCCTTGTGGGTTGTTATGTTGCTGAGTAAGTTTTCTGTAAAACAGCTTTTCGTTGTTATAGAACTGTTTATTTTGTGTTTTTCTAAGTGTTGTCTCCTTATACCTTCTTAATCGGTTAGCTAATGTGTTAAGTTTTTGTTTCAGGGTGTCTAGAAAGTGAGTTATGTCTGTGTTTTCTGGTTCGTGTTGTGAGTGTATTTTATATATCTGTTTTATATTATGTATATGTTCTTCTAGAGCTTGCGATCGAACACCTTTTGCGTACTCCGTAACTCTTCCAATATTTGCCCTGAGATTACTAATCCTACGTTGAAGTCGTTTTTGCCACCAAGGGACTTTTACTGGTTGATTGCTATATTCACCATTCTCTTTTATTCTAGCACCATTAAATTTGGCTGCAGTGTATGCTGCACAGTAAATTATCGTCTGAAGTGTGCAAAAGTCTGTATCAGAAGTCAGTGTTTTTGGGAGTATATGCGTATTAAGACAACTTGTAATAGCTGCTAATTTTTTTGATGATTTTAACTTGGGTATATATGGTCTAGTTGTTGGATTTGATTCCTTGAATTTATTATAGTGTTCATTATACAATTCTTCTAATTGTTTGAGTACTTCAGCAGGGAGGTGTAGGGTGTTTTGTGGTGTTTGAGTTGTATTTTGTGCTATTTGTGTTGTGTCGTGGTCGCTAGTACGTATTGGTGCTGTTAGTTCAGTCTGGTCGTCATTGGTGACTGCTGTAGTTGGTTGTGTTAATGTTTCGTGTATCGTACAATTAGAACTATCTGTATTTATCGAGGCTAATTCACTTCTTGCTTCTTCCCTAATTTGGTTTAATCGTGTAATGGATAAAAGTTGGTTGTTTACAATGGATCTGCGTTGGTCTGATATTCGTTGTGCTGATAAATGTGCTATTGAAGGACACTTTGAAATAACATCCTGGTGTAACAAGGGTCTGTAGGTTGTTAGATCTGTTTCAAGGTTCGTTAAACGGTAATAACTTTTCATAATAGTTTCATTTAACTGATCACTCCATCTCATTCTACGGGATGGGGTTTGGTCTGTATCTGTGTTGTATTGTAGTGTTAACGGTTGGTTTTGTAACAAAATTCTAACTTCATCCTTGATATTTAGGATTTCCTGTTTTGTAAGGAAGTTGCGTTGGACAATAGCGCGGCGTTGATCTCCTATCCTTTGCTTTGAGGCATTCATTTCGGGAAATTCTAAACTAAAACGTGTGTGTAATGGCGTTAAATAAGTTTTTATGTTAGTTTCAAGTTCTGTGAGGATGAAATAGTGGCGCATGATGAAAATATTCATATCTCTTGTCCACGTTTTACGTGTGCGCCGGCCACCTTGGGCGGGTGCAGTAACTTTAGCTGAACTAGCCTCCTGCACAACGTCCCTGGCGGATTGAAATGATAATGGGGATGAATTGGTTGAGCTGGATTGTTGATTGTTGAGGTATGATGCTGGTGATGAGGGGATGGATGAGAATAATGATGATGTTGGTGAAGAACATGTTGATAATTGGTCATGTTGGGCTGCAACAGTTTGTGGCTGGGCAGCTTGCGATACGGTGCCCTCCCCAGAGTACGAAGGGCAGCCCGGGCTTGAAGGCCCGGGGCGGGATTCTCCATCGTTGCTAACTCCGGTACCCGCCTGGGGTATAACTCTACTTCTTAGTCGCATCGCATAAATGTGAGAGGTTGTTTTGTATGAGGGATGGACAAGAGTAGAAATCATGGTAAAAGAAATGAAAAGTATCAAAGTCGAGGTAGGTCAAGCAGGTTGAGGAAATAACAGGAGAAAGACGTAGGAAAAAAATACATTTGGCCTGTGATTGGATCAAATGTATTGATGATTGGGACCGTTAGTTGGAAGGGTATAGCCGAGGTGTTAGTGGTTTTAACATTTGTATCTCCTATAAAGGGTGGGTCTAGTTGTTAATGACCTAATTATAGTACATGCCTTCCGTAAGCCCCCCTACCACGTCAAGGTGGCCCCTTAGGGGGGTTATTATTATTATTATTAACTATATTTACTGTAACCAAAATGTTAATAACTATCTTCAAGACTCGCAATAAAAAATGTTTCCGCCCGGGATCGAACCGGGGACCTTGTGCGTGTGAAGCACACGTGATAACCGCTACACTACGGAAACTTGACACATAGATTACATAATTTGTCATTCGCCATTCGCAGTATATCCACATGTAGAGCACCTTAATAAACCTAATGTTATATAAAATTGGCAATGATAAGCACTTTGTCATAATAATCATAGTGGCCTACATGACATAAAATCATTTATTTCAATTAAACCAGAAAGGCACTTTTGAACGCCAAAAAAAAATGAAACTATTTGCTCATTCCAAGGTGTAAGAACAAGCAAGAAACTCCATAGGTTACTCTTTCAATCAAGTTCACAATACAATTTTCTAGTTACATAGTTCACTTCACTTCCAGTGAAGTGCCGTAATGTACACCTCTGCCTACCCTTTCGGGGATAAAAGGACTGATGTTATGTTATGTTAGTTACATAGTTTTGTTGTTTGGACTGTGCGAGAACAATGTAACACCAAAATAAAGTGAAAGAGATAAAAAAAAAATAACTTTAAAGAAAAATAACCTTAATACAAGTAACCAGTGGTTCTTTGGAGTAGGCCAATTAGAGCGCTGAACGCGGTCCCGGTTTGATCTCGTTGACCTTAAACAAACTAGTACTAGGCTCTCTGAGTGTTAGGCAACCAAAGTGATATCCAAACCGTCTCTTTGGATGTGACCTGCATAGCTAGCTGCTCCGTGGTACCTTCATCAGATGACTGTCCACTTTGTGTGCATTGTTATATGAACATAGTATGAAGTTTCACGTCGGTTTTCTGTGAGGTCGTGGTATCAGTCCGGGCGAGACGGCCCATTCGTGCCGAAGCATGGCTCTCCCAAACTTTAAGTTATAAATAACGAGATAAGTAAATAATAAACCTACTTACATTCAACGGTACGCATTCTTTCGTAAGCTAATACAAAGTAGGTACTTGTATTTTATAGCCTCGAGGCATTTTGTACATACGAAGTGAAAGTGGTTCATATTTTTCGAAATTGCGAGTGACAAATTGTGAGTTCTTATATCAAGTTTCCGTAGTGTAGCGGTTATCACGTGTGCTTCACACGCACAAGGTCCCCGGTTCGATCCCGGGCGGAAACATTTACTTTTTGCACTATTTAATTAAAACTGATTGTTTTTATTCTGATTTTGGTGATATTATTGATGTGTAGGAGGCAACCTCTTATCATATGTGTGTGCTCTTTAGCCGGCACGACCGAAGTGATACCACGGCCTCACAGCAAACTGACGTGAAACAACATTTCGTCATGTGAGTTAAGTTATCGGAGACCCACTTACCCCCCACCCCCCACCTCAGTTACATTCTATGAATTTGGGATTGTATAGTTCATGATTACAACTGGTAAATAAACTACTAAAGATAATAAAAAAAATAATTAGGTCAAGCGCGTTTCTTTTTTGTTTTTTTTTCAGTTTTAGAGTTACTGTTAG
Organism: Spodoptera picta; assembly: GCA_038387885.1. Lineage (NCBI taxonomy): Eukaryota > Metazoa > Arthropoda > Insecta > Lepidoptera > Noctuidae > Spodoptera > Spodoptera picta. Next base: position 188,772 of record JAZHFQ010000493.1, on the reverse strand, counting down.
CGTCTTGTTGAAAAAAATTAAATATATTAATAACCATTCATTTCCCCCTTTTCATTTGTTCGACAAAAATGTTGGAATTGATCTGTTTTATTTATTCACCTGTATAATTATATAAGAGGACGATACTTTTTAATTGTAGTAACTATCGCAATTTTAAACTTTATATGGGCAGCCCTACTTAGTTTACTTGATGGAGAACTTCTGTATACCTCCAATATACAGAGTTAGGTAGTCCATTCGTTATTTTTACAGTAACTTCTATTTTCATTTCATAAAAATTTTCTACAGTTCCATTAGCCCACGTAGGTATATTTTGACTTGTATGTGGGATGTATTTCAATTCAAATTTAGTTTTTGGAGTGCTATAAAAATAAAAAGTACAGTAAAAGATATTTCTACTCGTATACCTAACTAAAACTTTTTGATAACACGGGAGAGCCATGCTTCGGCACGAATGAGTCCGTACGACCGGAATGATACCACAGCCGAACAGTAAACCGATGTGAAACAATACTAGCGTTGTGTTTCGTCGTGTGAGTGAGTTACCGGAGGCCCAATTATCCCCCCCACGTCCCTAATCTCCCCAATCCCTGAATTTCAACAATCCTCAAATTCCTAATTCCCAAAAGGCTGGTAACGCACTTGTAATGCCTCTGGTGTTCCGGGTGTCCATCAGCGATGCCGATTGGCTACCATCAGGTAATCTTTTTGCTCCTTTACCGGCTTAACCCATTTTAAAAATATTATTAGAATACTGAAATTAAAGAATACTTCCATTACAATGCACTTACATTGTGAACATTGAAACATTGAAATAAACAACACAAAAATGGGCAAATTGACTCTTAAATAGATTAAAATTCCCTTAACACCAAAAATACGCCGTCTCAATAACTTTCGAGTTCCCGTCATCTTGACTTTTTCATTTCTCGAACCACGGATTACATTTTCGCGCTACGCGATGACGTTTCGTTTTTTTTTTTTGTCAAAATGAAAAAAAAAGCCATAAAAATTACGAATATATCGAACACTACAAAACATTGTAGAATATACATGGGGGTTCAATCGATAGGTATGGAACCATGCTACCAGCTAGTGGCGGTCTGGCACCTTAAAAGAAACAGCGTGTATTTCAAGTAGGTATTGAATATTAGACCAACCTTCATCATCAGGCTTTAACCTCCTTCTTATAAGCGGTTTGCAATAATCCTAATCCTTGTGTAGACAGGTTGAAGATGGTCGAGTAGATCAATCTAGAGGTTCAAGGCATTTTAGCTTGTTCTTTAAATGACACGTTTCCGTAGTGCAGTGGGTATCACGTGTTGTTTACACGCACAAGGTCCTCGGTTCGATCCCGGGCGGAAACATTTTTTTAAAGCTCTATTTTAAACTGCAATATCTGACACGCCTAGCAATTCCTTTTACTTAGTGCTATATTACTACATAGTATAAAACAAAGTCGCTATCTGCCGTCTGTCTGTCGACATACGACAAACACGATCGACACGGCAGATACGACAAGCACGACCGACACGACAGATACGACCGACACGACAAATACGACCGACACGACAGATGCGACCGATACGGCTAATACGACAGATACGACCGACACGACAAATAGGACCGACACGACAGATGCGACCGATACTCCTAATACGACAGATACGACCGACACGACCGATACGACAAATACGACAGATACGACACACACGACCGACACGACCGACACGACAGATACGACAAACACGACCGACACGACAGATACGACCGACACGACAAATACGACCGACACGACCGATACGACCGTCACGACCGACACAACAGATACGACAAACACGACCGACACGACAGATGCGACAAACACGACCGACACGACAGATGCGACCGATGCGACAAATACGACAGATGCGACCGACACGACCGATACGACAAATACGACAGATACGACAAATATGACCGACACGGCCGACACGACAGATGCGACCGATACGACAAATACGACAGATGCGACCGACACGACCGATACGACAAATACGACCGACACGACAGATACGACCGACACGACAAATACGACCGACACGACCGATACGACCGACACGACCGACACAACAGATACGACCGATGCGACAAATACGACAGATGCGACCGACACGACCGATACGACAAATACGACAGATACGACAAATATGACCGACACGGCCGACACGACAGATGCGACCGATACGAAAGATAAGACCGACACAACAAATACGACCGACACGGCAGATACGACAAACACGATCGACACGGCAGATACGACCAGCACGACCGACACGACAGATACGACAAATATGACCGACACGACAGATGCGACCGATACGGCTAATACGACAGATACGACACACACGACCGACACGACCGACACGACAGATACGACAAACACGACCGACACGACAGATACGACCGACACGACAAATACGACCGACACGACCGATACGACCGTCACGACCGACACAACAGATACGACAAACACGACCGACACGACAGATGCGACAAACACGACCGACACGACAGATGCGACCGATACGACAAATACGACAGATGCGACCGACACGACCGATACGACAAACACGACCGACACGACAGATGCGACCGATACGACAAATACGACAGACACGACAAATACGACCGACACGACCGATACGACCGACACGACCGACACGACAGATACGACAAACACGACCGACACGACAGATGCGACCGATGCGACCGACACGACCGATACGACAAATACGACAGATACGACAAATATGACCGACACAACAGATACGACCGACACGACAAATACGACAGATACGACCGACACGTAAGATACGACCGAAACAACAAATACGACCGACACGGCAGATACGACAAATACGATCGACACGGCAGATACGACAAATATGACCGACACGACAATTGCGACCGATACGGCTAATACGACAGATACGACCGACACGACAAATACGACCGACACGACCGACACGACAGATACGACAAACACGACCGACACGACAGATGCGACCGATACGACAAATACGACAGATGCGACCGACACGACCGATACGACAAATACGACAGATACGACACACACGACCGACACGACCGACACGACAAATACGACCGACACGACAGATACGACAAACACGACCGACACGACAGATGCGACCGATGCGACAAATACGACAGATGCGACCGACACGACAAATACGACCGACATGACAAATACGACCGACACGACCGACACGACAGATACGACAAACACGACCGACACGACAGATGCGACCGATACGACAAATACAACAGATGCGACCGACACGACCGATACGACAAATACGACTGATACGACACACACGACCGACACGACCGACACGACAAATACGACAGACACGACAAATACGACCGACACGACCGATACGACCGACACGACCTACACGACAGATGCGACCGATACGACAAATACAACAGATGCGACCGACACGACCGATACGATAAATACGACTGATACGACACACACGACCGACACGACCGACACAACAAACACGACCGACACGACAGATGCGACCAATACGACAAATACGACAGATGCGACCGACACGTAAGATACGACCGAAACAACAAATACGACCGACACGGCAGATACGACAAATACGATCGACACGGCAGATACGACAAGCACGACCGACACGACAGATACGACCGACACGACAAATACGACTTAATTAGTTATAAGCAATAAGTCAGGATTAAATAGTTCGCATTTATCGCATTGGGTCATCCTGTAATGGTAAATGTAAGTAAATAAATAAACGACCGACACGGCCGACATGACCAATACGACATATACGACCGACACGACAAATACGACCGACACGACAAATACGACAGACACGACAAATACGACCGACACGACCGATACGACCGACACGACCGACACGACAGATACGACAAACACGACCGACACGACAGATGCGACCGATGCGACAAATACGACAGATACGACAAATGCGAACGACACGGCATATATGACAAACACGACATATATCGGAAATTTAGACCCTTTCGGGAGTATAACCTTTCAAACAAAACAAGAATTTTGGAAATCGGTTAACGTTTGTAAGAAGCACTGAAAGAAGTCGGTGCCACAACTTTTAAACAAAAGTTATTCTTTATAAAAACCCGTAACTAATACCTAAGCTGTGTACAATTTTATGACAGACTAGCTGTTGCCCGCGACTTTGTCCGCGTAGAATGACTTCTGACAGAATTCAACAAAATCAATTCAGTGCCTTTGAAATGATTTATCGTGTGGTTTCAAAAAATAAATAACCGCGCTAGAATCTTACCAGTACAGTGCCTGTTTCCGGAAGGTTTTAGTGATGAAATCTATTCTACCGACTATTGTCGTATCGGTGAGAGCCCCGAGAGGCTTTAACGCATAGTTCCCGTTCTCGTGGGACTTTTGTGATAAAAACTATGATCCATCGTTTCAGGTCTTAAATTGTCGTTTTACCGAATGTAGACGTAACTAAAAAAGTTTAGATTTAGATTCTAGATTCAATAGCTAAGACGATTTATACAAAGTTTCATCTTCTATTTTATCCCATAAGGGGTGGAATTTATCAAAATCCTTTCTTAGGGGATACTTATGTCATAGTAACTTTATGCATGCAAAGCCTCAGCCCGATCGGTTTAAAACAGACAAAGTTTCATACAAACTTTCATCCCCTATTTTACCCAATTGGGGGTGGAAATTATCAAAATCCTTTCTTAATAGACGTTTAAGTTATAACATCTTTTCTGCTTGCCGAATTTGAATTTGATCTGTGGAAAATTGACAAAGTGTTAAACTATCTTTCAGTCCCTATTTTACCCCATTGGGGGTGAAAATAATCAAAAATCTTAGGAGATGCTTAGGTCACTACATCTACCTGCACGCCGAATTTTAACCCAATCGGTTTGAAACTGACAAAGTTCCATACAAACTTTCATCCCCCATTTTACCCCTTGGGGGTGGAAATGATCAAATTCCTTTCTTAGCGGATGCCTACGTCATAATATCTATCTACATGCCAAATTTCAGCCCAATCCGTCCAGTTGATTAAGCAAAGAGGCTGAATACTAATTTTATTAACTATTGAACCTATTTGATCGAAATTCGGTTCAACGAGAGTTTGAGACACTGGCACTGGAAAGGAAAATCCTGGGACTCTATATTGCTTAAACCACTGAACCTATTTGAGTGCAATTCGGTATAACGATAGTTTGTGACTCGGAAAGTGACGCCTAACAGTTTTCAACCGCTGTACCTATTTGATTGGAATTCAAATGAAGTTTTTAATCACTGAAACCTCACGAGAATAGATACTATAGGGGTAAAATCCCCATGGGATTGTTTATTTTTTGAAATCACGAAAATAAACAACATTTCACACTAAATATAACTAAATTGATTCTGATGAAATTTGTTACACAGCATTGCAATTAACCTTGGAGAAGACTAATTACAAAATCCAAAATTTGCCAGTAATCATTATACGCGGACGAAGTCGCGGGGAACAGCTACAAGTGAGCAGCTACAGCTACAGTACATCTATAAGTGACAAAAAATTTAATGTCAAATCTAATGAATAAGTCGTTAGATTGTATCTTTAAAATAAAGTAATTAATCAGATGAGGCCCGTGGTCTAGCACTGGCGCGAACTATTAATCATTAGTAAATTAGGTTGTCAGTTTTATATTTCTATTTGTAATGGCGCTTCCAGGCTCAGTACTCAGACTATTTTTTTTTTATATTTAAAGGTCCGACGTTAGACCACTATCTCGCCTCGTGGTAAGCGACAATGTGGCCTACGATAGAGCACGTCGTTCCATAAGCAAGCTATTCACTAGGGCCTTGAAGACTCCCTTCAGGAAATACAGACTCTGGCAAAGAATTCCACTCTTTAGCAGTACGCACAAGGAAACTTGATGCGAAGCGCTTCGTGCGTGAATTATTAAGACTGTATTTTAAAGTGATCCAGTTTGCATGTAATCTTAAGTCTGTGAACGAAGTGAAAGTTCAAATTTGTTCTACTTTGTTCAATATTGCGATTAAATTAGAACTTATAGTATCAAGTTTCCGTAGTGTAGCGGTTATCACGTGTGCTTCACACGCACAAGGTCCCCGGTTCGATCCCGGGCGGAAACATATTTTTGTTAAACTCTAGTTATAATGAAAAAATCTTTTATTTAAAAAAATATCTATAACTCACATCAAAAAAGTTTAAAGTTCGCTGTGGATTCTTTTAAAGGTTTAAGTTATAGTTTTCTATCTAATGTCCAAATACAAAAACGTCACTCAATTTTAAAGCGCGCTTTAGTATATTTCTGTCTGTTTGTCACTATAAATTTTTCGTAGAAAGACAGAGATGGCACGATATTTAAGTTCCACTAAAAATCGGGTAGCCTTTCAGTATTCGGACGTAAAGGGTCAAACTCTCTTTGCAAATTATACAAGTAACCTACCAAACATTTCATTTATGTCTTTTTCCTAAACATCGCACCCTTATAACACAACTAATGAAGTCATCAACATGACCCAAGCAGCAATGATATTAATTACATCACTCGTCTTGACAACTATATTATGCAGGAGACATTAGTAGGTGGAGATATCGGTTATTGAGTCTATCAGTATTCTTTTATTATCTTACTAGCTTCAGCTCACGGCTTCGCTGATATTCCTTATTACTTATTGCAAACCATAATATATTTGAGTTGAGACCACGGACCGGAGGACGAAGCGTGGGCAGGCCTCCCGCTATGTGGACCGACGACATCGCCAGAGTTGCGGGGAGCCAGTGGATGCAGGTGGCGAGTTGTCGTTCAACGTGGAGGACTAAGGGAAGCCTTTGTCCAGCAGTGGACATCTTCCAGCTGTTAATGACGATGATGATGATGATGATAATATACCCCTGTTCCAGATTTCATCCCGATCCCTTTAGTCGTTTTGATGTGATTCAGTGACAAACACACACATAAACTTTCAAATTCATAATTATTAGTATTAGTAAGATTTCACTGCCTTATTTTAGTTTTTTTAAGCGTGTGGGATCGCCAAATTACAATTTTTTCTTCTATATCGTGGGTATGTTTGCAATATAACAATTCATTTGTGAATCGTACAAACTGAAGTCGCGACACTTTTGGAAAGAAAATTGGTCGCCAGTTACCATCACACGTCGGCGAGGAGTAGGTTAAACTGTCAAACACCGCGCGGTTACCGGTGACCGCAACCTATTGTTCTTTAATTGTGTCTATAATGACGGTACTCAACGAGTAGCAAAGGAAACTTAAGAACAAGCGCTTAGGTTTGTCAGTGTAAGACGGTGTAAAATAATTTTATTTAAACGTTTTTACTTTAGAAAAAAACCTTACTATAGAATAAAAATGTTAAATGTCGGTTAATCTGCAAAAAAGTGAATGTTTCCGCCCGGGATCGAACCGGGGACCTTGTGCGTGTGAAGCACACGTGATAACCGCTACACTACGGAAACTTGATACTGACCACTCTAATTTAGTTTCAGTATTGAACAAAGTAGAGCAGCTTTCACTTGACCTTGAGTACAGCGAATATAAAGGTTCTGTTACACATGCTTTAATAGCATGCTAGAAGGCGTTCTGTTGAGCAAGCTTTAAAAAATGTTCAAAAATCGAACGCCTGTCGATTTGTAAGCGTGGCCGAAATGAGGATGCTAATTTTGAGCAACATTCTGAACACATGCTACTAAGTGTTCACAATTGTATATTTTTCTATATTACCTCTAATAATTTCATGAAGGGGTACGGTAGACTCGATCGAAACATTACCTGAATAACAAAACATAAAAAAAATATCGATATCGAGCCGACAACATATATCCGCAAAATTCGGATTACGGAGGTTATTTCGTTTTATTACCTAATTCATTTTAATGACACTGACAGACAAACCGCAGTCGCCATCTTGAGTAGACAATAAATGTTCCGTTTTATACTAGCTCTCAAATACGCCTCTCCAATCAACACATTGTCGCGTCAAAAAAGTATACATTAACAAGAAATATGAATAATATCACGCGAATAAAGTCGCGGGTAACAGCTAGTATATTAATAATTTAATAATATCAAAAATAATCACAAGTATTCTCAATTAAGTGTTCAATTGTTTCAGTCAATAGCCGCTTAATTACGTTAGGTACCCCTTGTCTTGGTTGTAATCCTACACAATACACATATTAAAAAGTTCGACTATATTGAATTTCAAATTCAATTTAATTTAATTCCATAATTATTTAATTTGATTAATTGATCGCAACTTTTATGTTATGTTGATTGATCTTTGTATTGTAACTTTCGTAAGACATACTAAGTAGTTCCTCGTCGAATTACTACGTGAGTAAGCCGAACACATAATAATTTGTTGATTGAACTTGTTTGAATGTTAGAATCTTTTTTTAAGTAACATATTCCAACCATTTTATGTGCATATTGTGTTAGCCAGTAAGTAGTTGTTACACTTACCAAAGCATTATTTGTAATGATGTAATGAATGTATGAGTGCAAATAACTGTTGGTTAACCTAATAAATAAATTAAAAAAAAACTGATAAATGCTCAATTGAAGTATGCCTTCGTGTTGGAAATTAGTGTGTAACTGTACCTGAAGGTTTACAACTAGTGCACTAGTATTTTCTGAGTATTTACCTATTGAACTTAGATCAAAACAATAACATCTTCGTAGAGTACTTATATACATTATCATCATATTTTATCATTCAAGACAAGACGATGCTGAATATACCTTACCTTAGTGACTTCCAGATCGGCTGATTGGAAGAGCATTCAAAAGTATTTTGCGATTTTATTTTAGTCATTACAATATAGGTAAACCTTAAACTAAAACGTATATAGTTTATATAATTATCACAATAATTTCTATAGTTATAAAACGAATCCGTAACTAGCCAAAATCCGCATTTCAAATATGAAAATACTGCTCGAAATTCGAGTAAGCTAAACTTAGAGGCCATTACTTTGAATTAGTAAAAATTCGAATAGAATTTTCACCAGCAAAATATTCAAATTTTATTCTGATTTCACTAATTACTTTTTATAATTCAATTTGAACATCGACTTTATTTTGTAATTGTATCATACACCAGATAACCGAAATGCTATGCAATAAACTAAATATCATACGATCAAACGGAAAATATGTTTTAAATGAAAACTATCATCATCATAACATCACGCCCACACAGAAGTAACACCCACTTTTCACTATTTATGTTATGAGTCCCATGTAATAGGGGGTGAGCCTATTACCATATACCGGGCACATTTCCAGAATCCGTGCCACTACTGAGAATTTTTTAAAAAACCCAGTAATACTTTGCCCGACCCGGGAATCGAACCCGAGACCCCTTGCCCGGCAGTCGCACTCGCGACCACTCGGCCAACGAGGCAGTCAATGTAATGTAAATGCAAACTACACAGGGTCTAAATTAAAGTTTCAACATTTTTTAGAATTCCTGTTAATCAGAGCTGACTGGTATCTATTTAAATTCAATGGTCTCCACCTGACTGCCGTTACCCCAGTTTTATGTTTATTGTAGTCCTGCCCATTCACGATTCTTTCGATCCTGGCTTGCTTTAGTTTGAATTCAAATGACTTTTTCGGCTCACTCATTTTCTCTATTATTCCATTCTCCACTCACATTCGTTGGTCAGTGCTAAACAATTTATGTCTTTTGATTCTTTTTTGTTCACCTTTGTTTATTTATTTATTTATGTACACACATTCAACACAGAGGACAACACATATATAAAAACAGAGTACATAGGCCCCACATATTCCAACTGGAATCTCTTGCTGTGGGCCTGTGGCAGGAAAAGATATAATAACACCGAGACACAATGACATAGTGTGTTACACAAACAATAAAAAAAAAGTAATAATACCGAAGAAACCGATAGAAATAACAATAATAAACAATAAAACAAACTAATACAATGCTATTATATAAAAAGAAATAAAAAAAAAATAACCTTTATATAAATAAATAATATTCTCTGAGCTAGTTATACGATTTGTTTGCTGTTTCCTAATTCTCAAACATTGTCTTTCATAACCTATAGTTATAAATTACAGAAAAAAAACATATATCAAGTTTATTAGTAAAGTCAGCCCACGTTATTGTCGTTCTTTTGATAGACCGTCTAACTGTACTACACATAAAACAGCAAACATTCAATTTTGAAACAATGTCAAAAATCACCAGAAACTGCTTACATAAACAAACAAACAGCAAGTTTGTATAGATCGAAAGGAGAAAACAAGTTTCGTATTCTAGAGTTAGATTTTGCAGGCAAATACTACAATGGCAGGCTTTATCTTCCCAAGACCTTAGCCCAACGAAGCAAGCTCGGATAAAGTAGTTCAGTGTTTAAATTGAAATGTATTTCGTTCCTTGCAGAGAGGTTTATTCTGTCCTTTATGATATTGAAGTGTATTGAGTTCTTATTGATTATTGCTATGACTTTATGGTTTGTAAATATTGTTGTAGAGATGGTGACTTTATTCGGTATGTTTTTATTTATGGCATAGGAGGCAAACGAGCAGGCGGATCACCTGATGGTAAACGATCAGCGCCGCCCATGGACACCCGCAACACCAGAGGAGTAACAGGTGCGTTGCCGGCTTTTAAAAAAGAATACGCTCTTTTCTTGAAGGTTTGAAGGTCGTATCGTTTGTTTTTTTTTATAAGACGTAGGCAGAGGTACCATTACCTGGCTAGTCGTTTTACATGCGCTATTGTAATGAAATGAGAGTCCGTTGCCAACTGCACTGACCATAACTGAAAATTGTAACAATACAAATGGAAAATTTCTAATAACATGTTGATACAGTCGAAGATCTAACCGCATTGTTTAACAGATAATGAAAACTTACTTCTAGTTGTGTAGTAGAATTTCTATTTCTAGAAGTTTTCATCAGCTTATTTCAATGTGGAAAACATCTATTATTTTGTTAATTTATTTGCAGCCGTGATCGTCTGCTGTGCAAAGGCTTCCCTACCCTCCTTCCACTCCTCTCTAAAGCTTTTTGCGGCCAATCCTTGTCATAGATGTCTAATTCGTCCCAAAAAATCGAAAACATCTACACAATTAAAAATAGATATTCACACGAACAGAATGTACATGAATTTCTGAGTTTCCAAGAAAACCATAGAACAATAGCTCTTTATTCCTTCCGATATATTCTCTGACACAAGTAATACCAATTACTGTGCTAATGATTCTCTCAATCAATATAAGCCAGCAAACTAATCCATGTAATGCCGAGCATCTTATCAAGGCAAGTTCGGCCCAATCTAACAAAGGGGGCTTACCCAACAGTCGCACAAGGGCGCTCCTCTGTTTGGACCACGGAAATCTAAATAATCTGATAGAAGTGCTATTGAAGGGATTAGCCGTATTACAAAATTTATTATCAGGCATTAATTTTCTCATTTAGATATTTATTTTGAGTTTAATGATCTATTGTCGAGTGAAGGTTGAATTGCCAAAAATAATATGATAATAACTTTAATTTCTTTCATTTAAGCATAAGCAAAAGCGTAGATCAGTGACCTTGCAAATAGCATTTAAAGTTACAAAGCAAGTAACAAAATCGCGACTTTTTGCTTTTGAAAAATGTAAGGAGTTCACGATTATTTATGTTTTTTATTTATTTATTTGTTTCACGCAACGAAGGCCCATATTATAAAAAACACTTATATTTTGTAATTCAATTATTCGGCTTCGTTTATGAAGAAAACCATAGATATTATTACCATCATAGGAATGATTTCTATAAAACCTCTCCACCAAAGATATATACAATCATAGAATCTTAGCACGACATGCACCATCTATACAATTTATTTCTCTTGAATTTCTATGTTTTCGCCCCAGATATCGATCATACGCCTATGCACAGAACAATGAAGTTTTGGGAAAACCACGGATTGTTATATTAATTTTGGTTTTGTCAGGCCTACTCTTGTAGGGGTTTTAGGAAGTACCTAAACTTGATTAGGTCGTGTATTATAAAGGGTCAGTCCCTAGAGAGAATTTCTGAGTGTAATCAAATATCTTTGTTTGTGTTGTGTGGTTGATATTAAGGCCACATACACACTTAAATATAACTCATATAGAGGTATAAGTAATACGTGTTTTATCAACTTCTTTCAACTTTAATAGCAAGTACCTATTTTCCCTACTGACCACGGCTGTATACGCAAAACAGAAATAAAATTAATGGTCCATAACCATCTCTAGGGCCCCATCTATCTCTGTACTTAAAGGTTTTAACGCAAAAACCTAACAAACTTTATTGTTTTTGCATTTATAATGTTATATTTGTTGGAAATTCATAATAAGATAAATATGAAACAAAAGTAGAACCTTCCATTTCATGTAGTATAGTAGTGTTATTTTCTTTTACGTTATCTTAGATATTATAATTATGAATAATGGTAACTACGTTTGTCCATAGTCACAGAAGAGAATAATAGAGGAGTCATGTTTCCAAACGTAAAGCAAGTGTTACAGGTCAGACGGTTTTAGGGCAGTCTTGTATGCTCTTCCATTTCTGTGTGGCATTTAGCTAAACACAAATACCTACAGTAAGCAAATCTGTTGCATAATACCGTAATACTTAGTCCGACTCAGGATTTAAACACAGAACAGTATAGTACTTAGATGTCTGACATGTGACCAACTACATATACTAACATGGTAGCGATATTATTACAAAATTTTAAACAAAGGATTTTCTTTATTAACACTAGAAGGGCCAGGCTTCATGCTATACCTTCAAAGACCGCAGCGATCAATTTGACGGTATTAGAGATTAAGTCAGAATACTTATGAAATTATTGCATATATTGCATTAAAATAAAATAAAAATAATTTAAATGTATTTGCATTAAATTGAGTAACATTTGTAGCAAGTATCTAATAGTTTTTAAACTGTTTTTCTACATTTTCCACAAACAGGTTTTTTAGAGATAATGCAGTTTTCACATATTTTATTTTTTTTACAATTACTGTTAATTTGACATTACCGCCTCTTATTGTTTTTAGTAGATGGTACACTTGTTTTAGAATTTGATTCTTGATGCTGTGTCATAGTTGAAGTGGATTTTTTTCACATACTCTTCACGTAGTACGCTCAGTAGTTGAATGATGAAATCATGACGAGAATTTTTTATTCCTAGTAACTTTTTGATAAAGAATCCACGAGTTTATAGCTACTAAATCAAGTAAATTGTAAAATACATGACAGGCCATCCCCGATTTCCAGCTCTTACGGTGTTCTTGCGTGCCATTTGATCGCTGATGTTTACACCAAATTTTGTTGTACCTATTGTACAATTCAATTGTTTCAGGCAACTTTTTTTGTCAGTCACCTATATTTATGTTGACGTGCAGAGTACTCAAAATAATAACATGTGTTCCAGGTTTTTCTTGATAGACAGTAAGGGTTGTATCGTTAACGGTTTTCATTATGAAGGTTTTATATCTTGTAGTACAAATCAGTGGTTCTTCTCGTCTTGCACGCCGCATTATTCCAACAATACTATTCTTCGGCCAATAGTGTTTTAGCCGAATTTAGTGATGTGAAAAAGTTGTCAGAGGTTACGTTTTGGCCCTAGCTACGACGTCCCTCTTCACTGGCGTTTGGAGAAACAAAAGTCCTTTCTGTGCCGTCACTTGCCACACGACTGCTCAGCGAACGGAACCAATGCCTAATATAAAATGTAAATAAATTAGGTACTAATAAATTAGTCAGAATTCAACCCAACATAAATAAAAACAAAAGTACCCACTTTAGTTTGAAGAGATCGTTGTTCACTATTCTTATCGCTGTCTTTATATGTATACCGTCACATTGACGGTGCGCGGTCTTAGTAGGTATTTGTAATCGAAACTCAAATACAACATATAGTTAATTTTTTATAAATATAGATTAAGCCTTAGAATAGCAAATTAGGAAAAGTCATAAAATATTAAAAGGAACTAAAACATTGTTTGCAAAATATTTAACAAAGAAATTGCCTTGCGGTCAATTTGACTGCCTTGGTCTTTCTAGTGTTAATATTAAAACAATTGTCGTAAGTTCTTCAAGAAATTAATAAGAATCAAATAAGATACTTCAATTAACTTTCTAACAATACAATTAAAAATCCTTTCCGACAATTAGATGAAAGAAATTTAATACATCGAACGCGAAGCCTAACAATCCTTTAAACTGAACAATCCTTTATCAATACAAAATAATCTCCGATTGAAATGTAAAGTTTTCAGCAAAAAATATATTGTAATCAATTTGAAGAGCTTTCGTAGTTAGCGAGGCCTTATTTCTTTGTCTACAAAATTCCATCTGATTCATGAAGACGACCGACTGAGACAAGTACGAGATTAGACCTTTAATTTATTACCTAAGAACGCTGGGACAGACTCGGAAGGAGGAAGTTTCATTGTGTTCAAATTACACTGACATGGAATTCTTGAGTGGTACAAATTTAGCCGCAAGGAGATTTTAATAGGATTCAAGTTTGTTTGCAAAGAAACAATGTCTTCATTTTTGTCAACCACTTTGAATGTCGCGTTGGTTTTTTGTTTGATTGCGCTTGCTAAGCCTGCGGTTAGCGCTTCGAGATGTGATGTATAGCAATTTGAATGTGAATTAATATTTTATCTTTGGTGTTGTAAATATGAAAATGAATATGAACTATAGTATACTAACTCTATCCGCAAAGCCCAAGAAATTAATAAATGTGGATGTTAGTCGGATTGTAATTGAAAGCAACGCGTATATACGTAATAATAATACCAATTCATCTGTAATCAATTTAGTTCTTGCCAATATGTGGGATATTAACTCATCAACTAATAAGTCTTTAGTAATAACAGCCAACTAATAAGAGCCAATAGCCATGAAACAAGTAGATATTTTTAAGTGAATATCATTAAATGATTGAAATAAGAACTTGATGAAAAAGACTATAAGATCCATCCTGGTCTAAGTGAAATAAATTATTTTGAATATGGTGAATATTCAGTTTTAAATTTTTCGGACTGTGAATATTGATACTTTGAACTTTAGGTACCATGTTGTTAGCACCAAAGCACATAATAGACATTTTAGTATCGTATAAACATTAAAATATATCATATATGCCTAGTTCATCATTATAACCATCAATACAGCTAACAAAAATCAATAACGTCATTTTCTAAAGCCTTCGAATACCGCAAAGATTTAAAACCAGAATTTTTTAAGATACGGAAAAGGAAAAAACTACGTGCCAAGCTTTAGGTGTCAAGCAGTGCCCGTAATTGAATACCCCACATCACATTTACATTTATTAGGAATCCGGAGGTCAGGCAGTGAACAAACACTAGAATGTGCTAAGGAATGGAGGAATACGGACCAAAATAACGAACAGGGAATAAAATTGATCCTTTATTAAAGTGCAGCGGGTTTAAGTTCGGTAGAGCGTTGCAAATGTTAATAAATAAATGTCGATTTTGCTTGCACCACAGCTAAGTGAATGGAATAAAATGTTTTGAGGAATATTTAAAAATCGTGTCATTTCTAAATAGGAACTATTTTAGTTTTTACAAGTAACTCTTTTTTTATAGCATAATTCGGTAAACGAGCAGACGGTACCTCCTGATGGTAAGCAATCGGCGCCGCCCATGGACACCCGAAACACCAAGGCGTTACAATTGCGTTACCGGCGTTTTGGGAATTGAGATTTTGAGGATTGTGGAGGATTCGGGGATTCGGGAGACTAGGAAGGGGCCGCCGGCAACCTCACTCACACGACGAAACACAACGCAAGCGTTGTTTCCCGTCGGTTTTCTGTGAGGCAGTGGTATAACTCCGGTCGAGCCGGCCCATTCGTGCCGAAGCATGGCTCTCCCATACTAAAATTTTACTCTTAAATACTTACATTTACTCTAGATGAGATTAGGAGGAACATACTATTAATACATATTTATTTTTTTACCTCTATATTTGATGGACCGACGTTATCCACGTGACCAGTATCTTGCCTAGTGGTAAGCTATGATAAGGTCTACTATTTATTGACTTTTCAATGGAAAATAAGCAATTTTATAATCTCCAAACATTATATTTTACCAACACTAAAGTTACACAGATTCCAAACGTTATAATATTATTAAGGCAGAAGTAATTGTAAAAAGAAAACAGAAACAAATAAATATATTGCTAAAAGGACGACTGGAAGCGTAGAGCGACTCAAGCGAAGTAGAGCGAAGCACTTACATACATCTGCTTGAGTAGAATTTGATTGTGAATTAAACAACCACTACCCTCCACCCAGCTCTATCCCAATCCTCTAATCTTAACAAAGCGACACTTTAGACACGAGTTCTTACCGTTAAGAAAATAGGGAAGTATTTATTTTGGAACTAAAGTACTAAGACTACATTGTTGTAACTTGTGATTGGATGAGCTGTCGCGAGGAACACTGCCGATGAAGGAGTTTTGGATCAAATTTTAAAATTAGCAAATATATTAAAGATTACAGGTAGTGTGGTAAATGTCTGTTTTGTATTTGAAACCTCATAAACTGCTTTAATGGAGAGTGAAAAAATTTCGGACGTTTGACAATTGATTTACTGTTGGGTATAATAAAATTGCTAGCAAAAAATTGCTGTACTTATTTTAAAGTGAAAGTGAAAGTCAAAATCATTTATCATTTATTTGAACGTCAAGCTTTTTACTCGTATGGAGAAGAACAAGCAAGAAACCCCATAGGATTTTCAATCAGGTTCACTATACAATTCTCTTGTCATACAGTTTTTTTGTTTCGTTTATTATTAGCGCTTCTCTGCCTACCATGTAAAGATAGAATGTTACCAAGTCAGGGTTGATATACTAGGTACATCTAACATTAATATTTCACTGTTTATTGTTCACTTAAACATAAATTCGTCCGTTGGGACTCGTAAACACATTATTGTCCGTAGCTGAACAATGTTGTTTATACACAGTACTAGATAGGACTATTGATCATGACGTTTTAGATAGTGTTGATTATTGGGTTGTTAAAAATATAACAGTAACCGCATCTTTTCGTTTAAACCTATTTCATTTGTTTATGAAGACGGGTAAATCAATTTAAATCTACTAGATCTGATATTATAAACCTATCATAGTTTGTAAGGTTTTCTTATTCTTATTTTTTGTTTTATTTAAGGACTTTTCTGTTTTATTTTGTTGTTTTTTTTTTTCTTTTTATAATTATTTGAAATGTATAACGCCTTGGTTTTATGACTATAATGTTATACTATTTAATTGAAATAAATAAATATTTGACGTAGAAAAATAGTAAGTATGAAGAAGGAAAAATAGGTAGGTACTTCCCCATCTTCCGAAAGATAGACTGCACAGTTGGTACGGTAGCTGAGTAACTGGCTGCCTCGCAACGTATGGTGAGTTCAATTTCCAAACGGAGCAACTATTTGTGGGATACACAAATTTTTGTTTCGAGTCTGAGTGTTATGTGTAGGTGAACTTGTATATTGGTAAACGCACCCACAATACAGGAGAAACTCCTAATGAGGGGCAATGTTTAAAAAAAAATAAAAATTAAAGAAAAAAAATGCCATTAAGCTCAGAAATTGAACCTGACGCTTGGGTTAAGCGATCGCGCTTGCAACCACTAAACAAACAAAGCAGTGATCTACCTAATGTAAGTGTAAATACACTGTAATTCAAACTGGACTTCATCTTGCAAATGGTGGCTACTTCAAACATTTTAACTTAATTTTCAGGCAATTTCAATCTGCTCGTAAAAGCTACTTTAGTTGTTAGATAAGCACTTTAAGTTGCAACACTAACAAAATTTCCGCAACTCAGTGTACTTTCAGTGTATCTTCAGGAGTTTTCAGCTGCCGTATAATATTATGTTAATTTGAAACCGTCGGTGTCGTTAGATATAAATTATTAAGCAGGAGAAGACTCGTGATAATAACTCAAAATTGTTTACTGAGATAGTAAACTGGACTTTAACATTATAAGCTGTTACTTGGGTACACCTGTACTTACTCTACTTGATGGTTTGAGATATTGTGGTACTTTGATGCGTAAAGTATTGATAGCAACCAATTAAACCTGGAGAGCTTTCTTGGCGAACACCCTAAACGCCCCAAATTATTTTTTGGCGTCACCGTCTTTCTTTGGGCTGTTGTATCTCGTGGCATCCCGCTGTAACCTGGTGCCCTAGGCATGACTGCCCTTAGGGATAATAATATGGCTGTGATAACAACGAGAAGGGGTTTCCCTAGCCTTAGTACACCTGCAATACCAAAAGCATCATAATTACGTTGTTTTAAGTACTTTAGCTTATTACAATGGAGTTGTGTTAAGGTTTTGTTGGCTCTTCCTGGAAAATAATAGCAAAATTAAAAGAATTAGGTAGTTTATCATCCAGCCTTCTTATTTATCAGACGAAATATAACTGAGCATCAGTACTTCACGCAGATATTCTGTTAAAACCGTTGTCGACTTCTTCCAAAAATAGTATTCACTTGAATTTACGACACTGTTTTTATCTAGTTACTCTAGTTATTTTGGCTTTAAAGTGGCAAAACAGGTTTGACAAAGTATTTTTGCATTGACGTAAATACTACCTCTACATTATACTCATAAATATAAAATTGGGTGACTTCGGATGTTCCTATCTTTTTTCATTCACGTAAAAAACTACTAAACGTATTTAAATAAAATTCTATATGCAAATAAGTTATGACCTGGGCTAACACATATTAACTGGTCGAGTACCGGTTTTGTAGACATAATTATAGAACAATAGGTTGCGGTCACCGGTGACCGCTTGGTGTTTGACAGTTTAATATACTGTTTATCTTATTAAATATTTTTGATTTCCTGATCGAGGGAAGAAGAGGAACAAAATTAAAAAAAACAACTGTGTCAGACGTAAGTCATCAGTAGCGCCATCTGCAACACGCAAAAACAGTAATACTAAATCAAATACAACACACAGTTATTTTATGTACCAGTTGTATAAACACAAAACACATTTTTTCCTTAATAAATGTTAACAAATTAACATTATACTTATATGTTGATTATTCGCTTTTAAATTCAAATGAAGCACATCAATTTTACTCTTCAAATGTAAACAGTCTGATCTCCAGCCTCTTAGATTTTGGAGGTTTAGTGGAGCTTAGCCGGTCTCGACTTGGCTTCGAAGATAGAACATGGCAATTTATAATGACATTGTTTATCCCTGTTGTCGTCTTTAACCCCTTGTAATAAGGGTGGTTTTAGTTATAGTCCTTCCTATTTAAATCGAACACTAATGTTCTATTAAAACAACATTAGTTTTGTTGACGTATTATGATATTGAGACACTATAAAACAAAATTGTTCTTTATAGTCATTTAGACAAAGATTATTTTAGGTTGTCTAACAATTGACATCAACTATTTTTTTGTATGTGAACAGCCTTTCATATACAACTTGTCTAACATTGTTATAATATGATTCATTGTTTTTCTTCTACATATAGATTACAAAGATAAAATATACACACAGATATTATTTGCATAATATGTATATTCGCTAACATTTTGGTTTTCGTCCAAATCTTGTTGCATAACCAAATAGGATCTGAAAAATATTTCATGTTATACATATTATTAAATATTTCTGCTTTATAAAAAACTCGTACATTTTATAATTCATAGCAATCACAGTATATATTTTTTTCCATGTATTTTTTACATTAATTCTTTTTATATTTAGTCGTTAATTCAGTTAATAAAAATTTTATGTAGAAGTCTGCCTTCAAAATATTACAGTTTCTTAAATTTTCAATAGTAACACGAGAAACTTCAACATAATTATAGTAGATGGTACACGGCAACAAGCTTGACCTTGAAAATCATGATGATAATGAAAAAATAAATAAGAGGAAACCCGGAAAAAACATCTAGATATTACTTACTAGCTGTTGCCCGCGACTTCGTCCGCGTAGATTAATGCCTTCTGACAGAATTCATCAGAATCAATTCAGTGCCCAATTAAGATTTACCTATTGTGAAATGATTTATCGTAATTTCAATAAATTAAAAATCCCGCAGGGTTCTTACCAGTCCCGGCCCGATCACGTAAGTTTTGAGTAATAAAAACTTCGACTGTTGTACATAATCTCTATGAAATAAGTTCAGTGGTTAAAAGATAGAGAGTCCTGGAGCATTGACGCATAGTTCCCGTTCCCGAGGGACTTCTGAGATAAAAACTATCATACGTTACTCAGGTCCCAAATCATCGTTTTACCGAATGTAATTCAAAAAGATTTAATGATTCTAGATTCAATTTTCATTCCCAATTTCACGCCAAATATCATTCCCTATTTTATCCCCTTAGGGGTGGAATTCATCAAAATCCTTTCTAAGGAGATACCTATGTCATAGTAACTTTATGCATGCAAAGTCTCAGCCCGATCGGTTTGAAACTGGCAAAGTATCACACAAACTTTCACCCTCTATATTACCCACTTTGGGGTGGAAATGTTCTAAAACCTTTCTAAAGGGACGTGTACGTCATAATATTCTACTGCACGCCGAATTTCAACCCGATCTGTGTAAAACTGACAAAGCCTCATACAAACTTTCATCCCCTAAATTATCCCATTGGAGGTGGAAATGATCGAAATCCTTACTTGGAGATGCCTACGTCACAACATCTACTTTCATGCCGAATTTCATCCCCATCGGTGTAAAACTGACAAAGTTTCATACAAACTTTCACCCCTATTTTACCCCCTTGTGGGGTGAAAATGATCAACTTAGAGGATGTTTACGTCAAAATATCTATCGGCACGCCCAATTTCAACCAGATCGTTTTATAATTGACAAAGTTCCATACGAACTTTCACCCCCTATTTTACCCTCTTAGGAGTGAAAATGATCAAAATTCTTTCTTAGAAGATGCTTACGTTATAACATTGCATGCCAAATTTCAACCTGATCGGTTTAAAACTGACAAAGTCTCATACAAACTTTCAAAAATCAATAACGTCATTTTCTAAAGCCTTCGAATACCGCAAAGATTTAAAACCAGAATTTTTTAAGATACGGAAAAGGAAAAAACTACGTGCCAAGCTTTAGGTGTCAAGCAGTGCCCGTAATTGAATACCCCACATCACATTTACATTTATTAGGAATCCGGAGGTCAGGCAGTGAACAAACACTAGAATGTGCTAAGGAATGGAGGAATACGGACCAAAATAACGAACAGGGAATAAAATTGATCCTTTATTAAAGTGCAGCGGGTTTAAGTTCGGTAGAGCGTTGCAAATGTTAATAAATAAATGTCGATTTTGCTTGCACCACAGCTAAGTGAATGGAATAAAATGTTTTGAGGAATATTTAAAAATCGTGTCATTTCTAAATAGGAACTATTTTAGTTTTTACAAGTAACTCTTTTTTTATAGCATAATTCGGTAAACGAGCAGACGGTACCTCCTGATGGTAAGCAATCGGCGCCGCCCATGGACACCCGAAACACCAAGGCGTTACAATTGCGTTACCGGCGTTTTGGGAATTGAGATTTTGAGGATTGTGGAGGATTCGGGGATTCGGGAGACTAGGAAGGGGCCGCCGGCAACCTCACTCACACGACGAAACACAACGCAAGCGTTGTTTCCCGTCGGTTTTCTGTGAGGCAGTGGTATAACTCCGGTCGAGCCGGCCCATTCGTGCCGAAGCATGGCTCTCCCATACTAAAATTTTACTCTTAAATACTTACATTTACTCTAGATGAGATTAGGAGGAACATACTATTAATACATATTTATTTTTTTACCTCTATATTTGATGGACCGACGTTATCCACGTGACCAGTATCTTGCCTAGTGGTAAGCTATGATAAGGTCTACTATTTATTGACTTTTCAATGGAAAATAAGCAATTTTATAATCTCCAAACATTATATTTTACCAACACTAAAGTTACACAGATTCCAAACGTTATAATATTATTAAGGCAGAAGTAATTGTAAAAAGAAAACAGAAACAAATAAATATATTGCTAAAAGGACGACTGGAAGCGTAGAGCGACTCAAGCGAAGTAGAGCGAAGCACTTACATACATCTGCTTGAGTAGAATTTGATTGTGAATTAAACAACCACTACCCTCCACCCAGCTCTATCCCAATCCTCTAATCTTAACAAAGCGACACTTTAGACACGAGTTCTTACCGTTAAGAAAATAGGGAAGTATTTATTTTGGAACTAAAGTACTAAGACTACATTGTTGTAACTTGTGATTGGATGAGCTGTCGCGAGGAACACTGCCGATGAAGGAGTTTTGGATCAAATTTTAAAATTAGCAAATATATTAAAGATTACAGGTAGTGTGGTAAATGTCTGTTTTGTATTTGAAACCTCATAAACTGCTTTAATGGAGAGTGAAAAAATTTCGGACGTTTGACAATTGATTTACTGTTGGGTATAATAAAATTGCTAGCAAAAAATTGCTGTACTTATTTTAAAGTGAAAGTGAAAGTCAAAATCATTTATCATTTATTTGAACGTCAAGCTTTTTACTCGTATGGAGAAGAACAAGCAAGAAACCCCATAGGATTTTCAATCAGGTTCACTATACAATTCTCTTGTCATACAGTTTTTTTGTTTCGTTTATTATTAGCGCTTCTCTGCCTACCATGTAAAGATAGAATGTTACCAAGTCAGGGTTGATATACTAGGTACATCTAACATTAATATTTCACTGTTTATTGTTCACTTAAACATAAATTCGTCCGTTGGGACTCGTAAACACATTATTGTCCGTAGCTGAACAATGTTGTTTATACACAGTACTAGATAGGACTATTGATCATGACGTTTTAGATAGTGTTGATTATTGGGTTGTTAAAAATATAACAGTAACCGCATCTTTTCGTTTAAACCTATTTCATTTGTTTATGAAGACGGGTAAATCAATTTAAATCTACTAGATCTGATATTATAAACCTATCATAGTTTGTAAGGTTTTCTTATTCTTATTTTTTGTTTTATTTAAGGACTTTTCTGTTTTATTTTGTTGTTTTTTTTTTTCTTTTTATAATTATTTGAAATGTATAACGCCTTGGTTTTATGACTATAATGTTATACTATTTAATTGAAATAAATAAATATTTGACGTAGAAAAATAGTAAGTATGAAGAAGGAAAAATAGGTAGGTACTTCCCCATCTTCCGAAAGATAGACTGCACAGTTGGTACGGTAGCTGAGTAACTGGCTGCCTCGCAACGTATGGTGAGTTCAATTTCCAAACGGAGCAACTATTTGTGGGATACACAAATTTTTGTTTCGAGTCTGAGTGTTATGTGTAGGTGAACTTGTATATTGGTAAACGCACCCACAATACAGGAGAAACTCCTAATGAGGGGCAATGTTTAAAAAAAATAAAAATTAAAGAAAAAAAATGCCATTAAGCTCAGAAATTGAACCTGACGCTTGGGTTAAGCGATCGCGCTTGCAACCACTAAACAAACAAAGCAGTGATCTACCTAATGTAAGTGTAAATACACTGTAATTCAAACTGGACTTCATCTTGCAAATGGTGGCTACTTCAAACATTTTAACTTAATTTTCAGGCAATTTCAATCTGCTCGTAAAAGCTACTTTAGTTGTTAGATAAGCACTTTAAGTTGCAACACTAACAAAATTTCCGCAACTCAGTGTACTTTCAGTGTATCTTCAGGAGTTTTCAGCTGCCGTATAATATTATGTTAATTTGAAACCGTCGGTGTCGTTAGATATAAATTATTAAGCAGGAGAAGACTCGTGATAATAACTCAAAATTGTTTACTGAGATAGTAAACTGGACTTTAACATTATAAGCTGTTACTTGGGTACACCTGTACTTACTCTACTTGATGGTTTGAGATATTGTGGTACTTTGATGCGTAAAGTATTGATAGCAACCAATTAAACCTGGAGAGCTTTCTTGGCGAACACCCTAAACGCCCCAAATTATTTTTTGGCGTCACCGTCTTTCTTTGGGCTGTTGTATCTCGTGGCATCCCGCTGTAACCTGGTGCCCTAGGCATGACTGCCCTTAGGGATAATAATATGGCTGTGATAACAACGAGAAGGGGTTTCCCTAGCCTTAGTACACCTGCAATACCAAAAGCATCATAATTACGTTGTTTTAAGTACTTTAGCTTATTACAATGGAGTTGTGTTAAGGTTTTGTTGGCTCTTCCTGGAAAATAATAGCAAAATTAAAAGAATTAGGTAGTTTATCATCCAGCCTTCTTATTTATCAGACGAAATATAACTGAGCATCAGTACTTCACGCAGATATTCTGTTAAAACCGTTGTCGACTTCTTCCAAAAATAGTATTCACTTGAATTTACGACACTGTTTTTATCTAGTTACTCTAGTTATTTTGGCTTTAAAGTGGCAAAACAGGTTTGACAAAGTATTTATGCATTGACGTAAATACTACCTCTACATTATACTCATAAATATAAAATTGGGTGACTTCGGATGTTCCTATCTTTTTTCATTCACGTAAAAAACTACTAAACGTATTTAAATAAAA
Source organism: Spodoptera picta (assembly GCA_038387885.1). Taxonomy (NCBI): domain Eukaryota; kingdom Metazoa; phylum Arthropoda; class Insecta; order Lepidoptera; family Noctuidae; genus Spodoptera; species Spodoptera picta. The sequence continues at coordinate 164,058 of JAZHFQ010000493.1, read as the reverse complement.
TTCTATATGCAAATAAGTTATGACCTGGGCTAACACATATTAACTGGTCGAGTACCGGTTTTGTAGACATAATTATAGAACAATAGGTTGCGGTCACCGGTGACCGCTTGGTGTTTGACAGTTTAATATACTGTTTATCTTATTAAATATTTTTGATTTCCTGATCGAGGGAAGAAGAGGAACAAAATTAAAAAAAACAACTGTGTCAGACGTAAGTCATCAGTAGCGCCATCTGCAACACGCAAAAACAGTAATACTAAATCAAATACAACACACAGTTATTTTATGTACCAGTTGTATAAACACAAAACACATTTTTTCCTTAATAAATGTTAACAAATTAACATTATACTTATATGTTGATTATTCGCTTTTAAATTCAAATGAAGCACATCAATTTTACTCTTCAAATGTAAACAGTCTGATCTCCAGCCTCTTAGATTTTGGAGGTTTAGTGGAGCTTAGCCGGTCTCGACTTGGCTTCGAAGATAGAACATGGCAATTTATAATGACATTGTTTATCCCTGTTGTCGTCTTTAACCCCTTGTAATAAGGGTGGTTTTAGTTATAGTCCTTCCTATTTAAATCGAACACTAATGTTCTATTAAAACAACATTAGTTTTGTTGACGTATTATGATATTGAGACACTATAAAACAAAATTGTTCTTTATAGTCATTTAGACAAAGATTATTTTAGGTTGTCTAACAATTGACATCAACTATTTTTTTGTATGTGAACAGCCTTTCATATACAACTTGTCTAACATTGTTATAATATGATTCATTGTTTTTCTTCTACATATAGATTACAAAGATAAAATATACACACAGATATTATTTGCATAATATGTATATTCGCTAACATTTTGGTTTTCGTCCAAATCTTGTTGCATAACCAAATAGGATCTGAAAAATATTTCATGTTATACATATTATTAAATATTTCTGCTTTATAAAAAACTCGTACATTTTATAATTCATAGCAATCACAGTATATATTTTTTTCCATGTATTTTTTACATTAATTCTTTTTATATTTAGTCGTTAATTCAGTTAATAAAAATTTTATGTAGAAGTCTGCCTTCAAAATATTACAGTTTCTTAAATTTTCAATAGTAACACGAGAAACTTCAACATAATTATAGTAGATGGTACACGGCAACAAGCTTGACCTTGAAAATCATGATGATAATGAAAAAATAAATAAGAGGAAACCCGGAAAAAACATCTAGATATTACTTACTAGCTGTTGCCCGCGACTTCGTCCGCGTAGATTAATGCCTTCTGACAGAATTCATCAGAATCAATTCAGTGCCCAATTAAGATTTACCTATTGTGAAATGATTTATCGTAATTTCAATAAATTAAAAATCCCGCAGGGTTCTTACCAGTCCCGGCCCGATCACGTAAGTTTTGAGTAATAAAAACTTCGACTGTTGTACATAATCTCTATGAAATAAGTTCAGTGGTTAAAAGATAGAGAGTCCTGGAGCATTGACGCATAGTTCCCGTTCCCGAGGGACTTCTGAGATAAAAACTATCATACGTTACTCAGGTCCCAAATCATCGTTTTACCGAATGTAATTCAAAAAGATTTAATGATTCTAGATTCAATTTTCATTCCCAATTTCACGCCAAATATCATTCCCTATTTTATCCCCTTAGGGGTGGAATTCATCAAAATCCTTTCTAAGGAGATACCTATGTCATAGTAACTTTATGCATGCAAAGTCTCAGCCCGATCGGTTTGAAACTGGCAAAGTATCACACAAACTTTCACCCTCTATATTACCCACTTTGGGGTGGAAATGTTCTAAAACCTTTCTAAAGGGACGTGTACGTCATAATATTCTACTGCACGCCGAATTTCAACCCGATCTGTGTAAAACTGACAAAGCCTCATACAAACTTTCATCCCCTAAATTATCCCATTGGAGGTGGAAATGATCGAAATCCTTACTTGGAGATGCCTACGTCACAACATCTACTTTCATGCCGAATTTCATCCCCATCGGTGTAAAACTGACAAAGTTTCATACAAACTTTCACCCCTATTTTACCCCCTTGTGGGGTGAAAATGATCAACTTAGAGGATGTTTACGTCAAAATATCTATCGGCACGCCCAATTTCAACCAGATCGTTTTATAATTGACAAAGTTCCATACGAACTTTCACCCCCTATTTTACCCTCTTAGGAGTGAAAATGATCAAAATTCTTTCTTAGAAGATGCTTACGTTATAACATTGCATGCCAAATTTCAACCTGATCGGTTTAAAACTGACAAAGTCTCATACAAACTTTCATCCCCTATTTTACCCACTTGGGGGTGGAAATTATCAAAATCCTTTCACAGCGGATACCTACGTCATAACATCAATCTGCATGCGAAATTTCAACCCGATCGATTTAAAACTGACAGTCTCATACAAACTTTCATCCCCTATTTTACCCCCTTGGGGGTGGAAATTATCAAAATCCTATCACAGCGGATGCTTACGTCATAACATCTATCTGCATGCCAAATTACAACCCGATCGGTTTAAAACTGACAAAGTCTCATACAAACTTTCATCCCCTATTTTACCCCCTTGGGGGTGGAAATAATCAAAATCCTTTCACAACGGATGCCTAAGTCATAACATCTATCTGTATGCTAAATTTTAGCCCAATCTGTACAGCGGTTTGGGCTGTGCGTTGATAGATACTTCAAAAGTCGATTTTTTTATTGATACAAAACAAAAGTTACAATTTCTGGAATTCCTTTGGTACCTACTTATATAAAAACTTTGCACATCCTAAGAGACTCATGTACCAAGTTACATGGTTTTATCTCCAAAAATGACGAACACCCACATGCAACCCCTATTTCACCCACACGCTGGTGTAAATTTTAAAATGGTAGAACAAACGATTTTTTGTTTATTATTTAGTGCCTAAATATAAAATGTAAGGTATCTTCAAGAATGATGAACTTCATACAAACTTTCAACCCTTATTTCATCCCCTCACAGGTCGAAATTTCAAAAACGCTAGAACAAATGTTTTATTATTTTTTATCAAGTGCTTAAATATAAAGTTTCATGGTTTTATCTTTAAAAATTATGAAATCCTATACAACTTCCCCCCCCCCTTTTAACCCCTTACAACCCCTTTTTTGCGATAAAAAGTAGCCTATTTTTATCTCGGGGTCTAGAATATCTGTATACCAAATTTCATTCAAATCCGTTCAGTAGTTTTGGCGTGAAAGAGTAGCAGACAGACAGACAGAGTTACTTTCGCATTTATAATATTAGTTAAGATGAATGTTAACAAATTATTCAATTTGGGTAATCAAAATTATGCTCGTTGTCTCAGCAACCAACGATCATGAAAAACGAGATAAGATTAGTAAGATTAAACAGAATTCAGTTTTGATGATTTTCCTTAGTTATAAATAACATTAGTAAAGTTTCCATGGAAAAGATAAGTCGTGGTGACATTGAAAAAATGAAAGTATTGGTAAGTACTGCAGCAAATAAAATAACTTAATTACAATTCATTTAAAAACTAACTTTTATATACTTTTATATTTTTATATACTATTTATATATTTATATACTATTTATATTTAAAAAAATCAACTTCAACTTCCTGCTTTTTTTAATCGGATTGTCAATGTGCCAAAACCGTTCTCCTATGTGTAACAAATACTTTTCTGAAAACCACATCAGAGTCGGTTCAACCAATTGCGAGGTAATCGCGTACAAAATACCTACAGATTATACCGAGGACCTCCTTTTTTGAAGTCGGTTAAAAAGTGTTTTTACGTTAAAATCACAACACTCTTAATATAAATATCTACACACCACAGAACAGCAGCAACGCTCTAAAAATATCATTCACATTTTCACCAATACATAATTATTGCTTTGTAAAGATAAAAATAATTCACCATTTTCCAATCCCAAACAACTATAATATCGTTGAAAATTAAAACAGAGACCCAAAAAATAAACCATGTATAAATCAATTAGGCTCCAATTAATAAAATTATTACAGAAAAAACGAACGCAAAAGCCGAATTCGAAACATTTTTGCACGTGCTTACACAATTTTTCCTCGTTTATGGAAATGATAATAAAAATACACCTTCGGAATATCATTCGTTAATCCTCGGTATATTCCGTCGAATTTAATCTCAGTGATTATATGAATACGCGCCATCCCTTAGCCGAAAGGTCGACGTTAAGGCCCTTTACCCTAATTTATTCTAGGTACTTCGGTACCGGTATTAACCAAATTTTCATTGTGAACTGAAATTTTAGCAGAGATAATAACTTAGGTATATACTACAAATAATAGATTGTGATAAACTATATATAAATAAAATAATAGATTGTGATAAACATGCTACAAATAATAGATTGTGATAAACTTTAGTAGTTTCTCCAAATATAGCTGGTATTATAAATTTTATGCAACGGGACGATATGATCAGAATTACGATGTGGATTAATTAATACTTGATTGCTTTCAATTCCCTAATTAGATTAGCGGACTCATTTTAGATGAGACAAAAACGTAGAGACAAATTTTCGAGACATTTTATCTTCATGTTTTAATTATTATAATCGAGGTTAAAGTTTAATTAATGACATCAGTGTCTAATGCTTAGACATAATTATCAAGAGACAGTGTTCCTTTTTGAGATACAGGTCATGTTACCTCACCATTTGATAATGCAAAAAGCAGCTATCTCAAATTGTCCACTTCCGCAGAAGAAAAATAAAATCTTGCTCCCAAATATCCTCCACTTAATAAAAGACTCAGTTTCATAGACTGACAGACGACAAACAACCTGGGTACAAAAGTGTAAAATTATTCATAAGTATTCCTTGTGGAATGAAAGTGAGTACCGAGATGAAATAACTAAAAGACTGACCATTCTTTTACAACTTTTTATTTTATATTAAGTAATTGTGATAAAAACAAACCTTGATACTTATACTTTTCACAAATTGAGTGTGAAAATAAACTACAACGTCCAAGGTCATTGAACACTTATTATCATAACTTTTTAAGCAAAGAGAGATTATAATATCACTAATGAATTTGATGAAAGTAAAATACACATATACATGAATCATTGAACTAAATAACAGTTTGAAACTAACAGCGTATATATAAAAGGACATAAAAATCTAGCTAAAGGATTTCCCATATTTTCCAATCACAGGAATTCATCAACAGCCTATAAATGCCCACTGCTAAGCAAAGCCTCTTCTCACACGGAGAAGGTTAGAGCGTTAATCACCACGCTTGCTCATTGGGGGTTGGCGATTTCAAACTTATAATTAGAAATTATAAGTCCAGGTTTCCTCACGATGTTTTTCCTTCACCGTTTGTCAGTGGTGTCTAAATAATCTTAGAGAGTACATATAACTTGGAAAAAGTCACATTGGTACTTGCCGTTAGTAGGTTTCGAACCCGCACCCTCATGCATGAGAAGTGGGCGTCTTAAACCTCCGGGCCACCACGACTAGTCACAGGAATTCCCATCAACTAAATCACGGACATAGATGTGGCCACATAAATAATACATCGTCAGCAATCATTGTAGCAAAGCCCGGTTAATCCGTCAAACGAAGGCAATTAATCCATAGCGGAATCGATGACTAATGACAGCACATAACACAAATAGGAGAACAAGAACACACTATATGAACACTACCGACCGTAATTACACAAAATCAATCCTGGCGATTGTCAATTTACCCACTAAACCTTTGGGAGGAAACACAATATCTTTGCAGGAGTAATAAACTATGGAAAGGTCTCGTATTAATCATCCTAGGGTTACGAATCACTGAAGGTTTTATAAGACTACGAGGGGATAAAGTTCTTCATATTTATGATAGGACGCGGTCAGGGTTAACTTTCAAGGTCGCGTTATTCTTGGTTTTTGATAAAATTTTATCTTTTAAGGCATTGGCTGCCAATAAAAAACTGTTGAAGGCAAATCCTCCGCTAATGTCGGTCACCGGTGACTGCCATGGCGTTTAACGTGTTAATTGTGGAATTTGATCGCTGATACAGTCTCTGATTAAATAGGTACGTCATTAACATATTTCTTGTTTTTCAGTAACAAAACTTATATTATAAGAGTGAAAAATAAAGACTGCCTCGTTGGCCGAGTGGTCGCAAGTGCGACTGCCGGGCAAGGGGTCTTGGGTTCGATTCCCGGGTCGGGCAAAGTATTACTGGGTTTTTTAAAAAATCCTCAGTAGTAGCACGGAGTCTGGAAATGTGCCCGGTATATGGCAATAGGCTCACCCCCTATTACATGGGACTCATAACATAAATAGTGAAAAGTGGGTGTTACTTCTGTGTGCACCTCTGCCTACCCCTTCGGGGATAAAAGGCGTGATGTTATGTTATGTTTAAAAATAAAGACTTTTAGGCTTAGTGACATTTTAGTTTTATTGGTACCATTCTACTAATTAATTAATAAAGCAACCAGTATTCTGAAAACACAAAAGATTTATTATGAAAACCTACTCAGTTGGATATTATACTAAAATGGGGAATGTTTTGGTTAATAAACATGAAAATTAATATTAGATATTTCTATGTTCATGCTTTCAAATTAGTATTTATTTTGTGTGGTTTACGTTGATCAGTTTCAAAATATTACATAGGCACATACTTGTTATTGAAAACTTTCATTATTATTAATTACAACGCTTTCACAATTGTAGCCTGAAAGCACCAAATACCTATATTAAAATACCATAGAATTACTAAAATTTTGCTCTCTATGTAAATAAAGTTTTACCGTCAAAGTCAAAGTCAAAGTCAAAGATCTTTATTGTGAGACAGTGGTTACAAAGGTTGTTTTAAAGGTTGTTCTAAAGGTTGTTGTGTTCTGGCACTGCTCCACCATGTTAGGCATACAATAGTTTGTGACAAAGCATATAAATTGCAGTAGCTATACATTATAGAGGTAATATTAAATACTGATTGAATAAAGAAGCTTGTATTAATTTCATTTTGCATCAAAACATAAAATGGCGTTTCAACTGTTAACGAATCTGTCAGACAAAAATTCATGCAATGTATAAAATGGAGTCTATTTACCAGGAAGTCAAACATTTTTTTCTTAAAATAGTCTACCCTGTCAATTTTCCTCGTTTGTCTAAGAAGCTTATTATAAATTCTTGAAGACATTCCGAAGAAACTTTTAGAAAGCAGAGCTGTTTTTGAGGGTATTTTCGTTATTTTGGCGGCATGTCGGTGGGAATGAAGGTTACCAAACCTTTCCCTATTGGTTTTTACGAATATAGCTATTTCGTAGATGTATAGGGAAGGAAAGGTTAAAATTTTTAATTTTTTTAAATATGGCATGCAGCTATCTGGAGCACGTATGCCACAGACAGCTCTGAGACACTTCTTTTGTGCCCTAAAAGCGAGTTCCCTGTCTGTAGCATTCCCCCAATAAATTAATCCATATCTAAGCGTAGATGTTACATACGCATGATATGCTGATAAAACTGCTGCTTGATTTACTACCCTGGAAAGTCTATATAGAGCGTAGGAAAATTTATTTCGTTTCCTAAGAATTTGATGGTATCAGTGTTTTCAATTTTAGTCATTTTATAATTTATATTTAATGTCAAGGGGGTTTTTCTTTGAGAATAACTAACTATTTTTGTTTTTTTTCTAAGTTAATTACCAGATTATTACATGTCAGCCAATTCACAATGTCACTTAAAGTATCATTAATGTCATTTTTAAATGTATGTATGTCAGTTGGAGAAAATACAGCAGTGCTATCATCAGCAAAAAGGACCAAAGGAATCTTCACAGCTCTTGGTAAATCATTTATATAAATAAGGAAAAGCAAAGGACCTAAGACACTTCCCAGTGGGACACCATACGTAACATCTCTAGGGCTTGATTGATGCGGAACTTCCGTTTTCGTCGTGAGAGAGACTTAATGTAATTCAGTTATTTGGAGTCTCTGGGTTAGGTATGATTTTATTAAGCTCAGAGATTACCACGTATCCCGTATTTATATAGTTTCTCGAGCAACAATTTATGATCCACATGGTCGAAGGCCTTTGTCATGTCCATGTATATAGCTATTATTGGTGTTTTATTGTTCATATTCTTGTAAATCCTAACAAGAAGATCGTAGATAGCCATATTAATAGTCTTTCCCTTACGAAATCCGTTTTGTTCACTGGCAAAAAGATTATGCTTGTCAAAATAGCTGTAGATGCAATTATAAATAACTTTTTCAACAATTTTTGAAAATATTGGGATCAAAGCTATTGGCCTGTAGCAAGATATATCTTCCCTTTTGCCCTTCTTAAAACAAAGGTTTTATGATTGAGACTTTTAACTTATTGGGAAATATTCCATCCTGGATGCAAAGATTAATCAAGTGGCTTAGAAGAGGACTAATTGATAGTGCAACATACCTCTACTTTATAATTGACGTTGATATATTGTCATATCCAGTACTATGTGTATTTTTTAAAGATTTTATGATTTTAAATATGTCATTTGGAATTGTAGGTTTTATAAATAGAGAGTTATAATTATTGTCAATCAATGTCAAAGTTTCCCTATGATGTCCCGATTTGTGCTGGAATGTCGATAGGTTATTAGGTTTTATAAGATCAACAAAGTAAGTATTAAAGGCTTCGGCTATTTGTTGCGGATCCGTTATGGATTTCCCATTTACATCAATTTGTACAATTTCATCTTTAAGAGCATTATGTTTTGTTGAGTTAATTATCTTCCAGGTTGTTTTAGTTTTATTATTGGATTGTTTTATATTGTAGTCATTTTGCGATTTTTCAGTCAAGTGAATTATTTGCTTAAGCCTTGAAGAATATTTTTTGAAGTTATTATAGTCTTCCATATTAGAAGATTTTCGATACGACCATAACATTTGTCTTTTTCGTCGGCAGCACTTGGCTATACCCTTTGAGATCCATTTTGGTCTTTTGTTTGGTGTATTTTTTATCTTTATTGTAGGGAAACAAAGATTATAAAATAACTAAAAGTGGTCAAAGAAAGCATTAAACGCCTTTTCTGCATCACTTTCGTGAAATATGTCAGAAAAACTAAGACTTTCCATGCACTGCTTAAACTTTTCTTTGTTACTGTTGCTCAAATCTCTACTGAAGGTATGCCACTGTTTGATTCGACAGGATTTTTTAACTGGACATGATAAAATTTGTGCTGTATGGTCCGAGAGAGCAAAGTCAATGATTTCGCACCTGCTACCCCTAATATTGTTGATAATGTTATCTATACATGTATCGCTGCCTAAACGCGTTGATTCTCTGGTGCCAAATTTTAAGTTGAAATTTAGGATCGTATTTTCAAATTGAGACGATGAGTTGGTTTTCTTTTTAGGTCGATGTTAAAGTCGCCGCAAATTATAATTTTTTGTTCCTTGTGACATAGCTCTTTATTCAGAATTTGACCAACGTTTCAAGAAAGATACATATATCGTTTATACGGGATTTTGGCACTCTGTACATGCAAACAATGATAATGGGATGTTCGATTAGCTTTATAGCACAGCATTCTATCAAGTTGGGGATACTTAACTCTTCTACATAACGAATTCCCTGAAATTTTAAATAGTTTTTTATTATGATACATGACCCACCATTTCTGTTATTTCGAGTATTTTTTTTTTTTTTTTTTTTTTTTTAAGGGGGGAAAATCATCGAATGACTTCTCCCGCCTGGGTGAGGCGGGAGGGAGTGTCAGACTCTTACTGACTAAAAACCACCCCGTTCCTTCTCCTGCACGTCGAGCCGGAGCCCCGGTTACCCGTTAGGTTCTCCGCGACTCCGAATCGGCATCGGCCGTATTGGGCCCCATCTGTGGTGGTCTGATGGCTCTTTGAGGCGCGCGCGGAACGCGACGCGCCGTACGCTCGGGTCTGTTTCTGGTCGGACGGGGAGCCACCCATGCTCGCCGTCCGCAGGCCCGCGCTTACGGTGGCCGGAGATCGTCTCGCGATCCCCGACGCCCGGTGTGTCCTTCGCGATGGCTGGGTTGCGAGGAGGCAGCGCTTCGCTGCCTCACGCGTCCCGCCTCCTCCTTAGCTAGCATCACTGCTTCGCAAAAGGAGGAGACGGCATCCCAGTCCCCCTCGCTCCGCATCATGGCCTGCACTAGGCCCGGACGCGAGAGGTCGCCATCGCCGATCACTTCCCTGAGGACACGGCGGTGCCCAGCCCACGAAGGGCATTCTCCCACCGTGTGTTCCACCGTGTCCTCAGGGCGGTCCTCGCAGTGATGACACCCGGGCGTTTCCTCCCGCCCATCAGACACAGGTACCTCCCGAAACTTCCATGTCCGGTGAGGACCTGCGTCAGGCGGTAGGTGAGGACGCCGTAGCGTCTCTCAAGCCACTCCTCAAAGAGGGGACTTACCGCTGCGATGGCAGCGAGCCCAGCCCTCGGTTGCGACAGTCGTTGCTGCCATTCCGCCATGAGATCGCGCCGGAGCTCATCCCGCCACGCACCTATTTGGCGCGGCAGCGGGTTTCGCCCCGGCGACGTGCCTCCGCGCGCATGCCGTACACGCGCGCGAGCACCTTCGCCTCCAGATCCCACGGCGGTAATCCGGCAAGGAGGTTCGCCGACTCCCCAGAGATCGTGCGGTATCCGCGGATCATTCGGATCGCCATGACCCTCTGTGCCATGAGCAGCGTCCGAGCGGGACGCCGCAACAGGTTTGGCGCCCAAACAGGGGCGCCGTAGAGGGCCATGGACCGCACGATCCCGGCGTATAACCTCCGGCAGGAGGCGTTTGGCCCCCGAGGTTGGGGAGGATGCGTTTAAACGCAGCCCCCGTCCTCTCCAACTTTGGAGCCAAACGTCGGAAGTGTTCTATGAAGTTCCACCGACTGTCGAGGACGAGTCCTAGGTACTTCATCGTCGTCTCGACGCCGATGGTAACTCCTCCCGCCGTTATTTGGGACCCACCCGGAGGTGGCGCGTTCCCGCGGCCATGAAAACACATGGCCTCGGACTTGTGGAGCGCCACCTCGAGTCCCAACTGCCGGATTCTCTCAACGACTGTCGCAACCGCTGTCGCCATTAAGTCGGCCGCCGCCTGGTGTGACCTCCCGTGCGCTAGCACCAGCGTATCGTCGGCGTAGCATATTGTGCTAACGCCGTTCGGGAGGTCGGTGCGCAGCACCCAGTCATAGCCGATGTTCCACAGGAGCGGCCCCAGAACCGAACCCTGCGGAACACCGCGTGACATCTCTCGCCGGTTCCACTCGCCCCGGTGACCGGGGTAGCTGACGGACCTGTCCGTCAGGTAAGCCTCGATTACACGACGGAGGTAGGTAGGCACCCGATGATATCGGAGTGCCTCCAAGATGCAGCTCCAGGGCAGGGAGTTGAAGGCGTTGGCGATGTCCAGAGACACCGCCACTACGACCTTACTCCTGGACACTGCAGTCCCCGTCGTGAGGTCTCTAACGCGCATGATGGCGTCCACCGTGGAGCGCCCTCTGCGGAAGCCGAACTGGCCGTCCGACAAGTCCGGCCCAATGTCCGTCAGGTGCGCGACGAGGCGGTTCGAAATGATTCTTTCGAAGACTTTCCCCACCTCGTCGAGCAACACTATGGGCCGGTACGCGGACGGAGAGTCCGCAGGGCGCCCCATCTTCCGCACGAGGACCAGTTTTCCCGCTTTCCAGAGAAGCGGGAACTGGCCTCTCTCCAGACATGCGCTGTAGAGACCAATCAATCGAGGCCCGAGAGCCTCTGAGGCCAGGACCCATGCCTTGCCATGCAGGCCGTCGGGTCCTGGGGCGGTGTTCTTGGCGCCCATCCGGCGCACCGCCGCTCTCAATTCTGCCTCGGTCACCTCTGGGACGATGTCGTCGTCGTCGTCGCTGTAGCCCGCGTCGGGCACCGCAGGGGGCGGAGTCATATACGGAGGGGTGAACCCCCTCCACAGTCGAGGGAACAGGGTGCCAATCACCTCCTCCAAGACTTCTTGCCGGAGACTCTGGGTGAGCGGGGAGCCCAAGCGCGGAGCTTGTCTCGTACCATCCGGTACGGGCGTCCCCACGGATCTCTGTCCAGAGTCCCCAGCATCTCTCGGCGGGCCTCCTCCTTGGCCCGCAATATCTCCGCCTTGAGGAGGGCCTTCGCCGCCCTGTATCCCTCGTATAACTCCGCCTCTCTCGCCTCCGCATTAGGAGGACGGATACGGCGCCTGCGGTGCCTAGTGTACTGGCGTCGCGCAGTAGTGCACGCCTTACGCAGAGCCGCCAGCTCTTGCGACCACCAGTACACCTGGCGCTTCTGTTGCCTCGATCGGATCCGGGGCATCGCCACGTCACAATTCCTGGACATGGCGTCCTGGAGCCACTTCGCCTCATCGTCGATGTCGGCAGGCCTGACCGGTGGTATCACCCAGGCCTGCACGATGGCGGCTTCCAGGAGCAGCTCCCGGTCCAGCTGTTTCAGCGCCCAACGCGGACCACATGGGGCCTGTCTGACCGGCGGGTCTGCGGACTCGGCGGAGACGTTGAACCGGATATACCGGTGGTCGGAGTACGTCTCCACCTCCTCCATGACACGCCAGTCAACGATACGCGGTGACAGAGCAGGGCTGGCGAACGAAATGTCCACCACCGACTCGCCCTGCATCCGCACGCACGTGGGGACAGAACCCCGGTTCAGGACGACTAGGCCTGTCTCAAGGGCCCAGTCTTCCACCATCCTACCCCGGACGTCGGTGAACCGGGAACCCCAAGCCAAGTTCTTGGCATTGAAGTCCCCGAGGACGAGCACGGGGAGGGAACGGAACCCGACGACGACGGTGACCAACTCCATCAAGGAGTTGTGGAACTCGGCGAGAGTTCGGTTCGGAGAGAAGTACACGCCCACCACAGCGAGCTCTCCGAACCGTGCTGCGACACAACCCCGACCTCTTTGAGCAGCCTCAAGAGTCGGGGTACCGGCGGCGGCCGACGATATGATGGTCACCGAGCCGTCCAGGTCCGTCACCCAGTGATCCCTGGGCGGGACGAAGTACGGCTCGGAGACCACGGCGACATTGATCAACCACTGCGCCATGCTCTGGAGCAAGAGATCCTGAGCAGCGGCGCAGTGGTTGATGTTCGCCTGGAGGAGGCGGAATGGGGCCATTATTGGCAGTCCATCCCGACCTCCTCAGTGGCGGCAGCGGCGACTGCGGCGGCAGTGGCGGCGGCGGCGGAAACGACGGGGGCGGCGGAGGGCCTACTTTTGACCTTGGCTTTGGCAGGAGGGGAGCAGCCCGACCCGGTGATTGGCCGGCTTGCCAGCCGCCGCACATGCATTGCAGTGCAGCGGGGCGGTACATGAGCCAGCTTTGTGACCGGGCCGACCGCAGCGGAAGCAACAGTCGCTGCGGTCCACCTCCGAGGTGCATTTAACGCTCACGTGTTCGCCCACGTGGCAGCGATAGCACCTCAAAGGCCGGGTCTCGAGCAGCTTGACCTGCGCCGAGACCCATCCCACCAAGAGCCTTTTGCCCTCCTTCAGCTTCTTGGCCGCTGTGACGGGGCAGCTCACCACTACCGTGCGCAGCCCCGAGTTGTCCGGACGGATGGTGCCCGCCTTGACCTGGTCAGCAGGGCACCCTCCCGTCCTGGCCACAGCGGCCACCACTTCACTCTCCGTGACGGAGTCGTCCAGGCCCAGAATCCTGACATCCAGGCATTTGGTGGGCCTGGACACGCGGGCCTCGTCCACACCGAGGCACGCCCTAAGCCTTTCAGCCAGGGCGTCAGCCGATGGGCCGCTGGTCGCGCCGGGGACCTCGAGAAGACGGGCACCGGTAGCGGTCACCTTGACCGCGAACCCGTCCGGGGCCCCGAACTCCGCAGGAGTCACCGCCCCCTTTAATTTGGCGAGGACGTCGCCATATGTAACGCCCCTGTTGACCGCCTCGGGCTGCAGTGTAATTACTACAGCCGCGGTCTTAGGGGCGAGGAGCAAGGCAGCAGCGCGTTTCTCCCTGCGCTGCTGCTGCCGTCGTTGCCGCTGCGCCTTTTTCGGCGCTTCCGGCCCTCCTTGGCGACTCTCCTCGCCTCGCCGGCGATTTGCCACCCGCCGCCGTCCTCTGCTTGCGGGGCGGGTTCCGCCGCCGCCGCCGCAACCCCAGCCTGCCGGGCCGGAGTGCCCCTCCTCTTTTTGCGCCCAGCGGGCGCAGGCGCAGGCGCCGGCGGCGCAGCCGGCGTCCGCGCCGGCGGGGGCGCCAACGTCCTCGCCGGGGCAGCTGTTCGCACCTTTGCCGGCGGTTGGGAGCTGCGGCTAGCCTGACCTGAGGTCGAAGGCTTGGCCGCAGCGGCCGCATACGACCGCGGAACCGCGGGGGCGACCTGCCTCGCTGCGAGCGGGGGACGCAAGAGCCTGCCCTCCAGCACGTCAAAACGACGCTGGAAAGCGGCCATCTCCGCTCGCAGTAGTCCGACTACGTCGGCATCCGCTGAGGGCTGGGGGCGATTCTCACGAGCGGCGGCGAGCTCAGCCCTGGCCGTCCGCAGCTCGGCCTCCAGAGCCGCATTGGAGGCCGCCAAGCGCGCCATCTCCCGTCGCATCTCCACCAGCTCCTGGTGCACTCCCTCAGCGGTGGGCACACCATACCGTTGCAAGGCCACCTTCATAATGGTGGCCTCTGCTGTTTTGAGGAGGGCGGTCCTGGCAGGCTGGTTTTTGGTCACAGCCAGCCTGCGGAGCTCCTCCATGACAACTTGGAGGAAGCCCCCGGGATCGCCCTCGGTCCCGGAACAGCGTTCGCCCTCCGACATGTCGACGCCGGACATTTCCGCCGCGGAGGACTCTGAGCGGGCAGCGCTCGAAAGAGCCCTGCCCTCCGCAGCCAGCTGCTCGGCTGACTCCGCGCAGGCAGCTGGTGCCGGTTTCCGGCGACCGCTGCCCTTGCCACCTCTACCCCGCGCCGCCGTGGGGATCTTAGGGGAGGCGCCTCCTGCGCGCCAGTGGACGGGGACGGAACGTCCTCCTCCAGTCTGGGACGCTTACACGTCCCCGTCACGCGACGGCGTGAGCTCTTCGAGCTCACGCTCAATCGCTCCGCCAGCGATGTGTCGGACTCAGAGTCCGACCCCCTCCGACTAGACTCCCGTGTGTGGGGCCTGCTAGACGAGTCCAGCGCCTCACCACGAGTCCCGGAGCCACTAGGGCTCCCTTCACCCGCTACTGCAGGCGAGCCGAGCTCACCCGCAATCTCCTTCTTCAATGTGGTTTGTTTTGGTTTTGTTTTAATATTCTCCATTTGAATCCCACGAGTATGGGGGAAATATTCGGTCCACCCAGGCAGTGCCCCCTGTACCTGGGTAAGTGTTCATTTGTTTCCCAACTAGAGGTTCCACTGGTCCCCTAGCTGGGGGTGCGCTCGCGACTGACACTACTCCTCAGCCATGCATACTCTCGCCGCGCACCAGAACTTAGTATTGGAGGAATTTTTTATAGAGGTTATCTTCCTCGCGGTCCGGGCGACCAAGCCAAGACCCTCGTCCCGTTCAGAGTCACAAAACATGACCGTGACCTCCTTACGGATTACGATATCGACGGCTGCAATCGGGGACAGCTTGTGTTCCGATGCTGCTCGCTGGCAGGGTGAGTGCACAGCGAGCACCGCCCTTGCCTCTCCGCCACGCTCTCTGCTATGTTCAGAGAGACAGGCGGAGAAACGCCCCACGGAAGCACGGGCCATGAGCACACAGCCCGCCGCCTCCAGAACCCTGTCGGGTTCGCCCGCCCAGTCCAGAAGTCTGCTGCGGGCGACAGTCACTCCAACCCTATCACCCCCGCTAGGGAGACTGTCGCCCGCACCCAGGGTGCACCACGGGGAGGTCTTCTGGCACCGCACCCCGTTATTTCGAGTATAGTTCGCCGCAAGAGTGTAGTTTGGAACAGCAAGAAATATATGATCTTCTTCGTTCATGTTGTGCTCTGTAATACAAATGACGTCTACACTCTTATGTACTTTCTCAAGTTCGTCTACATGTACACTAAGAAGATTTGATTTGTTAATTAACCCGTTTATGTTTTGATGCATTACAACTAGTTTGTCATACACGAAATAAATCATTGTCTCCAATTTTGGAATTAATTATATTATAGTCATTATCCTGATTTTGACATTTACATCTCTTGCCAAAATTACATTATTATCATTATTACATAAAGTCACATTATTATTGTCAATTATTATGTCAGTTTGAGTGCATTGGTCAATATAAGATTTTTTTAAATTAACGTCACGCTGTCGTGTATATTGTTCAAACTTTATTTTATATTCAATATGGCATATCTCTTTCAAAATATTACGAGAAAGTATAATACAATTTTTCTTTGTGAAATTGAATTCCCTACTATAATCCATATCTATATATACCGAATTTAAAAAATTACTGCATATACTCTTTAAAGCATTATTCAACCGGTGTAAGTTTAGATAGTTGTTATAGGTTGTTTCTGTAACAATTACATTTTCCAACCATGTTTTTTAGATTACGAGTTGATCTATATATATTGTCATTAATACCTGCTAATACTACAATATAGTCATTTTTGGTTAGATTCTTAATTTCTTGGTTATGTCCATTTAATACATCCGTCAACGTGGCGCCCGGTTTTAAGAAAGAAGTAACTTTGTACTTAGGTCCAACAAGGCCTTGCAATATATTTCGGAGGAAGCGTCCGTACCGTGTGCTGGAGATTTTATATTTTATTTGTCTAATGTTTTATCTTACCTAATAATTATCTCATACTATATTATTTTATACGTTTGTTTGTATGAACGCGCTAGTGTCAGGAAGGACTGGCCCGATTTGAAAAATATTTTTTGTGCTGGATAGCCCATTTATTGAGGATGACTATATAGACTATGAAACATTACGCTACAATTGGCGGCAAGCAGAGCGCTGAAGTAGCTAGTTGATTTTTATATATGGTGAAAGTAATGTAATTTTACAGCGTTACTTATTACTATTTTTTACAAATCAACTTTAGACATCAAGAGAATTAAAGCAGTCGCCTTCTAAACTAAAAACAAACAAACAAAATAAAAGAGTACAGCATTTTATTGTTGGAACGCGCGTTAGTATTCAGGGCCGCCTCCCAACTGTCGGCTCCATTTAAAAATGCCGACTTGTAACAAATTAGTTTGCCTTCCTTTTTAGGACTAACACACACTAGCTGATTTTGCCACATTGCTGTATATTTTTACACTCGATATCACATTAAAACACTCAAATAAAACTTAGATGGAAAATGACCACGTGTCCGATCACCTAGCCGATAGTGTGACCTAGGTACCAATCATACTGAACCCTCTGTTAAAAATTCCTGAGAAACCGAAAAGAGGACAAGATGGAGGGAAATAACACTTAAAGCAATAAAAGTCTTTCAAGAGCACGACCTGGAGAAATGAAGCAAACGATTGAGAAGAGAAAGTTTGAATATATGAGGCAAAAACAATATGTCGTTTTTGTTACTCATTTGATTTCAATGCTTCTTTGGTCACCTATAGCGATACATTTCGAGTCTTTCTGATTCTTAGGTCAACAATCTACGATACTGTTGGTTCTTCCTAATTCTCATGATCAGATGATAAGCGCAAGAAAAGCACAAAGTCTTAGTATAATACAATTTATTCCTAAAAGTATGGTTATTATGTCACTGATACCTCATTTATTCTACTTGCGTTGCAGACCTTTTTCAAAAGTAAATGATTCCTTTTTACATGAATAATCAACTTAAATTTAGTTCGTGTGTGAGAGCCCTAACAGGGGAAGTGGAGCGTGGCTTCTTACAGCCATTTGAGGCAGGCAAATGTGATCGCGTACGGGCTAAGGTGAGTTATATAGAGGATACCAGATCATTAGTGTGTGGAGGTTAGTGTGCTGTGCTATTAACAAAACCTCCACAATTTAATGCATTTTTCGTGAATTTGAAGCGATATTTTCTAGGATTTTCCAATGTTTTTGATTTTTGAGTGTTTCTTTAATTAAGGTTAGCTATATATAGAGGTAGTATGTTTTCCAGTAGTAGTTAATCGGATGTTTTGTATTTTCCTTTTTCCGTAGGTACCTGTAATTACTTTGGCCTTTTTACTGATTATTTTCAGATTTGACTACCAGCAACTGGTAATAAATATTTAAAACCTTTTCCTTCCTTGGAAATCATGACATATTAAGAAAATATACTCACCCCCTTTTTTTTTTTTTTTAAGTGGGGAAAATCATCGAATGACTGCTCCCGCCTGGGTGAGGCGGAAGGGAGTGTCAGACTCTTACCGACTAAAAACCACCCCGTTCCTTCTCCTGCACGTCGAGCCGGAGCCCCGGTTACCCGTTAGGTTCTCCGCGACTCCGAATCGGCATTGGCCCTATTGGGCCTCTAAATCGTCACCAACGTGGCTTAGGGTACCTACATCACGTCGTTGTTAAAATATTATATCTGAACGATATTCGGAAATACATGTAATGAATGCCTACACTGTTTCTCATTTAGTCATACACATTACGTAGTTTATGCGCGTTCAGTACTTGACAAAAGGACGAGTTTGTCCCTCGTCATGTTCGCAGTCCGCCATTATGATAATTCGCGTCACAGTGATGAATCCCGGAAAAATCTGAAAATCCCATTATTTCACTACGTTTGAGATGCATTTGTTATCCAAATGCCTTTTTGTTGAATACTGTACGTTGTTTAGTCGTAATATACTTACAGAAAGTAAGTACGTACATGACAGTGTAGTCAAATTACTTTAAAAAATGTTGTTACTATGCGACCGTTTTTATGTTTTTATTACCGTGACTATCTGTATTTTAATAATATTAACATTATTTTAATGTATGCAATAAATATTAACGGTTTCAGTTGTCAAAATGTAAATATATACCTACCTACAAAGAGGAAGACACTTTGACTATAAAAACATTAAAAATTATTTCCGCAATTTGTAAGGTACAAAAATAGCGTGTCATTTATTGTTAGAATATTTTTCTGAACAAAACATCATTATTAACATCTTTATTTAAATTCTGTTTGCATAATATTTATAACATAAAATAGTAAAATACACCATATCATAATTAGATATCAATAGCAATGCTGTGTTGTGCAAATGTTTTCATGCCATAAGATAAAATTGCACATAAATCATGTTGTCAATTATGATTAACCCTTGAACACAGGTAACATTTTGTTCCTATTTTTTTATTTATCAAACAAAATAAGTGTGGGAAGGCCGAATGGGCCGGCTCGACCGGAGTCTTACAGAAAACCAACGTGAAACACCGTTGCGTTGCATTTCATCGTATGAGTGAGGTTATCAGAGGCCCAATTATCCCATTCTCCAATATCCCCAATCCCTGAATCTACAATAATCCTTAAATTCCTAATCCCCGAAAGTCTGGTACCGTACTTATAACGCCTCTGGTGTTCCAGGTGTCCATGAGCGACGCCGATTGCTTATCATCAGGTGATCCGTCTGCCCGTTTACTAGTTTATATCATTAAAAAATGATTATGTGTAGAATCTTAATATGTACCGACCAAATAAAGTCCGCAGTTGGTAGTTCGCTGAACGAGTAGACCTCATGTAGGGACAAATGGTGAAACAAAATGAGGCGCATATTGGCTCTCTCTTCCACTACTACACGTGTCGTGATCATAACTCGATAAAACGTTAAGTGGCTGAGAGAAAGAGCTTTTTGTTTGTTGAAATAAGAAGCGCAATGTCCAATATTTTATATGGTAATCGGTTTTAATTAGCTCTGTTCCACCAATTTGTTTGATGGACGTAGTTTTGAAAAGAAGAAGATTGTAATATTTGATGGGCAACTAAGATTAAGAGTGTGCATCAAATATTAGATCGAACTGTCTTCAGGATGGAGGTAATTAGATTACAAAAATTTTTTGTTATGAATATAAGTTCCCTGAATCGATTTTTGTTATTGTCACTTTCAATTACTTTATTCCATTTCTGTTACTGAAATTCATGGCATGTAGTATAAATTTTTAAGGGTTAAATATGCAAACAGTGTTTACATGGTTTTTATGATGATTAAAATTAACCTGAGTCATCGGCCATCACTGTTTAAAAAGAGAATCATATTACTTGTTCTTCCAGTGTGAGTATAATGTTGTATCAGTGAATTGCTGAACATATAGTTGTGTGAATTTTGTTTTATTATTTTTGTGATTATATTTTATGTGATTTAGTGTAGTGACCTATATATAGGGGGTCCCTTTTTTTTTTTGAGGGTTGAAATTCATCCAATGACTTCTCCCGTCCGGATCAGTGCGAGAGGGAGTGTTAGACTCTTATTGACTGAAAACCACCCTGTTCCTATCCTCCCATCTGTGGTGGTCTGATGGCTCCTTGAGATGCGCGCGGAACGCGACGCGCCGTACTCTCGGGCTTGTTCTGGTCGGGCGGCGAGTCACCCGTGCTCGCCGTCCGCAGGCCCGTGCTTACGGTGGCCGGAGATCGTCTCGCGATTCCCGACGCCCGGAGAGTCGGGAATCGCGACGGCCGGGTCGTGAGGAGCTTCGTTCCCTTACGCGCTCCGCTTCGTTCTTAGCTAGCATGACTGCTTTGCAGAAGGAGGAGACGGCATCCCAGTCCCCTCCGCTTCGACCCAGGGTCAGATAGGGGGTCCCTAGGGTTACATTTCACTGGCACACTATAGTAGCGCAACCACTTGTTCACTCATTTGGTGTCCGCTTGGCTGCGCGCGTATACACTAAAACGGCGGCGCGCGCCACATAACGTCACTGGTCACGCATCCACCCTAGTCGAGCCACCACTAATTACTATAGCACTATATGGTATCTGACTCAGCGGCCAGTGATACCTCTTCGAGGTCCATTTAGATGCCGGCTCTAGCGTCTGTATGGTGCCTCGGTAAAATATGAGATGTCGACCCTCAGCAATATGAAGGCCATACTCCAGTAATGGCCTGTCAGAAGCTAATACTTATAGACTCTATTATTTACTCTCTGACCTCTTCTATAATTTTATTATCGTTGTCTCAAGGCGTTTAGGTCCACTGTAACTTCCTACATCATACCTTCGTTTTCCATTATTTCAGACGTCGCTATACCACCTATTTTTGTCGCGGAGAACCTAACGGGTAACTGGGGCTCCGGCTCGACGTGCAGGAGAAGGAACGGGGTGGTTTTTAGTCAGTAAGAGTCTGACACTCCCTTCCGCCTCACCCAGGCGGGAGCAGTCATTCGATGACTTTCACCCTTAAAAAAAAAATACCACCTATTTTTATTGTTTTATCTTTACGAACATTATAAAAAAATGTCTGATCTAATATAATCATGGTGTCATTAAACAGAGGTCAAATAGAAGAGATTCTTCTTTAGATGTAGCCAAAGATAAAATATATTCGTGTGGTTACATAAGCAAATAGTGAAACCTCGCGATAAGACATAAATTATTTTATTTATGTTCACATTAAAAGGCATAAATAGCAGGTAGCACACCATTGTATCTACAATCTCTGATATTTTCGGCAAAGAATGGAGTGGTAAGTAGAATTTTAATAAATGTCTGTCACAATATCTTAGATTTTGGTTTTGGTAATAATTGTGCTAGTGATTGCCTAATTGAGAATCCAACTATAATATAAATATAGATATAAAATTGCTTTCTTATATATAATATTTCATATATATTTTTTTACATATATTTCATGGGCTGACGTTAGATCACTATCTCGCCTGGTAAACAATGATGCGGCCTATGATAGCGCACGTCAGCCCATAAGCAACTTATTCACTCAGGACACCCAGCTTACCCTTTAAGAAACACAGACTCTGGCAAACAGTTTCACTCCTTAGCAATACGCACAAGTACGACAGGGTGAGACATTCGCCGATTGTCTTATGGTACGATGATAGAGGTAGAATGGACTAGGGGAAATCAAGTCGTGCAATTCACTCACTGAAAGGGCATTGATTAAAATTGGTGCCTTTCTTTTTTCTGGCGGCAGTCGATGATTTATGGAAAATATTATCTAGAATGACATTACAAACGAAATTGTCTGGGCTTATATATGAAAATCTCAGTCTGGACTGAGTTATGAGCGTTGAAAGGAGCTGGAGTCAAACATTTTACTTCGGTTTTTTATTCAAATTATTCATAGTTTTGTCACAATTTCTAACTTCAAATTGCGCGCAACTGTACTCCGGGCACAGGAAAACCATATCACACCACAATATATTCATTTTGCCAGGCACTAATTTTTAGTACCTATTTTCTCTCAGTCGTTAACTTGTGGGATGCTTCTAGGAGTTGTGTCATGAGCGTCAGCTGTGGTACCAGTGGTGGGTTGAGTAGTGGTAGCCGTCCAAACATCTAATATAGTATATATTTTTTTGCCATTGACTCCTGGTGAGATCCGGGTCATCTACTTAATAGTTAGCATAATCTTTTGAAGAAAGAAAACCGTCGACTTTTAAAGTGATCAGCGTAGAAACAAACATAGCATTTCATGATAGGGCTCAGTAAAGTATTTTGCGGGTTTTTGACTGAGAGGAAATTGATCATGAAAATCTGTCATAGGCCATAAACCGTATACATATAAATTGAACACGCTAGCCAATCAAGCGAAATGTTTCTTTTTCTTCAGCAGTGGTCAGTTAATGGTTCACTCTGTTCTGATTCAGTACCTTATAACAAAAAAAAAAAAAGTAAAAAAGTCCACAATAAGCTTTAATATTCCTTGAAATCGTTTATAAACATTTATTACAAAATATTTCGGACAAGTAAATGAAGAAATATGCGTTGTGTACGGTCACCATCAACAAAATCACAGGGATAATATAGCACTATTTTCACATCTTTGAACTGATTTAACTCGATTTGGACTGTGTTTTTGATATAAGACCCCATATATTTTTTTGTTTGGAATGTTATTCTGCATCAGTTTTTCCACATCCGATCAACTGCCGCGAAAAAATGAAAAGGCACCACGCTCCATACAAATTTGGTCATTGTCATTTATCTGGTTAAAACCGAAAGGCTTCAAGTAATCAGTCCGTCTGATTGTTGGCCAAATATATTACGTTTACAGCAATTAGATCTCTTTAAAGGATACATAAAACATGAAGATTGAGTCATAGAAATTTAACTTAGATTTTTAATAGTAGTTACTCAGGAATATTATATATTTGCATTGAAACGTCTAAACACATAGACGACTTGTTTTATATGACAACACAATGTAGAAAAATCACATTTTGTGATGGTGTTTACTCATTTAAATAAATCAACCTTGTAAATGTTGTGTAAATCGGAAGTCACAAAATTAAATGTAGATTTCCTTGGTTTCATTTTATTTTTGTACCTACTACAAATGTTAAGACTAAAGCGGTTGGTTTCGTAAAGTTGTTAAAAATATTTATTTTATGTAAAATTTACGTTCTTGGGTTTTCAGTTTCGCATCATGTGCAGCTCCGACAACAGGGGGTGGTCCACTGCTCTTTACATCAGCCTTGCAGTTTTTTGCAGCATCACAATGCATCCTTGCAGAAGGCTCAGTACCAAATCCTGATATACAAAGTAAATACTATTCTTTTTAATTTTATTGAACACACAAGCATAATCTACTTAATATTTTACAAAGAATTTGATTGTTTATATTACTTAATTCTAATTAAATAATATGATTTCAGATTTTGAAAAATTTAACTTCATAATTGTTGGTGCTGGAACAGCGGGCAGCGTTTTGGCAAACAGGTTGAGTGCAATCCCAGAATGGAATATTTTGCTTATTGAAGCCGGTGATGACGCACCAATCGAAGCTAATGTAAGTTACACAAACCATTATAATTTCTATGATAGAATTTTTTTTACAATTTTATTATCTTACAACATACAAATCTTTATTAAAATACCTATCTATAAAATTTCAGATACCAGCCTTTAACACAGCTATGCAACAAACCAAATACGACTGGGGTTACCTCACCAATAATAATGGAATAACAAATGGAGCAAATATAAATGGTTCCATCAACTGGCCACGTGGAAAAATGATTGGAGGAAGCAGTAATTTAAATGCTATGATATATGTTCAAGGAAACGACCAAGACTATCAAAATTGGGTCGACCTTGGTAATCCTGAATGGAGTGTCAAAGAAGTACGTCGATGTTTTAAGAAAGCTGAAAGTTATCAAAATATGCATTTGTTAAAAAATCCTGAAATCAGAAAGAACTATGGAGTCAATGGCCCTCTAATAATAAACACATTTAATAGTACTCAAAGAACAGAAACTTCAAGAATCTTATCTGCTTGGCATGAAATTGGCATTAAAAACGTACCAGACTTAAATGTCGCTAACATGCTAGGATCAGGAATAATAAGCGGTACTGCTGCAAACGGAGAGCGAGAAAGTCATAGCAAAGCTTATTTGATTCCAATACTTCATAGGAAAAATTTAAAAGTTATGAAGAATTTCCTTGCTACAAAACTGTTAATTAATAACACCACCAACACAATATATGGAGTAGAAGTTGAGCATGAATCTAACACGTACACATTTATTGCTGAAAATGAAGTTATTCTTAGTGCTGGAGCTATAAACTCCCCACAGCTATTAATGTTATCAGGAATTGGGCCTAAAGACCACCTCAGTTTCAAGGAGATCCCAGTCATAGTTGACTCACCCATGGTAGGACAAAATCTACAAGATCATCTTGTTGTTCCAATAAGCATTTATGGTGATGGAGCTAAACAAACTAATATAATCGATCAACAATTCGATGCTATCCGGTATCTTTACAATCGTACTGGATATTTGGCACAATTTAGTGCAGGTGATGTTACAGCTTTCTTTTCTGATTCCCTGGATGCCACATATCCTAAATTTCAAAGTCATATTTTACTGACAGAGCAAAATAAACCAACTTTGAATAGTTTTCTTAAGAATAATTACAGATATAAAAATGAAATAGTAAATCAAATGACTGAATTTAACAAAAATTACACTCTTTATTTGTATCTGTTTAACCTTCTGCATCCCTATTCTAGAGGCAATATTTCTTTAAGTTCCAACAACCCACACGCTTACCCGATCATCAACCCCAATTACTTTAGCGATCCCAGAGATTTGGAAGCAGCTGCTACAGGAATTAAAATGCTTACCAGAGTGGTGAACACTAAAGCTTTCAAAGAAATTAACGGCTTTTTGGGAAGAATCGAATGGCCACCATGTGACAGCTATGAATTAGATAGTAGAGATTACTGGAAGTGTATTTGTATAGAGATGGTAGTTACAATATATCATCCTGTAGGAACATGTCAGATGGGACCAGATCCAAAGACGTCAGTAGTAGACAGTCGGTTGAGAGTTCACGGAGTGCAGAACCTTCGTGTAATAGACGCTAGTGTAATGCCAACTACCATTAGTGGTAATACCAACGGAGCTACTGGAATGGTAGCAGAAAGGGGAGCTGAATTGTTATTGGAGGATTACAACGGATTGTAGAAAAAATAAAGTGTCTTTTTGTGTTTAATTCGCGTAGTGTTATGATATTAATAATATTATTAAGTTAAAATGTACTTAATGATCAAAAAAGGTAATAAAAACAATTGAGGATTGTCCTCAAACAAGAAACAGTTTTACTGCTTAGGTATAATAATAATTAAAAAAAATATAAAAATATACAACAATTCATATATTTATTATTCGTATTATTCATAAATAAAAAAATATAAAAACATACAACAATTCATAAAAACATACAATAAAATACCATAATCTAGTAACATAATGTTAGAAATAGAATTGGTTTTGCATTTTTTATGTAATTTGTTCATATTATTATTATTATTTTAAATTTTTTTAGTAAATGAACTAATAATAGGTAATCATGGTGCTCTGTAACCACTTGTAAGTAGATAAGTACCAAAAGGTCAGGTTCAATAGAGAGAATCAGTCTACCCAAAATAATTCTTACTCCGACTCCGACTTCTACTTCTTTCTTTAACCCTAATCCTGTATATAGGTTTTGACCTTTCCAACGATTTACTTCTTCATCGTTTGCTATATTCATAGCTCTTTTCTTTCAATTTAAGTATTTTTCAGTCCATCGTCGTGAAATCTTCTTCCTACCTTATACTGTTATACTAGATAGTAGAACAAAATGTTTCCATTGTTGTTGTAGTAACACCGGAAGAAAATTTTTCTTTAAGGTTACGTCATCTGACAACGATAATGAAAAAAAAAATAATACAAAAGAGAAATGAATTTTCAATTTTAATTATTTGACAAAATCGATAACCTTCTGTCTTAGGCTAGGAACAACAAAAAGGCATCTGTGCAAACATAGAATGTAATATAATTCATTGTAAATTATTTGATCTTCTATTGTCTCTTGGTAGTTAAATAATTAACAATTGGATAATAAAAACCCGTTAATGTGTTCCATTTACGTACTTTCACAGACGAATTTTAGTGTTAGGTACTATGTCATCATTACCGATATACTTAAGTACTAGATAAGTTTAATTGTAAGTTTTATTATTCTGGTTTAATAGCTATCAATAACCTTCCCAATCCCTTTTGCGAAAGTCGTAATAGTATTGGAAAATCGGAACTGATAAAAATGATGTTATACTTCACGCTTTTTATCCTTGAAGGGGTGCACATTACGGCATTTAATGCCACTGTACAATGACAATGTAACACCCACATTTCACTATTTACGTTACAAGTCCCATGTAATAGGGTGAGCCTATTGCTATATACCGGGCACAATTCCAAACTCCGTGCTACAACTGGTAACTTTTCTTTTAAACCCAGTAATACTTTTCCCGAGCCGGGAATCGAACCCGAAACCCCTTGCTCGGCAGTCGCACTTGCAACCCTGCGAAAGAGAAAGTTCCTTAATATTTCTGCCCAAGTTATTTATGAAGGTCACGTTATTTACAAAGCATACATAACATTTTTGCTTGTTTGAAATCACACCGAAAAAATTTATATAATTAATTTGAAATGAAAATGAAAACTCTAAAAAGGTAAATATGAATTAAACTGTCAAACACCAAGCGGTCACCGGTGACCGCAACCTATTGTTCTATAATTGTGTCTACAAAACCGGTACTCGACGAGTTAATTGTATTTACACACGACCTTTTCAATGAAGAGGCACTCAGAAGAGATTAATATCTCATACATACCTAAATATACCTTAGCAAGGATTTTTCCTTCTAAAACATGAATACAGAAACAATTATTTTGACTGATAATATTAATTGTTTAATGTACCTACGTGGTGTATAATCGGTCTTGCTAGCAGTGTCAGGGTTATCATTTGTATAAGCTTTTATTAAACGAGTTAAAATAACGACCATCTTCAATTCACATCAGTTTTCGTTCGTGATGGAGTGGTAAGTAGACATGACAATTATACCTCTAATTATTTAATTAAAAAAAATAATTTAATTAATGAGTCGTTGTTTGTAACTGTGATTGTTCTACTCTACGTCTCTGGGAACCAACTCAACCAACAAGCAACGTTTGATCAACAGAATACAAAAAAAGTGTTTTTGGGTTTTTCGGAATTTCAAAATTATCTGTTATTGTGTGAAGTTTGAAATTACGTCCAACGTTTCAAAATTATGTTACGTTACCAAATGTTATATATATGTTAACTACCTCTATATCTGGCGATAAGTGAACGTAAAGTAAGTACACATTTACCCTCCCTTTTCTGGGGTAAAAGGTGTAATGACATGTTGTGGTTATTTCAAAATCATTAATTTGCATGAAATGAAAGGAACATAACAATATTTCGAATAATCATTTTTTTATTTCTAGAAGGCATGAACTAAAAACTGTTGGAGTGGTTGGTGTTATTAACTGTGAAATTCATATGAAAATTAATGTTTTTTGTATGTTCATTTTCAAGCTTTAACGCCTCGTGTTCGACGCCGACAACAGGCACGGCTCCTCAAACCTTCGTGTCGGCGATACAGTTCTTTGCTGCAGCACAGTGTGTGATGCCAGAGGATCCAGTACCGAATCCAGATATACCAAGTAATTAATTATTTATAACTTACTAACAAAATATTACCATTTTCATCTTTGACATTTTAATCGCAATTAGGGCTATTAGGCTACCTTCTTCTACCAGTTGATACGTACGTAGTGCGATTATACGTAGAGTAATATAAAAAATATGAACAAAATCGATGTAATAATTTATTGTATTTAAATAATGGTAGTTTTGACGTAATAACTTCCATTTGAATTAACTAAAAATCGCGGGTTACTCACGTGAAAATACTGAAAAATGTAACCTGTCTCATGGTAGTTATTATAAAAACAAGTTCCATTTGATTTAAAAGGTAATTATGTCGTTTTTAGCGTAAAGTCATTGACATGTTAATTATTTTCTGTATGTTTACATCACCTTCATTTGATATGTACCAATGTATGGGAAAATAAATTCATACTTATGGTCAGTATTGATAGTTTCATGTCAAAACAAAATGACAGATAGATGTGATTTGTTTGAATAATTTTGACTTGCCTCATTAGTCTAGTGGTCGCAAGTGGTACTGCCGGGCAAGTGGTCTTGGGTTCAATTCCCGAGTCGGGCAATGTTCTTACTGGGTTTTTAAAAAATCCCATTAGTAGCACGGAGTCTGGAATTGTGCTCGGTATATGGTAATATACACACTCCTATTACCCATGTAATAACACCCATTTTTCACTACTTATGTTATGAGTCCCGTGACTCATAATATAAAATAGTGAAAAATGGGTGTTACATCGTACAGTGGCATTAAGTGCCGTAATGTGCATCTCTGCCTACCCCTTCGAGGATAGAAGGCGTGATATAACGTGTATTTGTGTGATTTTTAACTTTTAAGGTGACATAGTATAGGTTAATTAATTTCTTAGTCCCATAAATTATATCTTTCCCACAAGAAATCCATCAACACAACATTTTATTATCATACAATTACTGTTGTTCTCACTGATTATTAGGTATAAGCCATGAACAATAAATAAAATAAAACTTTGTGCCTTGAATTTTACAACATGATAATATTATAGTGTTGGTTTACATATTAATACTAATGCTAGTTAAGTTTTTTCTGAATAAATTGAAAGTACATGTTCGAGGACCTATATACCAATTAACACTTCGTTACGTTTTGCAGATTTTGAAAAGTTTCACTTTATTGTCATTGGGGCTGGAACGGCTGGCAGCGTGGTTGCACACAGACTGAGCGCAATACCAGAATGGAATGTTTTACTAATAGAAGCTGGCGATGATGCACCTGTAGAGGCTGCTGTAAGTATCTTACCATTACCATCATTCACAGAATGGTTTCTTGATGTGGTTCATGGCCACCAAGGCTTGTTATATTTTTCAAATTATCAGAATTTATCGTAATCACAAAATATAAATCGCTTTAAACTTTATCTTTTTCAGATTCCAGGACTAGACAAGGGTATGTTCCAAACAAGATATGATTGGTCTTACTTAACGAAAAATAATGGAAGAACAAACGGAGCTAATATAAATGGATCCATATTTTGGCCACGTGGAAAAATGATTGGAGGAAGCAGTAATTTAAATGCTATGATATATGTACAAGGAAATGACCAAGACTATCAAAATTGGGTTGACCTTGGTAATCCTGAATGGAGTGTCGAAGAAGTACGTCGATGCTTTAGAAAAGCAGAAAATTTTCAGGATATGAAATTATTGCAGAATCCACAAATTAGAGAACATTATGGACATAACGGGCCTTTAGTTATAAACACATTTAATATTACGTATGGTCAAGTTACCCAAAGAATTTTGTCCGCTTGGGACGAAAATGGTTTTAAAAATGTACCAGACTTAAATGTAGCACAGTCGCTAGGATCTGGTGTAATTAGAGCCACCGCCGCATCTGGAAAGAGACAAAGCCATAGCAGAGCATATCTGGATCCAATACTCGAAAGGAAAAACTTAAAAATTATAAAAAATAGCTTGGTAACTAAAATTTTAATCAAACGATCAAACAAAACTGCTTATGGTGTGGAAGTAGAACGGAACTCAAAAAAATATACGTTCTTAGCCTCCAAAGAAGTCATTCTAAGTGCAGGTGCTATAAATTCTCCTCAGACGCTTATGTTATCTGGAGTAGGTCCAAAATCACATCTGAAATCTAAAAATATTCCAGTTTTAGTCGATTCCCCGATGGTCGGTCAAAATCTGCAAGACCATTGTATAATTCCTGTGACAATCTTTGGTGATCAACCAGGAGCACAAAATATAGCTGATCAACAGTTTGGAGCCATTCAATATCTTTATAACCGCACAGGATACTTAGCACAAAACATAGCCGACATTTTAGCATTTTATTCAGATGATATTAATGCAACATACCCAAAATTTCAAAGTCATATCTCACTGCTATGGAAAAACAATTCAAATATTCAACGGGCTCTGACAACTCGTTTTAGGTTCAAAGATCAATTAGCCCAGCCATTGATTGAAATAAACAAAAATTATACATTATACTTGTTCCTATTCAATCTTTTACATCCAGAATCGAGAGGAAATATATCTTTATGTACCAATGACCCACGTGATTATCCGGTTATCAATCCAAACTATTTTATTGATCCCGAAGATTTGGAATCAGCTGCAACTGGTCTAAAAATGCTTACAAAAGTGTTGAACACCACAGCGTTTCGAGAAATAAATGCCTTTTTAGGGAGAATGGAATGGCCGCCATGCGATGTTTATGAATTAGACAGTAGAGATTACTGGAAGTGTGTTTGTATAGAGATGGTGCTAACTGTATACCACCCTGTTGGAACATGTCAGATGGGACCTGATCCAAAGACATCAGTAGTCAACAGTCGATTGAAAGTCCATGGAGTTCAAAACCTTCGTGTGGTAGACGCTAGCATAATGCCAACACTGACCAGTGGTAACACTAACGGTCCAACTGGAATGGTTGGAGAAAGAGGAGCAGAGTTTATACTGGAGGACCACAACAAATTGTAACGTGTGTGTCTACTTATCAAATATTATGATGTTTTGATATGCTCTGTAATTTTTTGATATGTTTTGAAGTACATTCTCATTTATTGCCATATTAAGTGTTACGGTATTAATTAAAGACCTATATAACTTTAAATAAAATCTATTTTAATAAAAAGCTGTGAAAATTAATATTTTAAAATTATTATTTATTTTTATGCCTTCTGAAATTCTGTTGTTCAAACCTCCTATATTTGTAATAGTCCTCATTTTATCAGACATAGCCAGTAACGTAACATAACATAACATAACATATTGTAAACTCGACATCTGTACACTGTTGTGATTATAAATAAATAAATATATAAATAAATAAAAAATGACATGACATGACATGACACAACATTACATATCATGGCATGGCATGAACTAGCATAGCATAACATAGCACAGCATGGCATGGACTAGCACGGCATAACATAGTATAGCATAACCAAAGCACAGGGTAGCATAACATAGCATAGCGCAGCATAGAATAGAACATCAAAGCATAACATGGCATGGACTAGCCTAGCGTGGCATAGCACGGCATGGCATGGCATTACATGGCATGGCATGGCATAGCACGGCATGGTATTGCAAGGCATTGCATGACATGTCATGGCATAGCATGGCATAGCATGGCATGGCATAGCATGGCATGGCATAGCATGGCATGGCATAGCATGGCATGGCATAGCATGGCATGGCATAGCATTGCATAGCATGGCATAGAATGGCATAGCATGGCATAGCATGGCATAGCATGGCATAGCATGGCATAGCATGGCATGACATAACATGGCATGGTATAGCACGGCATTGCGTTGCATGACATGACATGGCATTGTATGTAATGGCATGGCTTAGTATGACGTGGCATAGCATGGCATGGTAGTCATACCATGCTGTGCCATGCCATGCATGTCAATGCATGGCATGGCACAGCATGGCATGGCATGGCATGGCAAAGCATTGCATAACAAAGCATAGCATAGCATAGAATAGCATAGCATGACCTAGCATGGCATGGCATGGCATGGCAAAGCATTGCATAACAAAGCATAGCATAGCATAGAATAGCATAGCATGACCTAGCATGGCATGGTATAGCACGGCATTGCGTTGCATGACATGACATGGCATTGTATGTTATGGCATGGCTTGGTATGACGTGGCATAGCATGGCATGGTATGACATACCATGGTATGAAATTGCATGGCATGGCATAGCATGGCATGGCATGGCATGCATGGCATGGCAAAACATTGCATAACAAAGCATAGCATAGCATAGAATAGCATAGCATACCTAGCATAGCACAGAATAGCATATCATAGCTAAGCATAGCATAGCGTACCGTAGCATATCATAGCATATCATAGCATAGCACTGCAAAGCATAGCACAGCGTATCATAGCATAGCGAATCATAGCATAGCATACCATGGCAGCCATGCTCATACCGTAGTATAGCGTTTTGTCTCACTTTGTAAGCAGAGGTGTACATTACGGCACCTAATGCCACTACGATGTAACCTTTTCACTATTCATCTTATGAGTCCCATGTAGTAGGTAATCCAATTGCCATATGCCGGGCATAATTTCAGACTCCGTGCTACTACAATTTTTTTATCAAAAGCCAATAATACTTTTCCCGACCAGGGTATCGAACCCGAGAACCCTTGCCCGGCAGTCGCACTTGCGACCACTCGGCCAACGAGGCAGTCATATCTTTTCATTCATTTTTTTCCCGTAATATTTGTTTTATTATCTGTAGTAGCTACTATCTGGCGATTTCGCCCGCTCTGCTCGGCGCCTATTGATTGTGATGTAATGTTTAATAACGATTCCTCAATTTTTATTGGCCTATCCAACACAAAAAGAATTTATCAAATCAGACCAGTCGTTCCTGAGATTAGCGCGTTCAAATAAATCAACACTGTTTACCTTTATATAATAGTAAAGTATAAGGTAACATTTTAATATTTATTCTACTTTTGCCGTGACTTTATCTTACTATCTAGTTTTATGTATATGTGGATTAATTATTAATCTAATACCTTGTCTTCATTTGTTTGCTAAGCCAATCCTAGCCATAAACAATGTCGCTGAACCGTCGACTGACTGACGTCAAAACAAACAATGTGATGGAGTAACTACCTTTGTATGGTTGTTTTCAAGGACATCAATAAATAAATACAGACATAGAGTAATACGATTCTGAATTAAAAAATTCGGGAATATATCTATCAAGATATTTGTAATCTTTTTTAAGATTAGAAATTAAATTGGAATACTTTAAATTTATTTAAGGCGATATGCACTTTAACTCGTCGAGTATCGCCTTTGTAGACACAATTATAGAAGAATAGGTTGCGGTCACCGGTGACCGCTTGGAGTTTGACAGTTTAAACAAGTCAAGATAACATAACATTAAGCCTTTTACCTCCAAGGGGAGGCAGAGGCACATTACGGCACTCAATGCCGCTGGACAATGTAACACCCACTTTTTACTATTTATGTTGTGAGTTCCTTACACTCTCTCTCTTCAATTTATGGAAGAATATCTTCATTTTAAGCAGCAACACATTAGTTTTATTTAATTCTAAATCATAATAATTAGTCTTATAAAACGACATGTATCTAATAGGGGTGAGCCTATTTCTTATTTTTAACCAAATCCTAATTTGATCATTAAGTTCAGCCTGCGTACGGTAGGTCTCGAGATAAAATCGCTTTTGTCCTCACCAGATGGCGCCAAAGAGAGATGAGATACTAGGTAGGTACTTGTAAAGGTTGAAAATTTATTGCATTGGACCGTCAATGAGTTGAAATTAAGAAACCTTATTGAACAAAAAACGGTTGTTAGGCCAGGTACCCGGCAGCCGATACCCTTGAAAAGGCACAAACACTATTACCCACTTTCATGTGTGACGTTCTGTTTCCTGCGATGTCTGTTGTCTGCGATTATCGCACAATACTGCTCAAGATAATAAGCGCCTGGCATGTCTTGAGTAGTTGAAACTGGTTGATTTACCGCTTCTAACAGTGCCGCGAGGAAGACGCTAAACGATTAATTTCACTACAAGGTATAGGTAGTACAAAATAAATAATTATCAATAACTAGCGGACCCAACAGACGCTGTCCTACATATCCACTTGAATGTATAAACAAAAATTCATTCAAATTAGTTCAGCTGTTTAGGATAAATAACCTAAACATCCACTGCAGCGCCATCTGCTGGGCTGATTTGTGAATCTATACCATTCCCAGATCCCCTTGAACACACACAAAAAATTTCATCTAAATCGTTCCAGTCGTATGAAAGAAGTTCAGTGACATGCACACTTACATAAGAATTATATATATAAAGATAACCACTACTAGTCGTACCAACAAACTAGCTACGGTTGGATACCAATATCTTAAGATAACACTCACCATTGTCAGACTGTGTCCATTTCAAGTAAAACTTGAAATTAAATTAATGTAAATAAGTCAACAGTATAATGAAAAGTATTGACTTAATGAAACATATCAAAGGTGTTTTAACAAATTATAGTCGTATTAAGCCACATAACATTATAACATTCACTCGTATAGAAGTTATACTGATCCGGTAGAATAGAAATATGTATATTTTACGTCATAAGATTTATTTTGTAGTATAGGTATTTTATCATAATATTGAACGATTTTGCAATGTCTTCAATCAGCAAACCTAGTCGCATAACGCTACAATACATGAACCTAAGTAGCTTAATCCTCAAAAAAATTATCAGCCTTAAAAGTATGTGAATTAATTTTCTTATCACTGTAATAAGTTTAAAAACGCCTAATCGTACGGATATTAGTTCTTACTTTCACAGGGCTCATAAAAAAACTAGCACGTGTTAGATTTGTCAAGGAAAGTTAGAATTTATAATTATAAAAACTCTAAGGTAAGTCTAAGGCACACAGTACCGGCACAGCCACGTCAAGGTTCCAGCACGGCGATTTTGCTTTGAAAACAATACGTTATCAATACGCTGTTAGTGCGCTGTCAGCGCGCGGACCGACCGCTTGTAACCTGTTTGTATTGACCATATGAAATATATTATATTGTATTATCATACGACCAAAGACGTTGAAAAAGTAGACGGAAACAGTCTCTGTACTTGCGACACCGTCATGTGGGAAGTGTAATGACGGGTCATGTCACGCGATTAATGTCCCTCGTATCAATATGAGTGTATTCAGCTTGTTAGTCTATAGTAACCAAGTGCTATAGTCCTTATTTCAAGAGAATAAGTCCGCCTTTTTTTCAATGCCCAATAATAGCAGGATTGAAGCGGAGCCGCGACTATATGCGATGACCATAAGTTCCCAAAAAGGTTTTTTTTAATAAACACGTTGCCTCACACTAGGATTTTCTCCAGTGTCGTGAGTGCGTTTACAAACATACAAGTTCACATACACATGACACCCAGACCCGGAGCAATAATCTGTGGATCATACAAACAATTGTTCCGTGCGGGAATCGAACCCGCGACACGTTGCGCGGCAACCAGTTGCCCAGCCATCGGACCAACCGTGCACTGTGCTGTCAAACAAGTTTTATACAACCGAATTCACAGACTGAAACGAAGTCTTATAGAAACGAAATTTTCATAAAATATGTACCTAACACTAAATAAAGACTGATTCAATACCAGCTAACCAAATATGAAAACAGACAGACTAATTACATAAAAATAAGTTTTCCTCATACGTCTTCATTGGACAGAGCAAGGTCTTCTCGTCCAGATCAAATTATATTCATTAGTTATCAATCAGTAGAACATTTTCCCATCATGGATTGGTAAGTTTCTCTCTAGTAAGACAAGATATGGTAAACCTATGAAAAATATTTCAAGTTTTTTTTTAACAATAAAAATCGATAATCATTCATGTCATTGTGAATATCAGCGTTATCAGTATAATGGAGAAAGCAATGTAATATCTTCTTTAATTACACCAAATGAAGTATCATCCGTAGAAAAACACGAGTAACTATGTTACATTAATTCTTCGAAGGTTAAAGGATCTTATAAGTATATTTATAATGTATAAAAATAATTATTTTAACTTCTTGTCTGTCGATCGATAACGCATTGTGTCTCACGTAGATTTGCGTTCCGACACTCTACGAATTATTTTTTATTTACAGTTACAGTTCATCATGTGCGACTCCATCGGCTGGGGTAGCTCCAGACCTCTTTGCGTCGGCTGTCCAGTTCATAGCTGCATTACAATGTGGTGTTACAGAAGGCTTAATACCAGATTATGATGGATTGGCTACAATAAGTAATTGTTTTTTTTTAATACCATAAAACAAATAAGACGAAGGTAAGGGGACTTTCACATGTGGCGAATGCTCCGCGAATACGCAGCTCATGAGCCGCTTGCGAAGCGCTCGCGAGCCACCCGCGCGTTGCTCATCCATTGCATTTAAAATATATTTATATGAACCTTATATGAGTTGAGCACCAAACCGTTACCGTGATTGCTCGCGCG
Source organism: Spodoptera picta (assembly GCA_038387885.1). Lineage (NCBI taxonomy): Eukaryota > Metazoa > Arthropoda > Insecta > Lepidoptera > Noctuidae > Spodoptera > Spodoptera picta. The sequence goes on along the minus strand of JAZHFQ010000493.1, from coordinate 127,410 downwards.
TAGCTCGCGGGCACTTTCGCGGCGTTTTCTCCAGGTATGGACGCACCCTAAGATTATAAGATCTTGAATAAATTGTGTAACATTTGAAGCACTCACAATACTTTTCTAGAAGTAGTTGTCATTACTTTGTATTATTATATTTTACTAACGAAACAGAAGGATCGTAGTAGCTATGTCCATAATTACTCAGACTTACTTAATACCTCCTGTACAACACGGAGCTAACAACTAGTCAAATTCAATACTCTTACCAATGTTAAGATGTGTATGACATACCAACTTATGACGTCATCAAATTTTTTCATCAAATAGCATACTAATTTCTGAAATATTTCCTAGAATAAATCGAAAATTAAGTGTATCGTCATTAGATCTTCTTTGATTACAAAGAATTAAAATGTTATTTATTTTTCAAAATCAAAATTATTTATTTTTGACCCAGGAAACTACACCATTGGGTACTTTTCTTGATAAAAATGAATTATTTCGACTGCTCAATAAAATGAAATACTAAAAAATAATCGTTACTCTCATTAATTGATATTATGATCAACTTAATTTTAGTATTTTGCCAGCATTTTTTTAAGTAATAAGTACGCTTTTCGACGCTAAAAACACGTGACGTCACAATAGGGAAGATGAAAGGGTATATAAATTAAAAATCTAATTAGTCCGTAAGTTAGGTAATGAAAAAATATTAGACACGTATTTTTTTATTTTGTTGTAATAATAAAATGATATTTAGATAAAACAAAACAAAGTTTAGGAGTAGAGGAAGAAGAGTAAAATTAGTCATCTACCCTATTCACAATTTCGTACAAAATTCATAGAAAACTGTCGTTTTTGACAGTTCGAAATAAGTACTGAATTTGACTGAATTTTACTATAAAATTAGGTCACTATCCAGCCTCCACCTGCTCACTAACCAGTAGGGCTGATACTAAATTAAAAGCATTGCTCATATTGTTGGTGTTTTCTTTGTTATAATAGGTGCAGAAAACTTTGACTTCATAATCGTGGGAGCCGGAACTGCTGGCAGTGTAGTAGCAAACCGATTGAGTGCGGTACCAGAATGGAATGTTTTACTAATCGAGGCTGGTGATGATGCTCCAGTAGAAGCTGATGTAAGTAATTGTGAAATATTTCAACATTTGAAGAATACATTTACAAGTACAAATAAAGTTTGAAGTATTTTCTTAATACTTTATCTAATGTATAAAATGTTTTAGATTCCAGGCCTGCATACGTCATTTTATGGCTCAAGGTTCGATTGGAATTACTCGACAGTTCCTAATGGTAGAACAAATGGAGCTAACATAAATGGTTCTATAAATTGGCCACGTGGAAAAATGATTGGTGGAAGTAGTAACATGAACGGTATGATTTACCTACAAGGAAATGACCAAGACTATCAAAATTGGGTTGACCTTGGTAATCCTGAATGGAGTGTCGAAGAAGTTCGCCGGTGTTTTAAGAAAGCAGAAAGTTTACAAGACATGAGCATGTTGAATAATCCTTATATTAGCGAACATTATGGACATGACGGACCATTGGCCATAAATTCATTTAACTTTACTTATCCACATATTACAAAGAAAATATTATCGGTTTGGAACAAAATAGGTATTAAAAATGTGCCAGATTTAAATCTCGCAAATGCATTAGGGTCTGGTCTCATGAGAGCCACAGCCGCCTCTGGAGAAAGACAAAGCTTCAATAAGGCTTATTTGAACCCAATTCTTAGTAGGAAAAACCTAAAAATTTTGAAAAACAGCTTAGTAACTAAATTGATATTTAAGGATGATTCAACTGTCTATGGAGTTGTGGTAGAACGTGATTCAGAAACATTTAAATTTTACGCAACGAAGGAAGTAATTGTAAGTGCAGGCTCTGTAGGCTCTCCCAAGCTATTGATGCTGTCTGGTATTGGACCAGAAGAACATCTCCTTTCTAAGGGAATCCCAGTTATGGTTAATTCTCCAATGGTGGGGCAAAACCTGCAGGATCATGTTATGATTCCCATCCTGATATTCAGTGATGAAACTGGAGAACAGAGTGTAGCTGATCAGCAATTTGATGTCATTCGCTATCTTCACAATCGCACAGGATATTTGTCACATACCCCTCTAATAAATACTCTAGCATTTTTCTCTGACAACTCAAAAGCCACTTATCCCAAGTTTCAGAGTCATGTTACTTTGCTATGGAAAAATAGTACTTTTACTGATCAAATTTTAAACACATGGTTCCGGTACAAAACACAAGTAACGAAACCACTAATTGAACTTAACAAAAAACATGCAACTTACATGTTCACATTTCATATTTTACATCCTGAGTCAAGAGGGAGTATTTATTTACAATCGAATAATCCACGAGACAATCCAATAATAGACCCGAACTATTTCAGTGACCCTAGTGACTTAGAATTAGCAGCAACTGGAATCAAAAAGCTGACAAAAGTGTTGAAGACTTCGGAATTTAGAGCAATAAATGCCTTTTTGGGAAGAATGGAATGGCCGCCATGCGATGTTTATGAATTAGACAGTAGAGATTACTGGAAGTGTGTTTGTATAGAGATGGTGTTTACCGTATATCATCCGGTAGGAACATGTCAGATGGGACCAGACCCTGAGACGTCAGTAGTAGACAGTCGGTTGAGAGTTCATGGAGTTGAGAACCTTCGTGTTATAGATGCTAGTATAATGCCAACACTTACCAGTGGTAATACTAATGCTCCAACTGGAATGGTTGGAGAAAGAGGGGCAGAATTGATACTAGAAGACTACAATAAATTATGATTTATATCTACATAAATATTTTGTATTATTTATATTGTTCATTCGTATCCTTATTAAGTTGATCCATGTAAATCGAAGTTTAACTGGTATTGTCTATCACAATCGATTGATCGTAATATTCGAGTCGTACTTATAATAACGGAATATGTAGACATTTATTGCATTCCTATTTCTTTCTTACCTAACGCATTTTATTGTTCATTTATACTAGTCTATTTAAAAAATCCTCAGAGACAATATACCTCTCGACTTGTCAAATGAAATAAATTGATCTTATAAATGTGCTCTTAATTTATTTGTCCATCTTTTAATCCAAAATAAATAAAAAACAGTTGTGGTGATTATCTAAGTGGGCGAGACCCATGGGACGGGTCGACCGGAGTGATACCACGTCCGAGCAGAAAGCACACGTAAAAACACACTTGCGATGTATTTTTTCGTGTGAATGAGGTTATCGGAGGCCCATTTACCCTCCCCCTCCCCTTCCCCAATCTCCCCAATCACTCCAATCCTTGAATCCCTAACAATCCACAAATTCGGAAAGGTCGGTAACGCACTTGTAATGCCTCTGGTGTTCCAAGTGTCCATGGGCGACGTCGATAGCTTACCATCAGGTGATCCGTCTACTCGTTTACCGGCTTATTCCACGAATTCGATTTTGTTTGATTTGTTGACTGGTGAGTCGATAGGTTATATTTATTGCTCTAAAACATCTCCATTCACATATAAAATGTGTAGTGTGTACATACAATGAAAAATAGTATTTATAAGTAATATACATCGTTTGAGACTTCAGGGGCTAATTTTATACAGCAACTTCTTTCAAGGGACTAGGGCCAAAATAAGGTCACAAACCCGATAAACTAGTTTTACCGAGGAATCAAAACTAATTCCCTCTTTCAACAAACGTATCAATAAAACTACTCCATCAACTGCTATGCCTTTTATAGGATAGGTCGGCAAATGATCAACCGGATCACCTGATGGTAAGCAATTATCGTTGCCTCTGGACACCTAAGTAAGTAGTAATATGGTCGTTGCCAATCTTTAGGGGATTTGGAGATTAGGGTTAGGGATGAACCAATTCTGACCAGATTGGGGTCAGCAGTAGGGTCGTCGGGCAAGCTAAGAAGGGTTTGTCGTTTGAAAGAGCACTGCACTGTATGTAAGTCTTTATGAAAACGACGGACTATTAACTATAAACTCATTCAACTATACATACCCACATCTCAGAGACGAAGTCTTGTCTGCTATGAATGAAATAGCCGAGATAAGTATGAAGAATGTGTCAGATTTCATTGTCGGAAACGCATTAGGATTGGGTTGTATGAAGAGTACTTCTAGCTTCCTAGGACAGTTTCAGTTGTTTTATTTAGGTCTAATACTTATTGCACAAAAATAATAAGAAAACTCACAGGTATAGACAAGTGGCTATTAATTTAGTTTAAGTATATATTCAAGTACATTAATTACATATTCGAATTATTTCACGCTTGAGTAAATAGATACGCATGCTATATTATGTTTTACAAACAATTAGATCACTTGAGGACGACTAATGGACTGGTAAGTTAAACAAATAAATTAATTGATTACAATTTCAATACAGTATTAATTCAAATAAAATAAAATTGTAATCCTAACAAAGAAAACTCGTAAAATGTTTTTTCCAACTGGGATTAAGGGAAACAAATTGAAAAAAACTATGCAGAGCTGTGTGACGGCCGCCTCTCGCTTGTTTGAAAGTCGCAGGTCACGTGCGTCTCGCACATGCGTGTTGACTTGACTTTTTTCTAGAAGATTCGCACGTTGGTCGTGCGGAGATGCGACGAGTGCGCAAGCGCGAGCGAAGCCTAGCTCGGCTGTTTGGCTCGCCGTGCGCGTTACAAAATTTATTTTTATTAGGATCACAGTTGAACGACGACACTAATTCTTTTTTCTTTTTCGTCGTCTACAAGAATATTATATTACTGTCAGGTGATGGTTGTTCTAAAAAGCGAACGATCAGGAATTAAGTATTGTCAGTTGGGATTATCACCCGTGCGAAGCAGGAGCGGATCACCAGTTCATTTACCTGTAATAGAACGGAAATTTAATTGGGTACTTGCCAACAAGTCAAATTCAATACTTTTTTCGAACTGTCAAAAACGACAGTTTTCTATGAATTTTGTACGAGATTGTGTATCGTGACGACACGTTTTCTTAGCGTCAAACAAAATACTTATTTCTTAAAAATTTGCTGGAAAAATACTAAAATTAAGTTATTCATAAAATAATTAATGAAAGTGATTAGTTTTTAATATTTTATTGTAAGAATTGAATTTTTTACTACGGCAAGTATCCAATTCTATTTGGTTTTGATAATTTATTACATTTTATTACCAGTTACAACGTATCATCATGTGCGACGCCCACAACAGGCACAGCTCCTCAAACATTCGCCTCTGCCCTTCAGTTTTTTGCCGCCGCACAATGTTTAATCACAGAAAACTCGATACCAGACTCAAAAGTAAGAAGTATGTTTACTTCTTTTGTTAATATAATAAATAGGTATCGTACTATACGAGGGTACGGGTTCGAAACCTACCAACGACAAATACCAATGTGACGTTTCCCGAGTTATATGTAAGTACTTTCTAAGATTATTTAGACGCCACTGACAAACGGTGAAGGAAAACATCGTGAGGAAACCTGGCGTTATAATTTTTAATAAGGCGTAGTTACAAGTTTCCACCTGTTACAAGCATGGGTATTTTGTGTCAGAAAAATGATGATAGAATGATCTGCTCGACGAGTACGTCGAGTTCTGAAGTGTTTCTTATTATGTCAAAGTCTTACTTCTTTTTTTCTCTTCTTTTTTACTACTTCTTAGTTGGGAATGGGTCTCTTCAATAATAGTGGACTGTATTTAAAGTGGTATATTGGAATTAAAACGGTAAGATTGTGTTGTGTCCGCGTCGTCCGCGAACGATCCCAAGAAGAAAAAAAGGTGGCCGTGCGCCGCTTCCGCTCGCGTCGCCCTCCCCCGCGCGCCCCGCCTCTTCCGGGAGCGTCCGGATGCGTTCACGCGTAGACATGCTCCCCGGGTCGAAGCGCTGGCTTCAATGACGTGGAAGCGGGCAGATGACATTGAAGGCCCGCTGAATTGTCCCTCCTTTGATCTTCAATCCAGCGACCCTAGCGACGCCGTCGGAGCCCGGGTACGTCCGCACGACGCGACCCAGCATCCAGCAGAGAGGAGGCAACGTCTTGTCCTTTACTAGGACGAAGCTACCCACCTTGATGTCTCCAGAAGACGTAGACCATTTAGACTTCTGCTGTAGCAGAGAGACATATTCACAGTTAAACCTTTGCCAAAAATGTTGCTTAATAAATTCCACTCTTTGAAGTCGCTCGAGACGGCTGATGTTTGCGCTGTCAGTTCCTATTTGTGGATGAGGAACGAGCGTGAGTGGTTTTCCAATTAAAAAGTGGAAAGGAAGGTGTCAGGGCACAACGGTCATGTGGATCGGGAGAGCAAGGAGTAAGAGGACGGGAATTGAGAATTGCCTCTATTTGAGTTAGGCATGTAGCCATCTCCTCATACGTAAAATACGTTAACTTGAGCAGTCTTTTTAGATGATGTTTAGTGGAGCGCACAGCGGCTTCAGCAACGCCGTTGAAATGGGGAGTATAGGCCGGCACGAAGTGGAATTCGATACCTTCTTGGGCCAAATTCCCTGCTACATTAGAATTCTGTAAAAAAAAGCGTAACTGATTATTCGCCCCGACGAAGGTAGTCCCATTATCGGACAATATGCTTCGCGGTTTGCCACGGCGCGCAATGAACCGCTTCAAAGCAGCCATATAAGCCTCTTTTGTGAGGTCCGTAACAAGCTCCAGGCGAACAACCTTAACAGCCAGGCAGACAAAAATACATATGTAAGACTTGATAAGCTTACAGCCTCTTCCCTTTCGGTCAGCGATCAATATTGTGCCAGCATAGTCGACACTTGAATTTAGGAATGGAAATTCTAGATTACTCCGTGAATTTGGAAGTTGCCCCATTATTGGTTGAACATTTTGAGCCTTATGTCTACAACATACTACACATCTTTGCACAGTTATTCTAGATAAGTTTCTACCTCCTAAAGGCCAATAATTTTGACGAATTGTTGCCAAGAGCAACTGAGGCCCAGCATGTAATAATTTTCTATGAGCGTTTTGGAATAATATCTTGGTTAGATGATGTTTACTGCACAGAAGTATAGGATGCTTCACGTCATACACATAAGGAGAATTTTCCAACCTACCCCCAACACGAATAATGTCGTCAGAGTCTATGAAAGGTGACAAGGATAAAAGACGATTTTTGTGAGGCAATGATTTGCCTGCTTTTAAAATAATATATTCATCTGAGAATATTTCAGATTGTGCATTACGTAAGATGCATTTTAGTGAGGACTGAATTTCTTTATTATGCAGAAACCCTACTAATTTATTATCTTTATTTTTTAAATTGTGAATGTACCTTTTAATGTAAGCCACATTTCTGAGCAAATGGTTAAAATCAGAATATTTATGAATCAATTGTTGTATTATTGTTTGATTCTGAATGTGGTCATTACTAGCCTGAGTTACATGACATTTGAGCTCGGGTAAGTCCTGTTTTACAATGTCATTGGGTAATTTCGGCCACAGGCATTCCTCCTTTAACAAAAATGAAGGGCCAGTCCACCATAGACTAGAGTCGCTGATATGATCAGCCATCACCCCTCGAGAAACTAAATCCGCGGGATTGTCTCGAGTTGGCACATAGTTCCACACAGATCCAAGAGTGCTTTCTTGTATCTCATTGACTCGATGCCTGACAAAGGGCTTGAGTTGTGTCGATGGTACCGACAACCAGCTCAACACAATTGTTGAGTCACACCAAAAGACAGACCGGCTGACAGGTATAGTTAGGGAATCTTTAACCTTAGTACACAATCTTGAACCCACCAGCGCACCACATAACTCTAATCTAGGCATCGTTGTTGGTTTTATAGGAGCTATACGATTTTTAGAAGCTAATACTGCTACCAATGCTACGTATATAGACACAAGCACCATATGCTTTTTCGCTGCTATCTGTAAATACATGTATTTCATTAAATATATAATTGTCAGCTATAACCCATCTGGATATGTATAACGAATTTAAATGTTTTAATGCATCCACAAATTTTAACCATTGATCTGCTATGTCTTGGGGAACGTCATCATCCCAGTCGCATTTATTGACCCACAATTTTTGAATTAATATTTTGGCTTCCACAACAATTGGACCAATTAAGCCTAATGGGTCAAAAATTTGGCTTATTATGGATAAAATGTATCTTTTTGTTATGGTGGATTTAGTGTCAATATTAATTGAAAATGATAGAATGTCAGATTGGCAATTCCACAATAATCCTAACGTTTTTGAAGCGTGGGTGTTAGACAAATCTAAATCAAGACAAGTGTTATCTTCTATATTTACTATTTTTTCAAGAATTTTGCCATTATTTGACTTAAATTTTCTTAAATTGAAAGTTGCTGAACTTAGAATTCTTTTTATATTTTGACATAGTTCGATAGCACCCTCTATAGTGTCTTTACCGCATAATAAATCATCTACGTAAAAGTCCCGTTGTATGCTCCTCTGTACGTCATGATCATCCGTAGCGTCTGCCAAGCTCGCTTAGCACGTAGTGGCTAGATAAGACGCAGACGCCGTAACGTAAGTGACGGTGTTTAGTGTGTACGTTTTGAGTGGCTCTGAAGGATTTTTTCTAAATATAATGCGCTGTAATGACCGTTGCTTAGGATTGAGGTCTATAGCTCTATACATTTTTTCGATATCTCCTGAGATTACATACTTATGTTGTCTAAATCTCAGTAGGATTGAGAGTAGATCACTTTGTACAGTCGGGCCGACATATTGGATATCACTAAGTGATAATCCTGTTGTTGATTTTGATGAAGCATCAAAGACTGTTCGTAACTTTGTGGTTTCACTTGACTCCCTCAAAACCCCATGATGTGGCATGAAATAACTAACCTTATTATTTTTATCACTAACTGATAACTCACTATCCTCAGTCATATGACCCAATGTTTCATATTCATTCATGAAGTCAATATACAAACTTTTATAAATAGGATCGCGTTCAAAACGTTTCTCTAGCGACAAAAATCTACGTTTAGCCGAGACATATGAGTTGCCAAGAACGCTGGGATCCTCCTTAAGTGGCATACTAGCAATAAACTGGCCTTTTGAACCACGGACCGTATTTAATTTAAAACTTTCCTCACAAGCATGTTCCTCTACTGAAAGACAATGTTGGGACGATATTGTAATAAGTTCCCAAAATTTACTTAAGTCGGGACTGTAGGATGTTTTAGAGAAATTACAAATATGTGTTTGCTTCTGCATGTTAGCAGGTATAGCACCTGAGATTAACCATCCCAACTTACTTTCACACAATTTTGGTAATTTTTTTTCCCAAATTTATGTGATTGGCCTGAATAACATTCCAAAATAGTTCAGCTCCCAACAGAATATCAACATCTGAAGGAATATTATAAGATGGGTTCGCTAAAACTAACCCTGAAGGAATTGGTATATTAATCTACTAGTAATCTCAGATAGAATGAGGCAGTTTATATTGAAAGAATAATTTTCGTATGTTGATTCAATAGTAAGATTGCAAGATTGTGTACTGTTACTAGTCAAACCATTAATACCTGTTACCGTTGAAGTAGCATCGACTCTAGACAATCCCAGGACATTGCACAGCTGGTCTGTGATGAAGTTGGCTGTACTGCCACTGTCAAGTAAAACTCTGGCGTTGTACCTTTTGCTATTATGACTCACCACCTTCACCATCGCTGTAGATAGCAAAACATATTTCTGAGAAGCAGGTTGTATATCAGCTGAAAGCGAAACACTATTAGAGGATACAACAGGCATAGGGTTATATACGTGAAGCGCAGGCTGATCTAAATGTAGCAAGGTGTTATGCCGTTCTTTACAGTATTTGCAACGTGAGAATCTAAAACGTTTCTCAGTATGTCCAACCCGTAAGCAGTTCATGCACACTTTGAATTCTTTCACTTTCTGTACCCTTTCTTCTATTGTTAATTTTTTAAAAGCTACACATGAATAAAGATAATGATTTTGAGAACACAAAGGACAAGTAATTTGACTTTTATCTTTCTCAGTATTATTTGTTTGCTGTTTCAGCGAGGTAACTATAAAACTTTTAGATTTAATGCTGTTAGTATGTTGCACTTTATCTAATTTCTTGTTTTCCTCTAATATTTCAAATAGATCTGCCTTATTATTCATAAATTTATAAAATTCAAGCAATGTTGGTGAGTTGCCTAAAGTGGTACGGTGCTCTTCCCTACTGGTAGTACTGTCCAACTTTAATGTCATTAGATAAATAATCAAAGTATCTCTTGTCGGCTCATTCAATAATGTTAATGCTCTAATATTTTTATTTGTGACATCAACCAGGCTGCGTAAGGCAGCACTGGATTCATTTATAATAGGCTCGGCATTAAATAGTGCCTTGACATGATTGTTTATTAACAGGCGACTATTATCATACCTCTCACATAATAAATTCCAAGCTAATACATAATTGTCACTTCTGAAAACTATATTTTTAATGACTTCAGCAGCTTGACCCTTTAGTGACGCACGTAGATAATGAAATTTATTTATGTTATCAGTACTGGTGTTATGTATTAATGAAAGAAAGGTGTCCCTATATTCCAGCCAACACTGATAGCTGCTATCATAGCGGGGTAAATCAATTTTAGGCAAACGTATAAAATTTTTTGTCCCACCTGTCACCTCGGAGCCTGATACAGAACCTGAAGTCTTGGCCTGCTGTCGCGCCTGCTCATCAGCGATGACTTTGCGCGCCTCGGCAACCACGCTGTGGTACTTTTCTTCAAACTTGAAGCGATCCACTTAGGCATCGTCAGGATTGTCCAACAGCAGCTCAATTTCTGTCTGGATTAGATTAAATTCGTCATATAGCTGCTCGAATTTCCTAAATCGACTTTCGTGGTCGAGTACTTGCACGTCAGACAATTGATCAGTGTTTTCCAAGACTGTGAGATATGTAGTGAAATTAGTAAGCTTAGCCTTTATCGAACTCCGTTGTCGAATGAGTTTGTCAGCCATCGTGCAATATAGGGGGTCGAAGCCCTTAGCTAGTGCCAATGCAAATCAGAGGAGACTAGAGGAGGTAATAAGGATATAGAATAAAATTGGAACGACTCACTACACGCCACGTGTCCTTGACCATCAATGTGAAATCTGAACAGCGATGCCACGCGGCACTATGGTTGCGGACACGATTTGGCCACTGGTGACTGCTTGTGCTCTGGTCTTCACTCTTCAGTGATGGTGGACTGCGAACAGCGGTGACGCCACGGGATACGGCGCAATAGAACGGCGAACGTGTTTTCCTTGATGATGAGTTTTCTCCGGGATGACGCCACAGGATGCGGCGCGATAGATCGGCGCACGTGTATTCCTTGACGATTAGTTTTCTCGGGGATGACGCCGCAGGACACGGCGCAATCGATCGGCGCACGTGTACCTATTCCTTGACGATTAGTTTTCTCGGGGATGACGCCACAGGACACGGCGCAATAGATCGGCGCACGTGTATAACTATGCCGTTTAATTCTTCTCTCGGTGGAAGGACCAATGTTGGGAATGGGTCTCTTCAATAATAGTGGACTGTATTTAAACTGGTATATTGGAATTAAAACGGTAAGATTGTGTTGTGGCCGCGTCGTCCGCGAACGATCCCAAGAAGAAAAAAATGGTGGCCGTGCGCCGCTTCCGCTCGCGTCGCCCTCCCCCGCGCACCCCGTCTCTTCCGGGAGCGTCCGGCTGCGTTCACGCGTAGACAACTTATCTACGCTCATTATTATGTTTTTAAGAATTATACAAAAAAGAAACCTCGCCTTCAAGATCCATATAGCAGACAACTACATTGTGTAGATTTCTTACAAAATACGAATAAAAAGTTATTCTTTTTTTTTGAGGGGGGAAAATCAATCAATGAGAGGGAGTGTCAGACTCTTACTGACTAAAAACCACCCCGTTCCTAGTCATGCACTTGGAGCCGGAGCCCCGGTAACCCGTTAGGTTCTCCGCGGCTCCGTATCGGCAAGAGCCCTATTGGGCCCCATCTGTGGAGGTCTGATGGCTCCTTGAGGCGCGCGCGGAACGCGACACGCCGTACGCTCGGGCCTGGTTCTGGTCGGGCGGCGAGTTACCCGTGCTCGCCGTCCGCAGGCCCGTGCTTACGGTGGCCGGAGATCGTCTCGCGATCTCCGACGCCCAGAGTGTCTTTCGCGACGGCTGGGGCGTGAGGAGGTTCGTTCCTTCACGCGCAGCTGAAGCTTGACCGCTTCCCAGAAGGAGGAGACGGCATCCCAGTCCCCCTCGCTCCGTACCATGATCTGAACCAGAGCCGGACGCGAGAGGTTGCCGTCACCGATCACATCCCTGAGGACACGACGGTGCTCAGCCCACGCAGGACACACCGCTACCGTATGCTCCACCGTGTCCTCCGGGAATAAAAAGTGATGGTGTATAAATAACACAATTTTTATAGAACACGTTCATATCAAATGAACTCACTTTGTATTATGTTATTTTTAATGAATTTCTCTCAGGAACTTTCCGCCTGATGTTAATTGATAGTTTTTTTATAACAAACGGCTTTTTTTCTTTTTTCAGACTATGAAACATTCGACTTTATTATTGTGGGAGCCGGCACAGCTGGTTGTGTATTGGCAAACAGATTGAGCGCAATACCAGAATGGAAAATATTGCTTATAGAAGCTGGTGATGATGCGCCAATAGAAGCTGATGTAAGTATTAATTTACTAAATTTTATTCATAATTATTGTCTTTAATATAGATATTAAGTATATGTACAAAATGAAATTTTAAGATTCCAGGTATTGGCGTCATAAGTTTGTTCAGAACAAAATATGATTGGTCTTACCAGACGGCACCTAACGGAAGGACCAATGGAGCAAATATAGGCAATTCAATTGACTGGCCTCGTGGAAAGGTTATGGGTGGAAGCAGTAATCTCAACGCCATGATCTACGTACAAGGTAACGATCAAGATTATCAAAATTGGGTTGACCTTGGTAACGCAGAATGGAGTGTCGAAGAAGTACGTCGATGCTTTAGAAAAGCGGAAAGTTTCCAAAACATGGAATTGTTGCAAGAACCAGAGATCAGCAAACACTATGGCCACGATGGACCTTTGGTTATAAACACTTTCAACTCTACCTACATATCTCTTACTGAAAAAATGTACTCAGCTTGGAACGAAATAGGGATAAAAAATGTGGCTGATTACAATATTGCAAATGTTTTAGGATCAGGTTTTTGGAGAGCAACCGCAGCTAGTGGGGAAAGACAGAGTCATAACAAAGCATATTTAAATCCCATTCTTCACAGAAGTAATCTAAAGATTTTAAAAAATAGTTTGGTAACAAAACTGTTGATAAATCCTTTCACAAAAACTGCATACGGTGCGGAGTTAGAACGAAACTCAAAAAAGTACTCCTTCTATGTCAGACAGGAGGTAATCTTAAGCACTGGTACCGTGAATTCTCCACAACTCCTCATGCTGTCCGGAGTCGGACCCAAAAAACATCTCGTTTCTAAGAAAATATCTGTCATCGTAGATTCTCCGATGGTTGGACAAAATTTGCAAGATCACTGTTATATTCCCATTATTATTTACGCTGACGTACCAGGCGAACAGAATGTAGCCGAACAACAATTTGACGTCATCCGATACCTTTACAATCGCACTGGATATTTGGGACAAAATCCCGCTGCGAACATCCTGGCATTTTTTTCTGATAAACCTAATGCTACTTACCCTGACTTCCAAAGTCACCATTCTATTACTTACCGGAATAGTTCTTCAGTTCAGTCAACTTGGACAAATCGTTTCAGGTACAAAGATCAGGTGACTAAACAAATTGTACAAATGAATAAAAAGTACGCATTTTACCAGTTGAATTTTAACCTCCTTCATCCGTATTCTAGAGGTAACATTACTTTGAGGTCCAAAAACCCACGAGAACATCCAATCATCAACCCCTACTATTTCATTGATCCAAGAGATTTAGAAGCAGCTGCAACTGGAATTAAGATACTTACCAAAGTGGTGAACACTACAGCCTTCAAAGAAATTAACGGCTTCTTGGGAAGATATGAATGGCCACCATGTGATAGCTATGATTTAGACAGTAGAGATTACTGGAAGTGTATTTGTTTAGAGATGGTACTCACCATATATCACCCTGTTGGAACATGTCAGATGGGACCGGACCTGAATACTTCAGTAGTAGACAGTCGGTTGAGAGTCCATGGAGTTCGAAAACTCCGTGTGATAGATGCTAGTATAATGCCAACACTGACCAGTGGTAACACTAACGGTCCAACTGGAATGGTTGGAGAAAGAGGAGCAGAGTTAATATTGGAGGACTACAACAAATTGTAATTTATTTCTGCTTACCACTTCATATCTTTCAAGTCAGGTTGTTGCTTATAATCATAATATAATTTATTCACGTAAATTGAAAACTCTCAGACGCTATTTTTCTCTTTCGTCTTCAATAACATTAAATTCACTATATTTATAAATAGTGGAAAACGGTGTTATTTGTTGCACCTCTACCTACGTAGTTTATTTTTCTTTTGTTCTAAATTAAGTATGTCTAAAACTACCACTACTAATTAAAAAATCATCAGGTTTAGTGGGCAGTAGATCAACATCTGTTAAATATTCTTATTAGATTGCCAACTCTATCGTTCGGATATAAAGTCGAAATTCAATTACAAAAATCTACACATTGCAGTAGATTAATCTGCTGGCCACAGACAGTACAATATTATTATGACATTTGACTTACGAAATGAAATAAATTGAAAATATAGGTGTGCTAATTAATTTTGTCTTTCTTTTATTCAAAAATTGAGCAATCATTAGAAGTGATTCTTTAGTATCATGACTGGTAAATCCACAGGCTGTATTGCGTATTGAACTATTGAGCAAGCGTGGTGATTAATGCCTTACTAACCTTCTCCGTGCGAGAAGAGGCCTTTGGTTAGCAGTGACCACTAGGCTGTTGATATTGGAAAAAGAAGCTCATAAAAACAACACCTTATTTATTATACGTTCCGGAGCTACGGACACCTTAACAGGTTACTGGGACTCCAGTTCAAAGCAGGAGTAAGAACGGGGTGATTTTTATTCAGTAAGAGTCTGACACTTCCTCAAAAACTCACAAAATTGGTTCATACAAAAGTCTTTATACATCTGAAATAACGTCTATAATGGAGTAAGATTATACCTACTTATGCTTACAAGGATACCTAAGTAAGTTACGCTGAAGTTTATTATATTTACACAATACCTAGTCATTCCAAATGGCAACAATACTTAGACTATTTCAATAAACGTGGATGGTTAAAACGTGAAGTGAAAAACATTTGTTTAAATATTTAAGGCTTTGGCTGCCAACAAATAATTGTTGAAGGCAAATCCTCCGCTAATGTCGGTCACCGGTGACTGCCATGGCGTTTAACGTGTTAATTAAGTCGAGTAATGCGACATTCGCTTTCACAGACCTCACAAGGAATTGAAATTCAGTTTTCCTTTTGAGTAGAAGTTACGAAATGCGTTTTATTCATTAGAGGTACATATCCTCTATATCTAGTCTATATCTATCTATACAATCGTAGAAAAGTCAAAACTGTAGGTACATTGAATTTTTTTTAAAGAATACTCTGTGCTTGATCTACAGTCGATAACGAAGCCAAAAATATGCTTTTACAATTTTTGTCTTTTTGTCTGTATGTATGTCCTAGATGATGTCAAAAGGTACTGCATGCATTTACTTTAAATTTTGCATAAATATTACTAACAAGTCGGGTCAATATATATTGATGATAGCGTGATAATATGTAGCCTATATAGGCTATCATCGAAAGGGGAGGAACCCTATAATAGGTTCTGAATCAATTCTGACGACATTCGTTACCGTAGAATATTCTCATGGTTTTTTTTATGGAATAGGAGGGAAATGAGCATACGTATCACCTGATGGTAAGCGATCAGCACCGCCCATGAATACCCGTAACAACAGAGGAGTCACAGGTGCGTTGCTGGCCTTTTAAAAAGGAGTACGCTATTTCTTGAAGGTTTGAAGGTCGTATCGGTTCGGAAATACCGCCGACGGCAGATCATTCCACAGTTTTGCTGTGCGAGACAGGAAGGCACGTGAGAAGCACACAGTTGTGGCCTGCTAACCATCTATATGATGGGGATGCATATGCTGTCGTAAGGGTCGATGGCGTAAAAGATGCGGCAGGTATCAGACTAATTTATGATAAAGACTAATTATTATTGTATTGTCACAATCTTGTTATACTCTGTGGTTTCTTTGTTTTTTCTATATGTATATAAATATTTGTATTTATTTCTTCTTTCCTTTTTTAATTTTGTATTATTTTTATATCTGTGTGCGTGGCTACTGTCGAATAAATGCTTTTTCTATCTTTCTTCTTTCTTTGATTCAAAAGCATAAATTCTGTCAGAAGTCATTGTTCTACGCGGACGAAGTTGAGGGCAATAGCTAGTTCATTATTAAAAATGTATTGTTAAGGCTGGGTTGTTGTTAGTAATAATGATATTCTAATAATATAATGCATACGACCGTAACGCCTGTGGTACAGAATAAATTCTACCTCTATACAGACATTGTAATCTACCTAGAATAGACTATGAATGAATGATGAAAAAATATATAATTATATATTTGTTTGTTAGTTTGTTCATTAGATATATTTATTTATTTATTTATGGATAGGAAAACCAACAGCTACACATAGCAAACAAACAGATAATATAATAACACCAGAAAGCCAATTACAGGTTTTCACGGATATATTTCACATTATTCAATTAAAAAAAAACACTCACAGTCTAAACAAATTACATTTAGGGAAAGAAAATAATAAAAAAAAACAAAACAACAAGAGCATATACCAACTAAATATAAACATAAAAAGTGAACACACACCAACCATACTACCGACAATAACAAATTATTAATCAACTAACTTAATTTACTCATCAATTAAAAAACTGAAGGGTGAGCATCCTTCGCACCGCAGAAGTCCGCGTTACAAACGGATCTATTGGATACTCTTTACAGAAGTTGTTGCTTGCACGCATAATAAAGGAATTCTGCCTATACCTCGTTGAGGAATTTAGAATTAAAAGTGGGGGATTGTAGCGAATAGATCTACATGGGACATTGAAAGAGAGTTTGAACAAGAGATCGGGACAGTCAATTTCATTTGAGATGATTTTTAGTAGTGTGGTACAATCCGCTATTCGACGGCGATTAGTAAGGGGCAGAATATGAAACAACCTACACAATTCTAGATATTTGTCTGAGCTATATGGAACATGAAGTTTAAAGCAAAGAAATTTAATAAAGCGCTGTTGAATTGCCTCCAAGCGCTGGATGTATGTACTGTAACAGGGATTCCATATTTGCGATCCATATTCCAAGTGGCTTCTTACATAAGTGCAGTACAAAATCTTGAGCGTTTTTGCCTGTTTGAAATCTTTAGAGACCCTCATAATAAAGCCAAGAGCTCTATATGCCTTACCAACTATCTCTTCAATATGGTCATCAAACAGAAGTTTACGGTCGTGGTAAACGCCCAAGTCCCTCACTACATCACATCTGGGTACCACTTGCATTCTCAACCTATAAGTTGTTGGCAATGTACTACGTTTGCGACTATAAGTAATAACTGAACACTTCGTAGGATTCAGGTCCAGTTTGTTACGCTGTAACTGTATATTCAAAGTAAAGCTTATAAAACTTGTAGTCAACCTGGTTTAGAAGCAGAGATCATACTGGAAGACTACAAAATATATAACTCATTATTTAATTTAAACTGACTGCCTCGTTGACCTAGTGGTCGCAAGTGCGACTGCCGGGCAAAGGGTCTCGGGTTCGATTCCCAGGTCGGAAAAAGTATTACTGGGTTTTTAAAAATTTCAGAAATAGCACGGAGTCTGGAAATGTGCCCGGTATACGGCAATAAGCTCACCCCCTATTACATGGGACTCATAACATAAATAGTGCAAAGTGGGTGTTACATTGTATAGTGGCATTAAGTGCCGTAATGTGCAGCTCTGCCTACCCCTTCGGGGATAAAAAGGCGTGATGTTATGTTATGTTAATTGAAACAAACTGACTCGTAGGCTGAGTGGTCGCAAGTGCGACTACCGGGCAAGTCTACTACTGAGATTTATGTTGAAACCCAGTAATACTTAGCCTGACCCGGGAGTCGAAACCACGACCCCTTGCCCGGCAGTCCCACATGCGACCACTCAGCCTATATATATACTACAGCCTATGTATATACTACACACTTTTGTAGAAGTTTTACACTAACAATAGTGATACCTCTATCACGAGTAGTTGGAACCAGCCTCGATCAGTAAAACATTCCATTCTGGTACCGCACTCAATCTGTTTGCTAACACACAGCCAGCAGTTCCTGCTCCCACGATTATGAAATGAAATGTTTGTCCATCTGTAAGACAATGAAATTGGCGATTATAATACTCTCCAGGCTTAAATTTCTTTACACTGTATAATACATTCTTAAAGTATAGTATTTTCAAATCTTATAGAAGGGATTTTACCTCTATTTTATAACTACAAATATTGAAAGAAAAAAGAATTATAGGGATTAATGTGGTAATGGCGACGATTGGCTATGACATTTACACTGATAATAAATCTCAGTAGTAGACTTGCCCGGCAGTCCCACATGCGACCACTCAGCCTATATATGTATATACTATACACTTTTGTAGAAGTTTTACACTAACAATAGTGATACCTCTATCACGAGTAGTTGGCCGGCTGTTTCTTGGGGATATGGAGACTAGGGATGGGAGGCAAGATTTACGGTAATCTCACTCACAGGGCGAAACACAACACAAGCGTCGTTTCACCACACAACGCAACCTCGTCTTACGATTAGTTCAATTTTGAACTAAAAAGAAACGACACTCTTTTATCCAAAATTACACTTTGTATAACCAAATCCGTAGGTTTCAATCTAGTTTACAAAGTTAAAATAAACGACGCAGCGTGACGAAGTTAAAAACTATTGTGGTACTTAATTGAATATAAAAAAGTATGTAATTAGAATAACGCTATTGATGTTATTGTGGTATTTTCCAACAGAAGTACAACACAATTACACATAGTATGTCGCTGAACTATAACAAAGTAGAGGTTTCTTTTGAAACTATAACCATATCGGAAACAGTTGCAAACAGACAGCCCTTTTTACAGAAGGTATGGATTGGTGAGTCACATTTTAATTTTAATGATTTTAATCTACTAAAAAACTTTATAATTTTTTTACAACAGTCTTTTGGCCTGACTGTTTATGTAGGTGCTTGATCCAAATTGTCCAATAATCGAAATGAAAATTTTCTATAACTGAATAATAATAATAAAGAATTTAATATTATCTTGTTCGTTAAATTTGCAGTTACAATACATCATGTATATCTCCAACGACTGGAGTAGCCCCATTCATCTTCACTACAGCATTCCAATTTTTAGCTGCATTGCAATGTGGCATCTCAGAAGGGCCAACACCAGATGCTAATATAACAGGTGAATAGCCTTTTATCCCTTTTATCCCCGAAGAAAGCAGAAGTGCACATTACGGCACTTAACTCGTCGAGTACCGGTTTTGCAGACACAATTATAGAACAATAGGTTGCGGTCACCGGTGACCGCTTGGTATTTGACAGTTTAAAGCACTGTGCAATGTAACACCCACTTTTCACTATTTAGTTATATTACGAGTCCCATGTAATAGGGGGTAAGCCTATTGACATATACCGGGCACGATTCTAGACTCCGTGCTACTACTGAAATTTATTTTTAAAAACCCAGTAATACTTGTAAAAACCTAGTAGTACTTTAGTAATAATTTTAGTATTATTTTTATTATCAGTGTAAATGTTATAGCCAATCGTCGCCATTACCACATTAATCCCTATAATTCTTTTTTCTTTCAATGTTTGTAGTTATAAAATAGAGGTAAAATCCCTTCTATAAGATTTGAAAATACTATACTTTAAGAATTTATTATACAGTGTAAAGAAATTTAAGCCTGGAGAGTATTATAATCGCCAATTTCATTGTCTTACAGATGGACAAACATTTCATTTCATAATCGTGGGAGCAGGAACTGCTGGCTGTGTGTTAGCAAACAGATTGAGTGCGGTACCAGAATGGAATGTTTTACTGATCGAGGCTGGTGACGATGCTCCAGTTGAAGCTGATGTAAGTTAAAAGTATTTTAGCATCATGCACAAGCATTCAACTCAATATAATATATAAACTGAAAATGTTTTAGATTCCAGGCCTGCACACAACGTTATATCATTCAAGGTACGATTGGGATTACGAGACAGCTCCTAATGGAAGGACAAATGGAGCTAACGTAAACGGTACTATAAACTGGCCTCGTGCGAAGATGATAGGGGGTTGCAGTAACATAAATGCCATGATCTACGTACAAGGAAATGATCAAGACTATCAAAATTGGGTCGACCTTGGTAACCCAGAATGGAGTGTCGAAGAAGTTCGCCGGTGTTTTAAGAAAGCAGAAAGCTTACAAGATATGAATATGTTGAACAATCCTTATATCAGTGATCATTATGGACACAACGGACCCTTACCTATAAACTCGTTAAACTTCACATACCCACATCTTAGGAAGAAAATTTTATCAGCTTGGAACAGGATAGGTATCAAGAATGTGCCTGATTATAATGTCGCAAACGTATTAGGATCTGGTCGCATGCGGTGCACAGCAGCTTCTGGAGAAAGACAGAGCTTCAGTAAGGCTTATTTAAACCCAGTTCTTGACAGAAAAAACTTAAAAGTTATGAAGAATAGCTTAGTTACGAAATTGATATTTAAAACTGGTTCTAAAACTATTCAAGGGGTTGAAGTAGATCATGACTCTAAAATATTTAAATTTTATGCTATGAATGAAGTTATTGTAAGCGCAGGAGCCATAAACTCTCCACAGCTTTTAATGCTGTCTGGAATTGGACCAAAACAACATCTTCTGTCTAAAGAAATACCAGTTGTAGTTGATTCTCCAATGGTAGGACAAAATTTACAAGATCATCTTTTTATACCTATTTTTATATTTTGTAATGAAACCGGAGAGCAAAGTGTAGCTGATCAACAATTTGATGCCATTCGCTATATATATAACCGCACAGGGTATTTATCACACAATGTTGCCATTGATGCTTTAGCATTTTACTCTGATAACACAAACGCTACTTATCCTGAGTTTCAAAGTCATGTTGCAATAGTATGGCAAAATAGTCCCTTTATGGCAGATATTTTAGATTCATGGTTTAGATACAAAGATGAGGTGAAAAATCACTTGATTGAACTCAACAAAAAGTATGCTATTTACATGCATGCTTTTCATACTTTACATCCTGCATCGAGAGGGAGTATTTATTTGCAATCAAAAGATCCCCGAGTGTATCCAATTATCGACGCGAATTATTTCAGTGATCCCGAAGATTTAGAGTTAACAGCAACTGGAATTAAAATGCTTACTAAGGTAATAAATACAACAGAATTTAGATATATTAACGCCTTTTTAGGGAGAATGGAATGGCCACCATGTGATGATTATGAATTAGACAGTAGAGATTACTGGAAGTGTGTTTGTATGGAGATGGTAGTAACTGTATACCACCCTGTTGGAACATGTCAGATGGGACCCGATCCAAAGACATCAGTAGTCAACAGTCGATTGAAAGTCCATGGAGTTCGAAAGCTCCGTGTAATAGACGCTAGCATAATGCCGACACTGACCAGTGGTAACACTAACGGTCCAACTGGAATGATTGGGGAAAGGGGAGCAGAGTTAATACTGGAGGACTACAACCTATTGTGATTTATATCTACTTATTGGTTGAATACATTATTTTTAAAACTTGTTTAGTTATGTTTCTTGTAAAGGGTTTATTTAATAAAGCGTGTGTTTATTCCATAGTCAATTGTGCCTCCTTTTCTGGCTGTATTAACTGTAATTCCCACATTAAGCATCTGTCACTCTAAAGGTCAAAGAGTAAGTAAGAGGTGCACATTACGTCACATGATGCCACTGTGCAATGTAACACTCACTACCTCTATATTATAAGTCCCATGTCATTGTAATAGGGGTGATTCTATTACCATATTCCGGGCACAATTTCAGGCTCCATGCTACTAGTGAGCATTTTTTTAAACCCAGTAGTACTTTAGCTGTTGTCGAACCCGTGACCCCTTGCTCGGCAGTCGCACTTGCAACAACTAGGTCAACGTGGCTATCAGTTAGTTACAGCTAGGTATTATGGTATCTACTAACAATCAGAAGGCGCATAAGCCTTTGTTGCCACTGATCGCTGTCTGCGGTACCTATTCAATAAAAATGTGTTTAATCATTCCAATTGGAAACACTACTTCTACTTTTTATTTCTTCGCTTAAAATTGCATTTGTTTAAACATACATTGAAGAGTAAATACAATTATTTTCACTTGCATAGCGGGAATTACTTCAGTTTTATTCTTAAACTAGCGACCCCGGTTATGCACGGGTGCAATATGCATGTATTGTACATAAATAAACCTGCAGTAAGAATCATTCTATCTATTGAAAAAAACTTCATCAAAATCCGTTGCGTGGTTTTAAAGATCTTAGCATACATAGGGACAGACAGACGGCAGATAGCGACTTTGTTTTATTACTATGTAGTGATAGTGATATAAAACTAGTGTCGAAGCGCCTACTGCTTTATAAAGGCAATTACACTCGACTGGCTAATGACGCGAACGAGCGCACGTTAGGCGTATTTGTAGTTAATATTATTGTATTCTGTAACCTCTCATCAATCTGTTTTTTGTCATTGTTCGGATTACACGCTATTAATTGTACTCGACTACTTTAAATTATTTTATCACCTTGGAGTTTTCTACATGGTCCTACGAGCCGGATTGATAATACTTACATGAAAATCAGCGATAATTTGAAGAAATCTCATAAATTATTAAAATATCAAGACGGGTTATAACAACGTGGTCAAGTTCAAAGGTGCTTTAAAAAGTGGCTTAGACATTAAATTCACATGTTATAAGTTGTATTTAACCCAACACTCTAAAGGTAGTATTTATAATAATAATTTAAATTATTAAAAAGGTTAGTACTTGCACAAATTTATTATGTTACTTACCCAAAATATTATGTGTCATTGAGCGAATACAGGTTAACTTTAATAATTTTTATGATCTTAAAGTTTAGAACTGAGTTCATTATTATTGATCGTTTGCTTATGTGTTTAAAGTAACGTTTAAATTATTTAATTTAAGTATATCCGTAATTGCTCATTTTATATTTCGACAAGTAGATTGAAGTAAGTAAGTAATAGTTACAATTAAAGTAACATTGTGTTAAGTCATTGTTATAAAAACCTTATTACAGTTACGAGTACAATCAAAATAATTGTGATTTAGTTAATATTTTCCAAGCTGACACGCTCAATTTATAGGTAAACTTTAATGATAAACTTATTCAGTATTTGATCCTATTGTTATAAATTCCAGGATTTATCAATCGTCTCCCACGATGTCCACAAAAAGTGACAAGGCTGATATGGAAGTAGCACGGGAAGTAGCTCGGGAAATAGCGGAACTTACTAAGAAACGCAGTAGCTACAAGGGTCGCATAACTATCTTTTCTGGTTTTTTAAAGTCACTAGATATTTCATCGATAACATCAAAGGACATTAGCGAAATTGAAATGCGAATAGGTAAGCTCGAATCATTGTATGCTAGTTATGACGAGACGCAAACGAGGCTCGAATGTATCGCAGACTGTGAAACCCAGTTGTTAGAAAGGGATGAATTTGAGTCTCGTTACTATAAAATCCTCTGTCAGGCACAGGAAATAATAGCCACTCATAAAAAATCTCCCGTGCCTAGTGAATGCTGCTCTCATAGTGGTAGCAATAGTAATAATAAACCCGTCAAATTACCTACCATACAGCTGCCTAAGTTCGATGGATCGTATGAAAATTGGCTCGAGTTTCGTGATACTTTTGATAGCCTAATACACTCAAATCAAAGTATAGAAATTATCAACAAATATCATTACCTGAGAGCGTCTTTGGAAGGTTCCGCTGCTGTGGTAATTAAATCCATTCAGTTCTGTGCGACAAACTATGATACAGCTTGGCAATTGTTGTGTGACCGCTACGATAATAAACGTTTACTAGTTCACAATCACATTTCGGCGTTGTTTAACATCGAGCCAGTAACACGAGAATCGTCAAGTCCATTAAAACGCTTAATGGATCAATTTAATAAGAATTTCCGTGCATTGGAATCCTTAGGAGAGCCTGTGAAGCACTGGGATACACTTCTCATTTACATCATGTCACACAAATTAGACACTAAAACACTACGTGAATGGGAAGAGTACAAAGGCCGAATCACCAAGGATCACACTATTTCGCTTCAACATTTTATTGATTTCATGAAGATTCGCACTGATTTAATTGAATCTATAGAATGTCATATATCACAGAACACCACACATCGTAACACAAACTCTAAATCGTCCAAACATAAAACTATGGTTTCATTACACAACAGTTCTAATAACAATGCAGCCAGCTTAAGTTCAGGGAAATGTCCTAAATGCAGCGAAGATCACAAACTAAATAACTGTCCGCAGTTTTTAGCGTTAAGTAATGAAGCACGACTTCAATTGTTACCAGGTTTTAAAGTTTGTTTTAATTGTTTTTGCGGTGGACACTACGCTAATCATTGTAAGAAGCCCGGTTGCAAATTATGCAAGCGACGTCATAACACTCTCATTCACGTTGCAGATACTACCAAGACAAAACCAGTTATGCCTAGTGGACGAACTGATAACATTGTTAGCAGCACCCCGCCCGCCACTTCTACCGATGTGAATCCTAGCTTGACACTGTCGGCGAGCGTCGCGGCCTCCAGTCACCAAGTACACGGTCATCGCGTTGACGTTCTGTTATCGACGGTACTAATTAAGCTATATGATTCCAATAATCGCGAGCATTTAGCGCGCGCAATTCTCGATAGTGTTCACTTCTTGTCTTATGACGAATAAAATGTATCGTCAATTGAATCTGCCCTTTACACCCATAAATAAATCAATTATGGGGATTAACGGTATTGCGTCTCAAATAAATAAAATGTGTTTAGTATCTTTAAAATCGTTAGATGAAACCTTTGTAACTAATCTAAGATGTTTTGTGTTACCGTCGATAACAAACAACGTACCGTGTCATTCGCTCGACATAAGTACACTTAATATACCTAGTAACGTCTGTTTAGCCGATCCTAACTTTCACACGCCTGCGTCAGTTGATTTGATAATAGGCGCTGATGTTTTCTGGGATGTTCTGGGATCACAAAGGTTAGATTTACGCGCCAGTAAACCTACACTTTACGAAACTAGGTTAGGGTGGATAGTTTCTGGCCCTTTAGTAAATAGTAAGGTCACTTTACCCAATCCTGTTTGCAATTTTGTGCAGCTTGAA
The DNA here is from genome assembly GCA_038387885.1 of Spodoptera picta. NCBI lineage: Eukaryota > Metazoa > Arthropoda > Insecta > Lepidoptera > Noctuidae > Spodoptera > Spodoptera picta. The sequence goes on along the minus strand of JAZHFQ010000493.1, from coordinate 101,825 downwards.
GCGGCTGCCGGTAATAGCTTTCATGAACAAATTCAACATCAGCTTGAGCGGTTTTGGATTTTGGAGGATGTAACTGAATGTTCCGCTACCTCACCCGAATACAAATTGTGTGAGGATCATTTTATGACAAACACTACGCGTTTGCCAGATGGACGCTTTTGTGTAAAAATTCCGTTAAAGAATAAACCGTCCGTGTTAGGCAATTCATTGCATCGTGCTAAGCAATGTTTTTATTCTTTAGAGCGTAGGTTGTCAAACCGGGCGAACGTTTATAAAATGTACTCCGAATTTATGTCAGAATACATAACGTTACACACAGGTCACATGACAGAATGTAAACTGACTACGGATGCACACTACATTCCTCATCATGGCGTTATTCGGGACAGCAGCACGACCACTAAACTGAGGGCCGTGTTCAATGCGAGTAGCCCAACCTCTAACGGTGTAACCTTAAATAGCATTCAAATGGTTGGACCCACGGTTCAGGATGACCTTTTATCCATCCTTCTGCGATTCCGACATCATAAATATATTTTAATGGCTGATGTCGAAAAAATGTATCGGCAGATAGCGGTACATCCTGATGACAGGGATTTGCAGAGGATAGTTTGGCGCTGTAATCCTAAAGATGCACTAAAGGCATATCAGCTCAACACGGTAACCTATGGGACCGCAAGCGCTCCTTTTCTTGCTACTAGATGCCTTAAGCAGGATTGAGTGTGACGACAAAAGGATCTCCGAAATTATTACACACGATTTTTATGTTGATGATCTCTTAAGTGGAGGGGATGATCTTACTGACGTTGAAAACATGCGTGATAAACTTACGTCAGTTCTCGCCTCAGCTTGCTTTCCACTTAGAAAATGGCAGTCTAATGAACCTCAATTAGTCTCAGAGCTGGCTCAGTCTTCCCGAAACCTAAACATAGGTGGAAATGAGCCCAGCAAGACCTTAGGTTTGGGATGGCAAGCTGTTGCTGATGAGCTGTGTTTTCCCAAGGATCACTCGTTCGCCATGACAGAGTTAGTGTGTACGAAACGTAGTATGATTTCCATAATTTCACAAATATTCGACCCTTTAGGTCTTGTTTCTCCTGTTGTAATTAGTCTAAAAATGCTCTTACAGAAATTATGGTTGCATAAACTGTCTTGAGATGAGCCGTTGACGCCGGACATAGAAGATATTTGGTCTGACATAATTAAAAGGTTGCATCACCTCAATAATATTCGCATTCCACGTCGAGTAATAATCGATTCATTCAAACGTCTCGAGTTTCACATTTTTTCTGATGCGTCTGAAAGAGCATACGGTGCATGTCTGTATGTTCGTAGCATTAATGAATCTGGCAAAATTCTCGTCAGATTATTAGTTTCTAAGAGTCGAGTAGCTCCCATTAAGGCTACTACGATTCCCAGACTTGAGCTCTGTGGAGCTTTAGTAGGTGCACGTTTTTATAATAAGGTAGTGAAGTCATTACGAGTTAAGGCGGCATGTACTGTGTTCTGGACTGATTCAACCATTTTATTGGGTTGGTTGAAAATGTTGCCTTGTAAATTGCACACTTTTGTCCGTAATCGCATTGGTGAGATATTAGAGTTGACCGGCGATTGTGTGTGGCGACACGTTCCCACTCAATATAACCCAGCGGATTACATTTCGCGTGGTGTTAGTGTTGAGTCTATTCAGGCATTGGACATTTGGTGGTCAGGGCCTAGTTTTTTAAAGGAGCCTGAAGTAAGCTGGCCTTTAAATTCTGTTTATATGGAATCACTGCCAGAAACGCGCACCGAATTGTCATGTGTTGCACAAATGGATGTAATCCATAACGTTAATAATTTTATTCAATTTAATCGTTTTTCTAAATTTAATCGGCTTAGGCGTGCGGTAGCGTACATGTTACGATTTATTGACGCATGTAGACGACGGTCACTTGTAAGCAAGTATCTCTCTGAAGTCGAGTTACGTAACGCCCTGAATGTCATTATTAGAGTGTCTCAGATGGAGTCATTCAGTGAATATGATACTTTAGTAAATAATAAACGTTTAACAAAAAAGAGTAATTTGCTTAAATTTAATGTATTTATAGATGACTTTAAGATTATGCGAGTTGGCGGTCGTCTTGAAAATTCTACATTTACATATTCAAAGAAGCATCCAATTCTCCTACAGTCCACTCATCCTTTTACAATTTTGCTTTTTGAATTTGAACATGAAAAGCTCATGCATGCTGGGCCACAATTATTGTTAGCATCAATTAGAGAGGCTTATTGGCCAATAGGGGGACGTAATTTGGCAAGGGCCTGTTATCGTCGCTGCATTAGGTGTTCTCGGATGAAGGGAAGGGTTGTAGCACCAATAATGGGTAATTTACCACAGCAGCGCCTATCACCGGGAGGTTTTCCTTTTCAAACCGTTGGCGTAGACTACGCGGGCCCTATCTCTTCCGCTAGTCGTCAAGGTCGTGGTTGTCGCATAGTGAAGGTTTATATTGTGTTGTTCATCTGTTTCACTACTAAGGCAATACATTTAGAGTTGGTAGGTGACATGACTAGCTACGGTTATTTGTCAGCTCTACGTAGGTTTATTGCTCGTAGAGGTAAACCGACACAGATGTTCTCTGACAATGGGACAACATTTGTCGGAGCATACAATGATTTGGCAAAGTTTCTAAAAACCAATTCGGATGAAATATCTGGTGACTTAGCAAATGAAGGAATAGACTTTCATTTCATTCCTGCCTATTCACCTCATTTTGGGGGCATCTGGGAGGCGGGAGTTAAATCCACAAAATATCATTTGCTTAGAGTGCTGGGAAATTGTAACCTCACTTACGAGGAATTAAATTCTACTTTGGTCCAGATTGAAGCCATTTTAAATTCACGGCCACTCACGCCTTTGTCTGCGCATCCCGACGATATGACGCCGTTAACCCCTGGACACTTTTTGATCGGACGCTCTCTTACTTCGCTACCAACAAAGGATCTTCAAGATCATAATGCTGCCCATCTCACCCGCTTCCATCGCATCGAGCAATTGCGGCAGCATTTTTGGACAAGGTGGAGCAAAGAGTATGTGTCGGAACTCCAACAACGGACTAAATGGCAGACTTCCAACCACCCTTTGCAGATCGACTCCCTCGTTTTGTTGAAGGAAGATCACTTGCCTCCCCTCAAGTGGAAGCTGGGCAGAATTATTCGGCTGTACCCAGGTGCCGACCAAGTTGCTCGCGTAGCGGAGATCAAAACTTCGACTGGAGTGGTCAGAAGATCTTTTAGTAAAATTTGTCCGCTGCCGATCGATGATAATCAGTAGCTGGTTGAAAGGAAGGCTTTCAACGCCCGGGGGCATGTCGAAGCGCCTACTGCTTTATAAAGGCAATTACACTCGACTGGCTAATGACGCGAACGAGCGCACGTTAGGCGTATTTGTAGTTAATATTATTGTATTCTGTAACCTCTCATCAATCTGTTTTTTGTCATTGTTCGGATTACACGCTATTAATTGTACTCGACTGCTTTAAATTATTTTATCACCTTGGAGTTTTCTACAACTAGGAATACCTTACTGGTTACTACTGAATTCCCTATCTACATAAATAATAAGGTTTTATTAGATGATTTGTACCAAATCATATTATAATTGATTTTTATCACTCTTAAACTTTAATAAGATAACAGCCCACCTAATTAAGTTACCGAAGCTCATAATGAAGTAGGACTTACAACACGACAGGTACCGTCAGCGCCTTGCTTACCTTGTTTTTTTTTACATTGACTAACGGATCACCACGCAAAAGTGGCAGAAGCCGCGGAGAAGCAAAGGGTCAAAGGGCCAAAGGAGCAAATAGATTGGAAAGAAAGAATGGAGAATACATATCGGCAAGCGCAAAGCAAAGTCAAAATAATTTATTTTAATTAGACCAGAAAGGCACTTTTGAACGTCAATAATAAAATTAAAAGTGAAGCTATTTGCTTATTCCAAGGTGTGGATTCCTATGGAGATATGCAAGACGTCAGATGACACGGCAATGGCATTGGCCGATAATTATAACGCAATAATAACAATGTTAATGAAAACTGAAATGACGCAACCAAATCCGGAAATGTTAAACTAGTATAGAAAACTAGACGTTCAAATTGAAATAGATTATCAAGCGTGAATAATAAAGTTCAGAAACAATGACACCTAATTAAATATATAAGATATTAAATTAAATATAATTATAATTATGTGTGTTTATGATAATTTTTGGGGGCTTGCTACATTTCTTTCAACATAATATATAAGGTAAACCTTCTCATACATGTTCCAGTCTTAGTTTAATTATGACAAAGTAAAGGGTTTCTTTTCAAGGAAATTTTTTACCCACATGAAATCAATTTGTATTTGTCTACGAATCTGATTAACACAAGGATGGAATGAATGAATGATTAACACAAATATACACGTACCTGGGACTAATCGTAGACAACCGTTTCAACTGGTCTTTTCATGTCGACTTAGTGTGTGATAGGTTGCGGGCAATATTGGCTAAGTTCTACATATTGAAACCGAAAGTTCCGTTTAAAACACTACTTAGCATGTACATGGCCTTGGCGGAATTAATTATTGCATACGGAATCACAAGTTACGGGCGTACCTTTAAAACACTTATTGAAAAAATAACTAAATTACAGGTTCGATTTCTAAAACTTGTGGTCCCGAGTAAAATAAAAGACAAATGCAGAAATAACGTCACAGAATTATTTAAATATTGCAAAATATTACCTGTACAGTTTCGATTTCATCTAGCCTTCTTGAGTGAACAATTTAATAATAAAAATATTCAAGTACCCATTTCGCATAAAATAATCACTAGGAATATTACCAAAAATAAATTAATAATACCTCAAGTTAAAAATTATTATGGCAGACGAACTTCTAAATTTATAATCCCCACAATAATTAATGAAATTCCACAAAATATCAAATACGAAATTAACTCCAAAAACTATAAACAGAAATATAAAAAATATTACCACAATATCATAAATAACATGGTCTAAAATTATTCACAACCAAAATGTAGGAAACAGCCTGTATATTACAAATTTTTTAAGTTGACGAGAACCGGTTACACATTGAGAACTCATAATGCGAATGTAGCATATTGTGGGGTAGACTGCAAAAGTTTAACATTAGCTAGTGCCGTGTGTGTCGGTATCGGTTTCTTTGAGTACTTTGTTTCTTTGCAATTTTAATGAGTGCGTTTATGCTTTGCTCATGGATGTTTGTAAAATACTTGTAAAATATCTAACGTATCTAAAATGTTATATCTTTGTCACTTATTATATTGACGTAATTGTCATATTGAATGGGTTTATAAATTTATAACATAAAACCTGTTAAGCGAATGTGAGTACCAATACAAACCAGCTGTGGTTTAATGGTGCAAATAAGAAATTTTAAACTGTACTGAAATGTAATAATAAATAAATAAAAAAGAAAAAAAAATGGTGAGTAAAAAATTTGATTTATTCAACACCTATCAACAATCAACCTATGCCTATTTTTCATGAATTATCTTGAGAAAGCTATGCTGGTCTGTTTTTTTTTTGAAAACTAAAAGCAGACGCATACGGTGTTTACTATTTATAGAAAGGCCTTTAAAAAGCTTTCATCGACCAAGACCAAAAGCATTTTTTGTTCGAAGACTAAATGAGAACAGAGGCCTTAGTACGAGTTTGATTTACGTTTAAAGTATTCGAAACGAGTATGCGTTCTGCACTCTGATTGGCCGGCTCGAATGAAACAACCAATCACAGCGCCGAACGCGTACTCGTTACGATTACTTTAAACGTAAAACAAACTTGTACTAAGGCCTCTGTATAACATTTCCATCTTACCTCTAACTATAGTTTCTAACAAAAGTGTGAGAGAGCCATGCTTCGAATGGGCCTGCTCGACCGGACTGATACCACGACCAGTAAACCGACGTCAAACAACGCCTGCGTTATGTTTCGTCATATGAGTGAAGTTACCGAATGCCTGATCTTCCCCCTCCCTAATCCCTGAATTCCCAACAATTCCCAAAGTCTTAATCCCCAAAAGGCCGGTAACGCACTTGCAAAGCCTCTGGTATTTCGGGTATACATGGGCGGCACCGATTGCTTACCATCAGGTGAATCAAAGGCTTATCCAAAAAAAAACTACAGACCATATTAATGAAAGTATTATTTTTTCAGCTTCAATTCATCATGTGTAAGTGCAATGACGGGTGTAACCACAACCATATTTGCATCAGCGGTTCAGTTTTTAGCGGCATAACAATGTGGCGTTACACGGTCAATACCAGATGCTGATGTAACAAGTAATTATAATATTATTTTTATCTGTCGATATCGATAGGTAGTTCACGCTCACACATTGGAGTCTCGATTCTCAGTTTTCCTGGTATATATGGGGATCTTCGAGAAATGAGTAAATAGGTTACATGGGGTCATGTAACCTATTTACTACGATTAATTAATAATAATAATACGATTAATTAATAGAAAAGTATGAAATAAACCATAACGGTTTCTGCAGATTTCAACTCCTAATATTTAGCAAGATTACATTTTTAAGTAAAAAATCGTAAAAATAAAAAAGCAAGAAAACACTTAATGCTTCTAAAATATTACGTAAATTATGTTTTAGGTTCCAGCGCTATCCACGACGCTGTATCATTCAGGTTGCGATTGGGATTATATGACACTTCCAAATGGAAGGACACACGGTGCTACTAGAGACGGTTTTATAGACCGGGCACGCGGGAAAATGATGGGCGGAAGTAGCAGCATAAATGCCATGATCTACGTACAAGGTAATGATCAAGACTATCAAAATTGGGTCGACATTGGTAATCCAGAATGGAGTGTCGAAGAAGTTCGCCGGTGTTTTAAGAAAGCAGAAAGTTTACAAGACATGAATATGTTGAACAATCCAGATATTGGCGAACATTATGGACATGACGGACCATTAATTATAAACTCATTCAACTATACATACCCACATATTAGAGAGATATTCTTAGCTGCTTGGGATGAGATAGGTATTAAGAAAGTACCAGATTACAATGTCGCAAACGCGTTAGGATCTGGTCGCTTGAGGGGTACAGCAGCTTCTGGAGAAAGACAGAGCTTCAGTAAGGCTCATTTAGGTCCAATACTTGATAGAAATAATTTAAAAATTATAAAGAATGCGTTAGTGACCAAATTGCTATTCGAGGATGATTCTAAAACTGTTCGTGGCGCTGAAGTAGAACGTGAATCACAAAAATTTGAATTTTATACTACAAATGAAGTTATTGTAAGTGCAGGAGCCATAAACTCTCCACAGCTTTTAATGTTGTCTGGAATTGGACCAAAAGAATATCTTCTTTCTAAGAAAATACCAGTTGTATTTGATTCTCCAATGGTTGGACAAAATTTACAAGATCATATTTTTATTCCTGTTTTTGTATTTTTTGATGAAACTGGAGAGCAAAGTGCAGCTGATCATCAATTTGACGCCATTCAGTATCTTTACAACCGTACGGGGTATTTGTCACACAATTTTGTCATCGATACCGTAGCATTTTACTCTGAAACCTCAGATGTAACTTATCCGCAGTTTCAAAGTCACGCTGCAATATTATGGAAAAATAGTAGGGGCATGGAAGAAATGTTACGAACATGGTTTAAATACAAAGACCACGTGACAAAACCATTGATTGAACTTAACAAAAAACATTCAGCTTACATGTTCCCATTTCACATACTCCATCCTAAATCAATATAGTATTTATTTGAATACATCAAATCCACATGATTATCCAATTATTGATCCGAACTATTTCAGTGATCCTAGTGATTTAGAATCAGCAGCAATTGTAATCAAAATGCTGACCAAGCTAGTGAATACTACAGAATTTAGAGCAATAAATGCCTTTTTAGGGAGAATGGAATGGCCGTCATGTGATGTTTATGAATTAGACAGTATAGATTACTGGAAGTGTGTTTGTTTGGAGATGGCTTTTACTGTTTATCATCCGATAGGAACATGCCAAATGGGATCAGACCCTGAGACGTCAGTAGTAAGTAGTCGATTGAAAGTCCATGGAGTTGAAAATCTTCGTGTGATAGATGCTAGTGTAATGCCAACTCAAATAAGTGGAAATACTAACGGATCAACTGGAATAGTCGGAGAAAGAGGTGCAGAGCTGATATTGGAAGATTACAATAAACTTTGAAATAATTTTATGTATTCAACATTATATGACTTGTATTGTGTACTTACAGAATAATATGCTTCATCATTATGTCCTCCTTTTCAGTTCATTTATTTCAAAACTTGTTATCACTAGACTTTATCTGCAGGGCCAATGTTACCGTTTTATAAAGGCAGCAAATAATTAAACAAACACTTAAAGAATTAATGTTTTAAATATGTAAGTGTATCTATCATTTTGTTATGAAGATCTTTTAAACCTCTTTGTTTTGTTTCTAATGTTACGCTATTGTTAAATATATATTGTTATATTATATTTTAAATTATTTTTCTTTTTAACCTTACAACCAACAACGACCCACGAAAACATTTAGGATTATTTTACATGAGAACTAGAGATAAATGAAATACTAGAAAAGCGTGTATTATATAAATTCCACATTATAAGCTAACCCATCTTTCAAATTTCTCCGGCTATTGTGTGGAAGACGCCCTAGATAGTTCAGATTATCGGAAACACATTTATCGAGATTTGGCACAACTAAAGACCTAGTTGGCACCCCGAAAATCGTCGTTGATATATAAAAATTATGGTGAGAAAGTGCCGAAGTATAAAATAATAGTTTTGTATGTAACAGTGAAGTAGTTTTGTGTTCTATAAAAATATATTATGTTTTTAGGACTTGACTGCCTCGCTGCCCTAGTGGTCGCAAGTACCAATCCCGGGCAAGGGGTCTCGACTTCGATTCCCGGGTTGTCCAAAGAATTACTGGGTTTTTTTTTAATTCTCAGTAGTAGCTCGGAATCCGGAATTGTGTCCGGTATATGGCAATAGGCTCACCCCCTATTACATGAAACTCATAACATAAATAGTGAAAAGTGGGTGTTACATTGTACAATGGCATAATGTGCACCTCTGCCTTCTACTTTGGGGATAAAAGGCGTGATGTTATGTTTAGTACTTAATTTACTCCAGTAAATTATTAGTTTGTAATTCATATTTAGTAGTTGATTCACAGCTAGCTTCTTTCAGCGTTTTTACTCATGCAAAGGATATCCAACTTATATTTAAAACACTATCATGAACCAAACTTTAGTGATTCAAGTATACTTGGTGATTCAGTGAATCAATATTTAGTAATTCAGGCGTACCTAAATACAAAATAATTGCGTTATTCTAAATACATTTTAATTTTATTAATACTTTTTTACATTTACTTTTCAAGCCATAAAGTTAGAGGCCTGTGATAGTAACGAAATGAATAAAAAAGAACAAAATAAACAAGACTACGGAAATCAGCGCTGCAGACTCGAGCCTTCGGGCCCGGGCTATAGTATTAAGATGAGCTTCGGCCTTTGCGCTGCGACCCACAATGGGTTTCTTTTGTATGTATCTACCTATATTCTTATCTACGTGTATGTCGTAGGGTAATAAATGGTTTTTCTTTCTTTATTTCTTTTTACACAAAACAATAAAAAATGCATGGATATCGCGGCAGAAAGTACAAGTATAATGGTCATTCAACAGATAAAACCATTAACTATTCTTAACCGACTGTGGAAAGAGGCAGGCAACCTCATTGTTGGCGCACAGATGAATAGAAACGTCGTACAAAAGGTGTTTTCTGCGAACATCGATTCCTTTGCTTTTTTCCGCTCGTTAAGTCTGTAGTAAACGTGCTACTTACAATACAATATTTTTCTATTTGCGTTTTTGATTGGTAAATAGATTTCAGAGTGGTCTTTAGTTTTATTCCAATTAAATTTAATATTACAGTGCATTACATTTACATTTTAGTTTACATACTATAAATTTACATGGATTTTACTGGTTAAATGTGGGGCAACAATAAAACTATATATACGCACCACATGCTTTCGTATTCTTATAATGTTCTGTACCTCTATTAATAGGAGAAACAAAAAATGTACTACTCAATATATTTGATAGGTACGTATTTTTTATTTTGCGTATATGAAATACAATCACTACATAGAGGTAGTATAAAACAAAGTCGCTATCCGCAGTATGTCTGTCCCTATGTATGCTTATATCTTTTAAACTACGCAACAGATTTTGATGAGTTTTTTTTTATAGATATAGTGATTCTTAAGGAAGGTTTATATGCATAATAATACGTGCATATTGCACCCGTGCAAAGCCGGGGCGGGTTGCTAGTACTTAAATTAAACGAATCAAAGAATGGGAGCTAGCTGTACCCTTTTTGAGTAAAAAGTGACGTCATTCAATATATCGGGAAAAGTGAAGGACTTTAAATGTGTGTAAAGCGCAAGAAATTTCGTGCAGCAATTATACGCAAAATATCAGCATAGACGACGCTAAAAATCGTAAGTCTGTATGTCCCAAAATGAGTAGGAAGTGCACTAACTGTCTTTTGTTTTGAACAGACAATGTCGTTGTCTGCGGCTCACTGTTCGAAGAGTAAATCCTGCTCACAATATAACAAACATGAATACACACAAAATTAAAGTAGACTGATATTATTAAGCGTCTTTTTATAATAATCTAATATTATTAGCTTTTAATTCAAAGTCAAAGCATTTATTTCAATTAATCCTTAATTGGAATTAATTTGTCAGTGAAGCTAGGTGCTCGTTCCGAAGTGTGGTTTCGAATGGAGAAGAAAGAGCCAGAAACTTCATCGTTACTCTTAAAAAAATGATTTTTATAAACCCACAAATACATTATATGATCTTTCCCTACTATATAATTATATATGTGTGGGAACAAAGCAACGATAATACAGCGTCAAACTTTAAAAAAAAAAATCTGGAGACAACCTTCTCATACATAGTACCCACACATATACACTTTTAATTGATGTCTTTTCTTCGAATTGATTATCTTTGACGTTGCCTTTTGTTAGTTAACTATTTTCTTAAAATCCTTGTTCACTCTGGCATGTAGCACAAATAAACATTTCTACTTTAAACTGAAAAAATAAAGTAATTATTTAAAATGTTCACATACTGCCAAGAACTAACTACATATGTATTAAACTCCTTCCATTTCACAAATAAACGAAGCCACTAGAATGGTTAAACTATTACACCTCCTACGATTGTTTCCAAATCGTTGTTTTTATTTGTTACTGATGTTTCACTTTCAAGTTTAATAGTAACCATTATGGAACCCTCTTAGGCCATTCCGTACTATAGCCCTACTATTATTATAACAACCCAAAAGTATTTCACAATGCTAATTTTATCTATGCCCATACAAACTGCCTGGAGCGAGCATAATAAATATAAAACAAGTTTTCCTTCAGGGACTTGACGCAACCGCGTGGTCGAAAGTATAACTCCTGGGGAGTTATACTTTCGACCACGGGGAGGGGAGGGAGTATCAGAAAAAACTTCCTATACCTACCTAATACTACTATAAAATTATATCAATAAGCAATATGTAGGTACTACATCTGTTACATGCTGCAAAAAGATAAATAGCGTATCTTGGTGATTAACGTTTTTCTTTTAAATTATCAACTACATTTAATTATGTACCTAAAACGCTTCGGACTTCGGTATTCCGGCGTTTTCACGGTTGTATCTACTGTAGATCCTAATTTACAGGAGCTGTAGCGGTTTTAGAGGTTGTGGCGGGATTGTACTATTAAAAAAATAGCAACTACATTCTTCATTTCACAAAACACACCATAAAATATAATCAGAACTAAAACTATCCCCTGTGTCTACTAACTGCGAACCTCTGACCCTTTGTTGACATTGAAAATGTTGGGCTTTTTCATAATTGCGGTTCGAAGTGAAATATTTATGGTAAGCGAGAATGGGTTCCATTGTCTTCCTCCTTAAGGGATTTGGGTAGGAATATCAATATATCACATGCATAAACATGTACGGATATAGCCGCTGAATCAGTAAAAGCGAATAAATGTATCGAGCTCTTATTTTGGGCTCCTACAGTAACAGGGTAATTTGGTTGTCTTATTGTTTGCGTATTCATGACATTAATGGGTCCGTCCCAGCATGGACGTAAGTAAAATAAAAAGTTAAGGACCAATACTTTAAGATCTTTATTCTTAAGACCTTAGTTTTTAATTAGTAAAGATAATTTGAAATTAATTCAAATGGAAGGTACGTATTTTCCCATGAGTTTAACAAAATATAGTTGAGACTGCACCTATTATTATATCAAATCAAAACTACATCTCTTGAATTCAATATTTACATGATGAAGTTTACTGCATTTTCATCTTACTCAACCGATATCCTTTCTTCACTTCGATTTTCTCGATCTCTTTACTCGCATGGTCCCCGAGAGAAATCCTTGGAAAGCCACTATGTTTGCTGTCAGAAAGTATTGCGAAAATACTGAGAATATCCCTTGGTTTCTTCTCGAAATTTCTACGTACATTTTGAGGAAAAAACAAATCGTAACGCACTATTCGCTTTGGTTTAAATGACGTCCCTAATACTTGTTTATTTTTATAGGATATTATAAAGGAAATGTTGGCTATTTGCGTTCAAACGTTATCAGGTCAACCGTGACTTTCTCCCTTTTCTACAAAACAGGTCAGTTTGTACCATGATCCTGTGAAAAGTCGACCTAAGTGATATTTCGGCGACTGTCCCAGATATTCAAATGTTTGTTCCCGTTTATGCTAAGCTTAGTTAAGTTTCATTGTTCAAAGATTTATCTTTATGATTTTATCTTTTATTGGTGACGTAATTTTTGCACAAGGACCCGATAACAATAATAATATTAAACGGGTCAAAATTAGCTTTTTTTTGACGTTCCCCCGCACTAGGATTTTCTCCTGTGTCGTTGGTGTGTTTACCTCCACAAACACAAAAGTTCACGTACTTACACATGACACCCAGACCCGAAACAACAATTTGTTGATCACACATAGAGCTGCTCCGCTCCGTTCGTTCATTGCTGAAAATTCTGATTTTATATTAACTCTATAATATTTTTATTTCTTTTAACACTGTTAAAAAGGAAAACTATCCGGACACCTAAATTAAAAATCCCACAAAAAAAGAACCGTTAGTCTGTTGTCTACAAAATATTTAATTTCAGGTAGTATTTAGTTTGGCAACGTATCGCGGGTTAGATTCACGCACGGAGCAACTCTTTGTGTGATCCACAGATTGTTGTTCCGGGTCTGGGTGTCATGTGTATGTTAACTTGTATGTTTGTAAATGCCCGCACGATAGAAGAGAAAATCCTAGAGTAGGGCAAAAAAACATTAAATAATTATTTAAATCACTAAATAATGCTGAATCCCAAACGATCCTCAAACTGCTAATCCCCAAAAGGCCGGTAACGCACTTGTAACGCCTCTGGTGTTCCAGGTGTCCATGGGCAGCGCCGACTGCTTACCATCAGGTTATACATCTGATCGTTTACCCGCTTATTCCATAAAAAAATGAATAGAAGAAAATATACTAACTTCCATGTACCTAAGATTTGTAGTACAAGACAACATCACCTTTTATATACCGACTAGCTTTTACCCGCGGCTTCGTAATCGGTTGAGTAGTTACGGCGTGAAAGCGGAACAAACAAACAAACAAATTCACTTTCCGATTTACAATATTAGTAAGGATAGGTTACCAGAGGTGCACATATTCTATGCAACACCAACACTCACATTTTCAATTCGACCTGTATGTATGTGTGTTTGTGCACGATTAGCACGGGATTGGCTGAACCAATTATGATGCGGTTTTCAGAAAAGTGTTTGTTACACTTAGGAGAAGGTTTTAGTATATTAACTCGTCGAGTACCGTCATTATAGAGGCAGACACAATTATAGAACAATAGGTTGCGGTCACCGGTGACCGCTTGGTGTTTGACAGTTTAACTAACGTCAAACAACTGCCTCGAACTGAGATATCTGAGACACTGGGTAAGTGGAATACCTCTATAAGTGAAACGACATTGCAGGTCCCTTGATGTCTCACTTAACCAGGTTTCACTGTATACCTATATAAAAACTAGCGGACCCAACAGACGTTGTCATATCCACTTGAAGGTATAAACAAAAATTCATTCAAATTAGTTCAGCTGTTTAGGATAAATAACATAAACATCAACTGCAGCGCCATCTGCAGGGCTGATTTGTGAATCTAAACCATTCCCAGATCTCCTTGAATACACACAAAAAATTTCATCAAAATCGGTCCAGTCGTTTGAAAGAAGTTCAGTGACATACACACTCACAGAAGAATTATATATACATATAAAGATGAATCCTTTTTTCCCTTAGTTACGGCATCACACGTGAATGGCTGGACCTATTTCACTAATTCTATTTTTGTTGTATGTGATAATATTAGGAGAAGGATCTTACGACAGAAAAAATCCTGAAAATCCTACGGGAACGGGAGAAAACGGGACTGCGTACGAAGTCGCGGGCAAAAGCTAGTTATATATAAAATGTTTGGTTTTAAACTCCGCATCGTTTTCCCCGTAAATATTATTATTGACAAAGCACCCGTATTTACACATGAGGAGACGTAAATAACCCTTATTGAAGAGTAATCATTGAATAGATTTATTTTCTTATCTATTTACGTATTTTCATAGGTTCATTTTTAGAACCTCGCATACAGTATTTGATTTAATTTCCTGAAGAAGATAAACATCATGGCGGATTTCCAAGGAAGAGAAAGTAGATATGAACACGAATTTAATCTAAACCTATATTCCCATTTTAACCTGTACGTGTTTTCTATCATTCATGTTTGTTACTTCCATGAAATTGTGGGCGATTTAAGCGTTCAAATTCATGTAAAGCTGTGTATATTTATTGATGCTTAGTTTATAGAGAACCAGTACCTAGTAGACTTTATTTTCATACAGTATACATACTGCATAATAAGTATACCGGGTACCTATACTTCGACCTCGCTACTATAGTCAAAGTCAAAGTCAACGCATTTATTTCAATTAAACCATAATTTGGTACTTTTGAAACGTCAACAAATACAAAATAAATAATAGTCTGTCAGTCAGTCCGTCGGTGAAGCTAGGTGAAGCTAGGTGCTCATTCCAAAATGTAGATTCGAATGGAGAAGGACGAGCAAGAAACTCCATTCGTTACTCTTCTTAAAAAAGTATGTTCTACTATATCTCTGATACATATTCCAATACTGTACGTATATGTAAGAACAATGTAAAGACACGCTTGACGCATTATATTAATAACTTACTAAAATAAAAAAAATAAAAATCTTAAAGTCCAACATTGTGCGATGCATACTGACAATCCATGAAAATACAAAAACAACTTGTGCTTCTGTACAAGAAAAAGGAAACTCTTTGTTTCAATAAAGAAAGAAAGACTCGATGCCATAAGGAAACTAGATTGTCTACATTAGAATTAAAGTATTAAATTACTGCTGCTGACTGCCTCATTGGCCGAGTGGTCGCAAGTGCGACTGCCGGACAAGGGGTCCCGGGTTCGATTCCCGGGTCGGGCAAAGTATTACTGGGTTTTTCTCAGTGGTAGCACGGAGTCTGGAACTGTGCCCGGTATATGGCAATAGGCTCACCCCCTATTACATGGGACTCATAACATAAATAGTGAAAAGTGGGTGTTACATTACAGTGGCATTAAGTGCCGTAATGTGCACCTCTGCCTACCCTTTCGGGGATAAAAGGCGTGATGTTATGTTAAATTCCAGTCGGCTATCCTTTAAATTTAAAGTCAATGAATATCTTCGGAACAAACTGACACAATCAAGTCTCAATTAACACCCTCCTCAGAAACTTTATATATATAATTATATCAGATATATAAACCCATTATATATTATATATTTATTTTTATATTATATATTTATTTTTATATTATATTATATTTTATATTACATATATATATTTATATATGTATTTAATTATTTACATATTATATTTATGTTTCATATTAGTATGTAGTATTGGTATGTAGTTTATGTACTAGGATACCTTTATACATATGTACGTACATTTATCACCCTCGTTTTATTATTTTTTTTTTTTTCGATAGATGCAAACTTCTTTCAAAGCCTACTGTAACACTTCTCTGCATCACCTTATGGTTGGCTGGTAGAGAATGCCATTCGGCATTAAGTCCGCCATTGTATACAGTTGTACATAAAGTGTTAAATAAATAAATAAATAAATAAATTATGTTTTAAATTACCTACTATTGGAATTTCTCGACCTCGCTACTATATCACTACGTAGTCCAAAACAAAGTCGCTATCCGCCGTCTGTCTTTCCCTCTGTATTCTTAAACCTTTAAAACCATGCAACAGATTTTGATGCGGTTTTTTTAATAGATAGACTGATTCTTAAGGAGGGTTTATATGTATAATACATGCATATTGCACCCGTGCGATGCCGGGGCGGGTCGCTACTTCTACAATAATTTTAAGTGATATTTACCAAAGAGTTTGATAAAGATGTTTAAGAACAAATCAAATTGTATTTAGTGGCCTAGAGCAACCGCTTCCCCCAAATCTCAATGGAACTTATTTATAGACAACAAATTCAGAATAAGTAGCTTTTTTATATTTTTGCAACAAAATACAAGCACAACAATGTATTAGGAGAGCAACGAACACAATAGAAACATCTTTTGCTGTTTTTTTTTCTTCTAAAACAACAAAAGGAGTTATCGAGATTAACTCGGAAGAAACAAGGAATTCATTTGATACGATTACCTCATACTGAGATATTCTTCTTTAGAAAGTTTTGAAAGTTTCTTTCATTTTTTATATGGCGTACATTCAATCTTATCGTTCCTAAGTTTAATCAGATGCGTGAGAATAATGTTTGCTATTTGTCAACGTCGTCGTGGGAGACGCCACGGTTTTTTAGCATGTCTGCCTCAACACGCGTACCGTTTAAGAAGCGATTATTTAAACGGTCTATTGTTTTCGTTGCTTCACGATTAATTATAGTGATCATAATTGAAAATACTTTTTTTATATATGATGCGCCGACGTTTGACCATTATCTTGCCTAGTGGTAAGCGATGATGATTTTTATATTATTATTAATGTTTACTATGTAATAAGCTATAATAGTAAATTCTGTTAGACTACTACTACATTATCTAGATGATTATATTATTTAACTCAATTATTGTTGCATTCCATTTTCATATTTATTATAAAAGTTGCTGTGTCTGCGACTTCGTCCCCACACAGCTCCTCCCTTGAACGTGAGAGCGTAATAATATGTGGCTTATATGTTGACCCGACTTGTTAGTGAAAGTCATGCAAAATTTCAAGTAAATCCATGTAGAACTTTTTAAGTTTAGCCCGGACATACTTAACATAATTACATAATTGTTAATTATACTACAGACAAAAATTTTAAAAGCTATATTGTTGGCTTTGATATCGATTGTAGATCACAACCCAAGCATTACCTATTTAAAGAAATATACAATGGACAAAAACTGTCCAATGGACAGAAAACAACCAGAAAATACAATTATAGGACAGCTTTTTAGCTTTCCTATAATTGTATTATATCCTTAAAGATAATCATTATTTTGCGTACAATGTCACAAAATCGATATTAAAAAATAATACGCATTATTAAAGTTATTTCTAGTATATTCTAGTACTCGCAAATTTTAACATTAATGTTGACTTCAATTAACGGCCGCGCCCCAATAAAATACGACAACAATATGTTCTGTTTGCTTTTATATAGTGGTTGATTTTAACATAAAATATATCGAATTAATAGGACAAAATAATTGGTTGATGTTGTGAAATAAAACAATGTGTTCTGGTGAAAATATAGTTCAAAATAGGTTGTGGAAATTGCAGTGTTATGATTTTGGTAAGTGTTTTGTCGTAGCGACAGAGAGATATGTTCTCACAACACCTCTAACAACTAAGCACGGGCCAGCGGACGGCAAGCATCATCATCATGGGTAACTCGCCGCCCAATCAAAACCAGACCCGAGCATACGGTGCATCGCATTCCACGAACGCCTCAAAGAGCCATCAGACCACCACGGATGGGACCCAATAGGGCTGATGCCGATACGGAGCCACGGAAGACTTAACGGGTTCCTGGGGATCCGGCTCGAAGGGCAGGACTAGGAACGGGGTGGTTTTTATTCAGTAAGAGTCAGACATTCCCCCCCGCCAGCCCAGGAGGGAGAAGCAATTCGATGATTTTCTCCCTTAAAAAAATCACAACACTTCTCCTCCTTCCGTGGGACTGAACTGATTAAGTTAAGGTAAAAATATTTGTTTTTTTGTTGTATATTCATCTTCAGCATCATCATCATCAACAGTCTATAAGTGGCCACTGCTGACCAAAAGCCTCTTGTCGCATGGAGAGGGTTTGCACAGTAATCTCTACGTTTTCTAAACGTTTTGTTTATTATGCATTACATTAGATTTATACACAGCTGCGAGCATTGTTGTGTCATTTCGTAGCATACTGTCAAAATGTTCTATAAAAGAAAAATAATATTTCATGAACTAGTAGGCAGGGTAACATTGCCTGTTAGCGTCTACTCACTAATTTGAAAAAATAAAATAAATCATATAAGTAGTATTTAGTACCCACATCATTAAAATTTATTACACATCAAGGTAAGACTTAAACATAAATACATTCTCGCAACCAATAACCACAGCAAACAGGAACATAATCCACCACTGATAACAGTTTATAATAAATACAACACCCGATCGATGTCGCCTGGTAAATATGAGGTACCAAGGGTCAATAATGTTTATGGTGATCGATCAATGAATAAGCGTATCCCGTACTTACTCAACCATTTGCCAAACGAAGTCAGGGAAGAGAAAAATAAAAATAAATTTAAGACTAAATTAAAAAAATATCTGTTTAGCACACTACCATAACTATATGTATTTAAAATTAATCATTAACAATACTACCATAACCATATCTATTTAAAATTAATCATAACCATTTTCATAGTAAACTACTAATACTAAATAGTAATATAAATATAGAAGATCCAACAGTCAAACTATTTATATATAGTTTTGTTGGACATGGCGTTAGATTATAAGGCATACTATGTACCTTTATTATTAATAAATAAATAAATAAATAAAAGAAACATGAAAAAGTTAAACAGTTATGGCGACCCGTAAAATGGACGCGAACTGGTGGGTGGACGCAAACAGGCAAACTTACCCTCTTTCATTATAATATTATTACTTCGTAATGCAGAACACGTGTATGTACAAATAACCCACTCACTTATAATTGGTACTTATATTATTATAATTATAAAACACGTGTATGAAAACTTTTTGAACAGAAGCAAAAGTTTAGGAAATTATTGAAATTTCTATGTATATTTAATTACATAACATAATGTCATGCCTTTTAAGGCAGAGGTACACATTACGGTACTTAATGTCACTGTACAATGTAACACCCACTTTTCACTATTTATGTTATGAGTCCCATGTAATAGGGGGTGAGTCTATTGCCACACAATTCCAGACACCGTGCTACTATTGAGATTTTTTTTAAAAAACTCAGTAATATTTTGCCAGACCCGGGAATTGAATCTGAGACTCCTTAACCCGACAGTCGTACTTGTGACCAATCGGCCCGGAGGCCCGGAGGTCATAAGTAAAATGAAATACTTATATATTTTTTTTAATTTAATCAAAAAGGTGACATTACCAAGCTTTTCAAATAATAATATTATATGTTTCAACATAAATCTTTCTTCCTATTAAAACAGGCTTTACGTTATTTTCTTACTAAGTCCTAAAGTAAATAACATTCAGCTTAGGTTCGTGTAGAGTTCATTGACCCTAAGAAGTAATATCTTTTGTTCAAACTTGTAAATACATTCCCTTCCTTACTTCCATTCTTCCCATCCATAATATACAAAAGGAACTATTTACGTAGATAATTTATTCAATGCTCGGTGGGAAATGGTAAAAATAAAAAACTGCGTTTAATAAAACCGACTTCAAAAACTAAAATGAAACGAAAAAAAAAATCAATAAAAAATAAGTGTTATTGGTCATACGTACTTATAGAAAGAAAGAAAGAAAGGAAAGAAAAATGGTTTATTTGTACACCTTTATTGTACCTTTGTTATTACAAATGTAATAGGGGTAAATAGGTTTTTTATACCTATATTAAATGTTCATTTGTACGTAATCCTATGAATAGTACAAAGATAACATAACATAACATCACGCCTTTTATCCCCGAAGGGGTAGGCAGAGGTGCACACAGAAGTAACACCCACATTTCACTATTTATGTTATGAGTCCCATGTAATAGGGGGTGAGCCTATTACAAAGGTACAATAAAGGTATTACAAAGGTGAGGTACAAAGATATGATGTTAATGTTATTTTAACCGACTTTCCAAAAGGGAGGAACCATCAAACCCATTACGAAATATAACTTAGGTCACAGGTGTGTACCTGTAATAATAATAAATAAAATTGTAAACACCTTAATAATGTTACGTTTCTTTTAAACTTGTAGCATCGACTTCTTACCTATCAGTGGATGTGTAACCTACCTCTATAATAGAGGTATATCGGGCCATGGCATTTAAGCTGAGCTCTGGCCTTTTTGCGCCGTCTTCACTGTTTAATTTTTTTTGTGTGTTATTTTACTTTATGACGGTGTACAAATAAACCATTTTTCTTTCCTTTCTTTCTTTCTTTCTATAAGTACGTATGACCAATAACACTTATTTTTTATTGATTTTTATTTTCGTTTGATTTTAGTTTTTGAAGTCGGTTTTATTATACGCAGTTTTTTATTTTTACCATTTCCCACCGAGCATTGAATAAATTATCTACGTAAATCGTTCCTTTTGTATATTATGGATGGGAAGAATGGAAGTAAGGAAGGGAATGTATTTACAAGTTTGAACAAAAGATATTACTTCTTAGGGTCAATGAACTCTACACGAACCTAAGCTGAATGTTATTTACTTTAGGACTTAGTAAGAAAATAACGTAAAGCCTGTTTTAATAGGAAGAAAGATTTATGTTGATACATATAATACTATTATTTGAAAAGCTTGGTAATGTCACCTTTTTGATTAAATTAAAAAAAATATATAAGTATTTCATTTTACTTATGACCTCCGGGCCTCCGGGCCGATTGGTCACAAGTACGACTGTCGGGTTAAGGAGTCTCAGATTCAATTCCCGGGTCTGGCAAAATATTACTGACTTTTAAAAAAAATCTCAATAGTAGCACGGTGTCTGGAATTGTGTCACCCCCTATTACATGGGACTCATAACATAAATAGTGAAAAGTGGGTGTTACATTGTACAGTGGCATTAAGTACGTGTCAAACTATTGTAGTTTGACATATGCTACCGCGGAGTTTTTTGTAGACATTACGATGTTCTTCAATATTGTTGGACATTATTTTGTTCTATCGCTAATAGTTTCGGCAGCGCATTCGACGAAAGACATTTTGAGACTCATTTTTCTACACCTTCGGTTACATTGTTCAAATTTTACCAAGGATCCCTAATTTTTTCAAAAAGAAATGTAGCCTATGTCAAATTGGAAGAATGTAGCATTCTATTGGTGAAATAATTGTTTAAATCAGCCCAGTACTTTTTGAGCCTATTCATTACAAACATATAAACATACAAAAATAGGTACAAATCTTTCCTCTTTTAAATATTTGTATAGATTGTACCTGTGACCTAAGATATATTTCGTTATGGGTTTGATGGTTCCTCCCTTTTGGAAAGTCGGTTAAAATAATCATATCTTTGTACTATTCATAGGATTACGTACAAATGAACATTTCATATACGAAAAAACCTATTTATAAAATATGTCCCGTAACGACAAGGGGTAAATCAAACTAAAATAGCATTGTTGCATGTCTGCGAACAAATACTTTTGATACGATTTTGATTTGAAATATACTCTAAATAAATACTTTTTTATCTTTGATGGGTCGACTTCAACACAATTCAGGAATCGAACCCATCCTGCTATTGCTTCACAATTACAATACGATCAATAAATCAACGAGACAGCCGCTGTAAAGATTCAAATCAAAAACAGACCTGACCTCGTCTAATATCTCCTACAAACAGACAAATGAATACTTCAGCTCACGTTTCAGAGATTTTAGCCCTAGCAACAACATATCAACATAAAGGCATAGTTTGAATTCCACATGATTTCCAAATATACAGCTGAAGAAACAAAAGAACTCGGTTCTTCGAGGATGTTCGGAATACTTGATCTTAGATGTGTTTACATTTGTACAGTCTTCAGTTGAACTAGAAAAGTATTTTTGGATTTAATATTCATGATCATCTAGAGGTATTAAAGAAATTGTAACATCTATCGATGATCGTATTGAAATTAATTACTACCTCAATTAACTATAAATCGCGGGTTACTCACGTGAAAATACTTAGAAAAGCTCTACTAGTTTCAAGCCGCAGAGGGGCTCTTCCTCATGAACAGCGTTCGAAGTCGTGCCAATTTCGCGCAGCCTTAAGTATGTCTCACGATCGTTTTAAAGACTACCTCAATGGTCTTTTAGTAAGTGTTGCATTTACAAATGAGATTTAGAAGCACGATTTTGAATTAAATTTGGAAAATGTATTTCTGGAATATTGAATTTAAAAATGAATATGGCAATAAAATCGATTACGATACAATAATATTAAGCCAAACAGCGATGTGTTGCACCAAAGTAAGAACTTGTAATTAACTTTCTTTGCTGAGAACAAACTACATTTCAGCTAACTTATTTGTAATATAGCAAATGTAATGTTTTTGATTACATTTTCAATTCTGAAGATCGATCCTCATCGTTTTTTATGGCATAAGCTGGTAAACGAGCTGACGGATCACCTGGAACACCAGAAGCGTTATCGACCTTTTGGGGCTTAGGAGTTTGAGGATCGTTAGGTTTTTCAGTGATTGGGGAGATTGGGGAAGGGGAGGGGGTAATTGGGTACCCTATAACCTCACTCACACAACGAAACATAACGCAAGCGTTGCTTCACGTCGGTTTTCTGTGAGGCCGTGGTATCACTCCGGTCGAGCCAGCTCATTTGTGCCGAAGCATGGCTCTCCCACACTAAATACCTTCTTGTCTGGTGTTATTCTTGACAACATATTTTTTACGTTTATCATTGCCTCTCAAACACTTAATCATTGTTCTCGAATGCAGTGTAGTGTGACGAATGCTAACGATTACTCCCGAACGACTTCTGAAGTTTCCAAATGTTTGGAGTGTCCAGAGATTTGTACTAATCATTTGTAAACTGCTGTAACAACTGTTGTCAATTGTTTGTGGTGTTCTACATAATACTATCTTGCAGAGCTTTGTTTCTCTATCATTTATTGTTTAATTCGTATTCCTATTTACCATGAACAAATTGGTGTATGAAAATAAAAATCTAATTTAGGTACTTACGTAAAACAAAACTCACCTTAATTCATCAACGGCAAAGACAATGTTTGTACGCCTTTATGTCTTTATTTAATCACATACATATAATATCATATTCATTCAAGTTTTTATAACTAGCTTTTACGCACGACTTTGCCTGCATATTCCTATTTTATCCCATTGGAGCATTTAATCGAGATAGAAATATTAGGATACTTAATATGTATACCAAAATATAGGCAGAATATGGGCTGACTTAGGACTTACTTAGGTAGGTTTTATCAAAATGCGATAAGTAGTTTCAGCGTGATTGACGGACAAACACACACATTTTATAATATTGGTGTGCTTATTATATTTCTATATTTTCTGTTTCTTCTATGTAAAATAGAAAAACTTAAAAAACTTACATTACACTTAATCGTAACCCGAAAATGAAACCTAGGACCACGACAACTAATAGTGTCCACTTGTGCCCTTAGACTAATGAGTCGGTTACGTTAACGAGAAATGTTCAATACTTAATAGCCCGCAGTCTTGATGGCCAGTAAACTTTGCCCTTACTTAAGGGGCTTAACATAGCCAGGGAATTATGTATCTTATAAACAACTTTGTCTATTATTTTTGGGAAAAATTTAAACAACAGAATTGATGTAGTTGGCCATAATAATTTTAATATCTAACATTACTCAAACATAGAACATGATTTGTTTTGAAAATAAATTATTATACTTATTTTTCTGTGGTTTTCTTTGACGTTGCCCCACACTAGTATTTTTTTTTGTGCCATGGGTGCGTTTACAAATATACATACATGTTCACATACACATGACACCTAGACCCGAAACTACAATTTGTGGATCACTATAAAATTTGTTCCGTGCGGGAATCGAACCAACGGAAAAAACATAATATTTATATGTTGCAACATTTTTGACACTAAACTAAAAATATCTGGCTCATAATCAGGTACATTTCCTTTCTTTGCTGAACTTGACATACAAGAAGACTTAGCTTTTTAGATACATACATCATCACATCAACACCCTATAGGTAAGTGGCCACTGCTGACAAAAGACCTCTTCTCAAATGGAGAAGATTTGAGCATTAATCACCACGCATACTCAATGCGGGTTGGTAATAAACTTATAATTAGAAATTATAAACCCAGGTTTTCTCACAATGTTGTCCTTCACCATTTGTCAGTGGTATCTAAATAATTTTAGAAAGTAGGTACATACGTATAACTCGAAATTTTCACATTGGTACTTGCTGTTGATAGGTTTCGAACCCGCACCCTCATGCGTGAGAAGCGAGCGTCTTAGACCTCCGAGTCACCATGACATACGTCGTCAGATGTTTGGTAATTAACTAAAAACAACGGTTTACTTACAAAAATAAACTGAGAAAAGCTCTACTAGTTTCGAGTCACAGAGGGCCTCTTCTTCATGAGTAGCGTGCGCGGATGCGGCGACGACGCGCAGCCTACTATACCGTTAATTTAGTATGTGTCACGATAGTTATTATGAAATACAGCTCTTTGATTATCAATATAAATTCTACAATATCACAGAATATGAAATGGCGGTAAAAGTGGTAGAGTGTGGAAATTCAATATTATTATCTTATTACCGTAAAGAATACAATACAAGCTGCCTCATTGTCCGAGTTGTCGCAATTGTGCAACTACTGAGGAAGGGGTCTCGGACGCACGGAATCTGGAATCAGAATCAGAATCAGAATCAGAATCAGAAGAATCAGAATCAGAATATTTTTATTTGTAAACATAGGTATGTGAGGTGTTACAGGTAGGAAGATTCTCCATGTTTTGAATTGTGCCCGATATGTGGCAATAGGCGCACCCCCTATTACATGGGACTCATAACATAAATAGTGAAAAGTGGGTGTTACATTGTACAGTGGCATTAAGTGCCGTGTAATGTGCACCTCTGCCTACGCCTTCGGGGATAAAAGGCGTATTATATAACACAATACAAACTATCTTATAAATAATGAAAGAGCAATGGAAAAGGACTGTTAGACGGTGGCATGCAGTTCACTAGCACGCTTATAACACGGGTTTATTTTCGTCGCAGTCACAGCTGGTCGCTTGCTACAGGAATTTAACTGCAAGTTAGCACTGGTACTCACGTGTTTCCGATTTGAACAACAAATTTTGTCAAAATAAAAATTTATTTAAAATACGTCGAACAATTTCATTTATTCTAAAAATATTTTCATTGTAGGTATTTAAACATATCGTCATCAGTTGCGTGTATTAGGAGTATTTTAATAAATAAGCCATTGGGCTTATACTTACAAAATATTGTTTATAAGCATTGACTTATAAACAATATTTTATACATATAATAGTAGGCAAACGAGCAGACGGATCAAATGGTGGTAAGCGATCAGCGTCGCCCATGGACACTCATTTTGAATTAGACCCGCAACACCAATTTGGATTTCTTACAATTAGTAGATTAAAAACTCTATACTTGAATAATAAATCTATTATTTTTATATAACAATAGATATATTGTACTATTTTTAATCGAGAATATCTTAAAAAAAATTATAGGAAATTTTGAGCTTTTCAGACTCGAACACCACAACCACAACTGTGTACACTATACTTAAATACACGAACAGCTCAACAAAGCAAAACGTCTTGGATTAAAATTAAACACGTTGCACATCAAACACACGCGTTTCTTATTTTTGGTGAATTATAACATTTCGCTTCAAGAATAATTATAGAGCAGAAATAATGAAATTAAGAATTTCGGAGCATTTCAGAACTTTTAAGTTTATGTTCGTTTAGAGTATGCCTTGTGCTAATAGAGGAGTAGAATACATCAGGTCACCATCTCTACTCTTTCTATGGTATTGTTAGGATTGAACTAAAGCTACGAATATTCTCAGTGAAGTGTATAATCATGAACCATTCAAATTAACTGCTTGTAATATTAAAATAACCGCCTTTTACTACACGCATATTGTTTGGCTGTCAATTTGTTTGTTCTGGCTAATCTATGAAATGGCTGGATTGATTTTAACGGGACTTATTGGTAGCTGATGTACTGAGGAGAAAGAAAGAAAGAAAAACCATTCATTTTGCTACGACACACAACAAGAAATTAGAAACAAAAAACAAAAAAAAACGTATGGTGCGTCGCAGCGCAAAAGGCTGGAGCTCAGCTTAATACCGTGGACCGAGCTCAGCTTAATACCGAGGAGCACCTTAAACTTCTTTTTCCACGCAGATGGATGGATAGAATTCACTGTCGGACTGACTGACAGACTATTAATTATTTTATTGAATTTATTGACGTTTTAAAAGTACCGAATTATGGTTTAATTGAATTAAATGCTTTGACTTTGACTTTGAGATGAAGTCGCGCGTACAGCTAGTAATACCTCTATTATATTTTCCTAAGCCCCATAGAATAACATGTACTCCACGAAAAATGGTTAAAAAACTCGTTTAATAATTAATATACTTCTTTAAATCTTTATTTTAGTAATCAAGAGGGTATCTGTGCTAATTATATTTTGAAACTTAAAAGGAATTTGTAATTGGTTATTAAGGGCGAGTTTGTTTAGGAATATTTTTCGGATTATTCGATCTCTCTTTTAGGCAACTTTCTTTGCTGTACTTAAGTACCTAATTTGTTTTATTTTACAGAATAATAATATTTACATAATAAAAATAACAAAATATTGTAACTTTTCTAACATTAAACTGTCAAACACCAAGCGGTCACTGGTGACCGCAACCTATGGTTCTATAATTGGGTCTATAATGACGGTACTTGACGAGTTAATGCAAAAACAACACTAAAATATTATCATTACGGTTGTATTTCAATTATTTATAGTCTGGGATAATTCTTACACTCGAAAACGCGGACGGAGCTGCTAGCCGAAACTAGTTAAAGATAACTTTAAAGATTGAGAAATTCAACAATACCTTTACGACATTTAATAAACCTAGCTCAATATTATTCTGATTATGAATATTTCTGTTTCATGCCATTACTGAACGAAAAATCGAATAATAAAACTAGCTAAAAAAACAGTAGTAGCACGGAGTCTGGAATTGTGCCCGGTATATGGCAATAGGCTCACCCCCTATTACATGGGACTCGTAACATAAATAGTGAAAAGTGCATGTTACTTCTGTGTGCACCTCTGCCTACCCCTTCGGGGATAAAAGGCGTGATGTTATGTTGTTGTTGTTGTTGCTAAAAATATATTGTTAAGTAATACTTTAGCTGTTTATATAGAAACTACGTATGACTAGTCACCAAGGAGTAACGAGTTAGCGAGGAGTACAACACTGCCAGTTCGTTAGACTTGCTAACTGAGCCGTGACAACTATTTACTTTACAAATAACGCATAGTTGCACATCACTAGCTGTAGAAACAAATCCCTAATTGGATTGGTAGGTTTTTAAAACTAGAGGTAAAATAGGTGCATATTACAGTACTTAATGCCAGTGTACAATGTAACACCCACTTTTCTCGGTTTTGGTTGAAATGTGCTAAGCTGTATTTTATAAACTTTTGCAACTAAATAGATATATTTACTTTTCCTTTATTTAATGTTTGTGTATTTAAAGTTTTTTAAGTGTGGGAGAGCCATGCTTCGGCACGAATGGGCCGGCTCGACCGGAGTGATACCACGGCGTCACAGAAAACCGACGTGAAGCAACGCTTGCGTTGTGTTTCGTCGTGTGAGTGAGGTTACCGGAGGCCCAATTACCCTCCCCTTCCCCAATCTCCCCAATCCCTGAATCCCCAACGATCCTCAAAGTCCTAATCCCCAAAAGGCCGGTACACACCAGAGGTGTTACAAGTGACCATGGGCGACGCCGATTGCTTACTAACAGGAGATCCATATACTCGTTTACCGGGTTATGACAAAAAAAAAAGTTGTGACGTTGAGACGACTCAGCAGTTTGGATGTTGCAATACTCCATAGAACCTTCGCAGCATCAAAGTAGGTGTAATGTTCTGATTCAGCAGATCTGGGCCTGGTGACACGGCGTTGATCACGATGCAGGGACATGTGTCGGCACCGATACGTAACGAGTTAAGGTAAACAAAGAAGTGATCATTGCTGATTTTATTAGAGGAGGGTTCCGAAAACTAATTCCAGTGCTAAAATCTATACTAATATTATAAACCTTAACCCTCTTATTAATAAACATAGAATAGAGTAAGAATAACTACTCCATGGTATAAACTCAGAATAGTCAAATTCGGTATTAATAAACAAGGAGTAACGTCGGAGTAAGCTATTCCAACGTTAGTCTGGGAGTAAAAGTTAGTCCATGGTGCCACATGGTTTAGCGACAGTGTAAGCTTGGATTAGTGTCATTTTGACATTTTGTTGATAGATATTTTTTTCTTCTTTATTGACAACCGAGTTTCCATCGAGTTTCCAATATGGTTTTGATGACCAGTATCGAGTGGTGTACGGCATTATCAGATAAAACCTATTTTATTATAACCTATTTCCTTGCGTTGCGGCATTACTAAGTATATAGGTACGAGACTAGCTATACCCCACGACTTCGTCCGCGTATTATAATGCCTTCTGGCAGAATGTGGATTTTTGAATAAATCTTTTCCGAGGTTAATTCTAATGCTTTTTAACAATTCTTATCAAAATCGATTCGGTACTTGTTATATTTATTGTAAAATGAATTATTTTTTTCAAAAAATAAGCGTTCGCACATGGGTTTTATCCGTCATTCCAGTGAGTTATCAGTGATAACAATTATTTAATGTCCTTTACCGGGTTGCAAACCACTGTTGTACCGAATTTCAATAAAATAGGTTCAATGGTTTAAACGATAGAGTTCCGGAATATTAAAGCATAGGTCCTTTTATAATATTAGTGTAGATTATGAGTTACTAGCTATTGTCCACTGTTTCGCTTGTGCTCATTTATGGAGTTAGGGGAAGATTTGTATAAATATGAAGCCACTAAGTTTTTTGTTAGTTACAAATAGTCAAAATACCAATTTTAATCTTTCTAACTTGAAAATTGTGAAACGCTTTGTATAAACCCACCATTTTAGGGAAGTGGGGGCTAGAAAGAGATAGAAAGTAGCCCATCTCACTTTCTATCCCTTCAAGTACCTACCTCAACTTAAAAAACACGTCAATTCGCTTTGTTTTGTCACGAAAGACGGACAAACAAACAGACACAAACACTTTCTCATTAGTATGGATTCGATTTTTATGCAAAAACGCAACAACTTTTTATACACAAAAAGTTATACTATCATTATAAAACGTGGTAAAATGTATAGATATTATTTTTATTCAATGTCTGAGTTATTGAGAGAATTAGAGTTGATGAGATTAGAGATGATTACAGAAGTGTGTATGACTAGCTTTTCTGCCAGCGGCTTCGCCCGCGTTCCCGTGGAATAAAAAGCCTTCGTATTATTTTAGAGTTCCAGACCATAATAGACCCCTGAATAAATTTTCATCTCGATCCCTTCAACCGTTTTGATGTGAAGAAGTCACAAACATACAAACTTTCGTATTTATATAATATTAGTAAGATAAAGGAACGTGAAGAAGAAGAGAAATCAAAATACCGATTTACTGCAGTTTTTATTATTGACATGGTAAAAAATAATCTAGCTGGTGACGCCAGAGGTGGCTTTATACCACCCTATTTGAAAGTTTTGAGTGCAATCCAATGATTTGTGCAATCGGAACATAGGCCCATGGAGAGGTAAATATCAATCCAAGTGGCCTGTTGCCTTAGCTTCTTGTTTTCGAGCATTGATGTTCATGGCTTTCTACTGAATTTTCAGCTGATTTAACTCACGTCTGCTATTCAACTCTTTAACTCGTCGAGTACCGGTTTTGTAGACACAATTATAGAACAATAGGTTGCGGTCACCGGTGACCGCTTGGTGTTTGACAGTTTAAACCTAAAAAATACATAAAATGAATGTAAATATGATAAAATGTAGCTATGTTTAGCAAAATAACTGTACAGCATTATGTGATTCAGATACTATAGGTTAACATAATATACACTGCCCACATATTCGGCTGCATTTGCATGCTTATTATCTCTGAACAAAGATCTGAACAAATGGAATAAAATAAAAATGCTGAAAAAATCTTACCTTGTATAGGGTATATTTATAATATTTCCTCCCACTCTTTCATCTTGATTGTGTTGGTGTTTGTGTTTGTGCTTAACGATTTATTTTCAATGAAAATATTATTTTGGTACCGAGGCGTTATAATTTTATGGCTGAAATCTAAAAATATATAAACAATATGAAGACATTTTTTCTTTATTAAGATACGCCATAATTAACAGGCATCGGGAGTATTTACATTTTGTTCTTTGCGCTAGTTAATAGCGCGGCTGTGCTTTTCGCTCGTTTTTCGTTATTTATAAATTGAATTGTATATTAATTATGTATGTAAACAAATTAATAATATTTCGACAAAACTGACAGCGACAGCGACTTGTCAAGATGTCAAGCTAACATACATCTGTCAATAAAGCAGTGATTTCATAGGTTTCATAGGATTTCATACCTCCTTCTCACCTTTTTACTTTTAAAATTTCTGGGTTACCATAATAAAAGGATTAAGGTTATTCCATGTTTATTAATAGGAATTCAATTCTGAAGTTAATACTTTGTTAGTCCGGGATTAGCTAGTCCAAGACTAACCTGTGAATAACTTTGGAATAGGAGATTTTTATTAATAAGACCGTAAGAGTTTGTTTTTGTTAGTTTGTTTGAACGCGCTAATCTCCGAAACTACCGGTCCGATTTGAAAAATTCTTACTGTCTTGGATAGCTCATTTATCGAGGAAGGCTATAGGCTATAAAATATTACGCTACGATTAATAGGCGCCGAGCAGAGCGAGTGAAAACGCGTGGAAGTAGCTAGTTGTTTATATATGTAGGTAACACTAGTTTCTGCTCTCTGCTTCGCCCGCGTTTTGGGATAAAAAGTATCCTGAGTGTTATTCCAGACCTCAATCTATTCCTGTTCCAAATTTAATCCCGGTACCTTTAACCGTTTTGACGTGATTGAATACAAACATACACAATTTTTTCAAATTTTCGCATGTATAATATTAGTAAGATAACATACATAACATCACGCCTATCATCCGCGAAGTGGTAGACAGAGGTACACATTACGGCATAAATGCCACTGTACAATGTAACACCCAATTTTCACTACTTATGTTTTGAGTCCCATTTAATAGGAGGTGAGCCTATTGCCATATACCGGGCACAATTCCAGACTCCGTGCTACTACTGAGAATGTTTAAAAAACCCAGTAATACTTTGCCCGATTCGGGAATCAAACCAGAGAGTTGGCGGCAGTCGCACTTGCGAACATTCGGTCATCGAGGCAGATAATAAGATATATTACTTTTAAGTGAGTTCGACTCTTAATTATTACCTACTGAAAATACGTATTTCGAGTCGTTAATTCTTACTTCTCAGAAATACTGTATATGTTCATAATAATATTTATTTAATAACTCTAAATTACATAATTATACCAGAACTTGAATACATTTGATTGTGGAATATTCTGTATTTTTGTTTGCGTAAATAATTCTCGTAGGCATTTTCCAAGTAACTGATTAGTTTATTTTCGTCTATTACACGAATCTAACTCATAATATAAAATCAATTTTCTCGTAATTATATGTATATGCTAGCTATGCTTGTGACTTCGTCTGCGAGGAAAAACACTTACAGTCCCTCCTCCGTAAGTGATAACGTGATAATATGTAGCCTAAAGATTGACCCAACCTCTAAATAATACTCATGCACAATTTTAAGTAAATCCATGCAGTAGGTACTTGTATAGACAAATTCCAAAAACTATACTTTTGACTTCGGTAGATCTTTCTTTTAACTTGTTGATTATGCCCAAAGTATTCTTTTAACATGTTGTATCACTACATATGTAGTATAAAACAAAGTCGCTATCCTCCGTTCTGTCTGTCCCTACGTATGCTTAGATCTTTAAAACTACGCAACGGATTTTGATGCGGTTTTTTTAATATAGAGGGTGATTCTTAAGGAAGGTTTATATGTATAACACATGCATATTGCATCCGTGCGCAGCCAGGGCGGGTCACTAGTTATTAAATATACAGTTTTGACTTTCGTACATTTTTATTATATGTATAGATTCTCCGAATCTGGGGGTACGGTAGTGCTCCAGCAAGTTGCAAAAACAAGCCGTTTTTTTTTCATAGATTTTCCTTATTAAATGTCAATAAGCAGACTTCAAATTTTAATAAGTTTATCAGCACTGGCTTTGAATCAAAACAAGGGTAAAAGATCAAAAAAATATCAATATTTTCTTTCCTTGAACGTTGAACAAAATTGAAATCGTGGAAGTCAATGTTCTTAATACAAACAAGCTCCTTACGGTTATAAAATGGAGGCAACATTTTCCCGTCTGCCGTAGAAAAACATAAACCGGTAAAAACATGATTCATGACCGAGATTCTATAAATTCGTACAGCATAACAACTCTCTTGTTCTTTGTGAAAACATTTTTACGTGACGACGTTCTTTGCTTTGTATACGATTTTGTTTTGTGCGTGTTATTACTCACACAGAAAGAGAGCAGATGTATCACTTGATGGTAAGCAAGCGACGATGCCCATGGACACTGATAACTGTACGGTTGGTGCGGTGGCTGGGCAACCGGCTGCCGTGCAACGTGTTGCGGGTTCGATTCCCGCACGGAACAACACTTTGTGTGAATCACAAATTGTTGTTCCGGATCTGGGTCATGTACATGTCAATTTGTATGTTTGTAAACGCACCCACGACACAGGAGAAAATCCTAGTGTGGGGCAAA
Source organism: Spodoptera picta (assembly GCA_038387885.1). Lineage (NCBI taxonomy): Eukaryota > Metazoa > Arthropoda > Insecta > Lepidoptera > Noctuidae > Spodoptera > Spodoptera picta. The sequence continues at coordinate 68,283 of JAZHFQ010000493.1, read as the reverse complement.
AAAATACAACACTTGAAACACCAGAGGTATTACAAGCGCGTAAGTGTGAATTAGAAATTTGAGGATTGTTGGTGATTCAGGGATTGGGGGGGTGTAATTCGGCCCCCGCTGACCTCACTCATACGACGAACATAACGCTAGTGTTGTTTCACGTCGGTTTTCTGTAAGGCCGTGGTATTACTCCGGTCGAACCGGTCCATTCGTGTCCAACATGACTCTCCCACACTTAAGTTTAAATACAAATACTTAGTTTAAATAAAAAAAAATAACTAGTCATGAATATCATTAGACATTACTACTGTTTCTACATAGATCCAGCAGACAAATAGTTGATGTCAATCAGTATCTCAATAACTACACCTTTCCGTGTCAATGCTGTATGTCTATGAATATAGTGTATGAAAATAATATAAAATATAAGAAAATGTGCAGCGTTAAAAGGAAACTGTCAAAAAGGAATTAATTTAATCATGTTTCAACGAAAAACTTAATAGGCATGTTAAATTCAACCAAAAATGTGAGTCATCGCTCAAGTTCGAAGGATTAAACGTTCGACAAAGCTATGAAAAAATTGCAAACGCGTCCATTCGTTGCGTCATTCGCGGATTATTAAAATTGTTCATCCATATTGTTCCGGCGGCATATTGACAAAGTTTGGTTCGGTTCTCAAGTTTTTGTCGTTAATTTAAATGTTGGGGATGACATCAAATATTTTTACAACGTGGCGAGTTTCTTTTAAGAGATCGACGACAAAATATACATAAGCTTTTGGAATTTAATTATGTTACACATCGTAAAATGTTAGGTCTCTCAGATGGGGAAGGTTTGCATAATTCAATGAGTACATCTTGCGTATAACGGTACCCTTTTAAAAGCAATTTCATATGTCCGAAGTGCCTTTTTGATCCTTGAGCGAATGTATTTGATAGGGAAAAATGTGTTTATGTTTCAAATTATCATCTGTTTACAATGGAGTAAGTAGGTTTTCTACTTATTAGATAACATTTTCCTTGCTTATAATGGCTTCAAAAGTATTTTTATAATGTAATTTTTTTTTTTGTACAAAGATCGACATATTTCATTTCCATTATTTGTATAAGTCGAGTGTTAAATGGAAAATTTTACCTTATTTTTCCCACTTGAATTAAATTACTCCTTGTTTTTCCGCAATCATTTTGCATTACTTAGTACCCTAAGCCGTTTGTTCCGGGCTCGCTGCCATCGCAGCGGTAAGTCCCCTCTTTGAGGAGTGGCTTGAGAGACGCTACGGCGTCCTCACCTACCGCCTGACGCAGGTCCTCACCGGACATGGAAGTTTCGGGAGGTACCTGTGTCTGATGGGGCGGGAGGAAACGCCCGGGTGTCATCACTGCGAGGACCGCCCTGAGGACACGGTGGAACACACGGTGGGAGAATGCCCTTCGTGGGCTGAGCACCGCCGTGTCCTCAGGGAAGTGATCGGCGATGGCGACCTCTCGCGTCCGGGCCTAGTGCAGGCCATGATGCGGAGCGAGGGGGACTGGGATGCCGTCTCCTCCTTTTGCGAAGCAGTGATGCTAGCTAAGGAGGAGGCGGGACGCGTGAGGCAGCGAAGCGCTGCCTCCTCGCAACCCAGCCATCGCGAAGGACACACCGGGCGTCGGGGATCGCGAGACGATCTCCGGCCACCGTAAGCGCGGGCCTGCGGACGGCGAGCATGGGTGGCTCCCCGTCCGACCAGAAACAGACCCGAGCGTACGGCGCGTCGCGTTCCGCGCGCGCCTCAAAGAGCCATCAGACCACCACAGATGGGGCCCAATACGGCCGATGCCGATTCGGAGTCGCGGAGAACCTAACGGGTAACCGGGGCTCCGGCTCGACGTGCAGGAGAAGGAACGGGGTGGTTTTTAGTCAGTAAGAGTCTGACACTCCCTCCCGCCTCACCCAGGCGGGAGAAGTCATTCGATGATTATCCCCCCAAATAAAAAAAAAAAAAGCCGTTTGTTCCCATATAATTGGCATTATGATTGAAATAAAGGTTATTTTTGCCTTCAAAACGAACTTACTTATGTATTCCATTCTAAAAAAAACAATGTAGACAAAACCTCTTTTGTAGCATCAACCTGTCTCACCGAATCTAATCATCAATACAGGCTCCTCGAACATACTCAAATATAAAAAAAATCATTTACATATTCCCCGTATCGAGCTCGGATCTCTTTTTCATGAGCCCATTTGGCAACCCTACGTATGTACGTCGTAAAAGTCGAATGGCAGCTTTATACAAACAAGCCTATGATAGGATTGTGTGCGTGCGAACACAGTTATGTCAAAAGTTTAATACATAGAATATAAATCAGTGAAATTAATTTTAAATTACTTTAGAAGCACGCCTCTACACGGAAGTAGAATTTTAATGGAAGGGTTACTTATGTTTGAATTGTTCCTCTAAGTATGTTTAGTACGGCCCTTCCAGGAAATAAGGTAACTCAGGTATGAGCCTCTCGTAGCAATGGAAATGACACGAATTGTGTTTTGCTGACATTTATGTTTGATATCGTCAGCTTGCGGAAGCATATATTAAGATTATACCACTCTCGTTTAACTATGATTCATATAGAAGCACATACAACTAATTCTTACTGTTGAACAGAATATACGTATAACACATTAAGTTATTTTTATAGCTTTGTAGCAGTGTTTTCCACATCCACTCGTCTTTTTTTGTTCATACCTGGGCGCTTCCTTTTAAAACCAACCTCAATGTCAATTCAATAAAATCTCAATAATAATACAATGTTAAAACTATACAACCTCAATCGTAGCTGTTAAAATAGCATTCAGAGTACGAAGTATAAAGCCAAAATTGTTGCCATTTAGTTCATACAAAATCCACGCAACACGGATGCAATGGGCGGTGCACTCAAGAGTACGAAATTTCAAAATATCAATGTCGATCGATTGAGATTTAATTCAATATTATCCCTTGTTCCCTGTGTCTTGATATTGACTAAGCGTACAAATTAATAAAATAATGAGCAGAAGTAGGTACCTATAGGTTACCTAAAAATAAGTCCTTTCGCATCTTACTATTACACAACTTTCTCTTTCTTCTTCTTTCTTTCTTGTAACTAAAGAACATTGAGCTCATAAATATTATGATCCCATAGAAAACTAGACTAGTAATAATCTTTACAAACACTATGTAACCGCTAAGCAATTCATCACTGCCAACAAAAACCCTGAATCACTGGATCTTCAGCTTTCACGGCCACTTTTCATTACTATAGAGCTAAAAAATATGTTATTTTCAAGATATTGATATAAATTCTACTAAATGATAATGTAGTTTGAGATGACATACCATAACATAACACCACGCCTTTTATGCCGGAAGAGGTAGACAGAGGTGCGTATTACGGCACTTAATGCCACTGTACAATGTTATGAGTCCCATATAATAGGAGTTGAGCCTATTGCCATATACCGGGCATAATTCCAGACTCCGTGCTTCTACTGTGATTTTTTTTAAAACCCAGTAATACTTTGCCCGACCCGGGAATCGAACCCGAGACCCCTTGCCGGCAGTCGCACTTGCGACCACTCGGCCAACGAGGCAGTCAGAATTTGTGTTAAATATTATGTTTGCCATAAACGTGTACTCAAGTATTATATTATGTTTATATTTTAGAAAGATAAAGCCAACTTGACTTCTTGACCCGTATACCCAGCCACCACTTTACTTTAAGTTTACGGACTCTGTACTAGCTACACTTGTTGTGTAATCTTTAGAGATAGTAATTGTAGGCTTCTCAAGAACGACTACTAGTTTTAACTTTCCTTTCTTCTCTAGACTTATTATCTTTTGGTTCACGCATTTTCTCTTTTTACGGCTTTTACTCTTTTGCAAATGGAATTTGCACTTGCATCCACAAATCCCATTGTGTATGAGTGTAATTGTAATTTAAAAATCATGATAAAGTACTTAATAACAAGTTATATAACCATTTATTGTAATAAAAACTTATATAGACATTCTATAGAATACTCTCCCCATTCCCTCTTCCCATAGAATTACCCACGAAGCGCAACTTGTTCAATTAGGATGCCTGTTCCAACTATGAACAACTTTGTCCTGCGCTATATATTGTTAGAATGTATGAATAGAGGCTTTGTTATTATAAAGAGTACTAGTTTTACTTACCTTCCACGGTTTTGTTCATGAGTAAAGTGGTTTTTTAAGATGACAAATGGCTTATACATTATTACCGCGATTGCAACAGGAATAAACTAGTTTACTTACATAAATATTATTATCGTTTTTGTACACTCTAGTTAGTTATAAGATGCTGAGACATAACACGATGAGACTATTATTATACAATTTGTTTTGAATTCATCATCATTATGACCATCACCGTCTCAAGCCTTTTTCAACCAATTTGATATAGGCCTCTGTCAAATCTTTCCTCTTAGTTCTATTTTGGGATATCATCTTTCCATCTCATCTGCGGTCTACGCACAGGTCGTTTGTTTTCCCACGATCTTCACTCCAGCAGGTCCTTGCACCACGAGTTGTGTTTGTAGGCTATATGTGCCGCCCATTCAACTAGTATACAATTCAACAAGCAAACTATTCCATGTCATTTTTTTTAAAATCCCTGACCATTGTATTGCCTAAATCGGAAATTGAAATCTAGAAAGCTTATACCATAGCGTCGCAACACAAGAAAGAGACAAAATATGTCCATACATTCCGTACGATATCATACATCTATTATTATTAATGTTAGGGCTATCAAATATCTATACTCAATATCGAGCAACTATTATTAGTTGTGAGTTACTTCTCCAATTTCAGATATTACGAGATATTACAGTGCCTCTGAAACTTATTTAATTGTCTTGTTCGCTTCAGGCCTTATTATATGTACTTGTTTTACAACACAAATAAATTAATTGACAAATCGTAAACCTTCTTGTCCTTATCTCAAGGTCGTAAGTGTCAACGCAATGTCTTACTTAATTATTAAAGTGTGCCCGCGACCGACGTGCCTAAAATAGCATAGCAACCAATACCTTACTAATTGCCTCTAGATTCGCCCTCAAATACTGCAAGGTTCGCGTTATCGCAAAAGGCCCTTTAACCACGAAGCAGGGTAAAAACACCAGTCATCGCCTCCCTGTCGCCATGTTTAATTACTTTGAAGATGCTGAGGTCAGGAAAGCCCTTTAGCCGTCAAAAACCGACCAAGTTTGTTGGACATGCGCTCAAGTTTCCGCGGCTCATTTGAGTTAGACTATTATTTATTGTTATTGAAGGTTGGTTTTTGATTGAGTGACGTCGTTAAATTAGCGATTAGATCTGTCTATTTTCAATTGAATTTTTATGAGTACTTTTGTACTGTTAAGGAGTTTGACAACTATTTTTATTATTATCTACAAACGAGGTGTACACGCAAGGTATGCCAGCCCATACAAGTATTAAGTGATATTGAGAGACAAACTAGACACACGAACAATTTAATAGTACGTACTACTACAATTGAACCACAAAAAAAAATATTAGCAACATCACGTAAAGTCTCAAACACAGATATTTCCTTTAACATACGTCAAAGCATGTTATACAAGTTCCACGAAAAGTAGAGACACATAACATAAGGACAAACAAAACGATAGAATCCTGTGCGGTTTCCGTTCTACGGAACCGAAAATACACGTAGAAACATCGCGGTCATTTGTTTTTATTTACCGAACGTTGAAGGTAAATATTGGTTCTTTAAACTTCAAATAAGTGATACAGAACCTCTTTTGTTAACAAATACGTTTTTTGTTATACAGCATTGTGTTTAAATATTGGGTAGATTCTAATTAGAATGGTTAAATTGTTATTATTTTGTTGATAAATAACTGAATAAGGGCCGATTTTTCGATCATCAGTTAATTCTTGTCTGTAGAATAAAATTGACATTTGACAGTTTTTAGTATGGAAGAATTATCAAGTATTTAGAGTTATTCACAGTTAAAATTTAATTGGCGTTGGGAAAACGGCCCAAAGTCAGTGTTATGTCAGTAAACTTTTCAATGTCAACAAAGATATAATGCTGAATTATTTTTAATATTATTTTTTAATAAAATCTTACTGAAATAAAGCACTTACTTTTTAGTATTACATACAAGCTGATGATGATGACGATCTTATAACGTAAAATGACTAAATGACATAGTATAATTATAGTATATCATTCAGTCAACAATTGAAACTGTCAAACACCAAGCGGTCACCGGTGACCGCAACCTATTGTTCTATAATCGTGTCTATAATGACGGTACTCGACGAGTTAAACAACAAAACATTTATAGTAACAATTACACTATGACAATGTAAGACAACAATGTTTTAGGAAAGGAGTTCCACCAGTAGAATGATATATATGTCGGAGACAATTCACCCATTGGGGGTACTTCGTCATCGGATTCTTCGTAAACGCGGTAAGTTCGGTACCGGCTGGCAGAACAACCGCTCACTCTCGTGTCCAACTCAAAAGTGACGCCTTTCAAATGCCAACATGCCACGCCCCGTACCGACCATTACCCAAGCACACTGCTTGACGTTTCCGACAAATGATAACAGATGGCGTTGTTCTAAAATAACGATATTCGATAGTTGTGCATCTTTGTTGATTCTGCGACATATATATTTATGACACCAATTCTCGAAGACACAATTAACTAACATAGTACACCACTAACAACTATCACACAAAATGTCCTTCTGCTCCAATCAAACGTGTAACACGTAGCCGTAGCATGTTGTGCAACAACGCTATTAGTGTAAAACGTGTCAAAAGTTCCCAACAAAGTTACAGCAACGTGTTAATGTTATAGGTGGCGTCAGCTTTTTTTAAATAGTTCGTAGTAATACCAGTGACTTTGTACTCCTATGTTGTGATTAAAAATCCACGTATTTATTTGTTTGTACAGGAATTTCTGTTTTCTACGATCAAATAATATTACTGGCTGTGTTTTGTATCATTCCATCAATTCCTTAGCAAATAATATAAGAGCTTTTTATGTATCGATGACTGTAACTTTGTTCCAGAACACGTTAGTACATCAACACAGTGTACAAATAAATAGAGAAGATTCTTCGTTGAGTGAGTGGAAAATAAATGAGACAAGATTGTAGTGTTTAACTTCTTTCAGTTCATTCATTTACGTTATTCATTGTTAGATAGAACACGAACGATAGTAATAGTAAGAATTGTGTGAATTGAAATGTAGAAACTAAATAAGTCTTCGAGGAAGTAACCTTATAATATGATTAGTCGTAATTGTTATTGGATGAAAATAATCTAATTATATATGTTTTTAGTAAGCTTATTTAAAAATAAAACGTTGCCTTTTACAAATATGCAAGACACATGACACTCAGACCCGAAACAACAATCTGTGGATCACACAAAGAGTTGTTCCGTGCGGAAATCGAACCCGCGACACGTTGAGCGACAGCCAGTTGCCCAGCCCCCGCACCGAGCCAACCGTTCTTGGCCACAATTCCACACACTACTAACCACAATTCTAGATCTACTGAATGAAAAAAGTCAGCAGACTTTTTTCATTCACTAGGTCTAGAATTCGAATTCACTAGATCTAGAGATAGGAGTCTAGAATAAAATGCTTTAATTAGCCTAGTTTATGGACAGAGATAGAGTATTAAGAGCTCTTCACATTAGCGTTTGTCCAGCGTAGGCGTTCGATGAACGTATGCGCCGCGCAGACGCCGCGCCGCGCTGTCATCGCGAAGTCGCACCGTCTGCGCGGCACATACGTTAGACAAACACTAGTGTCAATGGGTACGAAAAACTGATTTATAAAAGGTTTCAATTGTAAAAGATATCAGACTATTGCCAAACCCCTTAAAAAATTCTAGACTGTTAAATTTGAGGGAGGGCGCCACCGTGCGTAAACAAACAGTCTTACTCCGTGTTAAAATTCATAAAAAATAGTTAAAGCGTCCTTTTATAAGTAAAAAAGTGATTAAACTGAAGAACCAGTAACATTAAGTGAGCGTTATTAAATTAAAAGTGAAATAAACAGTAATAGAGAAGTAAAACAAGTTTAAAGTGCCAGTTGAATTGCTACCGCCAAATTCAAAATAAAGTAACAAGCCGAACGTTTTTGCTCATCTGGACCCAGTGAGTACATAACACCTGTACATAAAACACAAATAAACAAAGAATTGAGGTACTTGCAACATCAATTCTAATTGAAGAAGTTAATTATTTTAAACAAAGGAATTCATTACAATTTAATTTATAACAACGCCATCTATTTTCTAAAAACTAGAACTAAGTTCGCAAATATATTAAATACCGCTACAGGTCACTGGAGGTCGCTAGTAGTGTGTTCTATTACAACTAACCAATAACATACACGTACTTTTATATTAAATCTACAAGATGGCACCATCACCTTTGTGCGCGGGATGTCATCAAAAGACACTAATAAAAGAAAGCATACCTTGTTCGATATGTAAATGCAGATACGATTTCGATTGCGCTGGTATCTCAAGAGACCATTTTAACAAAAAAATGACAGTAGCACAAAGGAGCACTTGGCAGTGCCCATCCTGCTTATGTAAAATACCGAAAAACGATAATACAAATACCCCTATAAGCGCATCGAGACACTTTACTGACATATCGGACGGAGGCAATGTTACCTCAATGAAGATTACAATGCCTCCAAATGAAGACTCGGTAAGCTTTGACGACTCGAGCATTTTGGGAGATACACAAACTACACAAGAAACATCTGTTAAAATAAATATGCAAAGCCTAAGTGAACTAGTAATGTTGCGCTTGCAAGAAAATAACAAAGCACTAGTAGAAGAATTACAAAATACAATCCACATCGAAATAAACAAAGCCATGGCTGAACTGAGACAGGATTTTGATAACAAAACAAGATGTTTAACCCAGCAAAACAAGGAAAGGAAACAAGAATTAGATATAATCACTACTAGACTGAAATGTCTTGAAACCGAAAACACAATCCTGAAACAACAAATTATGGAACTATCTTCACAAAAATTTAAAAATGCACATTTACAGGAAAATAATATGAGAAAAGTGGTACTCTATGGTTTAGCTGATTATACGGAGGAATCTGAAAGTGAATTATATAATAGGCTGATTGAACTGTTTCGCGACATAACAAATGTTGACTTATCTGGATACATAGAAGATATATATAGAATTGGAAGGAAAAACACAAAAAATCGTCCTTTAGTTATAGAATTGATGAGTAAGAGGATGACAAGATATATAATAAATAATAGCCAGTATTTCCAAGGTACTGGACTATATATCTCAGAGTTCCTAGATAAAAATGTGCAAAAAGAAAGAGCACAACTACGAGAAGAAATGTATAAGGCCCGTAAATAATAATAATAATAATAAAGTTTATTTATTCAGATAACTGAGATCCATCGAAATAATAGTAAAGAAAGAACACAATATATAACTATACTTAGATATAATATTAATACGTAATAGTAAACAGGGACTTAGTCCGCTGCACTAATTTACGCATCAATGGACAATCATGTCTATCGACTATAGCAGTCAGGATACTGTGACGACTTCCACGCAGGCGACTGATGAGCGATGCAGTCTTTTTGCGCCATAAAGCAGCGAATCCATCAGTGTGAGCATCAGCAAACATTGCTGACGCACTACAGAAACGTGGAAGCCGCAATAGTGCCCTGAACGCGTTATTATACTGGATGCGCAGAGCATTGTACGCTCTCTGGGTGTAGTTAACCCACAGACTTCCCGTGTACAGTGACGTGCAATACGCCTTGAACAATGTTATTTTAACTGCGTCTGTACAACGAGAGAATCTGCGTGCCAACATATTCGCCCGAACCGACAATGCTCTGCGTTCCCTCTCCATATCAACATCATCTTTTAAATCATCGGTAACCCAATGCCCAAGATATTTGAATTGAGTTACTTTATTTAAGCAGACACCATCCAAAACAATCGGTTGAATAGGCGGATTCTTGTGATCCGATTTGAAAACCATGTAGACAGTCTTTTTCACATTATAAGAAAGTCCATGTGAGGCCACAAAAGACTCACAAACTGCGAGTAACTTCCGGAGAGCCCCAATCGACGGAGCCAGCAGCACCATGTCGTCTGCATAGCTGAAGTTGTTACAGCAGACACCATCAACATAACAGCCGACATGCATGCCGCTGAGCTTCTCAACCAGAGCATTTACGTACAGGTTGAAGAGCAAGGGTGAACTCAAACCCCCCTGCCTCACCCCACACTCCAACCCGCTCGCATCCGAAAGTTCATCCGCCCACTTCACATTATTTTTCTGATTGAGATACCAATACCTCAGAAGCGACGCTAACTCTGGCGGCACCCCAGTCCCTGCCAGTTTCTGCCACAGAACATCATAGGAAACTAAATCGAAGGCTTTACTAAGGTCTAGAAAACAGGCATACACAGGAGTACGCCTGTCTGTATAGTACTTAACAGTGTGTTTCAAACTAAAAATAGCTGTTTCTGTTGACAACCCAGGCCGGAATCCGAACTGGGCGTCGTGTAGCTCTATGTGTTTGGTGAAATGTGAGTTGAGCACACTGTCAAGCACCTTAGCAACAATGGTCGCCAAAGAAATTGGCCTGTAGTTTGTCTTGTCTGCCATATCTCCTGTCCTATTTTTAGGTATGGGTACCACCAAAGTCCGCATCAACCCATGAGGAAGGTATGCGTGGCTTATACATAGATTGAATAACATGGCAAGGACACGAGGCAAGTGCCGGCCAGCATATCTCAGATGTTCAACACTGAGTCCGTCATGGCCAGGTGATCTACCGCCTGTCATTTTAGTGATAGCAATTTTTATATCCTTTGCAAGGACGACCGTGGTAATGTCGGTATGGCAGGCGTTAAACCCCCGACATGCCGGACCCAGCGGAGACTTTATTGAATAGTAATCCTTAAACATGTTGGCTATCTCCTTTGGAGTGGAGATGGTCTACATGCCGTGATAAAATACAACAAGCTATACATTGAAGGAAAACAAGTAAGCATAAAAGCAAACAATGATACAAACAATACTACGAGTGCAGCATGTCTAGAAAAAACAAATGCTTCCATTACAAATGGTAATTCTTGCCAATTTGACACTACACAGGAGACAAATAATTGTGGGACTGATATGTTTCGAAAGTAAAAGCAAAGCATTTAAAATATTATTTCAGAATATCCAAAGCCTCAACAATAAGCAGGATGTCCTAGAATCTTTTCTCGACCAAAATCCCAGTTATAAAGTTCTATGTATGTCTGAAACATGGTTAACACAAGACAAAATGGAAATAATTAAATTCAACGGATATACATTTGGATCAGCATACTGTCGCAGTACCCGAGTCGGCGGTGGCGTGAGTATACTGCTACAAGATAACATGGAATATAAACGTAGGGATGATATTACAGAAATGTCCATAGACTATGTTATAGAGTTATGCGCGGTTGAATTGTTAAAGGAGAATTTATTAATAATATGTATGTATTGGAATAGAAGGGAAGAGGAATTATTTTACCAACAATTGCAGTCTATTTTGAAATATGTAGCCAATAAGTACCATAAGCAAAATATAATTATAGGCGGAGATTTTAATGTAAATGTCTTAAATAGAAACGCCAAAGTCAACTACCTTCTAAACTTAATGTTAGAGTATAAATTCACACAACATATTGAATCTGCAACTAGAGTAACAGATCTTACTGCCACGTGTTTGGACCTCATATTCACAAACTTCTACGACTACAGTATGTACACAACAGTAGATGAACATGGGTTCTCAGACCATAACAGCACCACCCTACACATTGACCTACCGCACCAAACGAAACAGTCTGTAGACTGGTTTACATGGAAAAGACTATACACATACACAAACATACAAGCATTCAAAATGGAATTGCAAAACATAAATTGGAATAATATAATCACACAACAACAGAATATTAATGAAAATTATATGGCTTTTAATAATACATTATTAAAAATATTAAATAAATGTATACCACTACGCAAAATAAAATTAAATCAATCATACAAAAGGCATTAGCTAACAACAGGAATAAAAAACTCGTGTAAAAATAAGAGACAACTAAAAATAATAACAACTAAGACAAAAAATCCAATTCTATTTAAATACTATAAAAGCTATGAAAAAATACTAAAAAAATGTATAACTACCTCAAAAAAACTACATTACAAAAACACGATTATGAGATCCGACAATAAAGTTAAGTCAATGTGGAGATTAATAAACGAACGTACAAACAAAAAAATTACAAAAGAAAAACGCAACTTAATTATTGAAAAAGAAAATATATTAACGTCAAATCCCAAAGAAGTTTCTAATATATTTAATCAATTCTTTGCATCAATCGGAAAAATACAAACAATTAACAATGCAACCAACAATTTTCAATCTCTTCTCCTCTCAGAAAGCATAGAAAACAGTATATTCCTAACTCCTGTGAACGCGTATGAAGTAAACCGAATAATAAAAAATTTGAAAAATAAAAAAGTCACGGAATACATGAACTCCCTCCCATATTATTTAAACAATGTGCGGACGAACTGACGCTTCCATTCTTTAAACTATTAAATCAATCCTTTGAAGAAGGCTGTTTTCCTGATTTATTAAAAACAGCTTTAGTAAAACCCATCCATAAGAAAAATAAAAAATCTGACCCCAACAACTACCGCCCTATAGCTCTTTTACCCACAGCTTCAAAAATATTCGAAAGAGCTATGTGCGATCGGGTATATTCCTATTGCGAAAAATATAAAATATTTAATGACCACCAAAATGGTTTTCGCAAAAACAAATCGACGGTTCTAGCTGTCTACAAATATATTCAGGAAGCCTTGAACATAATTAATGACAAAAAATACGCTGTAGGACTACTGATAGATATGACAAAGGCCTACGACAGAGTTCAATTTAACATATTATTACAAAAATTATATAACATCGGAATTCGTGGAAAGTGCTATGATTGGTTCGGATCTTATTTAAAAAATCGAGAACAATTAGTAGAAATTGAATATTATAATAACTCAACAAGCGAAATCGAACGAATTCGATCTGACAGCGAGCCAATAAACGCTTCAATCCCGCAAGGAAGTGTAATTGGATGCTTCCTATTCCTAATATATATAAATAATTTACCAACATATATCCACGATCCATGTGTCCTATTTGCTGACGACGTGTCTATATTGACTTCTTGTGAAACAAACACCAATGTAAGCGAAAAACTAGGCTCCATTCTTAACATTACTACGAAGTGGATGGCAGAACACAACTTGGAAATAAACCTCAGCAAAACTAAATTAATTGCATTCCACCCTCATCAGAAATCTTCTATTAACATTAATTTTACCTATAACAATTCACAATTAGAAGTCGTTAATAATTTTAGCCTACTCGGCATAGATATAGACACGAACATAAATTGGAAAAGTCATGTACAAAAAGTGAAGGCAAAAATATCAAAGTACTCATACGCACTCCGAGAAATAAAAAAGACCACCGATTTAAAAACAGCACTCGTCACCTACTACGCTTACGCTTATGCGTGGCTTAAATATGGTATAATATTATGGGGAAATAGTACAGACTCCCAAACGCTATTCACTCTCCAAAAAAAGTTAATAAGAATTTTAATAAATATCAAAGAAGTTTGTTTCTTTGATATTTATTAGTTGCAAACCTCACTTTCAGGAACAAAAAATACTCACCTTACCTTGTATTTATATTTATGAAATGTGCAAATTTGTTCGTAAGTATCCTGAATTCTATTCCACTAGAGAACACACACAATGTAAATTCACACTGAGACATAGAAAAAGACTAAATCTACCAACATCACGATTGAAAATACACTCTTCCGGACCTCTGGTCATGTCAATAAAAATTTACAATAAGTTACCCCAAGAAATAAAAAATGAAGATAAATACAATAGATTTATGATGAAATTAAAACAGTTTCTACTAAATAAGCCCTATTACAGTATTGAAGAGTATTTTCAAGAAAGATTATAACAAACATATATTTATAGGAGCACACTAGTAGTGTATAATACAGTACTGTGTCTACAGATCACAAGTACACAAGGTTAAAGGTACAAATGATTATTTAGTTAATTTAGATGATTTAATTTTTGATGCTCATTAAATTCATCGAAAATGTAAATTTTGACTACTGTCATTTTGAGTTGACATATTATTTTGTGTACATAATTTGTTTTGATCGATTCAATTTGATTTTGATTATTTTGAGTTTATTTTGATTGTTTTAATCTAATTTTGATTGTTTGAGTTGAATTTGATTGTTTTAGTTTGATTTTGTATTAATTTATTTTGATTATTTTGATTTGATTTTAATTATTTGACCTAACAATAATTTTATTTACTTACATATTTTATTTTGATTTTAATATTTTTTATGACCTCTATTATTTTATTTCCTATTGTAACTATTTCATTTTGACTTTTAATTATTTAATTAACTTAAACTCGATAATATGTTACATTTTAATATTAGATATTTGATGATAAATGTCAACTTTATTTAAAAACAAAAATGTTATTTTAAAAAAATGTTAACTTCATTTATCAAATGTTGCTTGTGCCCTTACGGGGTCCATAAATGTATCTTAGCTTTAAGCGTATATTGTAACACCTTATTCACATTATGGTATGCAAATAAATGAATATGAATATGAATATGAATATGAATTTCTCGATTTTTTATTTAAAAACAGCTTAAAGTTTTCAAAAAAGTTAAGTTGAAGTAACCCTCCAGTTTAAATAACAAGTTCAGCTTATTACAGTTTAAGCGGACTAAAGTAAACTTGTCGGCGACGGATTAAGCATTTTTAAGTTTGTTAAGTAAGCACTTTTATTATACTCAGTCTATCCCCAAATTAAATAGCAATTAATCTCCAAAGACGTAGATAGAGATTCATTTATTATTAACTAGCTTTTACCCGCGGCTTCGCTCGCGTCACATAAGGATGAAAAGTAGCCTATGTAACATACACCAATACACACAGCGCCATCTATACCAATATTTTTGTTTTCCCTCGGGAATATCAAATTTTTCTGGGATAAAAAGTACCCTATTATTCAATCCAGACTTCTAACTTTACGTCTGCAAAAATTCAAAGCAATCGGTTTAGTAGTTACGGCGTGAAAGCGAAACAAACAAACAAACAAACTCACTTTCCAATTTATAATATTAGTAAGGATAAGGATACACTCATGTAGGTAATGTTGGCAGTAAATAAAGTTTAGTATGAAGTTCAATTAAGTGAAATTAACTTTAAAAAAATTAAAAAAATAACTTAATTTAACATCACGCCTTTTATCCCAGAAGGCTTAGGCGGAAGTACACATTACAGCACTTTAATGCCACTGTACAATGTAACACCCACTTTTCACTATTTATGTTATGAGTCCCATGTAATAGGGGGTTAGCCGATTGCCATATACCGGGCACAATTCCAGATTCGGTGCTACTACTAAGAATTTTATTTTAAAAATCCCAGTAATACTTTGCCCGACCCGGGAATCGAACTCGAAACCCCTTACCGCCAGTCGCACTTGAGACCACTCGACAACGAAACAGTCAAAAAAATATCCTGAATTAAATCCAAACGTGTGATCGTGACTTGCTACTTTGAATTAATATATTAAAAAAAAAGTTAAATATAAAAATTAATTTAAATATCTTAGACTGCCTCGTTGGCCGAGTGGTCGCAAGTGCGACTGCCGGGCAAGGGGTCTTGGGTTCGATTCCCGGGTCAGGCAAAGTATTACTGGGTTTTTTAAAAAATCTTCAGTAGTAGCACGGAGTCTGGAAATGTGCCCGGTATATGGCAATAGGCTCACTCCCTATTACATGGGACTCATAACATAAATAGTGAAAAGTGGGTGTTACTTCTGTGTGCACCTCTCAAGGGGTAGGCCTTCGGGGATAAAAGGCGTGATGTTATGTATGTTAAATATCTTATCTTCTAGTATTTACATACTTACCACGTAAACATGATTAACAGTACAAAATGATATAACGAAACGTGTTAAGCTTAAGCAAACCAAGTTACTTGTGCAATCTTTGCTAGGATGATAAATGTCTAGAGTAAACCCAATTTAAACACTAAAGAGACCTAAATAAACACAAAAGTCGAGTGAACACTGCAGTAACCCTGAAACATTGACTAGCTTTTAGCTAACACAACATTATTGTACCTAAGGATGCGTCTAC
Source organism: Spodoptera picta (assembly GCA_038387885.1). Lineage (NCBI taxonomy): Eukaryota > Metazoa > Arthropoda > Insecta > Lepidoptera > Noctuidae > Spodoptera > Spodoptera picta. The sequence continues at coordinate 51,928 of JAZHFQ010000493.1, read as the reverse complement.
ATCTGGTGAATGTACTGGTCTGGTGAATGTGCGACGGCAATGGTTTGGTGCTCAACTAATATAAATAATATTTTTAAATGTACGCGCATAGCTCGCGAGCTGCGCATTCGTCACATGTGGACGCGCCCTAAGGATCAACCCTGCATGAAGACTCTCAGACTAAACTTTTCTAGTGCAAATTGATCTCATAAAGCATAGAAAACCTTCATAATGTACGCTCATTTTATACTAGGCAATAATTCCTAAGTACTTGTGTTTGAAGGTTTTAGCAAACGCGCAACTTTTTGTGTTGGTTGCCGGCGATTTTATTGCGTTCGAGAACTACACTGCACGGTTTTTATTAAATGAAGACTAGGTACTAAATCTTGATTGTGCACCTGTGACTATGAAAAGGTACATGTAGTTTATAATAATGTTTACCTAATACTAGTTTGCGCTTAAAAATTTATTCACATCCATTGTTCGCCTACATATATATCATATAAATAAAAATGAATTTCTGTTCGTTAGTCTCGCTAAAACTTGACAACGGATGATCTGATTTGGCTAATTTTGGAGTGGAAGTCCAGGGAAGGTTTAAAAGGTGACAAAAGTCTAGTGTGGGAGAGCCATGCTTCGGCACGAATGGGCCGTCTCGACTGGAGTGATACCACGGCCGCACAGAAAACCGACTTGAAGCAACGCTTGCGTCGTGTTTCGTCTAGTGAGTGAGGTTACCGGAGAGGCCCAATTACTACCCTCCCTCTTCCCCTATCTTCCTAATCCCTGAATTCGCAACAATCCTCAAATTCATAGTCCCCAAAAGGGTGGTAACGCACTTGTAACGCCTCTGGTGTTCCAGGTGTCCATGGGCGACGCCGATTGCCTACCATCAGGTGATACGTATGCTCGTATACCGGCTTATGTAAAAAAAAATACTAACGAAGTTTACCGAGTCAGCTGGTATTTACTAAAAATCAGTGTAATGACAATTTCATTCATGTTCATCAACACTGATAGTTGCTTGTCTACCAGCCCCTGAACTTAAAATTAATCCCTTTTGACACTAAATAAATAAGAGAAATATTTTAAAATATTAAGACTCTGAATTTGAGCTACATCTTAAGATATTTTTTAATTAAAGCTCTCGTCTAAAGGAATAAATTAATGTTTATATTCGAAGGTACACGTTAAAGTGAAATATTATTATATACATTGAGAGTCGTAGCTACGTGAATTTAAAGTCTATTTTTGTTATCATAGTTTTTTGAAACTCTTATGGATATATTTTAAGTGTGGGAGAGCCATGTTTCGGCACAAATGGGTCGGCTCGACCGGTGTGATACCACGGCCTCACTGAAAACCGACGTGAAATAATGCTTGCGTTGTGTTTCGTCGTGTGAGTGAGGTTACCCGAGGCCCAATTAACCCTCCTCCCCTTCCCCAGTCTCCCCATTCCCCAACTTTACCACAATCTTCAAATTCCCAATTCCCAATTCCAGATGTCCATGGGCGGCGCCGATTGCTTACCATCAGGTGATCCGTCTGCTTCTTTACCGGCTTATCCCATAACATAATATTCCGTAGGCAAATTATGTTCTTGTACATACACCTGAATGCTTGAATACGATTTTTTTTCTGAGTTAGGAGTGTATTTAACAATCAACCTTTTTGCACTATAGTAATTGAAAAATAAATAAAAGCTAGGAAAATGGAAAAAGTGTAAAACGGAAACTAAATCAAATAGTTCGTTTTACATGCACTTCAAAAAACGTATTTAGTTCTAAAAAAAATGCTGTTACAAATTGCATTCTGGTTAGTTTTGTAAAAATTGTGTAGCTTTATTTATTATTTTGTTGAAAAAAAAATTGTTTGCAATGAAAAAACATGATGGCTGACTTTTGTTGGGTGTTTATTTAATCGTAATTTTGTTGGAAAACATTTCAGTTATATGCAGTGATTTTTTTTCTGGAGTTTAAGAATTGTGTAGTTTTATTTTTAAATTATAGAATTGAATACATTGTTAGTATAGTGACTGAAAACCTATTGATATAGGTTTACAAAATTTACTAAACTTTATAAACTATCTTAGGAAAACCTCTGTCTATTTGATAATGACACCATTCATAATATATAGTCTAACAGACAAACAGATAAACCAACAACGAAGTCCAGGGTCCTAGTATCACGGAACTCCAAAAACTAAACAATTTTGAAAAACAAATAAACTATTGTACGCTCACTCACTTTTTCATCACCGATTTTATTTTCATGTAAATTGCAAACAGCCGGCACTATTCCAACTAAATTTTCCAACATAAAAAACGACAATAAAAAAATGCTTCGAGCAAAGCAACAAAGCATTTTGAAAAAGTTACAACAAAATGGGAGCCATCTTAATTCTACCTTTTTTATCGCGAGAAATAAATTATTTGTAAATAAAGCGGTTGCGTGACCTTCGCTTTGGTATCATAACGACCATCCATTAGGGGTCTCGGTTGAATACATCAACGTAATCAGAATGAGCCTAAAGGTTCTTACAGATCAAGTTACATGCAGTCCAACTTGTGTTTTAAAAAAGTCTATTTTTTTTTTAACTTTACTACCTAACTGTATCAGTTAACGTTCTACAGAGCTATTCACAAAGTCGAAGTCAAAGTCGCTAGTATAACTGTGTTATACTAACGACCCGCCCCGGCTTGCCACAGGTGCAATATGCATGTATTATACATATAAAACCTTCCTTAGAAATCACTCTATCTATTAAAAAACCGCATCAAAATCCGTTTCGTAGTTTTAAAGATCTAAGCATACATAGGGACAGACGGTAGATAGCGACTTTGTTATGTACTATGTAGTGATAATACTTTGGACAAACTAAGAAACTGTCATTTAAAATATGTCCAAATCCCCAACCCTTAACCCCTCAAAAGGCTGACTACGTACTTAAAACTCTTCAAGGGTTATCAATGTCCATAGGTAACGCCGATTGCTCACCATCAGGTGACCTGTCTGCTCCTATACCGCCCTATGGGGTGCGGTGCCAGAAGACCTCCCCGTGGTGCACCCTGGGTGCGGGCGACAGTCTCCCTAGCGGGGGTGATAGGGTTGGAGTGACTGTCGCCCGCAGCAGACTTCTGGACTGGGCGGGCGAACCCGATAGGGTTCTGGAGGCGGCGGGCTGTGTGCTCATGGCCCGCGCTTCCGTGGGGCATTTCTCCGCCTGTCTCTCTGATTAGCAGAGAGCGTGGCGGAGAGGCAAGGGCGGTGCTCGTTGTGCACTCACCCTGCCAGCGAGCAGCATCGGGACAAAAGCTGTCCCCGATTGCAGCCGTCGATATCGTAATCCGTAAGGAGGTCACGGTCATGTTTTGTGACTCTGAACGGGACGAGGGTCTTGGCTTGGTCGCCCGGACCGCGAGGAAGATAACCTCTATAAAAAATTCCTCTAATACTAAGTTCTGGTGCGCGGCGAGAGTATGCATGGCTGAGGAGTAGTGTCAGTCGTGAGCGCACCCCCAGCTAGAGGACCAGTGGACCCTCTAGTTGGGAAACAAATTTTCACTTACCCAGGTACAGGGGGCACTGCCTGGGTGGACCGTTATTTCCCCCATACTCGTGGGAATTGTATGGAGACTTCTAAAAACAAACCACAATCGAGGAAGGAGAGTGCGGGTGAGCTCTGCTCGCCTGCGGTAGAGGGAGAAGGGAGCCCAAGTGGCTCCGGGACTCGTGGTGAGGCGCTGGACTCGTCCAGCAGGCCCCACACACGGGAGTCCAGTCGAAGGGGGTCGGACTCAGAGTCCGACACAACATTAGCGGAGCGGCTGAGCGTGAGCTCGAAAGGCTCACGCCGCCGTGCGACGGGGACGTTCAAACGCCCCAGGCTGGAGGAGGACAGTTTGTCCCCGTCCTCCGGCGCTCAGGAGGCGCCTCCCCCCAAGGTCCCCACGGCAGCGCGGGGTAGGGGCGGCAAGGGCAGCGGTCGCCCGAGCAGTTGGCCGCGGAGGGCAGGGCTCTCTCAAGCGCTGTCCGTTCGGAGTCCTCTGCGGCCGAGATGTCCGGCGTGGAGGTGTCGGAGGGCGAGCGCGGCTCTGAGAGCGAGAGCTGCTCCGGGGGCCTCCAACAGGCCATTACGGCGGAGCTCTACAAGCTGGCGATGGGGAAATCCCAGCCGGTCAGGCTCCGCCTCCTCAGGGCGGCGGCGGCCACAATAACGGAGGCGGCCTTGGAGCAGTGTGCGGTGCCCACTGCGGGAAAGGTGCGCTCCGAGCTGGCCGAGATGCGGCGAGAGCTGGCGCGCTTGGCGGCCTCCAATGCGGCTCTAGAGGCCGAGCTGCGGACGGCCAGGGCCGAGCTCGCCGCTGCTCGCGGCAGTCGCCTCCAGCCCCCGGCGGAGGCCGACGTAGTCAGACTGCTGCGGGCGGAGTTGGCTGCCTTCCAGCGACGTTTCGACGTGCTGGAGGGCAGGCTCTTGCGCCCCCCACTCGCGGCGAGTCAGGTCGCCCCCGCGGTCCCGCGGTCGTACGCGGCCGCTGCGGCCAAGCCTTCGACCTCGGGTCAGGCTAGCCGCAGCTCCCAACCGTCGGCAAGGGCGCGACCGGCTACCCCAGCGAGGGCCTCGGCGCCCCCGCCGGCGCAGACCCCAGCTGCGCCGACGGCGCCAGCGCCCGCAGGGCGCAAGGAAAGGAGAGGCGCTCCAGCCCGGCAGGCTGGAGTTGCGGCAGCGGTGGTGGAACCCGCCCCGCGAGCGGAGGACGGCGGCGGGTGGCAAATCGCCGGCGAGGCGAGGAGAGTCGCCAGGGAGGGCCGGAAGCGCCGCAAGAAGGCGCAGCGGCAGCGACGGCAGCAGCAGCGCAGGGAGAAACGCGCTGCTGCCTTGCTCCTCGCCCCTAAGACCGCGGCTGTAGTGATTACGCTGCAGCCCGAGGCGGTCAATAGGGGCGTCACTTACGGCGACGTCCTCGCCAAATTCAAGGGGGCGGTATCTCCTGCGGAGTTCGGGGCGCCAGACGGGTTCGCGGTCAAGGTGACCGCTACCGGAGCCCGTCTTTTGGAGGTCCCCGGCGCGACCAGCGGCCCACCAAATGCCTGGATGTCAGGATCTTGGGCCTGGACGACTCCGTAACGGAGACGGAGGTGGTGGCCGCTGTGGCCAGGACGGGAGGGTGCCCTGCTGACCAAGTTAAGGCAGGCGCCATCCGCCCGGACAACTCGGGGCTGCGCACTGTTGTGGTCAGCTGCCCCGTCACAGCGGCCAAGAAGCTGAAGGAGGGCAAAAGGCTCTTGGTGGGATGGGTCTCGGTGCAGGTCAAGCTGCTCGAGACCCGGCCTCTGAGGTGCTACCGCTGTCACGTGGGGGAGCACGGCGTCCAGAGCATGGCGCAGTGGTCGATCAATGTCGCCGTGGTCTCCGAGCCGTACTTTGTCCTGCCCAGGGATCACTGGGTGGCGGACCTGGACGGCTCGGTGACCATCATCTCGTCGGCCGCCGCCGGCACCCCGACTCTTGAGGCTGCTCAAAGAGGCCGGGGTTGTGTCGCAGCACGGTTCGGAGAGCTCGCTGTGGTGGGCGTGTACTTCTCTCCGAACCGAACTCTCGCCGAGTTCCACAACTCCTTGAGGGAGTTGGTCACTGTCGTCGTCGGGTTCCGTTCCCTCCCCGTGCTCGTCCTCGGGGACTTCAACGCCAAAAACTTGGCTTGGGGTTCCCGGTTCACCGACGTCCGGGGTAGGATGGTGGAATACTGGGCCCTTGAGACGGGCCTAGTCGTCCTGAACCGGGGTTCTGTCCCCACGTGCGTGCGGATGCAGGGCGAGTCGGTGGTGGACATCTCGTTCGCCAGCCCTGCTCTGTCACCGCGTATTGTTGACTGGCGCGTCATGGAGGAGGTGGAGACGTACTCCGACCACCGGTATATCCGGTTCGACGTCTCCGCCGAGTCCGCAGACCCGCCGGTCAGACAGGCCCCATGTGGCCCGTGTTGGGCGCTGAAACAGCTGGACCGGGAGCTGCTCCTGGAAGCCGCCATCGTGCAGGCCTGGGTGATACCACCGGTCAGGCCTGCCGACATAGACGATGAGGCCAAGTGGCTCCAGGACGCCATCTCCAGGATCTGTGACGTGGCGATGCCCCGGATCCGGTCGAGGCAATAAAAGCGCCAGGTGTACTGGTGGTCGCAAGAGCTAGCAGCTCTACGCAAGACGTGCACTGCTGCGCGACGCCAGTACACTAGGCACCGCAGGCGCCGCATCCGTCCTCCTAATGCGGAGGCGAGAGAGGCGGAGTTGTACGAGGGATACAGGGCGGCCAAGGCCCTCCTCAAGGTGGAGATATTGCGGGCCAAGGAGGAGGCCCGCCGAGAGATGCTGGGGACTCTGGACAGAGATCCGTGGGGACGCCCGTACCGGATCCGCGCTTGGGCTCCCCCGCTCACCCAGAGTCTCCGGCAAGAAGTCTTGGAGGAGGTGATTGGCACCCTGTTCATGACTTCGCCCCCTGCGGTGCCCGACGCGGGCTACAGCGACGACGACGACGACATCGTCCCAGAGGTGACCGAGGCAGAGTTGAGAGCGGCGGTGCGCCGGATGGGCGCCAAGAACACCGCCCCAGGACCCGACGGCCTGCATGGCAAGGCATGGGTCCTGGCCTCAGAGGCTCTCGGGCCTCGATTGATTGATCTCTACAGCGCATGTCTGGAGAGAGGCCAGTTCCCGCTTCTCTGGAAAGCGGGCAAACTGGTCCTCGTGCGGAAGACGGGGCGCCCTGCGGACTCTCCGTCTGCGTACCGGCCCATAGTGTTGCTCGACGAGGTGGGGAAAGTCTTCGAAAGAATCATTTCGAACCGCCTCGTCGCGCAACTGACGGACATTGGGCCGGACTTGTCGGACGGCCAGTTCGGCTTCCGCAGAGGGCGCTCCACGGTGGACGCCATCACGCGCGTTAGAGACCTCACGACGGGGACTGCAGTGTCCAGGGGTAAGGTCGTAGTGGCGGTGTCTCTGGACATCGCCAACGCCTTCAACTCCCTGCCCTCGAGCTGCATCTTGGAGGCACTCCGATATCATCGGGTGCCTACCTACCTCCGTCGTGTAATCGAGGCTTACCTGACGGAAAGGTCCGTCAGCTACCCCGGTCACCGGGGCGAGTGGAACCGGCGAGAGATGTCACGCGGTGTTCCACAGGGTTCGGTTCTGGGGCCGCTCCTGTGGAACATCGGCTATGACTGGGTGCTGCGCACCGACCTCCCGAACGGCGTTAGCACAATATGCTATGCCGACGATACGCTGGTGCTAGCGCACGGGAGGTCACACCAGGCGGCGGCCGACTTAATGGCGACAGCGGTTGCGACAGTCGTTGAGAGAATCCGGCAGTTGGGACTCGAGGTGGCGCTCCACAAGTCCGAGGCCATGTGTTTTCATGGCCGCGGGAACGCGCCACCTCCGGGTGGGTCCCAAATAACGGCGGGAGGAGTTACCATCGGCGTCGAGACGACGATGAAGTACCTAGGACTCGTCCTCGACAGTCGGTGGAACTTCATTGAGCACTTCCGACGTTTGGCTCCAAAGTTGGAGAGGACGGGGGCTGCGTTTAAACGCATCCTCCCCAACCTCGGGGGGCCAAACGCCTCCTGCCGGAGGTTATACGCCAGGGTCGTGCGGTCCATGGCCCTCTACGGCGCCCCTGTTTGGGCGCCAAACCTGTTGCGGCGTCCCGCTCGGACGCTGCTCATGGCACAGAGGGTCATGGCGATCCGAATGATCCGCGGATACCGCACGATCTCTGGGGAGTCGGCGAACCTCCTTGCCGGATTACCGCCGTGGGATCTGGAGGCGAAGGTGCTCGCGCGCGTGTACAGCATGCGCGCGGAGGCACGTCGCCGGGGCGAAACTCCGTTGCCGCGCCAGACAAGTGCGTGGCAGGATGAGCTCCGGCGCGATCTCATGGCGGAATGGCAGCAACGACTGTCGCAACCGAGGGCTGGGCTCGCTGCCATCGCAGCGGTAAGTCCCCTCTTTGAGGAGTGGCTTGAGAGACGCTACGGCGTCCTCACCTACCGCCTGACGCAGGTCCTCACCGGACATGGAAGTTTCCGGAGGTACCTGTGTCTGATGGGGCGGGAGGAAACGCCCGGGTGTCATCACTGCGAGGACCGCCCTGAGGACACGGTGGAACGCACGGTGGGAGAATGCCCTGCGTGGGCTGAGCACCGCCGTGTCCTCAGGGAAGTGATCGGCGATGGCGACCTCTCGCGTCCGGGCCTAGTGCAGGCCATGATGCGGAGCGAGGGGGATTGGGATGCCGTCTCCTCCTTTTGCGAAGCAGTCATGCTAGCTAAGGAGGAGGCGGGACGCGTGAGGCAGCGAAGCGCTGCCTCCTCGCAACCCAGCCATCGCGAAGGACACACCGGGCGTCGGGGATCGCGGGACGATTTCCGGCCACCGTAAGCACGGGCCTGCGGACGGCGAGCATGGGTGGCTCCCCGTCCGACCAGAAACAGACCCGAGCGTACGGCGCGTCGCGTTCCGCGCGCGCCTCAAAGAGCCATCAGACCACCACAGATGGGGCCCAATAGGGCCGATGCCGATTCGGAGTCGCGGAGAACCTAACGGGTAACCGGGGCTCCGGCTCGACGTGCAGGAGAAGGAACGGGGTGGTTTTTAGTCAGTAAGAGTCTGACACTCCCTCCCGCCTCACCCAGGCGGGGGCAGTCATTCGATGATTTTTCCCCCCTTAAAAAAAAAAAAAAATACCGCCCTATGACCTAAAAAAATGACCTTTAACATTCAATTTCTTCACAATGTTTTCAATTCAATCACATGTTATTATCGATACTTACGCTTACGTTGATAATACTCTCACTCAACCATGTGGGAGAGTCATGCTTCGGCACGAATGGGCCGGCTCGACCAGACCATACCACGGCCTCACAGAAAACCGACGTGAAACAACGCTTGCGTTGTGTTTCGTCGTGTTACTGAGGTTACCGGAGGCCCAATTACCCCCATCCCTAGTCTCCCGAATCCTCGAATCCTCCACAATCCTCAAATTCCCAAAAGGCAAATAACGCACCTTGTAACGCTTTGGTGTTTTGGGTGTCCATGGGCGGCGCGGATTGCTTACCATCAGGTGATCCGTCTGCTCGTTTATCGAATTATGCTATAAAAAAACACGTTATAGAAATCGGTATAGGTGGACTTTACGCTATAGGGCCGATGGTTGAGATTAGGTTGAACCGGTATTATAAATTTGAAAATATGTGAGTTTATGTGTTCGTGTGTTTGTTTGTTACTAAGTCATTTTAAAACGACTGAAAGGACCGAAATGAAATTCGGAACAGAGGTAGATTATAATCTGAAGTAATACATAGGCATTTTACTCCTGGGATCGCGGGCGAAGCCACTGGCTGAAGTTAGTGTTATACATATAATCTGTATACACCTTTAAACAACTTATTACAGTGATCGTTCAGTCTCACTTCATAATGTAACTATATTAGACTATGGCTAAGAAAAACGCGACTGAGCTTAGGACTATAATGTTACATTATTATTATTCATTTTAGAATGAGTTCACACGGTAAAAAGTAACCTAGTTACTCAAATTCCCATGTCATTAGTGTAATTTGGAATGGCTATGTTGTGTTATTGTTGTGGTATGAAGATGTCATAGCCCAAAGGATCAGTAAGCTGAAGTGGCAGTGGGCCGGTCACATTTGTCGAAGAACCGATAACCGTTGGGGTAAACGTGTTCTAGAGTGGAGACCGCGTCTAGGCAAACGCAGTGTAGGGCGCCCTCCAGCTAGGAGGAGTGTCGAAATCCGCAAGGTTTACGAAGGTTTAGGAGAAGAGCTGAAGACCGAGCTCAGTGGCGTGCCATTGGAGAGGCCTATGTCCAGCAGTGGACGAATACAGGCTGATGATGATGATAAAAATGTACGTCACATAAATAGTAGAGATTGTGAAATATACTGTTTCTTACGCACTTAAAACTATTAAACAATACTTAAACAAATGTTACGGAGTTTTCTTTAGGTTGGCACTTTACTTAAACTTCATTAACGGATTAACATCTGGGGGATTACTACATAACATCATCACGCCTTTTAGGCAGATATGCACATTACAGTACTTAATGCCACTGTATAATGAACACCCACGTTTCACCCATAGGGGGTGAGCCTGTCGCGGAGAACCTAATGGGGTACCGGGGCTCCGGCTCGACGTGCAGGAGAAGGAACAGGGTGGTTTTTAGTCAATAAGAGTCTGGGAGAAGTCATTCGATATTTTTCCACCCTTAAAAAAAGGGCGTGAGCCTATTACTATATCCAGGCACATTTCCATACTCCGTGCTACTACTGAGAGTTTTTTTTAAACCCTTTGCCCGACCTGGGAATCGAACACGAGACCCCTTGCCCGGCAATCGCAATTGCGACCACTCCGTCAACGAGGCAATCCAACGAGGGGGCTCACTAGCTTTATGATAAAAAAGATCCAAGCTTACATAATTCGTAACGAAACCTACATATCATATCTAAACCATCTCATTACAAAGAATCAATGGTTACCCTACCAGCTAACTCAGAAAACAAAATCATCCCACTCCATTTGAGATCAAAACGAACCTCATTAGTTCAAAAATTTACGCCCAGTATAAGAACCAATCACCGCTCATTTCGAAGCTGTAAAGACTGAGCGCTTACAAAATGCTGATAGTAGTCAGTCGCACGTGCCGACAGATTTCTTATTAGTTTTAAAATGAACGTTTTTCCTTTAATATACTTAGCTCCAAAGTTATTGTACGCGGTATTGTTTTATTTTTTTCAGTCTTAATTAAGATTTTGGCCTGGTCTAATAAACTGAAGATGGATAAAGATTTTCTGGTGCCTAAGAAAAAGATTATAATATTTGTGTGTAATATTTTCTATTTCTTACATAATTTTGTAATTTGACGGCCTCGTTGGTATAGTAACCGGATGATTGCTGGCAAAAAGGGATCTGGCCAAACGGAGTGGGTCATACAAGTAAGGATGCATAAGATTTTCGGTTTTTTTTAACACAACATAACATCACGCCTCTTAATCCCAAAGGGGTAGACAGAGATGCACATTACGGCACTTAATGCTACTGTACAATATCACACCCACTATTTATGTTATGAGTCCCATGTAATAGGAGGTGAGCCTATCGCCATATACCGGGCGCATTCCCAGACTCCGTGCTGCTACTGGTATTTTTTAAAAACCCAGTAATACTTTGCCCGACCCGGGAATTGAACCCAAAACTCTTTGCCCGGCAGTCGCACTTGCGACTCGACCCATTGGTCGAGTAGCCTTCAAAAAAACCTCACTGCCTCATTAGGCAGTGAGGTTTTTTTGAAGGCTATAATAGCATGAAATACAGGTACAGGATATATGGCAATGAGCGAACCCCATATGACAAGGGACTCTTAATACCACTGGTACAAAGAGTGAAAGTTACATTGTCAATTAAAAAACTTATCCTTTAGATAATTAAAAATGGAACGCATATGTTTCACGCTGACAGTAATTTACAAAACAAACAAAACGAATCAAAGATCGAACTATTATAAACCTAACCAATCACAATAATTACAGAAGCTCTCTTTAATATAAAGTTATTTAAACTGTTCTCAATTAATTTAGGAACGTAACACTTAGTTAATTGTTAACTGATTAGTTTAACAATATAATATTTTGTTAGGATTACAATGGTTTATTATTACGCCGATAACGTGGACCAATGAAATCGAATTGTTTCAGAATCCTCGATTTTATAATCGATTTGATATAGGTATATAGGCTTATACCTAATTTAATTGACTGTTTCATTGGAGTGGCAAATGTCACTATTGAGCAACTACGTTATGAGTTTCGAGTGTCGTACCGAATAATGTGTTAATTTTGAGTTTAAATCGCAGTGACGACCTACAGCATCAACAGTCCCTGAAAATCCCTTACTAGATTATACGTCTCCTCTACATAAATGAGTTTGCCATAACTTTCATGTCAGGGGGATTGAAGATTGTAGTTTAAAATGTTCAAGTTTATGAGACAACGTACCACAAGACAATCGGCGAAGTATCACCGATTCATGGTAGATGGCCCACACGCACGAAGCGCTTCGCATGAAACTTCCTTATGCGTACTGCTAAGGAGTGGAATTCTTTGCCGGAGTCTATATTTCCTGAAGGGTATAACATCGTAGACCGCATCATCGCTTATCACCAGGCGAGATAGTGGTCAAACGTCGGCCTATCAAATAAAAAAAAGACAGCGCTGGCTGTTGCCCAGTTTCTGTTTAATCTACGGTCTTGTAGTCGAGTCTTACGATACAATCGCCAGGTGTAGAGGTAAAGTATAACTAAGAAACTAAATAATGTAAATATTTTAACTAACATAAATAGCAGAAAATGTGCAAGTTAACTGTAAAATTACTTCTACCTGGCTCTTAATTTCAACATCAAAAGAGGAACTGTTTCATAACCACTTAACCTTCCCTAACATATATACTCTACTCAAAATGTAATACCCCATTTCTCAATAACATAACGTAATAAATCCTACACGCAGCTGCATTTCACAGACTATATTCCAAGTTATATCTCATTTGAGTTCTAGAAACGCGAGGAACATTTGCATTTCAATTTAAACCATTAAAAAGAGTGGTGAGACTATCGGAGAGAAATCGCCCATTACTTGCTTTAGTCTATGAATTTATGAATAGAAAATGCTGAAGCACGCAGTGGATGATATTATGTAATTTGTCGTCGTTATCCAGTAGTAATAGGGGTGCGAATGTAACGATTTTATTATTAATCTTTTTTATTATAACGCCTTGTTATTATGAGCGACTCGGCAGTTATAAGAAAAAACCACGTTTGAGTCGCAATAGAGGTAGTAGAGGTATATTTATATAACGACTCACAGTCGAGCGGTTGGCCTAGTGAAAGGTTATGTCGATCCGGTCTAGATCAGGATTTTAGGCTGAAAACCAACAAGTTGAACTAGATCTGAAGATCACGATTATATCAGCACGTGAATTTAGACTAAATCTGCACTGAATTTGGAAAAATAATGATTATTTATAGCAAATCATGGCTGATGTAGAATTTTGCGATTGACGTAAATCAATGTAGTTCTAACATTCAGGCAATTTGTATGTAATAAGCATTATTATTAGGGATATAACAGTCTATTTTAACCTCATCCGACTTCTTGTTCATGTATCTTGACAATAAGAATACGGAGACATCTTCCAGACTTCGTTCAGGACGCAATCCTTTGAGCAGCTTTGCATTTTTGATAAGCAAAGTTGCATCCCCAAATTGTAGTTAGTATAGTCAAATTGACGATGTATATCGTTGCACGATGTGTCAGGAATAAGCCTGAAAGATCAGCACTGAACATTGAACACAAGTCTTAGTAAGTTTGGTAAACGTAACTTTGTCCTTAGACTCATCATCAAAGATGGCTAAAAAATACTGTATAGATCAGTTCACTTCGCTATTAAGCGTAGAGCATAAGTTGTTAAAGAAACAAAACAAAAAGAAAAAATAACAAGAATATGGTACCAACACAAATTTATGGTATCAAATAGGAGGTAAAACTTGTGTTCCTATATTACTGTAGTAGTACAATTATGTAATAGTATAACTACCTAATAATTCAATGTCAAAACTATACAACTCCTATTGTAGCTGTTAAAATAGCGTTCAGATTACGGACTATAAAGTCAAACTCAATACCATTTAGTTCATTCAATATCCATGCAATACTGATGGGCGCTAGTGTTGCAACTCAAGAGTACGAAATTTTACAATACTAATGTCGATCGATGGGAATTGAATTCAAGAGTAAGCCCCTTGGAATTTAATTAAATTAGGACTAGACAATCTGAAAAAAGAACGCCAGGAACAACGAAAATGTCTAGAAAAACTGGAAAATAAAGTACAGGATTTAACACTCAAATCCCGTTCGTCCTGTATAGAGGTTAGAAATATTCCATTGAAAGATAAAGAGACTAGCGTAGACCTTACAGACACTGTTTGCAAAATTGGAAACACGGTTGGAATCCCGATCTCACCTACGGATCTCCGAGATATTTACCGCCTACCGGGTAAACATGGATCAGTACGCCCCATTGTAGCCGAATTCCACACTGTTCAAATGAAACTTAACACTCTATCCTCCGTGCGTAATTTCAATAACAACAAAAAAACGATGGAAGAAAAGCTTAACACGGAGTTGATCAACTTAGCCGGAAAACGACAAGCCGTATACGTGGCTGATTATCTTCCTGCAAGCTCTAGAAAACTCTTCCATATATCTCGAGAATTTGCAAAGCAAAATAATTTCGAGTACTGCTGGTCGTCCAACGGCAACATTTTTCTTCGTAAAAAGCAAGGAGGTAAACAAATACTTATCTCCTCTGAACAGTGTCTTTTGGATCTGAAGAAAGATATGTGACTAGTAATTGAAACATTAGCTTTATTAAGTCAAAAGACATTTCTACTTGTATTATCTAGCAAACATCTTACTTTTACTATGGTTAATTTTTCGTCATCTAGGAAAAATATAAAACAAAATTATATCACGATCACTACCAGAAGTCTATACCCCAATACTCAACCCAACTACACTGTCCTCACATACCTAACCACAACCAATCAACTCACATCACATATATACTCTCACAATATCACATCTACACCTGTCATAATCTGGTATTTATTAATCCTAGTATACCTTTACTTGGCTTTTACTTATTACAAATGGCAAATATAAACAATATAAACACTGACCTAGACTCACTCGACTCTACAAATGCATACATCTGTCATCCAGAAGAATGTCAAAAGTACCTTAACACATATAATCATTCTATTAAGATCTTCCACGTTAACATTCGTAGCATAAATAAAAACTTCGACCAAATATGTATGGTACTATCAACGACTGACGTCAAATTTGACGTCATTGTCCTGACTGAGTGCTGGCTACGCGGTGTGAGCAACCTGCCAACATTAGAGGGCTACGTCGCTCATTCGACGGGCTCTACGCTAAACCAAAATGACGGGGTGGTTATTTATACTAACATAAACCTAACGTGTACAGTACGTGAACCAAACTTAAAAAATGCAACCGGTTTACTGTGCCGGACAATCAATGATATAACCATTTTAGCTGTTTATCGCTCCCCTTCCTGTAAAACACGCGAAAACTTTACCAACTTCATTAATAGTTTAAGTGACATCTACAACGAGTTGCCAGCAGATAACCTTATCCTGGTTGGAGACATAAACATTGACATTTGTCCTAACAGTACAGATCCTTTACGTGAAGAATATTTGACTTTAAATGCCACTCATGGACTATTTCCCACACATACGCTGCCCACAAGAATTACTACATGCTTAGATCACGTTTTCACAAAACCCAATCTTCCGTCCACTACTTTAATAGTTGAATCCTATGTCACAGACCACATGCCGACAGTGTTATACGTTGAGAAAGGTAACTCCACTAGACAGCCACCAATGACGAAGACTAGCATTGATTACGATAAAATTAGAATTGAATTAGAAGGCACCGACTTCACAGATACTCTCACGATACAGGATACAAACATGGCTACAGATTCTCTTATCTCCCGGGTATCGAACATCATATACAACAATACATCTACGACAGTAGTTACTAAGAAACATTGAATTTTAAAACCGTGGATGTCCTCAGGTTTACTCCGATGCATCAAAAACCGTGATAGACTACACATCAAAGCAAAAAAATCAATAGACAACATGACTAATAAAATAATCTACACGCGTTATCGTAACTATTGTAATCGTCTTCTTCGTAAATTAAAAACTGCATATGAAAAAAGCTTAATAGACCAGGCCGGTAACGATCCAAAGGCCCTCTGGCAAGCAATAAAACAAATAACAAACACAGAAAAGCCTAAACAAAATGCTACAGAACTACTGAAAATATCAAGTAATCCAAAAGAATCTACTAATTATGTCTGCAACTACTTTACAAGTATAGGTAAAAATCTGGCTGATAGGGTTGCTTCTAGTATCACTCATACCGTTGATACAAAACACAAATATCCAAATGTCACACAGAACTCACTTGTCCTCTTAGAGGTTACAGAAGCAGAAATTGAAGCTAGCATTTTACAACTTCGACCCGACTGTGCCACGGGCTGGGATGGCATTTCGTCACAGATCCTTAAACGATGTCGCCATATACTGGTTCCCTCAATCACTCATATTTGTAACCTTGCCCTAATTACTGGAGTCTTCCCCGATGCCCTCAAAAAAGCAACAATTTGTCCTATATACAAGAGTGGGGACAGAGGCTGTGTCAACAATTACCGGCCTATTGCGGTACTGCCTGCGATCTCCAAAATACTGGAAAAAATTCTGAACATCTCACTAAAAAAGTTTTTGGATAAATTTAATATATTGGCCAATAATCAGTATGGATTTCGTTCAGGCTATTGCACGGAAGATGCGGTATTGGATCTAACAAATGTCATAGTTAAAAAGTTAGATGAAAAAAGCAAATGCTTGTGCATTTTTCTGGATCTTTCGAAAGCTTTTGACACGGTCTCTGTCCCGATTTTCCTTGATAAATTAAATAAACTAGGCGTACGAGGTATCACCCACAACATTTTTGAAAGCTACCTAACAAATAGGAAACAACGTGTGAAAATAGGAAGTCATGAAAGTGATGAGGCTGAAGTCACTTATGGCGTGCCACAAGGGAGTATTCTAGGCCCTACCCTTTTTCAGATCTATATCAATGACCTCTGCCAAATTACTCTTCCAAATACTAACATATACACCTACGCAGATGACACCGCCATATTTGTTTGGGGTCCAAACTGGAACACGGTTAAGGAAACGGCCGAATACTCCTTATCTAAAGTGATGGAGTGGCTCTCTGTTAACCTGTTAACATTAAATGTTAACAAAACTCATTTTATGGCTTTCTCCATTCGTAAAAATACAGCCCCACCACGTGACTTCTCCATCAAAGCTCACATTTGTCACTCTCGACAGATTGACTGTGCCTGCGAGGTAATAGCTAGGGCAGAAAGCGTCAAATACTTGGGTGTTACCTTGGATGATCGACTGAGATGGGATAAACAGATAGATACTGTAACCTCCAGAGTGAGAAGGCTAATACACATATTTAAACATCTAAGAAATTCTGCCCCAACAGATAAATTAAAATTCGTCTATTTGGCTCTGTGTCAGTCCATCATCCAATACTGCATACCGGTTTGGGGAGGGGCAGCCAAAACGTTTATCCTTATGCTTGAGAGAGCACAAAGAGCTGTACTGAAAGTGATGACCAAAAAACCATATAGATATCCCACCGCAAAATTGTACTTAGAATGTAAGGTATTAACAGTCAGACAGCTCTTTGTGCTCAAATCTACTTTGAGAAGGCATCGGAATGTTCCACTACCGAATCCAAACAGACGCAGTAAGATGCCAGTATGCCCGCAAATCCCTACCAATACTACTTTTGCCAGAGGACAGTTCAATAGTCTCAGTTGCAAGCTCTACAACAAAATTAATAAAAACCTGAACATCGTACGACTCAGCCGAAAAGAAGTCACAAGAAAAATCAGTGATTGGCTTCAGCAAATTGATTACAATGAAACTGAAGGTTTACTTACGAATATATCATAACCGACACACACATACACACACATACACACACACACACACACACACACACGCACACACACACGCACGCACACACACACACACACACACACACACACACACACAATTCCGGAAAATTAACCTAAGTAGTCCTTTTAACATTCCCTTTATATTTTATTATTTTTGTTTTGGATTACAGCTCCTCCCATTTCATTCATTCACTTTCATGACATTCACTTCATTATAGAGTGACATATAATGCGACTTTGTGACATACTCCACGCTTGAATCACTGTTTTCCAAAATACAAGCTTATAGCTTAGTTTGGAGGGCAGTGTCAGTATCGATCGTAATTCACACTCGTTCATGTAATTGCCGCATTTCTGTGAATGTAATATTGTGAAATTTTTGTACAATAAACAATTTTTATTTTTTTATTATTTATTATTTAATTATCATTAAAATTTATAGTTATAAGTTTGAAATCGCCAACCCGCAATGAGCAAGCCTGGTGATTAATGCTCAAACCTTCTCCATGTTAGAAGAGGCTTTGCTCAGCAGTGGACATTTATAGGCTGTTGCTGTTGATGTTGATGGTAATGTTAATAGAATGTTCGATAGTCGCCCTTATGGTCACTCTAGAAACGGGTCAGTCAAATTCTTACCCTTTAGTAATCAGAATATTTATTATTGTTATCTGTTTACACATAATAGTTTGAACAACTAATAACCTAAGCCAACTAGATGAAACTTAGGTCTTAGTTCTAACCCCCAATCAACATTTATAAAGGTTAAAAAGGTCAATAAAGAAACTTTACTAGGTAACACAGCAAAATAACTAATCAGTCAGTCAGTCAGTCAGCCTATAGGGCTTCATAAATAATCCATTTGTTATTTAACTCAATGCAAAAGCCTTTAGATCTAGAATATATGAATAAAATATTAGCACAATTTTATTTGCCTTAGGTATTATTGTTTAGAATGTAAATAAGTCAGATTTCAAGCTCTATTTGGGAATTTATCAGTGAAAATACTCGTGTGGATCGTTGTTTTTGAGGAATAATAATAATTGAAGTTTGATCATAAGTCTTTATGGGTTAATTAAGTTATTGCGCCAACCAAGGTCTATAAACCATAGTTGGCACAATAACTTTGATCAAATGTTGAATATATTATTTTTAAAATATGTCAGTAGTTATATTTTCTACTCCGTGCAAGCCATCTAAAAAGAAATCATGGCTTAAAATATGATTATGACCACATAATTTACAAGACAAATATATAAAAGAAAATTTTAAAAGGATTATTCAGAATAATTTTAAGAAAATGTCACTACTTAACCCAAATAATTTAGAGGACAGAGTCCCGCATAAAAGCTATTGATTTATTTAAAATTATTCCCCTAGTTGAGACACCGACACATCAACCTAACCCATTCTAACTTCTATTTATTCTCAACTTTATTACAAAATAATAAAGATTAAAATTGAATGAAGATATTTGACTGATCGGAGCAAAATGACCTGATGTTCTGTACTTGACCTTTCAACTTGACCGCCGTTCAGCTTGCGGCAGTCAACCACAATTTGTATGAATATTGGTGGAATCTGTAAGTGAATACAAATATAATTAATATACCTGTAAAGATTCATAATAACCAAGGGCTGTATTGTGTTATTCTTATTAACTTAACTTCATACAAGGACGCGTGGACGACCGCCGCGCCGATGCGAGGAGCCACCAATCGCGAGATAAACGTACAGAAACATAAAATACATACATAAATCAAAATGAGAACCTTCATTTCTTTGAAGTCGTTTTATAAAACGTAATTTAAACTGTCGAACACCGCGGATTATTTGACGAGGAAGTCGACTAGTTTCAAGCCATGCTAGAGCATCATTTCGCGACCTGCGTCGCGGCTGCCACTCGACTCGACTAATTACGTGAGTATGCTAAAAACAAAATAATTTATTTAGTATGCCTCACGAAAGTTATAATACCAACATATAATTTATTTATGAAAGTTTAAATTAATAGTATTTGCATCCATCACCAAAGGGATAGATTAAAAAGATACGAAAAATTTGACTCCCTCTAGCCTGACCAGTACTTGGTATTTTTACTGACTCGTGCTGAACGAGATCCCTACTTACTCCATAGCATTTGAAATGTAAAGTAGTACTTGGAAAAAGTGCAGAAATGTACAGTTGGGGACAGACCTGCCTGACTATTATTTTTTTTTTTGCTATAACCCAGGTAGAACATGCTTATGGACATGCAGCTTAGTGACGCAACCCGTGTAATTCCTTAGTCAGTGGTGCGATTCATGGTGCCCGGCTAGCGGCGCTTCATTCCTCAATACAAGGTCATACGGCAGGACATTTTTTTTTGAGGGAGGAAAATCATCTAAAGACTTCTCCCACCCGGGTGAGGCGAGAGGGAATGTCAGTCTTAGTGACTAAAAACCACTCCGTTCCTGCACTTCGAGCCGGAGCCCCGGCAACCCGTTAGTCTTCCGCGGCTCCGTATCGGCATCAGCCCTGTTGGGCCCCGTCTGTGGTGGTCTGATGGCTCCTTGAGGCGCGCGCGGAAACCGACGCGCCATACGCTCGGGCCTGGTTCTGGTCGGGTGACAAGTCATCCGTGCTCGCGATCCGCAGGCCCGGTCATACGGCAGGACTAGAGATCGGATCTCATAACCTAATGAGATGAAGTTGAGCAAACGTTAACTTAGAAGTAGTCAGGCGAGTGAGCCCCTGATTGTACCAAGTCTGCAAGTAAGATACATTTTTATCTTTCAAAATATAAGATTCCAACTTTGCGAATATTTAAAATATAAGTATAGCGCAATGAAAAACCAAATTATTATGTAACATAGGTTTATATAATTTCTCGAAAACTTTTATAGAAACGAAATCTTTAGCGATGGGTAACTAATAAAGTGGGCATAGTCTGCTAAAATTGTTTAGTTCTTTCAGAATGATCACCATCCTTTAACTGTATTATCATTAAAAAAAGACTTCTTCTGACACTAACAAGGAATGCGCATATACATCACCACGCTTGCTCAAAGCGGATTAATTAATTAACTACTAAACTTATTTTTTTTTAATTATATCTAGGTTTCTCCGTAACTAAGGACCTTTACTTTAAATTAAAAACATTAATTTCAAATGCTACACAATTTTTCTTTTCACGTAGGTACTTAATTATATATTTTCATTCTCTTGACCTTTAGTCTGCTTGCGGTCAGATTTGCGGTCGCCTGGACCTCTCACACAAATACCTAGTACTATAATTAGATTAATTTAATTAATCTAACTTTATACTGTACCTACTGTATATCTGTCTGATTAGTTAGTCGTTGCATGTGTTAAAGGGATTGTAATTACAGTAGTGACTACTAAAAATTTGGTTTAGTTTCAAGTAATAAAGTTCATTATGTTAGTCGGGGGGTTTTTCATTTCTATTTTCTTATGTTAGTATAAGTTTACATTTTTCTTTTACAATAATTGTAAGTGAAAGTACCATGTGAGACCTAGTGAGTGTCTAGTCTTTATTTAAACTGTCAAACACCAAGCGGTCACCGGTGACCGCAACCTATTGTTCTATAATTGTGTCTATAATGACGGTACTCGACGAGTTAATATTTAAAAATAATGTAATCAAAAATGGAATCTGAACATACCCAACCTTACCTAGGTAAGGTATTTCTAGATCAAATAAACCAATGAATCTTCAAACCATCCACAAAGTGAATAATTTCATTGATATTCAAAATGAGTAATTACAAAATATATTTCAACTCACATCACAACATACAATTAACAAAATTACAGCTCCAAACAGTGCAATGCATTTACAATAAAAACTCAATCAAGATTAACATGATTACGTATATATTGTTGAATGAAAGTTTGTTTGTTTTAGAACGCGGTCATCAGTGGCGCCACCTCATCAGTGTAATTCTGATAATTTGATAACGAATTCTGAACAAATGTCCTTGAATTTGGTCGACACGTGTTTGAATTGCGGAAATAAGTGGGTGATGAGTATATGGTCCCTTTTTAAGATAAGCAGCAACATTGTACTTGATTATTTGGTTTCTTTTTCCAATAATATATTGTGTGTGTGTGTGTGTATATACAAAATGTAATAATAAATTATTGGTGTTTTTCTGTTACTAAGGATTAGGTAAGGTTTTTATCGAGGGAGAAATTCTCGCCTTTAAACGTTAAATTGATCAACATTTAAACGAGTTTACATTTAAGGCCACACCTATGTAAAATTTCTCTAAATAAATTTATTTAAATAAAAATATCAAACGACTTCTCCCGTCGTGGCTAAACGGAGAGGGAATGTCAGAGTTTTACGGACTAAAACCAACACGTTCTAAATCCTGCTGCGACCCTGCCCCGGTAACCGGTACGGTTATCCGCAGCCCCAGTTGTTGTTGACTGGCGATGTGATTACTGATAAAAATAGAATCTAACCTTTCCGAAGTAGAGTATATTCTTATCGCACGAACAGAAGAGTAACACACACAAAGAGTGGCTCAGAACCGATTATTTGTTCATGACGGTTCTCTGTAAGGCCGCAGTGTGATACCACGGCCTCACAAAACTTAGTCGATTAGGGCTAGAGCATGGTTTTTTCAAGTGAAAAGTTATATTTCATAATTATCTTCTAGCTGCTAAAGTGCTTCGTTGAAGTTAAAGTACGAATATTGTTCTCTTCACATAATAGAATATTCCAAAATAGGAACTACCTTCTTGTATTTTTAATTGCATCATGTGAGGTATTATGATATCTTACTACCTCTTTCTTGCTACCATTTTACCTTCTGGTTAGAGAGAGATAGTACGATTCACTGACAATTAAAGACACTTGATAGTTAACAAACGCTGAATATTTGTGCCACCTGTTACGTCAGACGGCAGATTGCAATTTGCACTCGATTTAGAACTAACCGTGTTTGTGGTATCATTTGAATGGAGATTGCTCTAACTGAAACATCATCTGGCTTGGTATTACCATTCTTGGAGAATAATCTGGAGAATAATTAAAATCGTCGTTCATTTACGTAAATTTAGCAACTTCTTACAGCTTTTTACTCCTTTTAATTAATATCTGGTTTTACCCTGAAACTAAATTAATTAGTGGTAAACGTAACTTTTACTCTAACAATGTGTGATTACTTTGATTGGAATGATTGAAAACATTGAAACAGTGTATATTCAGGAAACCGCACGACCAATATCAAAGAAGTCCATACTAAAACAACGTCTTATGATAATACTGAAAAAAGGTATTAAGCATATTCCTCGCTAAAATATAAACACGAGAGTGTCCTTGACATAATAAGCGATACAGAGGCAATATATCTTTATTTACAAAGCAAGGTTAGGCCAAAGGACCTCAGCAATATATTACACAATGTCTAGACAACACATAGCCCCGAGCTACGTCGTAGCCGCGTAGCTACGTAGCCGCGTAGCCACGGTACTACGCATACCGCTACGTAATATCTGATGAACAATATTTTGCTTAGTGATGTTATTGAGAACTGTAACTAGAACCGACACTGTTGAATCAACCTCATAAGACATCGACTACCTCATTACCAGGATGTAACAAAACTTAATCTTCAACACTTCACATCTAACAACTATCAAATAATATCACAAAAAATATTTGTTACAGTAACCGAGTCCGATATATTTGTTGATACTTTTGTATATCAAACCTAAAACCTAAATAAGAAGATGTTTTTTTTTAAATAAAACTTTGCCCCAAATTATTATTTTCTCTTGTGTCGTGGGTGCATTTACAAACATATAAGTTCACAGACACACTCATGACACCCAGGCCCGAAATAACAATTTGTGGATCACACAAAATGCTGCTCCGTGCGGGAATCGAACCCGCTATACATTACGCGGCAGCCGGTTACTCAGCCACCGCGCCAACCGTGCAGTCATAAAACTTTCCATAACTGGTTTTAAATTATACTTTAATTATTCATTTAACAGAAGTATTAGACAAAATGTTCGCTAAACTGCAACAAGTCATGGTTAACATGATGGACAAAATGATGGATCGCATGATCCAGCTCATCACAAGCCTCGCTACAAAGGCCTCCCCAATCTGCGTGTAATCACGTGGAACGCCAACGGCTTGACGGAGCGGCGTCAAGAACTCCATACCTTCCTACAAATGGAAAATATCGACATAGCCTTGGTCTCAGAAACAAGATTTACTCCAAAGTCTCATATTACTTTTAGGAATTATAAGATTTACACTACAAATCACCCATCAGGTAACAGCCATGGAGGGACTGCAGTAATAATAAAAGAAAACATAAAACATTATGTTCTCGACGAGTACTGTACTGAAAAGATACAAGCCACATCAATAAAAAAACAACTCAGAAATAACGTTGAGACTATTATTTCCGCAGTCTACTGTCCACCTAGACATACTGTCTTAGAACTAGATTTTAAATCATATTTCAGTACCTTGGGCGCCAGGTACATATGTGGAGGTGACTGGAATGCGAAACACACATATTGGGGTTCGAGACTCATTTCCCCTCGTGGTAGACAACTCTACAAAGCCGTTAAAAACTTTAAAATGGAATGTATGACCCAAAAAAGCCAACATATTGGCGAACAGACCCAAATAAAACACCGGATTTACTGGACATCTTTATCACAAATAATATCGGCAGAAATTATATGACCACCGAATCTTGTATTGATCTCTCTTCTGACCATACGCCAGTTGTTTTAAATCTAAACTCATCGATTATTCTAGTCAAACCTCCGGTAAAACTATATAACAAAGGCACAGACTGGAAAGTATACCAGAGCGTTATTTTATCAGAAATTGAGTTAAAAAATCCAATTAAAACAAGTAAAGATATAGAAAAAGAGGTAGAAAACTTTAACAGAGTTGTGCACAATGCAGCCACCAAATCAACCAAGGCACGGAAAGGAATACCACAAAATTTTAAAGAGTTTCCGAATGCAATTAAAAAAAGATACGTGAACGACGTAATTTAAGAAAAATATGGCATGATACAAGATATCCCAGTGATAAAACTGCCTTCAATAAATGTTCTGAGGAACTTAAGGCTATGACAAGAGCAATAGTTAACTCAAATGTTCAAGCTTATCTCTCGGGTCTAACCCCGACAGCAGACACTAACTACTCACTTTGGAGAGCCACAAACAAGATAAAGAGGCCTAACAACCACATTCCACCTATCAAAAAGGTTCATGGAATTTGGGCAAGATCAGACGCAGAAAAAGCAGCAACTTTCGCTGAGCATCTGAGCACAGTTTTCAAGCCGTTTCCGGAGACAATACCAGACCAAAGCACTGAAATAACAAAATATCTTGAAAGTCCTCAGCAAATGTGTTTACCGCTAAAGTATACGTGCCCAAGAGAAGTCAGCAGAGAAATAAAAAACCTACAGGAAGGTAAATCTCCGGGCTACGATAATATAGATGCGACTCTCCTGAAAAACCTCCCTAAAAAGGGTATTATTTATTTTATTTATTCATTTACATCAGGCAACGATGGCCCATATTAATACAATAATACTATAATATAAAACATAAAAATACTATAAATACATAATTAAACAAGTCATTAATTTAAATCATTCACGATATGCGTGGTGTCGTGTTACACTGGTCGGTGTCACGTAGGCGACCTCGAAAACGTCGGTATATGACACCCTTCGGCCAAAACTCTGCCTCCAGGAATTTGTCGAGATGTTGAGTAGGAACTCGCACCACAAACGACTTGAAGTTGGTATTGTGACGCGGTTCCAACCTCTCGACCCTTAAGGTCCAATTGGTCTTCATCTTCACATATTCCACGATCTCCTCAACCTTCGTGTAGTGGTGTAATCGGGACACATACAGCAGCGTCGTAGGCACAGCTGGACGCAGCATGTTAGGTCCGGTCAGTCCGGTACCGCGTTGATTGCGTGAAGTAGGCTTCTTCTTTTGAACTTTGATGAAGCCCTCCTCATCACACACAGGCTTTTCTGGACAGCGCTGTATCGGAATCCTTGTTACGGCTTCACAGCGACGGTTCTGCTTACCCCCTTTTGGCTGCTTAGATTGTGACGCAGCTGTTTTGTTTGCGGCAGCAATTGCAGCGTAAGCTACTTTGGGGGTCGACATAGCTTCGCGTGACATGTGCTCTGCACGTGGAGAGACACGGGGCGCGTCGGGGCACGGTGCATCGACATCATTATTTGCAATAAGCGATGTGTTAAATTTCGCCGATGCAAAACTGCTGACTGAAGCATTTTGCGCCCCGCGACGTGTGTTCACATTGGCTTCGCCTTGAAATCTACTTTCCGAAACAGCATTGCGTAACAACACTATTTCGGCATGCAGTTCCTGGAAGGTAGTGTCAGACGTCTCCAACTTGCTCCGCATCTGGGCCAAGCTTGACTTCAAGGATGTGATATCCTTTAGCAGCCTGGTTACATCTACGTGGTCGAATGTGACGGGTGGCAACTTGTGTAGCTCCTTCGCCACGAATGTCAGCACGTCGTCAGGGTCGGTCGCCTTCAGAAAGGTGATGATGTCTTGGACGCTCTTATCCGTACCATCTCTCCTTCTCGATGGCATTTGGTCGAGCTTCCCAGTCGTCTGGTAGAGTAGCATCTTGCCTTTGCTGATCTCGTCTTCTTTGAAACTCGACCTACAAATCTGCATGATGCTGATTTCCTCCATGGTGTCGATAGCATTTTGTATAAACGCCAATAGCTCGTTTGCGATAAGTTGTTGTGAACTCATTGCGAAATATCGGGCAGCGACTTACGCCGCGACCTTTACGTACAACTGCAACAGCACGTCCGTATTCGAGCGCGCATCGCACTGCACTATCATGGCAATAGTCAAAATTTTCAATGCTTGCCTGCGACTGTCTCATTTCCCGGGTCAGTGGAAGATAGCACAAATAATCATGATACCCAAACCAGGAAAACCGTCTCATGAGCTCACGTCATACAGACCTATAAGTCTTCTAGCGGTAGTAGGCAAGCTGTTCGAAAGAATCATCCTGAACAGGATGAAGAAATACCTTGAAAATATCATACCAAGACATCAATTTGGCTTCAGAGAGAACCATGGAACAATTGAACAGGTGCACCGATTAGTCGATGCCATAGGTAGATGACTGGAGAAGCGGGAGTTCTGTTCAGCTGTATTTTTGGATATTAGTCAAGCATTCGATAAAGTGTTATTGTATAAAATCAAGAAGTTACTTCCACATTCATTTTACTTCATTTTGCAGTCATATCTCCAGAATCGATGCTTCGAAGTAAAGTATGCTGACGAGACCTCCGAGCTCCACGAGATAAACTCAGGAGTACCGCAGGGCAGTATCCTCGGACCCACCCTGTATACTATATTTACTTCTGACCTTCCCACAATGGACAAGACCATAGTAGCAACGTATGCAGATGACACAGCAATATTGTCCACCCACAGAGATTGTGATATAGCATCCAGTCAACTTCAAGTACATCTCGACGAAATTGAAAAATGGCTTGAAACATGGAGAATAAAAGCGAATCAAACCAAGTCCTCACATGTAACATTTACGCTCAAAAAAAATACATGCCCACCAGTCAAATTATATGGAGCGGAAATTCCCCAGGAGGACCACGCTAAATACCTGGGGATGCACTTGGACAGAAGGTTAACATGGCAAAAACACATATGGATCAAGAGAAAGCAACTGGATACTAAACTACGCAGCATGTATTGGATAATTGGAAGACAGTCGCAACTCAGCGAGAATAGCAAACTGACAGTTTATAAATCTATCCTGAAACCAGTATGGACTTACGGCATTCAGTTGTGGGGAACAGCAAGCAATAGCAATATTGACATACTCGAAAGATTTCAAACTAAAACTCTGAGGGCAATACTGAATATTCCACAATATATTGCAAATAGATATATATACAATGATATAAAGATTAACACAGTCAGACAAGAAATTACCGCTTTCAGTACCAAATACCAGAAGAGACTAACAAGTCATAGAAATGAGATGGCCTTAAACCTTGGTGGTGACGGCAGCATTAAGTATAATAGACTTAAGAGACAAGGTGTTGCTAATCTCCCTGAGAGATTTGCCTGCTCAGAGTAACCAGATATAGCTGGACTCTTCAAATACCTAGAAATCCAGATACAGTGTATCAGACAAAAGTATGGCTTATTGTTGAATAACAGAATGCCATAGAAGAAGAACAAAAAAAAAAAAATATTCTCGAAAAATCTGAAATCCGTTACCGATACTAAAATTTGTGTACCCTATCCGTATCTGGATCCGAAATGAATCTTAGACATCCCTGATTTTTGGTGACCAACTTAATAAAATATGATAAGCTTGGATTACTTCTGTTATGTTAGATATACATACATACATATTATGTATATGTAGATATTATGTATGTTCAATGTTCATATACTACATGACTACTGACTGTTCCTACTACTTTCTTTCCAGTTTTTATTTAGAAATATTTTTTAATATATATCTTCGTATTTTTTTAATAAATTGTAGATTTCTGGCGGTATTCTGTGAAAGGAAAAATGATGTTCCTACCTCTTTTCTTGGAAAACGTTATTGTAAGAGTTTTTTGAGGAATAACACAGGCGCCCTTTTTTCCAATTAATATTATTACTGAGAATTCTAAAAAAAATAACAATCATTTGCGTTTTATTGTCATGATTTGAACAAAACAACACAATGTTTATTCTTTAATTTTTTTTAATTTTTTCATTCTAAAGGTGAAAAATCCTTATGGAGCCCCCTCGCCTGGGAAGCACGAAAGGGAGTGTTAGACTCTTACTGGCTATTAAAATTACCCGGCGGCCAGTTTAAAGCCTACACTAAGTCAGTGATTTTGTTACCCTACACACGTGAGTACTTATTGGTACTTGTCGATACAAAAGATCTTTTTATTTATTTTTTATATATATATTGATAGATTTTACAATAATATGAAACTAGGCTACTCACTGGCTATGAATTTACATCAAACGTGAGAATACATTTACTATAAGTAAAAACGTTTTAGTCAAGGACAATTGAGTTCAGTCAGTCTAAATAGATAGCAAGCAGAATCAATTACTTAAAAATAATAAAAATATTTGGTCCACACGGAATTGAACGTGGCAATAACTTCATTGAACTTTTAATATAGCTGATTTTCCAGCCACAATGGCGACTATGAAAATAAAAATTTGTTCTTCCATTACTATAATTATTTAAGAAGTTTTTTGAAAATAAAATTATATGTATTTTAGACGTTCCATGGCATTTTATTATCTAGTAAAAGCTGATCTGACGGTTGGCTGCCAAAATGGATTTGCCAAAAAGCCTTGGAAATTAATCACATTCAAGTGAATATGGAAACGGATTGTCGCCTTCAGTAATAATCGTTGAACAGTTTTGAATAGTGGGACTTCTCGAATAAGGATTATAAAAAATAATATTTTCTAATAGGTAGTACTTACAATCCACAGAAGAAATACAGTATATCGTCCAATACCAATCATACTGTCTTTTGATACTTAGAACATATTAGAAAGAAATTCAAAAAAACAAAACACATTTATTTGACCTTTATATCGAAATTCTTAACTTTTGTAGTAAACAAATTCAGTGAACCCCAAATGTCTAGAAAAATAAAATTGACCAATCAAAGGCCACTATTCATACGATCTACGATCTGTAATTATGATGACGAAAAACGTCGAATCCACTTTATACTTGGATTTTAAAGCAAGTTTTAGTTGAGCTGCACTCCTCGGTGTATTTTACATAGTAACGTACGAAACTCTCAACATTGGACGTCAAAGGACGTTACTACCTCTATATGGCTTGATAAATAGAAGTATACTGTAATATAACTCGATACCTCTAACGCCACAATTTAATGATGTTTTGGCATAGAACATAGTTCAAAATCAATCTATCATAAAAAACTAAATTAAATTACAGAACGTGACATCGATTGGCACTGGTACATTATATACATAGGTTTTTTTTTTGACGGGGGAAAATCATTTAATGAGTAAGTCACTTGGGTTAGGCGAGAGGAAGTGTCAGACTCTTACTGATTGAAAACTACCCCGTTCCTATTCCTGCTCTTGGTGTCCCGGGAACCCGTTAGATCTTCCGCAGCTCATATCTAAAGGTCTGGCTGGAACAGAATGTCCATAGCATTGAACCCACCTTGTACATACGTATGTGCATGAAGCCTTTTAAAATAAAATAAAATATCAATTAGAATTTCAGATTCCGTGTTAGTACCAAAAATCTTAAATAATCAACTAACTACAAAAAGCTTTCTCAGAATCAAGAATAGACTCCGAGAACTTTGACTCACCACAAGACTGTTTTAGTTAAATTTATCCACAAAATATCTAAACCAACAAACAACCAATAAGTGATTCCAGTCTCAAAAATAAAGAGCAAACTATCTTCCATTATACCGCCATGGAATATTACATTACTTACTTACTACCTACATAACACAGTACGGCATGCTTGAGACGCTAACCCTCGCTAGAGAATGCCTCTGGGCTTATTACATTCCCACTTTTTCTTAGGTAAAAGCCTTAGTTTAATTTGTATCTTTGTTGGGGACCCCACATAAAGTCATTTCTCCACGTTTCCGTGAAATGAGTACAATTGTCTTCGTTCCAAAGGTAGTTCTGTCCTTTTCCTTTGTTAGCCAGATAAAGAATAAGTAAGAGCTTCGTATTTTTTTTATTTTGTAAGTGATTTTATTTTATGGCATAAGCCGTTAACCAGCAAATGGATTACCTGATGGTAAGCAATCGATATCGCCCATGGACACCTGGAACACTAGAGGCGTTACAAGTTCGTTACCGGTCTTTTGGGGATTAAGAGTTTGAAGATAGTTGGGGATTCAGGAATTGGGGAAATTGGTGAAGGGGAAGGTAATTGGGCCTCCAGTAACCTCACTCACTTGACGAAACACAACGCAAGCGTTGCTTCACGTCGGTTTTCTGTGAGGCCGTGGTATCACTCCTGTCGAGCCGGCCCATTCATGCCGAAGCATGGCTATCCCACACTTGAATAATTTATACTTTTATCGCTTAACATAAGCGATAAAGTGTTTTTGTGGTAAAAAAATTGTAGAGATCGGTACCGGTGATAAATGCTCGTGTACTTGCTCATGTACCTATCTAGATAACATATAGGATTATGAAGATTCTTCGACTTGAATACATGAATTTGTCATACGAATTAATTGTTTAATATTTGGTGAATGCGTATACACAGTCTTCAACGGCGTTGTCAAAACTGAGCTCCCAAATTCGATTCCTGGACCAAGAATTTTACATGGGATTTTTAATTTGACTGCATGGTTGGCGTAGTGACTGGTTGCCGCACAATATGTATTGGGTTCAGTATCCGCACAGAGCAACTCTTTATGTGATCAACAAATTCTTGTATCGGGTCTAGGTGGCATGTACATAGATGTGAAATTATATGTTTGTAAACGCACCCACGATACAGGAGAAAATCTAAGTGTGGGCGAACATTTAAAAAAAAAAACCAATGGTACTTTAACTACCATGGTTATTGAGTACTGACTGCCTCGTTGGCCGAGTGGTCGCAAGTGCGACTGCCGGGCAAGAGGTCTCGGGTTCGATGCCCGGGACGGGAAAAGTATTACTGGCTTTCAAAAAATTCTCATTAGTAGCACGGAGTCCGGAATTGTGCCCGGTATATGGTAACAGGCTCACCCCTTATTACATGGGACTCATAACATAAATAGTGAAAAGTCGGTGTTACATTGTACAGTGGCATAACATGTACTGTACCTCTGCCTACCTCTTCGGGGATAAAAGGCGTGATATTATCATCATAATGATGAGAAGATGTTATTGAGTATTATGTGACCAAGATGTGGTGCATTCTAATGCACCATACCTTGGTAGACCACATAATTTTTCAACTTTCAATAATATAGTTTTAATATATAAACTGGTATAATATTGTGTACTACAATGCAGATAAAAATTTTTCCTATACGAAACTAGCACTGTAATCTAAACCTTGAGTATTTGCAGTTTGGATAATGTTGGTTGGCGCTCGAATTATTTATGTGGGTCGTTGGAACAGAAGCCGCTTCTGAATTTAGTGCAAAGGATTCCTGATATCCATTTGGTTCGGTAAGCAATCCCTTCTTGTCCTATACAGGCTTAGTGTAGATGAACATACCTGAAGTTGCAATCATAAGCAGGTATTTGTTAACGAAACTAGAACTATTCTTAGTAAAATCATCACAGAACACCACCCCGCCTTTGCCATATATCTCCGAAGGGGTAGGCAGAGTTGCATATTACGGCAGTTAATACCACTGTATATAATATAACACCCACTTTTCTCTATTTATGTTAAGAGTCCCATGTAATAGGACGTGAGCCTATTGCTATATGCCAGACACAATTCCAGACTCCGTGCTACTACTGAGATTTAAAAAAAACCCAGTAATATTTTGCCCGATCCGGGAATCGAAAACGAGACCCGTCGTGCCCGGCAGACACACTTGCGACCACTCTGCCAACGAGGCAGTAAAATCAATGTCGCTATTTAATAACAGACAGTAATATAAAAGTGACCAGTGTCTCATGGATATTCTTAGTCAACCAAATCTTTGTGGAGACACCAGCCAGCAAGGAGTCACCAGCTAAACAAGAACAGTGGACAATAGGGTAGTTTCCTAAATTATATTTTAATGTCCGTCTGGTACATTAATTTAAAACTTTAGACACGTATTTTTTCTTTTCTCACAAAATTAAATACTTTCGACGATATATTAATTTGAAATATCGTGTGAAGTCACAGTGTGCCACATTTTGTAGCATGTTATGACGTAACAACGTCCCACTCCTAAACTTAGCGCCATTTTATCTAAGTATTGCCACTTAATATGAGAAAATAAAAAATACATGTCAAATAATTTCATTATAATATGTAGTTAGTCGTTTTTAATGGTTTGCTAATTGTAAGCTGTTCATGTGTGAAAGTTACCTGAAATTAACGAAATAATTCTGTGTATAACTGACGGACTAATTAGATTTTACCCTGGACACTACCCTATTCTGACCGATGGTCACGATAGTGGAAAATTCTTTCACCTTTACATAACTATTTTAATACATAGTTAAGTGCATAGCTATCTTTGATCTCTTTTATATTTGTCATTGGCTTAGAAATAAGAAAATATCAATCTTCTAGTCTAGAACAACGAAATAAACAAATATTTTCACCTTTATTTGTGTAATCATATTATTTTTGATCCAAATTGATTTCACAGAGCCTACATCTTTGTTAGACTGTGGTTAAATATAAATTCTGTTTGTTTATCACGCTTTATTGAACACAATTACTTGTAGTCAATATTTAGAAAACTTTGAACGAATTTATAAAATGGTCTATTTTAAGCTAACTTGTATTTGATAAATAAATTTGAAATAATATTATTATGACATGTAGGTATTTTCCATTGAAATCTACATCAATCAATCAAAGGCTTAATAGAACGTACATCTGTGTAAACAACAAAAAATCACAAAAAGCGTTTTGAGGGAAACGTTCACAATTTTCTGTTTAGTTGTCTAAGTTAGTTTCGATGCGATCTATTTTTCCAGTAACACTTCCTCGAATTCGATAAATAGATACAAGAACCAACTTTTACATACAAACATGAGTTGTCTCACAATACATTGAAATCGAAACTATATTCTGAGGACAAACAAGTAAATCCAAAACAATAAGCTTGTATTGACATACCTAGCTACGTACAGACGCAATCCGAAAGATTTGAATGATAGTAGGATTCAAACAAAATTGGGGTCTCGGCGGCTTAACGGAGGCAGAATATTTTTTCATCTCTCATAAACGTTTTAGTAAACATTTTTGGCAGATGGCCGCGAAAGAAGCCCCGGGAAACTCGTCGGACGATTTCCTCTTTTTACAACCACGTGTAATCGTAGCGAAAAATTTTACGTTCCGATTTTCTTTTTTGCACTATAAAAATACAGTTTTTGAAAGTAAAAATCCTTGTGACGCGCCGTACGTAGCGTGATGAAAATTTAATTTCTTTGTTCGCACCTAATAAAAATCGAAATTTTTTATGAGACTTTTTTGGGTAATTTGGTCGTCCTGTTTTACACGGTCGCCGAAAAAGTGCCTATGTGTTAAATACTAAAGTTAAAGAGCGCAAAAATGTGCTCTAAGGATTTTAGGGGATTTGTAGATGTTGGGAATGCTTACATGATTCATTCTTGGTTGTTTTTTTTAACGTTACATCCCATTTGACGGTTTACGACCACACCAAGATCCTATTAAGCCTTTGACTGCCAATAGAAAAATGATGAAGGCAAATCCTCTACTAATGTCGGTCACCGGTGACCCCACGGCGTTTAATGTGTTAAAATATATTTAATTCACAAAGTTAATTAGGACATTAATCGGGTAACAGTTTCATCTGCTAAGTAATTCACCTCAAAAAGCAAACTTGGAGCGATAAAAGCAGAAATTACTGGTTGTAACCAGCTTGATAGGTATAAATAAAACTAGAAGTGAAAAGTTTTGTCCATGTAACTCTCAAGAGGCGTAGGATACGAAACTTCGTCAGATGATTGCTGTTAGTGTTTTCTTAAGTATGAGAGTGTTTTGTTAGCTAGTACCGTGTCCAGCCTAATCTAGTTCCGTGTTCTTATTTGTCCTTTTATTTGAGTTAGTGCCGCATAGCAACAATAATGTCGTGTTGTGAAGGTCGAATAAATTGCCGCAGTAGTACTATCTTTTTTCTTCTGAAAACTTCATTATCATAACATCATGCTTTTTATCCCCGAAAGGGTAGGCAGAGGTGCACTTTACGACACTTAATGCTACTGTACAATGTAACATCCACTTTTCACTTTTATGTTATGAGTTCCATGTAATGAACCTATTGCAGTATACCGGGCACAATTCCAGACTCCGTGCTACTGAGCATTTTTTTAAAACCCAGTAATATTTTACTCGGCCTGAGAACCGAACCCGAGACCCCTTGCCCAGGAGTCACACTTACGACCACTCGGCCGACGAGGCAGTCTTCTGAAAAAGTTTTTTTTTTGTATAGAGATGGCCACCTACTTAAATTTTTGTAAGTACTGTAGAAGTAAAATGTTAAAAAATAAGAACAAGTTTCGACGGTAACTGTACGTTGTACTACATGAAAAAATAAATACTCCTGAGGGCAGTCAATATAATTTTTGTCAATTCTGGTTTTCATCAAGGATAATAACAGAATAGTCGTAGTATCTGTCGAGGAAAAATTATTTTTTATGGTTTACTGTAAATAAATTATAACCTGTAAACTTTACAAGTAAATATACTTAAAGAAATAAAAAAAACAAATGTAAAAACCTGAAGCTACATAATACGAATTAATCGTAAGGTAACAGGACATCGTAGCAATCCACAACTAGGCGACTGTTGTCAAATGAAACACTGCCAGAATTTTATTTCATTTTCCAGTATACGTTTGAATATTAAACATTAGAAAAATATTATTTACATTGTCGTGGTAGCCCGGAGGTTTTAGACGCCCGCTTCTCATGCTTGAAAGCGCGAATTCGAAATCTGCCAACGGCAAATATCATTGTGACTTTTTTCGCGTTATATGTACTTTCTAAGATTATATAGACACCACTGACAAACGGTGAAGGAAAACATCGAGAGGAAACCTATGCCTTTAGCCAAACGCCACTTTAGCGCTTGTCTACAGACAGAGTAGAAATCAAAATGTATGGGGATGACGCTGACAAGTGTCAAAATTTACGTCAATTCCATATAATTTGGTTTTCTATTCTACATGTAGACAAGCGCTAAATGGCATTTGGCTACAGCTACTGGGCTTACAATTTCTAATTATAAGTTTGAAATCATCAACCCGCATTGAGCAAGCGTGGTGATTAATGCTCAAACCTTCTCCGTGTGAGAAGAGGCCTTTGGTCATTTTCTTCATCTTTGGTCAGTGGCTACTTATAGGTTGTTTATGATGATGATGATGATGATGAGAATATTTTTTTACACTAATGCTCTAAATAATTTTAGTTCCAATTTCATAAATAACTTAAATTCTTAATAATGTCTTACCTAGATAAAGTGCCATTTTCATAACAATTTTCATTTCAAATCAATATTTTGAAAGCAAGAATTTTTAGCATAAAAAATAAAAATCTTCGTCGCAGAGTGAATCAGATCAAAGGTTTATGCAAATTACTATTGCTTCTTATTGATTCTCTTTGCTTTGATTATGGAGGAAAATAATTTGAATCTAATGTTCAAGGATACTTTTTATTCAGGTATACTTTTTTGTTATTTCACACGCGTGATCTTCACGCCAGACAGTGGGACGAAATTTGATACGATTCTAGCATACTTCTTTCGCATTATTTATATTTATTAATTTTTTCATACAAGCTCGTATATGCATATTGTTTGTCAATTTTTGTTATTTATGTGTCAAAAAACTATATACCTCTGTTTAATTTTCTTTTTAATTATCTGTTTTAAAGTTTTAATAAAAACTAAGTTAGCCTGGTACAAAATAAATCAATCGATATTTAAAAAAAAAGAATTAAATTATTTTTCGTGTTTAATGGATAATTGTACCTATAGGTTTTTGCAAATATTAATGTAATAGTAGTGATGATTCACCGGTTCTGGCTCACGCGTTTGACAGGTCAAATCCGGGAGAATCAGTCGCACCAATCCTAAAAAAAAAAAAAAAAAAATAAAAAAAAAAATAAAAAAAAAGGTTTTGGCATGCTCTGATCACGTTTCTGCAGTCCTTTTTTGCGTAGGATGCGTGGTTCTGGAGTTATGCAAATCAATTGCAAATCCATTTATTGTTATCTCATTCATTTCCGGTGCTCCTGACCCTCATCAACGCTCCATTGTTCTTATCTATACTTCGAACACCATTTTGGCGTTCTTATCTATTACTCACTGGTAACCCTCATTATCTTTCATTTCCTATGTCATCAATAAAACACAATCATTCATTTTAATTTTCTAATTAATTTATTACTTTTTTCTACAAAATATGAGTGGAACATCTCATCCACAAAAATATCATTGTACAGTGTGTTCCCTGTAAATATGTTCGTAAAACTATGCATTGAACATCCCTGAAACTTAAATAGCAAATACATTAAGCAATATTCACCACAAACTGAAGTCCAATCATTCTGAATCCTATCAACATTCCAGTCCCATCTCTTACAATTCCTTTTCAAAAACTGAAGATGATATCGCTCAGGTGTTCGTCCATATGAATCAAAATATTGACCGATGCCATTCGCATCGATATGTACAGCTATCCAGTGTGACCCTGGTTTATCATCCGCATCCAAATTGCATATTATATACGTTGGTACATGTGTATACATAGGTAGTCTATTAGCAGCATAAACATTATTTTCTAGACTGACATGAATCTTTTTCATATGCTTTTGTAATTCTAGTGTGTCCATGATATTACTGTTATTAACAAATTATTACAGTACTAATCTATTCAATGGTTGTCATACGAATGTTCAATTATAGTGATTTGTAAATATTAAATATCGCATTCTTTTGGGAATCACAAAACAAGTTCATGCCTGTTGCGATGTGCGATAAATTTGTTGACTCATAGAGTTCAGATAAGAATGGTGCTATATAAGATCGAACAGTTGCAGTCATGCAGTCAGTCTATGGTCGTTTGACCACAGTGGATTGTGTACGTCTACCAATACTACGTTTGTGTTACTTACTTCAACGCATCAATGGTCATGGAGGTAAGTGTTTATTCTATTGACAAACTTACTTGTATTTCTGTTGTTGTTTCCTAACGTGTGTGTGTGTGTGTGTGTGTGTGTCAGATTAAGTGTAAACTAATTGATATTAACGTGATAACTCTGTTGTTGCAGAGATCATTCAACTTCGCAGACGATAATGAAAATACCTATAAACAGTATTACTACTCGCCACTCTCTCCCCAACACGAAGAAGAGAGTGATGACATCGTCGTTATTAACACAGACGATGGAGGAAAAAGGAAATCGCAACCGATTGATCAATTTTTTGAAGTGACACCAAAAATAAAAAGGAAGAAGCTGCTATCGTCGACTGTGGCACGAGCTGCTAGAGATGGCGTATCATACATCTCTACAAATTCTGACGACGGAGACCAAGCGACGCATCTCATAAAAATTGAAATGTATGATATGAAGAAACTATCCAAGATTCCAATTAGTGATCACTGGAAGCACGCTACCACGAGGATTAAATATTACGTAAAGAATAATAAGGATAGCATCTACGACAACACAAACGGTCTCGTATACAATATTACAAAGACAATAGCAGAAAGTGAAAAAGTTAAAAAATACTTTTTTAACAATGACACTCATTAGTGGATTAGTGAATGTGATTCTGTTTACTTAAAGTACTTCTGTGTACTCATTAGATTTTTAGATGACTTTCCTAGTAAAACACTTAACTGTTACTTACTGTGCTACATACTTTTTTCTTTATTATAAAAATGGAAAACTTCAGTGAAATATGCATCAGTTCTTTCTTTTCCGCACCCATTGAGGAGAATATAGAACAATCCAACAGTGAATTCAATCAGGAGCTGTCTAAAGTTTGTGATGAAATGGAGAAGCGTGAACTGTTCAATTCATCGTATGATGATGAGTTGTATAATCAATGTTTGATGGTTGAAACAACGTTGATGTAAGTATTAGAAGTACAAACTCAATAAGAAATATTATTGTATTAATGTTTAATTTTAAGATTTGTCTAACAATTTTCTTTTTTGTTACAGCCAACAACAAGTTGGAAGAGGTATCAAACAAGGTATCACTGCCGATGAAAATAAGGTTACCAAGAAAGCAAAATTTGACGAAGGAGCTTCTACATCATCAATTGAAACCAATGACGTTGACAACAATAAGGTGGAATGTGATAAATGTCATGTTTATATTAATAAAAGGTATTTAAACAACCATTTAAAAAGCAATACACATAAAAATAATCTTTTAAAATCACATAATTCATTAACGAATGTTACAGTTGTTGAAACCGCTTTTGGCAATCGAATTTTAACATATAGAATTAATAGTAAAACACATCAATCAGGGCAATATTTTGAAACGCCGGAATCGTTTTTAAATTCATTAAAAATCGATATCTTATTTTTGATAAATGAATGTATTCAACAACACACAATTTGTAAAATAAACTTCATATTGCATGCTGATTTCATACAACAAACTAAAGATATTAAAAATACGTTTGATTTTCAAACGTTTAATTACATAATATGTCAAGGAGATGACTTAAATATTTTTTATTCATCATTAATAGACACAGTAGTCGGTAAAATTTGTCAATTTGAAAAAAAAGATAGTGGTTGGAGTCTTAATCAAATTAAATACATAGATATGAATGTTAACAAATTCAACCCCCTACGTGGTAGTTCATACATCAACCTTCCTCAAGATATTAAATCAAAAAAAGCTGTAATCAATGTTAAAAATAATGATAATATGTGTTTCAAATGGGCATTACTCTCCGGTTTATATCCTGTATGTAAAAATGTAGATCGGGTAGCATCTTACGCAATTCATGGAAATAAATTAAAATTTACTGGTATTTCTTTTCCGGTTAAAATTGCAGATATATCAAAAGTAGAGAAATTAAACAATATTAGTATTAATGTTTTTGGTTTAGAGTATAATAAAGAAAAAAAGTGTAATTCTGTTGTAGGTCCTTTATATTTATCAAAATGTCGTACACCTAATCATATTAACCTACTATATATATCGAATGGTACTAACAATCATTACTGTTATATTAAAAACTTATCGCGATTAGTAAGTTCACAAATATCAAGACAACATCATGCAGTTTGTATATGTGATTCATGTTTACTTCATTTCCCATCAAAGGAAAGACTTAATAACCATCAACAATATGATTGCGCGCACATTTGTACAGAATTACCAAACGGTGTGGATTCCAAAAAGGATTGGTTTGGTAAAGCAACCTCAAATAATAAATTAAAATTTGATAAATTCGCGAAAAAGTTGGAAATGCCGTTTGTGATTTATGCAGACTTTGAGGCATTTTTGAATCCGATAGAATCATGTAGTAACGATCCATCCAAGCCTAGTACAATTAATATTCAAAAACATGAAGTGTATAGTTTTGGATATTACATTAAATGTTCATATGATAACAGATTATCAAAATATGAGACATATAGTGGGTCAAACTGTGCACAAGTGTTTATGAATCGCCTTTGTGAAGATGTGAAAGCAATAGTTAAAAAAAATAGTTTCCAAAAATGTCCCGTTCCATTATCAGATGAAGAGAAAATTAAAATTTCAAATTCAAACATATGTCATATTTGTGAAACTGAGTTAAATGAAGATCTTTTTTACGATTTTGATTGGCACACTGGTAGTTTTAGGGGTGTTGCACATCAAGTGTGTAGTTCTAAGTACAGAACCCCTCGTCATATCCCAATATTTTTACATAACCTCAGTCACTACGATGCTCATTTCATTGTCCATGCATTAAACCTCGATGATAACAAAGTTGAAGTTATTCCACAAAACAAAGAACGATACATATCATTTTCAAAACAGTTAACAATAAATAATCAACCAGTAAGTTTAAGATTCGTAGATTCACTGAAATTTTTATCGTGTAGTTTAGATCAACTAGCTAAAAATCTTAATGATGATCAGTTTACAGAATTAAAAAGGAACTATCCTAATAATGAAGATTTTTCACGTTTAAGACGGAAAGGTATTTATCCTTATGAATTTATGTGTAATAGTGATTGCTTGAAACATCCATCACTTCCTGATCAACACCAATTTTATAGTTCACTCACAGATTCAAATATTTCAAATGATGATTATAATCACGCAAAAGATATTTGGCAACATTTTAAGTGTAGTAGTATGTCTGATTATTCCAATTTATATTTAAAAACTGATGTTTTACTTTTGACTGATGTATTCGAAAACTTTAGAAAGCTTTGTATAAAAACTTATGGACTAGATCCTGCTCATTACTATACTGCCCCAGGTTTAAGTTGGGATGCAATGTTAAAATTTACAAAAATAGAATTAGAATTATTAACAGACTATGACAAAGTTGCTTTTTTTAAAGCTGGTATTAGAGGGGGTATATCTCAGTGTAGCAATCGTTTTGCTAGAGCAAATAATAAATTCATGGAAGATTATGATAGCGAAAAACCTAATTCATATCTCACATATTTTGATGCGAATAATTTATATGGTTGGGCAATGTCTCAATCTCTTCCTGTTGGTGGTTTTGAATGGGTAGATTCTAATACAGATTATAATGTTTCGGATAACTCTGATTTCGGTTATGTTTTAGAAGTTGATTTGGAATATCCTGATGAACTTCATGATTTGCATTCTGACTTTCCGTTATGTCCTGAAAACATATGTGTGGGTAATACTAAAGAATCTAAATTAGTTCCTAATTTAAATAATAAAAATAAATACATCATTCATTATAGGAATTTAAAACAATGCGTTGAAATGGGGATTAAATTAATGAAAGTACATAGAATTTTAAAATTTAAACAGAGTTCTTGGTTAAAGAAATACTAGTTTGAGAACGTTAGCTACATCAAACTTTGAAAAAGACTTTTTTAAATTAATGAATAATTCTGTCTTCGGTAAGACTATGGAAAATATTGAAAAAAGAGTAAACGTTAAACTACTAACTCACTGGGATAATCGTGGTAAAGTTTTAGGTGCTCAGGATTGGATTGCAAAACCAGAATTCCATAGTTTATCAATATTTTCAGAACATTTAGTCGCAATACAATTACGGAAAACAAAGTTAATTTATGATAAACCGATTTATTTAGGATTTTGTATTTTAGATATATCTAAGACCCTTATGTATGAATTTCATTATAACTACATGATTAAAAAGTTTCATAATAAAATTAAGTTATTGTACACCGATACCGATAGTTTGATATATCAAATTTTTACAGATAATTTTTATGAGGATATAAAACCAGATCTACTTCACTATTTCGATACATCAGATTACCCGGAAAATAATATTTACGGATATCCAAAAATAAATAAAAAAAAGTTAGGTTTTTTTAAAGATGAGAATAATGGTAAAGTATTGAAGGAATTTGTAGGGTTGCGATCAAAAATGTATGCCTTAGAAATAGAAGATAAATTTATAGCAAAAGCAAAAGGAGTTAACAAAAGTGTTACCAAAAAAATGAATATGGAAAATTACAAATCGTGTTTGTTTAATAAAAATGTATTATATTGTAGTATGCTTCGATTTAAGTCAATCAAACACACTATTTTTACACAAAAAATAAATAAAACATCTTTGTCATATAATGATACTAAACGATGTATTATGGACAACAACATTGATACATTGGCTTGGGGACATTATAAATTACGTTAAGTGTAATACTTTTTACTTTTATTTCTGTGTGTATATACAAAATTTGTTTTGATTGCAAAATTATGATATTACTATAATATTATATAATAGTTCATTTAAAATTTATTGTTTGATTGTAAATAGTGCAAAAAATAATTGTAGTTTTTATTTCTGATAAGTACTAAATGTATTAGAAATAGTATACAAAACATTCTGTTTTTCGCAAATTATATGTTTTAGGTATATAATTTTGTTAATATATAGTAATTTTACACCGACAATTTCATTTTTATTTCATCCCTTTAAAACTCTAGACGTGTGAAATGTATCACTTTATCCATCCGTTTACTGCTATTGTGGCAGGACCAAGTGGATGTGGGAAGTCAAATTTTGTAACAAATTTCATAAAATCAGTTAAAGAAATATGTAATTGTGATTTTAATCAGATCACCTGGTGCTTTGATGAAATGCAGCCTTTATATAATTTACCAAATGTTAACTATCATCAAGGAATTCCAAATCTTAATATGTTTGATGGTGAAAACCCACACCTTATTATTATTGATGATCTAATGAGAGAGTCTGATGGAAGAATTGTGGATATATTTACAAAAGGTAGTCATCACAGGAATCTTAGTGTATTTTATTTAACACAAAATTTATTTCATCAAGGTAAAGGTCAAAGAGACATTTCTTTAAATTCAAGTTATATAATTTATTTTAAAAACCCTCGAGATAAAACTCAAATAAGATATTTAGCACGTCAAGTGTCACCAGATATCCCAAAATTCATTGAAGACGCCTACAGGGATGCAACTTTCGAAGCGCATGGATATTTAATGATAGATTTAAAACAGAATACAAATGATTTTTGTCGTATCAAGACAAATGTATTCCCATTTAATGGTTACTGCACAGTCTACGTCCCCACGAAAGAGTTTAAATACACCAAGAATCAAACAATTCAAATCATTTCTAAATGATGCATCGTCGACTCACCACGCATAAACATTTGCTAAACGCTTTGCATACGCTTAAACCAAAATATCAAAGAGCGTTACTTAAAACGTGTGATGAAGAAGAAATAAATTGTATTTGTGAATGTATTCATAACGTTTTACAAGGAAAGATACCTCTCAAAGATCAAGATAAACAAAAATTGAATAAACACAAAAATATACTCCGTAAACTGG
The DNA here is from genome assembly GCA_038387885.1 of Spodoptera picta. Classification (NCBI taxonomy): domain Eukaryota; kingdom Metazoa; phylum Arthropoda; class Insecta; order Lepidoptera; family Noctuidae; genus Spodoptera; species Spodoptera picta. Next base: position 8,455 of record JAZHFQ010000493.1, on the reverse strand, counting down.
TGCATAAGTGTACACATAAACTAAGAAAAAATATTATTATACAAAAAGGAGGGGCTTTCTTACCAATAATATTAGGTGCAATATTGAGTGGATTAGTAAGTGGACTAGCCAGTTAACATGGAAAATGCTAAGAAAATGATACTTATTGAACCTGGATTGATTGAAAAATTAAAACAAGAAAATAAGGTTACTAGTAATTTGTCTCGACTAGATATTGAAATGCAAAATATTATGAATAGTAAGACGGAAGACCGAAAGAAGTGGATGTTATATTTACAAACACTACAAAGATACCTTCACTTTACCGAAGAGGATCGTCAACCACTCAGATTACCAATTTATTCTGATACATCTAATGAAGATTCAAATGGATCTAAAATTGGTTTTAAAAATAAAGATAGAGATCTAAAAAGTTCAGTTGATGCTGAATCTTTGTTAGAGGAGAAAGGATCTATTAAAAGTATAGAAAGTGAAGCAAATCCACTGTATTCACCAACACAAATACTCAGTTTAATTCCAAAAACTTATAATAAAAAAGGTGAGTCATTATTAAACTTAATTGGAATAAGTAAAAGTAAAATACGTTGGGACAATGAAGGCACAGTCATAATTGATAATGAAAAAATTCCAGGAAGTAATATTGTTGATTTAATAAATGATTCACTTAGACCCTTAAAAAAAGTGATCCGATAGGGTGGGATAGATTTGCTAAAGCATTAAAAGATATTAAAGTACCACTTACTTATATTGGAAATCCAAAGAGATGTGAGTTTATTAACCATCTTCAAGCAAAAGATCTGAACAAAACCTCTGAGATTGAAGTTCAAGAGTTTTCTACACCGAGCAGTGGAGATAAAAGATCTATAACTAAAATACGTAAAAAGATCGATTGGGAAAAATGGACCCCGTACTAGAAGAAATTAACAGGATTTATTATGATCCATCTAACCCCGCTGGTTTTGGTAGTATTGATAAATTATCAAAAGCTATGAAGGAGAAAATGGATAAAAAGCAAGTAAAGGAATGGTTACAATCACAAGAAACATATACACTACATAAACCCATTCGGAAAAAATTCCCGCGTAATAGGTACATTCTATCAAACATTAATGAGTTGTGGCAAGCTGATTTAAGTGATATGCGAACTTATGCTCAATATAATGATGGTTTCAACTACATACTTTGTGTTATTGATGTATTTAGTAAATATGCTTTTGCAAGACCAATGAAAAAGAAAAACTCAGAAACAACTAAAGAATGTTTTGAAAGTATATTTACTGAAAGTAATTCAACACCTACTCACATACAATCTGATAAAGGTACAGAATTTATTTCAAAAGATGTACAAAAATACTTTAAATCCAAAAAGATAAATTACTATACCACTAACAATCCTGATATTAAGGCTAGTATTGTTGAACGATTTCAAAGAACTCTAAAAATGAAAATGTGGCGTTATTTCACTCATAATAATACTTATAGATATGTCGATGTTTTACAAGATTTAATATACTCTTATAATCACAGCATTCACTCGAGTATTAAGATGTGCCCATGTGATGTAAGTTCCAACAATATTATGACAGTTTGGACTAATCTTTATGATAGAGGATCAAACAAACTTTCTTTAGAAAATTCTAAACCAAATTTCAACGTGGGTGATTATGTTCGAATAACTAAATATAAACATGTTTTTCAAAAAGGATATGAATCCAATTGGAGTGATGAAATATTTATTATATCTTCAATAATTGATAGATCTCCATGGATTGTTTATACAATAACTGATTTACAAAATGAACCAATAGTTGGTACTTTTTATGAAAGAGAATTACAGAAGGTCACTTACAACCCCACCTCACAATATAAAATAGATAAAATAATTGGCACTCGTTATTCGGGTAACAGAAAAGAAGTATTAGTGAAGTGGAGAGGTTATCCAGATAAATTTAACAGTTGGATTTTAGCTTCTAGTTTACAAGAAATATGAATAAAGAAAGTTTTTATTTAACTTTGCTCAGCAATAGTTCAATGGAATACTTTCCTGATAACAAGACCACAAATTTTTCAACAAAATTACCAAAAGCTATGAAATTAGAAGGTGAATGGTCGGTTGGAGTTGTCGAGTTTCAATATCCATGCACCATGTTTACTGTTCAAGATCATGAAAATGTTGTATACATCACAAAAACCATGATAATGCCTAATGAAGATAAACCATCAATAGTGTACTACAAAAAACATATTCCCGCTACCAACTACGATAACGTTGAACATATTTTAAAAACGTTAAATAGTATCAGAGAGAACTTGAAATTTCGTTATGATGAAATAACAAAATTTGTGTCTGTTTCTGTTTTGGATAAAAATATAACTTCCATAACATTATCACCCAAATTAAGTTTACAACTAGGTTATGAACCAAATACAAATCTCCTAGACAGAAATTTTGGGAAGTGTCCTGCTAATTTACACTTAGGGTTACCATCACAACTATTTCTATATTGCGATATTATCGATCCTCAGATTGTGGGTGATGTTATGACTCCGCTATTAAGAGTCATTTCATTAGATCCTTCAAAATACATTTATGGTGCGAATAAAATGCACATTTTCTCTCCACCTCACTACTTACCTGTTATGCGAAGAGAGTTCGATACGTTAGAAATAGATATAAGATCGAGCACAGGACAAAAAATCCCATTCCAGTTTGGAACCGTGTGTATTAAACTACATTTCCACAAATTATAATAATGTATTCTCATCAGGATCATCATAAATGTCCATACGAAAATTATTATTCTCATCAAGCTGGATCAGGAGTTGGAGTAATTTATAAGGGTTCACCATACCAACGTGGTCATGGTATTGGGAGCTTCTTAGGAGGGTTATTTAGATCAGTTTTACCTTTACTTTCAAGTGGTGTTCGAGTGGTTGGTAAGGAGGCATTAAATGCTGGAGTAGGACTTTTATCAGATATGGTTCAAGCCCGTCCTATGGAAGCCTCAATAAAAAATCGTCTAAAGCAAGTTAGTACGAACTTAAAACGAAAGGCTGATGACAAAATTGATCGATTTAACATGACAGGATCTGGGTATATAACTAAAAGAAAACGATTGGCCTCGTTCATTCCACCACTAACAGCGAAAGTGAAAGCTACGAAAAAACTTGGTCGAAAACCAAAAACCATCACAGATATATTTTCAAATTAAGTATGTCTTTCCTTCATAATCATTCTTGTGAGTGCGTTAAGTCAGAATTAGATTTGTTTGCATTACCGTCTACACAAACAAGCATTGAAAATGGATTGTGGATTCATTATAAACCAATTTCATCTCTTGCTGATGATGGACCTATCGAGTTTCAAGTTCCTGGAACAGGCGATGACTACATAGATTTGTCTCATACATTACTCCACATAAAGGCAAAAGTATTAAATCAAGATTCAACAAACTTGATATCAGCTACAGCAGTAGCACCTGTAAATAATTGGTTGCATTCACTTTTTAGTCAACTCGATATCTATTTAAACCAAAAACTTGTGTCACCACCTAATAATACCTATGCTTATCGAGCATACATGGAAACCCTTTTAAACTATGCACCTGCTGCTAAACAATCTCATCTTACTTGTAGTCTTTGGTATGATGATACAGCAGGAAAAATGGATTCCACAGATGGTAAAAACATTGGATTTGTTAAAAGACAGGAATTAGTTAATGAAAGCAGGGAAGTAGAAATGATTGGTCATCTTCATGGTGATATTTTCAATCAAGATAAATTTTTAATTAATGGCGTTGAAATGAGTGTAAAATTAGTTCGGTCAAGAGAGAGTTTTAATTTAATTGCTGGATCAAATGATGTAAAGTTTAAAGTTTGCATTACGGATGCAACTCTTATTGTTCGAAGAGCACGAATTAATCCAAGTGTATTACTCGCACATCAGAAAGTTTTAGCTTCTACCACTGCTAAATATCCTATAACTCGTGCTGAAGTTAAAGTTTTAACTATTCCATCGGGTGTTCAAGGGAAAACTCTTGATAATATATTCTTAGGACAGGTACCCAAAAGATGTATTATTGGTTTTGTGAATAATTCCGCATTTAATGGTTCACTTACTAAAAATCCATTTAACTTTGAAAACTATGGTATTAACTCTTTCAGCTTATATATTGATGGTCAACAAATACCTTCCAAAGATTTGCAACCATCTTTTAATAATAATATGTTTACATCAGCATATCATACTCTATTCTCGGGGACTGGTATTCACTTTCTTAATGAAGGAAATGCAATCTCTCGTGAACAGTATGCCAAAGGTTACTGTCTTTTAGCATTTGATTTAACTCCTGATTTATCAGCTAACTCATCAGCCCATTGGAATCTCATAAAGCATGGTAGTGTAAGATTAGAAGTACGATTTGAATCCTCACTAATACAAACAATTAACTGTATTGTTTATGCTGAGTTTGACAATATTATTGAAATAGATAAAAATCGAAATGTTACTGTAGACTATAGTAGTTAGGATTATAATGTGTGTTGTGTTTTAGATATATGTGTAATGCTTAATGCATTTTTGTGTGTGTGTAACTAAATGTAACATTATAAAATTAATAAAACAAATTATATGCAATATATTATTTTTTATTTCTTTATATACCTCCCCTATTTAATCTTAAACAAAACACTGTTCGAGTTTAAACTTTACATAAGCACATTGACTAAACCACTGAACATGCTGCTGCCAAGGATCATCGTCATCTTCCCAATCTTTTAAACCACCACCACAATGGAAACACTTGGTCCTGTCTCCATAGCCAGTATAAAAGAAACCGGCTTCTGCAAGATCTTCAGGCTTCTGCTGCATAACGAGAGGCCAGTTTTCGAAACTCATCAATCGTCTAGATTTTGAACTGAAAAATGGATATTCAGCTCTTAGGTACTGCATATTCTTCACTTTTTCTTCTCCAATCAATTTTGTAGTTTTGTTTTTCCATGAAGTGTTTTGTACACGTATACCGCACTCATCTCTTCCTTCTGCTATTGTTTTTCTCTCAGCATCACAAGGCGACAGCTCCTTGGATCTAATGAGTACACAGAAGTACTTTAAGTAAACAGAATCACATTCACTAATCCACTAATGAGTGTCATTGTTAAAAAAGTATTTTTTAACTTTTTCACTTTCTGCTATTGTCTTTGTAATATTGTATACGAGACCGTTTGTGTTGTCGTAGATGCTATCCTTATTATTCTTTACGTAATATTTAATCCTCGTGGTAGCGTGCTTCCAGTGATCACTAATTGGAATCTTGGATAGTTTCTTCATATCATACATTTCAATTTTTATGAGATGCGTCGCTTGGTCTCCGTCATCAGAATTTGTAGAGATGTATGATACGCCATCTCTAGCAGCTCGTGCCACAGTCGACGATAGCAGCTTCTTCCTTTTTATTTTTGGTGTCACTTCAAAAAATTGATCAATCGGTTGCGATTTCCTTTTTCCTCCATCGTCTGTGTTAATAACGACGATGTCATCACTCTCTTCTTCGTGTTGGGGAGAGAGTGGCGAGTAGTAATACTGTTTATAGGTATTTTCATTATCGTCTGCGAAGTTGAATGATCTCTGCAACAACAGAGTTATCACGTTAATATCAATTTGTTTACACTTAATCTGACACACACACGTTAGGAAACAACAACAGAAATACAAGTAAGTTTGTCAATAGAATAAACACTTACCTCCATGACCATTGATGCGTTGAAGTAAGTAACACAAACGTAGTATTGGTAGACGTACACAATCCACTGTGGTCAAACGACCATAGACTGACTGCATGACTGCAACTGTTCGATCTTATATAGCACCATTCTTATCTGAACTCTATGAGTCAACAAATTTATCGCACATCGCAACAGGCATGAACTTGTTTTGTGATTCCCAAAAGAATGCGATATTTAATATTTACAAATCACTATAATTGAACATTCGTATGACAACCATTGAATAGATTAGTACTGTAATAATTTGTTAATAACAGTAATATCATGGACACACTAGAATTACAAAAGCATATGAAAAAGATTCATGTCAGTCTAGAAAATAATGTTTATGCTGCTAATAGACTACCTATGTATACACATGTACCAACGTATATAATATGCAATTTGGATGCGGATGATAAACCAGGGTCACACTGGATAGCTGTACATATCGATGCGAATGGCATCGGTCAATATTTTGATTCATATGGACGAACACCTGAGCGATATCATCTTCAGTTTTTGAAAAGGAATTGTAAGAGATGGGACTGGAATGTTGATAGGATTCAGAATGATTGGACTTCAGTTTGTGGTGAATATTGCTTAATGTATTTGCTATTTAAGTTTCAGGGATGTTCAATGCATAGTTTTACGAACATATTTACAGGGAACACACTGTACAATGATATTTTTGTGGATGAGATGTTCCACTCATATTTTGTAGAAAAAAGTAATAAATTAATTAGAAAATTAAAATGAATGATTGTGTTTTATTGATGACATAGGAAATGAAAGATAATGAGGGTTACCAGTGAGTAATAGATAAGAACGCCAAAATGGTGTTCGAAGTATAGATAAGAACAATGGAGCGTTGATGAGGGTCAGGAGCACCGGAAATGAATGAGATAACAATAAATGGATTTGCAATTGATTTGCATAACTCCAGAACCACGCATCCTACGCAAAAAAGGACTGCAGAAACGTGATCAGAGCATGCCAAAACCTTTTTTTTTTTTTTTTTTTTTTTTTTTTTTTTTTTTTTAGGATTGGTGCGACTGATTCTCCCGGATTTGACCTGTCAAACGCGTGAGCCAGAACCGGTGAATCATCACTACTTGTAATGGACTGATATAAAAATAAGTATATATTTTTTAATCTGTGACATAAATCCTGTCAAGCTGAGTTCCACAGGACGTCAATACCATTTACTATTGCAGCTATTCTTTTACGCACAAAAAGTTTTTTGGACAAAGGATCGGTTTCAAAACAATTCCATTGTTCACAGCAGAAAATTTTATATTATTTGCAAAAAATCTCCGATACAAAAGCTATGTTCAAATACAATATTTTAGTATTTTACAACGGCTTTGGATTCAATTAATTAGAACTTTTGTGTTGCATTTTCAGCTTTATAGGTACAATATACAGCTCATCTTTTTAAACCAGCCATTTTTTATTTATTTTTTTTTAAAGGAGGAAAATCATCGAATGCTCTCGCCTGGGTGAGGCGGGAGGGAGTGTCAGACTCTTACTGACTAAACCTGCCATAGGATTACGTAAAAAAACGTACATATTTGCTGTACCACCATCACACTTGTATTTTTCTATAGAGTGTTAGTATCCAAGGGTGGCAACACTGGGCAACACAGATCACTCACCAACACGTGACCGAATTGCTCGTTGGCATCCAGTCTCATAAAACACCATCAGAAGATTATATCTATTTTTTTATGGGATAATCGATTTATTCCATTCTAATACCAAAAACTAATACTACTGGTATTTGATTCAACTCTTATTTTTTTCTATTCCGAACCGATACCATTGTTTAAACGAATACCAAAACAAGTTCAAAGATATAAGGTACAGTCAGTAAAAATGCTTTGTATGTAAATATAAGACCTTTAATTGAAAAAAAAAACAGATAACTCCAAAAAAATCAAATTTTGTTAGCAAACGTCTTGTTCAATGATAAAATATCACTTAAATAATCAACTTTAATATAATTTTAGTTCCTCTCTATACCAGTATAATATTTTTTTTGCAAAAACATCAAATAGGAAGAATTTACTTACAATCTAAAAATTACAAAATATTTCAAAAAATTAACTCTTTATTTATATTGAAATTTATCTGACATAGTTATTATTAGATAGGTACGTAATTATTCACGTCTACCTATCTCATAACAGCTATGTCAGGTAAATTTTTAACAAAAATAAATTACTTTATATCTAACAATTGTAAAATATCACAGAAAATCAACTTTTTGTATAATCTAATCAGTCATTCATCACCTACATAGCAATGAATCAGCATTTTTTTTGCAATAATATCTAATATGAAAAATTCACTTTAAATCTAACAATTATAAAATATCACAGAAAATCAACTTTTTGTATAATCAAATCAGTCATTCATCACTTACATAGCAATGAATCAGCAATTTTTTTTTGCAAAAACGTCATATATGAATAATTCACTTATAATCTAAGAATTATTAAATATCACAGAAAATCCACTATTAGTATAATCAGCTAAATGACGTGTAAATAATTTCTTATATTTCAACAATTAATAGCTAAACCTTTAATGTTTCTAAGCAGTGACCTACGGAGATTTTGTTTTTGAGGAGTTGGTCAGTTACGTACCTATGTGATCCACGAATTTTTCATAATAGTTGTCTGTGCAT